>CP144191.1:20748295-21948295 GCA_036452645.1 Capsella bursa-pastoris | reverse complement strand
GCACCAGCCTACACATGTTATATGTTGTCATGCTTTCTTACATCCTTTTTCTGTAGGCAGGCCTACCAATGAATTTCCCCACCCTTTGGCGCGTGTTTCTCAAAGTGCTGCATACTGGGTAATGTTATTATTTAGAGCATCCTTTACTGGTTCTTTCTTATGACTATTCACCTTTCAATATGATTCAAAGCATTATGAGGCTGATTCGTTCACAACATTTTCATGTCCCAGCTATCATATATAGTTGTTGATCTGATGGTATGGTGGAGCATAAGGACATATATAAATGATTTTAGGAAGCGGAAGCTAAATCTTGCACCTATAGCATATTTCAGCACATACCATGGCTCAATTTCGCACTTGCCTACTGGTTACATGTGGAGTCCCCATGTTGTGCCAAAACCAAGTGGTAAGAGTACTGCTGCATTCCCTTACATCTTTTCCTCTGAGGTTTATCATATGTGTCCTTCCTACCATTTTGCATTGTACCTTTATTCTGGTCTTAAATCTCATTTTTTCTTCTGGCTACGGCAAGACCATAAGGCATTGACAATTTTTGGATGCATTATTTTCTTTGGGTCTCAGCTCTTCATTGATTATCTGAAAGATTATGCTTTTGTCGACTTATATGCAGACTGGGGTCCTTTAGTTGATGTTGTTGGCTATTGTTTCCTGAACCTTGGATCAAAGTACCAACCTCGCGAAGAGTTTATCCACTGGATAGAAAGAGGATCACCTCCCATATATATTGGTTTTGGAAGCATGGTAAGCCAAAGACCTTTAATAGTCAGAAAATGTGTTTCTTTCTTTGGTAATATTCAGTTACAGGGCATGGTGTTGACAGTGAATCCTGGTATTACTTATTTAGCTTGAATAGAAATCTTTGATTTGTATCAACTTAGAGAGCATCATGTTCTACTGTATTTGACCGGTATATTTATCTCCACAAATTGTGTTCCAGCTCACAGTATTATTGCTTTGTGCTTCTCTTTTCCTTTACACAACCAGCCTCTTGATGATCCAAAAAAAACAATGGACATTATACTGGAAACTCTGAGAGATACAGAACAGAGAGGGATAGTTGATCGAGGTTGGGGTGGCCTTGGAAACCGTAAGTAGCTTCTGTACCTTGTTCTTTGACTCTCTATGTCCTGAACTGATTTTCTTCTTGGTTTTACGGATTCAGGATACATATTTACCAACTAACATTTTGCAGTTGCTACTGAAGTTCCTGAAAATGTATTCCTCTTGGAGGACTGTCCTCACGATTGGTTGTTTCCTCAATGTTCGGCTGTGGTAAGCCCTCTTTAGATTCCCACTGTATTACTACATTTATTGTCTCCAATGATATTATCTTCTAATTGAGGCTCTTTCTTGTGTTGTGGATATGAAGATTCATCATGGTGGTGCTGGAACCACAGCGACTGGACTAAAAGCAGGGGTAAGGAATTTTAATTTTGAATCTTGTTGGCTGAAATTCATACCGATCACCAACTTGTCCCGTGGTTGAATCTTTATCACATTTTCTTGACCTAATAAAACCTAATGGTTTTTATCACTTTTAATTCCATTTGTGTCTGCAGTGTCCAACAACAATCGTGCCATTCTTTGGGGATCAGTTCTTCTGGGGTGATAGGATATATGAGAAAGGACTAGGGCCTGCGCCAATAACAATAGCTCAGCTCAATGTCGAAAACCTCAGTAATTCTATAAGATTCATGCTACAACCAGAGGTAAACAAACTTGCTTTTCCCTTTTTTTATATCTTCTAAACCCGCTTAGGATGTTAGAGTAAAAAATCACAATAGAAGTAAAATTCAAACACTCTCTTTATTACAAAATCAATAGAACCATACAAAACTGAAGACGTAAAGCTCAGAGTTTTGATGTGTTTCACAAGTGGGATCTCATACTAAATAAATTCCTAAGTCTTCTTGAAAGCGTAGTCATCATAGTACACCAAATCTTGTGCTTTCAGGTGAAATCACAAGTGATGGAACTAGCTAAAGTGCTAGGGAACGAGGATGGTGTAGCTGCAGCAGTTGATGCGTTCCACAGGCATTTGCCACCAGAGCTGCCATTACCCGAGTCCTCACCTGAGAAAAAGAATGAAGATGATCAACCAGACCTGTTACAGTGGTTCTTTATTCAGATTGGCAGAAAGTGTTGCCTTCCATGTGGTGGCGTGTGATATCAAATTTCCTTAGGTGTGTTTTTATCTTTCAAAAGCTTGTCTATGCAACGCAACTCGATTCATTTCATTCAATGGTCAGGAATATGATTGGATATTCTTTTTGCACAGTTGCTTAAAATTGGATATAATAAAACTATTGTGATGGATTTGAGCATCACTCTTGATTGAATCTACTTACTCTCAGTGTCAGAAGTCAGAAGCAGTATTGTTTGCAAGGATCAGGTATCAGTAGCCTCACATCTTTAACACCTAACTCTTCTTGGAATCTTTTGTGAGCATCTTGGAGAAATCTAAAAACATTCGCCAATGATCCTCTGCGCCGGCTCTCGTCTTTCTTCTCTTCTGCATATGATTCAGACATAGTATCATCGTCTCTGAAATACTTGTATCTGGTGATATGCAACAAGTTTCTCTCGTCATATGGCCAAACATCAACCGTATCATCAACAATCACAACTCTACGCTTATCAGCCTGAACAAGATCAAGTGTCTTAAAGTAAGGACTTGCTTCTCTGGCTATGACTCGGTTGCCAAAGTATACTTGATCCGGATCAATGCACCTCAACACCGTCTCGGCGTAACTGGAACTGGCCATTGTGTAAACGTGCATGGTGAAAAGCTTGTTGGCTTGTAATAGAAACTCATGAACACAAGGTCGTAGCTTTATCATATATTCATTGCATCTCCATAGATCTTGCCTTGAATTAGCTTCTTCAAGTAGATACTTCTCCTTTATAGAAAGGTCTGAAACAAGCTTCGAGTGGATAAGCGTGTGGTCCAAGTCAAGGACTAGGTGAAGTTTCTTCTTCTGCTTCTTCTTCTTCTTCTGCTTCTTCTTATCGTTGAGACGTGCGAGTTCTGTTTTTATAAACCTCGCAGTCCCAGCTTCGTACGCGAGGCAACATTGTTCTAATCTGTTGACAATATCATCCATCATGCAAATCATATTTTCTAAAGACATTATCAACAGAAAACCTCTGAAATCGAACAGCCAAAAACAAAAAAAAAAAAAAGCCCTAGTTTTATCGAAGCCTTAGAGAGGAAACACCAGTGACATAATTCTTTTTATCAACATCAAATATTTTGTAGTTTGTAATATAATTTTACATAGAAGCCTGTGCCTGCGGGAGGGCTTGGCCAAATTGGCTGTGGACACATATTTTATGGACACATATTTTAGGCCCGTTAAAAAGCGAGCTTCGCTGATAAGTCCATGTAATATTTCATGTTTTACAAAGTTATATGTTTGCGGGGTTGTTTGGATGGTCAGTTGACTACAAAAATTTGATTTTAAACAAATATTTTACATATAGATAGATAAGTTTGATTTTTTTTTTTTAAATATGTGATAATGTAAAGATTCTTAAAGTTTAAAAATTAAAAATTTTACAAAAAATGATTTTAAAGTAATAATTCAATATTTTTTTAGGTTACAATTATTAAAATTAATTGACTAATGATTTAGTCATTTTTTTTTTTTGTTAAAGGATTTTCTTATATAAACAGTAAAAGTATACAGAGAAGTAAAAAAGAACCAATACAAGTAAAAAAAAGAGAAAGAAAGAACTAGTAACTAGTACTAGGAGAACCAAGGATCCCAACAAAGGAAACTTGAAAACAGAAACACATATATATGTTGCAGCTTTAGGAATCTAGCAATGAAGAATAGAAGCCCCACGCTTTAAACCTAGCTGAATCATAGAACAACACTTATTTTCCATAGTGGAAAGAATGACCCGAGTAATAGTAGCTGGAGATAGAGAGACACCATCATGGAAACGTCGATTTCTCTCTCGCCATAGTTCATAGATCGTACCCTGCCATCCCTGAAGAAGAGCTAGTTTTTTTTTGCTTTGATATTGAAGTAAATCGCAGCCAAATAAGTATATGATCCCACAAAAACGGAGAAGATGAGATCTGAAGTTTTTGAGTTATCAATCGCCATACCTCAGCAGAATAAGCACAGTTAAAAAACAGATGATCTCGCGATTCATGAGCTAAACCACAAAGGAGACAATCTAACTCAACATCATAACCCCATGAAGATAAACGATCAAGAGTAGGGTTTCGATTGAGAATAAACAACCAAGCAGTAATAGCATATCTTGGGATGGCTGCTTTGTGCCACACAAGAGGAGCCCACAATTTTCCAGGTTTTGAAATCCTAACAGCATTCCACACATCTTTTGAAGAGAAAGACAAGTAAGGAATACCATCAATAGCCCAAACTGGAGTATCATTTGATAAGGACAAAGTAATGGTAGTGATGAAAGAGTGGAGAAGTACTTGTCTCTCTGTTCTGGCATTAGGGAGAGACCATCCATCCTCCATACTCAAATCAGCCACAGTTGAACCAAGAAAGTGGTAAAGAGTCCCAAAAGGAGTCCATGGATCCCACCAGAAAAAGGTTGAATCACCATTTCCAATATTAATGCTGAAAAATTTAAGAGCTTTGGGACAGAGCCTAAGTAATTTTCTAAAACTCCAAGAGTAAGTAACATTCTTTTCATTGAGTGCCCACAAAGGAGATGTAGAAAGATACTTGTATTTTATCCAAGCCACCCATAAAGAACCGGCTCTAAAAAACAGCATCCAAAAAAGTTTCAAGGCACAAGTCACATTCCAACTACCAATGCTCCTTAATCCAAGTCCACCCTCCAGTTTGGGGAAACATAAGTCATTCCATGACACTTTGGCCCCGGAGGGAGTATCTATCCTTCCACGCCATAGAAAGGAGCTGCAAAGGCTATTGATCCTCCGAATAACCTGCTTAGGAAGGAAGAAAGCAGAAGTCCAAAAACTTATGATTCCAGAGATAACAATAGAGATAAGTGTTAACCTTCCCGCCAAACTTAGAAACTTGTGAGTCCAAGAGTTTAGTTTCTTTCTTATTTGAGACAACAAAGGATCACAATCTCTAACCGAAAGCTTCTTGGAGCATAAAGGCAGTACCAAGTACCTAACTGGAAGTGAGATAGGCTTCAAATTAAAAAAGACTTGTATCAGGTTCGAGCTCGTCTCATTTATACCAGAGCAAAACATGGAGGTCTTCTCAATGTTCATTCCCAGTCCTGATATTTCCTCAAATTCTGAGAGGACTGACATAACTCCTCTTAAAGATTGTTCAGAGCCTTCTAAGAAGATTAATAAATCATCAGCAAAACAAAGATGAGTAAGCTTAAGATCTTCACAACCAGGATGGTACTTGAAAGATCCTTCATCTGCTGCTTTATTCAACATTAGAGATAACACATTCATTACCAGAACAAACAGGACTGGGATAAAGGATCCCCTTGGCGCAAACCTGTCCTTCCTTTAAAATAACCTGAAGAAACCCCATTTATACTAACACTGAAAGACGGAGTGCAAACACAAGCTTTAACCCAATTGATAAAACCAATGGGAACCTTATAAGCAAGAAGAGAGATAAGAAGAAAGTCCCATCTCACTGAATCAAAGGCTTTTGAAATGTCCACTTTCAGAGTAATTCTCTCTTTCCCTGAGTTAAGATGATAGCCCTGCAAAACTTCTGAGGCCAAAAGCACATTCTCCAGCAACAATCTATCTTTTACAAAAACGGTTTGATTAGGAAGAATAAGATCATGAAGTATAACCTTTAACCTGCCTAATAAAAGGCGAGATATGATCTTGTAAACCGTGTTAAGGCAGGAAATAGGCCGAAAATCTTTCACTTCAACAGCTCCAGGTCTTTTTGGGATGAGGATAAGAGATGTAGAGTTTAAGGCTGATGGAATAAAAGTATCCCGAAAGAATTGTTGCACTCCCATTGTTAAATCATGCCCAACAATAGACCAAGTCGACTTAAAAAACTCTGCAGAAAACCCATCTGGTCCTGGAGTTTTATTAAGAGGCATTCTGAAAAGGCAAGTCTTGTTTGCTTCATTAGAGAAAGGAGCAAACAAAGAAGATTGTTGCACAGAAGAACATGTAACTGCTCTAGTTATAGATCATTTGGCTGGAATTTTAGGCACAATCAAGGGTAGATTTTGTCCTCACTTGCCTGTGTTTCTTGAATCTAATGATTTAGTCATTTACTAAGGAAATTAGTGTATGTAAGAAAAGTATTAACATCAATTAACAAAACTAACATTTCATTCATCTATCATTATTCTTTAATATTATCTTTTTCATATGAATTTTATTATTAAATATTTTTGCGAAACCATAATAAAACAGCCAAAAGAGAAAAATTGTTAAGTCGACAAGACGACAGACAAAATAAAAGTTCTCAGAAACAAAGCTGGAGAAAAACGTGTATCCTCGAAAATCTAACTCCAATACAAGAGAAATTTAACTATTAAAATTACAAATAAGAAATTTTTAAACCCAAATTTAAACCATATATTTCTAGTACTATATAATTAATTAATTATTTTTGAATAAACATACATTGAAATCATTCTATCTTATTAATCTTACTATATAGTTGCCTTATAGTATTAAAATTAAGTTCATGTCTAATAGACACACTTACTTTCATATTATATTTTTGTCATCTGAATTTTATTATTACAAATTTTTGAGAAACCATAATAAAACACAAAGCCAAAAGAGGAAAATTAAGTCGAAAAACAAAAGAAAAATTCTCAGAAACAAAGCTGGAGAAAAACGTGAATCCTCGAAAATCTAACCCCAACACAAGAGAAATTTAACTATTAAAATACAAATCATAAATTTTTAAACCAAAATATAAACCATATATTTTTAGTACTATGTAATCAATTAATTATTTCTGAATAAACATACATTGAAATCATTCTTATCTTATTAATCTTACCATATAGTTGCCTTATAATTAAATAGTTTCATATTTCTTAATAATGTGTGTCTATGTTTGTATTTCTATATAGAGTTACTACTAATCTCTTGTGCAGACAAAAAAAAAAAACAATGATTTGTATTTAAGATAAATTCAAACAAGCATAGTGTGAATTGAAAAGATAGTAAATTAAAAAAATGCTAACATTCATAAAACATAATTAATACATGTAAAAATAGTGTAATAATAACACTAAAGTAAAACCGCTCATAATTGTAATTAGAAAGTGGAGGGAGTAATTAATTAACGTAACAGTAACAAAACACAAATGATTAGCTTAAGTCTTAGTTAATTAAATTTCCGCATTTGTTGCAAATTTAAGACAAAAGCTTTCCTTTTTATCAGTCTTCTCCGACCTCCACCGCCAAACCCGGCACGATGTGGCTACCATCAGCCACTCAGATGACCAAAGGTGGACTTGGGATCGCCGCTATGTCATACGTGGCAATCGATTACATGCGTTACGTGTCACCGGTGTGGCATTCTCGTCTTATGCCAGTACTTTGGTCGGTTCTTGCTCTCGCCGTCGTCACTCGTGTTCTGTTCTACAAGCACTGGTCTAAAGAGCTTCGAGCAGCTATACCTTTCCTTGGTTCTATCGTCTTCATGCTCTGTGCTCTTCTCTTTGAAGCTCTTTGTGTTCGCTCTGTTACTGCTGTTCTTGGCTTAGATTGGCATCGGTAAAGCTTAGATCTGTTTGGAATTAGCTTAAAGATTGAGTCTTTGAGTTTAAATTAGAATAAAGTTTGCATTTTTAAGCTCGTTGGTGCTTCTTGATTTGAGTTAGTGATTAAAGGTTTTGTCTTTGATAGGGATACGTCTCCACTTCCTGATACAGGACAATGGATCTTACTTGCACTAAACGAGAGCCTTCCAGAGACAATTGTGGAGATCTTGAGAGCTCATATCATTGGATTGCATCATTTTCTTATGTTGTTTGTAATGTTGGGGTTCTCTGTAGTGTTTGATTCAGTGAAAGCTCCAGGTTTAGGATTAGGTGCGAGGTACATGTTTACTATGGGAGTGGGACGTCTTTTAAGAGCTATAACTTTTGTATCCACTATCTTACCTTCAGCTCGACCTTGGTGCGCTTCAGCCCGGTTTAATAATGTACCGTCTCAGCCTCATCGTTGGGCTCAGAAGTATTATGTTCCTTATGCTAATGACCCTTCTGCTATAAAGAAGCTACTTCATTGGGATGCAGCTTATGGTAATATCTAGTCTTGCTTCACTTAGTACTTAGGCCTTTATTGGTTTACTAATTAGTAATTGTAACAGCTGATCCAGGGACACTCATTGGTGACTATAGAGCTGATTGGGGTTTAATGAGCTTCCTCAGTGAGTTCTTGAGACCTAGTTACTCTGAAGGTTCTTCTTGGTTTGCTCTACTAAAGAAAGCTGGAGGTGGTTGTAATGATCTCTTGTATAGTGGTCACATGCTTGTAGCTGTCTTAACCGCTATGGCTTGGACGGTATATTCACTTGTGGACTAATGCATTAGGGAGATTTTGTTAGACAGAATTAATATGAGGCCTTAACATTTGTGGTAAATGTATCAACAGGAGGCTTATGGAGGCTTCTCTTCCGCAATGATATGGTTGTTCGTGGCACACAGCGCGCAGAGGGAAATAAGAGAGCGACACCATTACACGGTAGACTGCATCGTGGCGATTTATGTCGGTATCCTTCTATGGAAAATGACGGGTTTCATCTGGTCAGATGAAAAGAAAACGAAGCAGACACAACTAGAGAAGATTCAGAACAGGCTGGTCCACGCAGCGAAAGATTCAGATATGGAAGCTGTAAGGAGACTTGTGGAGGAGATGGAGGTTAGCTCAAGGGAGGTGAAGCAGAGTAAAGTTGTCTCGAACCGGACAATGACTGTGTTTGCGTGTGCAACAGTGATCACAACACTAACTATAGTGATTCTGGCGTTGACTTTGACAAGCGACGGCTAAACTGTCAGCGACGGCTAAATAGAGACCTTGAGGGTTTACATATAGCTTGATAGTTGTCTTCCACGTTTCCTCTGTTTTATTGTTTGCAAGTGACATTAAAAAATTTTGTGCTACTTTCTTGGCATTTTGGTTTTTGATGATTTAGAGGCTTTGGTAATTTAAATAAGTGTAATAAGGAAAAAGGTGAGACAATACTTGGAAAATGAATTAAATCTTATTATATAAAGTTTGGTTTTCAAAGTTAGCCATTAACAAAATCGTGACATGTGTATGTTATATCTAATTTTGTTAATATTAAGATAAAAATAGATTTGTTAACCAATTTTGAAAATAAAATATATAAAATAATTATATATTCAAACTCTTTAAAAAAAAAAAAAAAAAAAAAACTATTAACCTAATTTTTGGTTTTGCCGGTTGGGATTTAACCAAGAGATTAAGATTTACGACTAAACAAGATTATATGTTGTTTTTGCCTATAAAGAAGGATTAAGACGTAGGTTTTACAATAATAAGGGTTATATGTTGGTTTGAGTTTATAAATGCGCATTATAGTTTAGATTTTATAATTAAACGAGATTATTTATCGGTTTGAGTTTTTAAAAGAGGAGTGGGATTTAGGTTTTACAATTAAACAAGGTTATTTATCAGTTTGGGTTCATAAAGGAGAATTAGGATTTACATTTTACAAATAAAATAGATTATGAGTTTAACTAAATAAACATTTTTATTCATGATTTTTCTTTTATAATATGTTAGATTTGTTTAATTTTTAATTTATGCATGAATGTATTATGCCATTGAGCAATTTCATTGTCTAAAACATAAGGGTGAATAAAAGATTTTCGAAAATAATATTTTTAGCTTAAATTAAAGATAACAAAAGTTCAATATAATTTGTAATATAGTAATTTTAAAATATTTTTTTAAAATATGTAGTTTTTTATAATTGGTATTTGAAAGATTTTTTAATGTTTTCCTCAACGATGCTATAATTTATTTTAAATTCTTTATGTTTATTTTCTTTGTTTATATGAACTTATTTACAAATGACTATATTTGTATTTAACATCATATTTTAGGTTGATGTTAATTTGAAACTTTACCATCATATTAAATAATAATTAATTAATTTTCATAGTGTGAGAATGATTTTTTGAAAAACTGAAAGTTAAGAAATAACAATTTTTACCAAATGGTATAATCATGTTTTAGAGGATAATTGCTAAATTAAGATTTTTTAAAAATATTTTATCAAAATTATGAATAATGGTGAATAGCTCCCAAATGTTTTGGTGATTGCCAGTTTGACATTACTAGATTTTTATAATTAACGTTTAATAACAAAAATATATATATATATACACGTTTATTTCATTCTTCAAACCAAATAAAATATCTTTCCAAAGGAAAATAACTACTCTTATTTTTTCAAAAAAAAAGATTTGGAAATTATTTTCTTATAAGTTATAGTATAACTAGTTTTTATATAAAGGAGTAGCTAAATCAGAAGAATCAAAACTAAATAAAAATTGATTAAAATCGAATGGATCTTATATATAGGATCCAAAATTATCCGAAATCGAAACAGGAATTGAATTGATATCCGGTATACGAGAGGATACACAATGTACATTTCTTGGAGGGGAGTAACCTTGGTATACATTTATCAACAAAGTTTGTGATTGGTTTGATGAATTCTATCAACCAAAATAGTATTAACTTTTAATAATACGAAATATTAATGGTCGTATCATATTAAAACTAATTAATAAATGCCATATATATTGTACATAAACTTTAAATAGCTCAAGTAAAAATAAAAATTGAATTTTCTTTAATTAACAAAATAAATAAATTATATTAGTTATTTGTGACATCAAATATCAAATATAGAAGCGTAAAGTTTTAAAGAAGTAAATAATTCTGAAAGTCGAAATCATAGAATAGTGTATTTTGTATCAAAGCAAAATCGCATCAGTTTTCTAAGCTAATGATTTTTTTTTTTGTTCAAAACCTTTTATTCATTTTTTTTTTATTTTGGCCAATGAAATTGCACCATGACATATTAAATTTAAACACAAGATTTCGGTTTGAGTTTATAAAAGAGAATGAGGGTTTAGATTTTACAACTAAACGAGATTATTTATCGATTTGTGTTTAACAAAATAAATAAATTATTTTAGTTATTTGTGACATCAAATTTCAAATATAGAAGCGTAATTTTTTAAGAAGTAAATAACTCGGAAGCGCCTACATGAGATTCTAGAAAAATAAACGCACCTCCAATGTACGTTTACTTGCTTGGGTTTGTAAAGAATTTGGATTAATTGTACTCTTACAAGGATTCGAATTGTAAAGAATTCGGATTAATTGTACTCTTACAAGGATTCTAATTGTAAAGAATTAGGATTATTTTTTTAAAAGATTTACAAGAGTTTTTAAAGACTGAATTATAGTGTCGTTAAGATAAGCATTAAGAAATATTTTTTTAAATATGAAAGTATACAAAATAACATATTTGAAAAAAATACTTTAGAAATCATTATACAACAAATTATATTGACTTTTGTTATCCTTATTTTAAGTTAATAATGTCTCTTTTAGTTCCCTTTTATTTACCCATCTTGTTTTAGCCAATGAGATTGCACTATGGCATATTATATTTAAATATAAATTAAAAATTAAACAATTATAACATGTTAAAAAAAAGGAAAAATATTAAGAAACACATTTATTTTGTTAAACCCATAATCTCGTTTAATTGTACCATCTAAATCTTAATTCTCTTTTATAAATTGAAACAGATAAATAACCTTGTATAAATTGTGTAATCTAAACTCTACTCCTTATTTATAAACCTAAATCGACATAAAACCTTGTTTAATTGTAAAATCTAAACCATAATCCTCATTTATAAATCCAGGCAACCATATAACATGTTTAGTTGTAAAAACTAAACTTTAATCCTTCTTTATAAACTAAAATCGACATATAATCTCGTTTAATTGTAAATATTAAACCCTAATCTCTTTGATAAACCCAAACCGACATAACCAAAAATTAGGTTAATAATTTAATTATAAGTAAAAATTCTGAATATTTTTTTTTGTAATTTTATATTTTGTCACATTCCGGCATCTAATGTTTTACTTGACATATATCACAATCACGTGAGTTAATAACTCTGAAAACCAAGTTTTACATAATAAGAATTGAGAATTTTTGAATTATCATAAAAACACCATTATAATTAAGTATACTTTTATATGTATTACTTATGTAGAACTTTTTTATGATAGGTTTATAAAATTGATTTTGAAAATATTTTAATATATCTTAAATTTACACATGTCAATATCTAATCGATACAATTGACACATGTCATATTAATGACTAACTTACTAAATATAAATATTTAACTATTAAATAATATTCACGATAATGCAAATATTTTCTAAGATTAACTTATATTTGACTAACTTATTGTATTTTTCTCTTTATTTGTTAATTTTTTATTCCTTAGACCTAATTTTTATAATTTTTATTAATAATTTTATTTTATAATTACTATCCTTTTTCCTTTAGGATTACTACTAAATAATTGTTAAATTTTCTGAATTTTTATTTCTTCTTTCTATTTTGAAAATATTTTTTTTTGAAAACTAATATATATAATTTCTTACCACTAATTATCTGACACGTGTCAACATCTTATCACTTCAATTAACACGTGTCACGATCTTGTTTTCTGAATTTTTATTTCTTCTTTCTATTTTGAAAATATTTTTTTGAAAACTAATATATAGATAATTTCTTACCAATAATTATCTGACACGTGTCAACATCTTATCACTTCAATTAACACGTGTCACGATCTTGTTAATGACTAACTTTGAAAACCCAACTTTATATAATAAGATGTCATAAAATATTAAAACATTTCCGTTCGAACTTAAACCAAAAAAATACCCAAAAATAATTCAATTTTAAATTGGTTTTTTGTCGGATGAATAATAATCTTAACATCTACATATTTTGCACACAAAAAAAAAAAAAAACATCTACATATATGTAATTTAGTGGACATGGACCGACCCGACCGATGAACCTTATTAGGTTTAAAAGTTAAGACCCAAGACAGAAAAGAAAAACATTAATAACATTCCGAAGGTTTAACCTAACTTATTTGCGTTACATCGATCATCTCATAGACTTCAAAACTCGAAAACAATATGACAAAGATGTCTGATCTTCCAAAGGATTTGGTGGAGGAGATCCTCTATAGGGTTCCGGTGACATCTCTTAGAAAAGTTCGATTAACTTGCAATGGAACACTTTATCCAAAGAGTTAAGCTTTTCAGAGAAGCATCTTGGCCAAGTAAAGGAAAAGGAGTTTCTCGTGGTCATGGTGATGGATTTTAGGGTTTCTCTTTTGAGTGTCAATTTTAACAACAACGTTGAATCATGTATAAAGCGTGAAGGTCAAGTTATTAGCTTAGATGGTTCAAATCAACTCAAAGTACTTCAAATCTTTCATTGTGAAGGTTTATTGTTGTGCTCTTTAGATGAAACTGCTAAGCTCGTAGTTTGGAACCCGTATCTCGGGCAAACCCGGTGGATTGAGACCAGCCATGATTACCGAGGATATGCTCTTGGATATGAGAAGGTCAGCAAATCGTGCCGCAACTACAAAATCTTGAGATTTGGTAATTACAACATTTACGACTTTAACTCTGATTCTTGGAGGGTTCTTGATTTCTCAGTATACTATCATTTAGAAGTAAAGTTAGATCGTGATCTTGGTGTTTCTCTCGATGGTAATACGTACTGGATTGCTTCAGATTACTATGAAGCCGAAACTCCTATGTTCTTATTGTGTTTTGATTTCACCAATAGAGGTATTTGCGCCACATATCCCTCTCCCGTTCAAGTGTCTTCGTTATGAACATGTTGTGGCTCTATCTAGTGTTAGAGAAGAGCAACTTGCTGTGTTACTTCAGCGTTGGGACTTACAACAGTTGGAGATATGGATTACGAATAAAGTAAAGCCCAACGCGGTGTCATGGGGAAACAAGTTCTGCGTGGAAGTTAATATGAGCTTTCTCAATGCCTTTCAGATTCCAAGTACTAGATTCTTCATCGACGAAAAGAAGAAATGTGTTGTGGCTTTTGACAAGCACGATGATAACGGTTTAATGAGCAAAACTCGCAATGTAGCTTGTATAGTTGGAGTTGATGGTCCTTTGGAAGAAGTAGAACTTGCTGAGACTACTTTATACACATACGGTTTCCCATTTGTATGCTCTTATGTTCCAAGTTTAGTGCAACTTCATTAGTCCAATTCTTGTTTTTTTCCATGTTCATATTAAATGACTACTTGGTTCCACTGCCTTGTGTTGCTTTAGTGTACCATATAAGAAAAATGGCTGATACCATATATGAATAGATTGACTATGTACCTAGCAACAATTGACAAGGGCTTTTGTCACAAGGGATTGTTCATATAGATGAATAAGGTTTCTCTTCTCATACCTATTGCTTCACTTGCAACGAATTCTCGATACGTTGAACTAGTTGGTTCGCTGGCAACGCACCCTCCTACAAGAACACCAACATGTAATGGAAAGTCAGGATTGTTAAATAAACAAAACAACTCTTTCTAGTCTTGTTGGTGTTGAAAGACTTACGAAACGGTCCCAGAGTTTTCCATCTTTGAATAAGATGAATGTGGGTAAAGCCTCAATCTGGTATTTGTTAGCAAGACTCGGGTACTTCTCAGTATCAATTTTCACAACTGCAATCTTATCTTTCAGAGTTTCGCTCACTTCATTTAGTATAGGTACCATAAGCTGACATGGACCACACCTGCGAAAAGATACACAACTCTGTAACCCTATGAGAACATACCGTATCGATGCTAACAAATCGAAACTGAACATAAACTTACCATGTCGCATAGAAGTCTACTAGTAAAGGTTTATCAGAGTTCTCCAACAAATCTTCAAATGAGTTGAAAGTTTGCTTCTTTGCTCTAACCTGCATCGAATCATCGCGCCAAAAACAGATGAACAAATTTAGCCATACTTGTACTAGAGCTAGAAGTAAACAACATTACATCAGAAACAATCCACAACATCTATAATGTCAACAATTTCATCAAAAGATCTAATAGTTAGTAGCATCAGTTGTTGGTTTTTTCAGCTGAAGAGATGTGATTACAGAGAAAATAACAGAAGAATCTACACCTTGTTATCAATCTCAATGCACATATTCTAATTACACATACTGATTCTTCATTTAGATTACAGAGAATCTAAGCTATCCAAAAATGTGTTAGAACCAAGTCTCCAGTGATGTTTTTATTCTGACTAGTACAACATTAGATCAAAGTGTTAACACTCTCTTTCTTTGTTTCTATTGGGAATCAATCTCAATGCTTATTTTCTAATTACAAATACTGATTCTTCCTTTAGATTACACAGAACATCTACCACCATGTTAGCTATTTCATAATGTGTTAGAACTAACTCTCTAACTAATACACCATTAAATCAAAGTGTTACACTCTCCTTCTTTGTTTCAATTGGAATCAATCTCAGCAATGTAAATACACAAAAACCATGAAGCTACTGGATCATGAACAAGGTTCCAAAACTCACAGGACATAAAATAAAGATAAGATTCATCAAATCGAAACAAGTAATCGGTGAATTAGTGAAGGGAGAACTCACACAGAGTGAGGAGAAGCGAGTCGACGACGGCGATTGAAAATTCTCGCGGCGGATTCTGAACCGGCGAATCTGAGAAGGTAAGCGTACAGATGAGAGAGAAGATAGTGTCCGTGAAGGTGAAATGGAGTTAGAAGAGTCCGGTGAGAAACGAGGAGAGGCAAAGGCGGTGGGGAGAGAAATCGCCATTGAAGAAGTTTAAAGTTTTAGAGCTGTGACATTTTCGTTTTTGGATAACAAATCCAATTTGTATGGAGAAAGTTAGAAGACGATATAAAATCCGGTTTAATAAAGGAGAGAGTTCAGTAAAATTGGAAACGGTTCGGTTAGAATGGTTAATTAATAATACCTGATTGGTTTAAACGCTGCGAATGCGGTTACGGGAGTTTGCGGGAGCGCTAAGCAAATTAATTTCATAGTAAAACATATTTATGAAAAAGTGTAAATTTTTGGAATATAATTATTAATTAAAAACCATATACAATTACTAAAAATAAGTAGTAAATAATTATTTAAATATTAGAAAATTATAATGAAACACAAATAATTATTAATACTGGAAATTTAAAGTTAGAGAATGATTATTGTTTGAGAATTAATGTGTAGTTACTAACCTGTACCACAGCATGGGCTCATAATTTTTATTAATTAATAAATTATATTATTTGAATATTGAGTAAAATCTGAATGTGTAAATAGGTATATAATGCATGACTTCACTAATTTATTTTAATCGGGTAATTGTGTGTAATATCTCCTATATGTAAAAGAAAAATACACTTTTACATTGATTGATGGGTCAGTTTAAAATTATACAAAATTAACCTTCAAATCAGTAAAATTGATTTCAATTTTGTATAAAGGAGACACTTAATTAAAATCGTATAGGGTAATTTTGTCCATAAAAAAGAGGAATAAAGAGGATTCTCGGATCCTCCTCTTCTTTTATTCAATTACACACAGTCAAAGTTATACAAAATACGTTAATGAATAGTCCAAAGTTCAAATCCAAAACAAATAGTGAACAAGGTCTACAGCCCACTATAGATCCAGTACAGAAATGTTTAATACCCATTTAATTACATAGCACACTTTCGGTTTTGGTTATTAGATAATCAAAAAAGTAAAAATTTCGAGTTTGAACGGAGAAGGAGAAGAGAACTAAGGAACATAGTAAGGAAGTTGAAACATTTAGATGATTAAGAGATTTTTTTTTTCTCTTTTGAGGCGATGCTAAGTAGACGAAAGACGAAGATGAATGGCTTTTTTTAAGAAAAGAAAAAGCTGCTTTTTAATTTTATTTTATTAGGATTGATGCTTATAATTTTAATATTAATTGTGACTTGTGAGTGAGAGACTAACATCCTTTACCGAATAATGATTTTTAGGTGCATTATAATAAAATCAATTAGGATTTAATGAAATGTCATGCATCCTTTGTTTTCGGCCACCACCAGCACTTTACCACCAGCATTATAATAAAATCAATTAGGATTTAACGGTAAAGTGCTGGTGAGGCCAAAACACAGGGAAAGATCATGTGGTGATCTGTAGGGTCGGTAAACAAGACTTTAAACCTCCCGGACATAGCAAACCGACCGTCGGGTATTGATGGGATCATGGGCCTAGTGAGAGCACGTGAGGCCCATTAAGGGAGGTGGGCCCATGGGCTGGTGGTGAACATGGGGCCCATTGGAGAGATAGCGGTCGGGGCGTTAAACAGAAAACTGCTTCTCTCTTTGAAAGATAGAGGTATTTTAAAAGAGAGAAGTTAACAAATAAATATAATTCATAACAAAAATTCAGTTCAATAAACACTAATCAATTTAAAACTTTAACACAAAACACCATACAAATCACATAAATATAACATCGCCTACGTAATTAGTAAATATATATCCAATAAAACAAACCATATCAATAAATTTGTCTTTTCCGTAAACATAAACAAAAACACAGACCCGCGATGTACCGCAGGTTTTCAAAGCTAATATCTATCATATTCTCTATATAAACTACAATATATACAATTTACCCCTTATCTAATATCACTACCACCATCTTCTACCACACCACCACCATCCTACCTTCGGCCACCACCACCTACCTCCGATCCGGCCACCACCATCACTCTACCACCAGCCGCCACCACCGCCTCCGCCTGCCACCATCTCTGGCCACCATCACCACCACCCTATATCCAGCGGCCACCATCACCACCACCTCCGGCCACCATCCCAACCTTATCTCCAGTGGCCATCACCACCACCTCCGGTCACCATTAGTTAATCTGATCATATTACTCAAAAACAGAAATGTTTTTAATTCTTTTTGTTTAACATTCCAAAACTATATTATTGCCATAAATATCGCAATTGTATATTATTGCCACAAATATCACAAACGTTAAAAATTAGAAGTATATAGAAATTACGTTGTAATTTTGTCAAGATTTTGTAATTCTTAAACGAGAAATATTAATCCAATATACACCTTTCCAAAATATAGCATAAAATAAACTAAAAAAAGATTTTACATCGTCTAGTAACAAAGTAACTACAAACAAGCATATTTCAAGCATATACCTTATTAATCAATCCAAAATGTGGTGAATTAAGATCTTTCAAAAACTTTCTCATCCAGAGTTTATCAACTCACGATGAAAAAACATAGCATCATCTCAAATACTATAAATATGTATCATTTGCACAACCTATTAGCATCCATTATACCACAACTGAAAACTATCATAAGAAAAAAAACCAAACCTATTATAACCTCAATGGCCGCTTCACTAAGGGCAAACACAATATGGGTGAGTTACACTGACCAAGTTTATTGTAAGTTACTTTTATAATTATTAATAACCATTTTTTCATGTAAAATAATTGAAGCGTGTTAATATGAGCAAGAGAATTTTGTAAAACTAACTAAAAAAAACCAAAATTAAATTTGTAACTATTCTAACCATATATCTATCATATTCTCTATATAAACTACAATATATACAATTTTACCCCTTATCTAATAACACTACCACCACCCTCTACCACCACCACCACCACCATCCTACCTTCGGCCACCACCAGCACTTTACCACCAGCCGCCTCCGGCTGCCACCGCCTCCGGCTGCCACCGTCTCCAGCCACCATCACCACCACCCTATCTCCAGCGACCACCACCTCCGGCCACTACCGGAACCTTATTTCTGGTGGCCATCACCACCACCTCCGGTCACCACCATCTACCTCCGGCCTCACCACCTCCAGCCACCACCACTAGTACCACTACCACTAAATCAACACCAAAATGGTAATTTTCACAACCCTCTCATGTTATTCTCTAAATTGTTTTCAATAATGTGCTATATTCTTCACATGTTTTTTTGTTTTGGTTAGTTGGCTAATTTCCCCTATAAGCAAATTGTCAAGAACGGAAATATATTATACGCTCTCAGCTCTACAACTTCAAGTAAAGGTCAAATAAATATAGTAATCAGTAAATGAGAAAGTCGTTCACATGCTATATGCAATATGACTCATGTTTTGTTATTCAGGGTTAAAAAGAATACGGTTAGCAACATACAAATAAAGAGAGAAGAACAAAACGACACACTTCCAACAATCATCTCTTTTCTTCTGCAAATCATTCATGTAGTGAAAGTTGTAAGTAACAACTCTTTTTTACAGTACATAAGAGATTTAGTTTAGAGCTTACTAATTCTAATATGTAGACACAAGTGACATAGATTGCTACTTGACCACATACACTTACTTATTTTTCTGGATTTTTGAGACTTAATAGACAATTGTAGATGACATAAAAGATATCAAAGTATATTCAACACAAGACATCACAACTAAGACGACCCCTTGGTTTACATGTCCAACTCCAATATGGCCCTTCCTTCTGAATAATATGCAGCCACACGTTAGTTTTTGAAATTTAGAGAACCAAATCTTACAGGTTTAATCGTACCCTTTAACAATTTTAATTTGTTTTGTAGGAAACCATGTAGTTGTTCTAGTTCATGTAAAACAAAAGACCAACCATCTTAATATGTGTCAAGAGAAAATTAATTCCCAAAGTTAACTTAGAAGAAGAAATTTTCTAATGCTCTATGATCTCTATCTCTACAACTTACTGTAGGGAAAAAAAATGGGAAAACGATATGTGTCCCCCATTAACTTTCATATAGCATCACAACCACACACATTTTCAATCTCAATCTCAGTCCACCTAAAATGAAAGTTAAACTACAGTTTCCACCCATTTTTAAAGTTCGAAACCTCAGTCCCCATATCGCAACTTCAGTCTTCATATTGAAACCCATAATACAAAATTCTTGGTTTATCATTGGTTTACTATTCCGAATTCATCCTTAACCAAATAACAAAAAATAAACCAGATCTACCCATAAACTAACTCGATTAACTATCCTAATAACCCCAAAAATCATAAGATCCATAAAATAAGAAATTAAAATTAGGATTCTTAAGAACTCAATTTGGGGATTTCTGAGTGGGAATTTATTTTGGGTTTCTAAGATTACTCGTTTGGTATAGAGCAAGGAACATGTGAAGGCGTCAACAATAAGCTATGTTTTAGAACCAATACATTGTTTCCCTTGGAAAAAAGTTTATGATGACAAAAAACAATAACCAATAAATGGGTTGGCTCACTATTCCGACATGTACTAATACCATTCTCAGCATTCCAACCCAAACATTTAAACTCTTCATAAATCAACACAAACTTGTATTTTCTTTACAAAACAACATAAACTTTTTTAAAACCAATAATCCTACACTTCCAATCAAAACTGGGATTAACGATTACTAAACCTCATTAAACCATAAAATGGCGATTACTGTTGCGATTACTGTTTCACGTTTGCTTTCACTACGTTACAACGTCGGTTTAAGAAAAAAAAATTGGAAAGTTAGGTTCTCCAAAAATCGACATCTCAAATCTAAAAATCATGAGTTAATCTTATGTGTCTAACCGTTCAGCTAATTGAGAAGCATGTTTAAGAGACAACTATTTATGTTTTAATTGGTTACAAAACAAAAACCTGCAACTGTAATTGTTTAAAGCATGAAATCTGAAACTGTTAACTGTGAAGGCAAATAACATCCCATCCAACTACCATAAATCCGAAACTATAATTGTCAAGAAAAATAGCATAACAATAGACAAAAACTTGTAACAAATTCTGATAAACAAAACCTGCAACTACTCCCATAAAACTCATTTTCTTCCTTCCTAGACCTGTCTTGAGTACCTAAATATTGCTTCCTTGTGTGAGAGTTTCTGGTCCCAGTGAAAGTGTAGCTGTCTCTGGTGCTTGCAATGTAGAAGAACCAGCCTCATCAAGTTCTTTCTTCTTACTCTTCTTACATGCAATCTTCTTACTCTTCTTTTCCTTTGGAAATTTAGGACATCCAGCTGAATTGTGTCCTGCTTCACTGCACTTACGACAATGCATGATTCTTCCTTGTCTTCCAAGTTTAACTGTCCCATGTTCATCTACATCCTTCTTTCCGTTATGCTTCTTTGGTGCATTCTTCTTCTTTTTGTTCTTCTTCTTAGGTGACTCATTCTTCCCTTTGATTCGATCATAATTTTTCTTCTGCCCTTTCTTTCTCCCTGGAAGATTTGGACATGGAGGTTTGGTTATCAAAACATAGTTATTGGTCATCCAATATCGTGGACCTTTAACCGGACTAGGACCTGTGTCATATATTTCTTTCCATATCTCAGTAGTAAAGAATGGGGACACATAATCATTAACATCCTTATCAATATCTAAGATTGCCCCATAAGCATGTTCACACGGAATCCCAGTAATTTGCCACTTGCAGCATGAGCACTCCCATTTACCTGTTGACAAGTTCACAAAGTGTGAGTTCCCATCCAAAAAAACATCAAATCGACCATGTGTTCCTTTTGTGATTTCACATAGCATAGCTTTTTCTTTTTCTTCCTCCAAAATCTCTGTTGCATATTCAGACAACTTCTTTTTCCATTTTGCTATTTTCAGATTTCTCTTAGTAATCCTTCCCATTGCCTGCCTTCTTATAGTTTCCAACATTGGAACTAATGCTTTTGCCCTTACCTTGACAATCATAGAGTTAAAGGACTTTGTTGCATTGTTGTCCACATCCTCACAACAACTTCCTATCCTATAATAAGCTCTTGACCAACTCTTTGGATCCTCTTTCATCACATCATCATATAAAGACAAATCATAAGCTCTCAACTTGCTCAAATTTGCTTGAAACTGTGCATGGATGTAACTCCAAGCTAAGTGCCACACAAGCTCTTAAGTAAGTCTTTATTACCATGTCTAGTCTTCAAGTTATCCACCATGTGCTTCACACACATTCTGTGTTCAGCATTTGGCAACTCATTTTTCATAGAACTTATGATTCCCTACATAAATACAGAAAATAAACATTAGCAAACAACAATGATACAAGACATATTAAATAATCCAAGGTACTTTGAACCAAAAAAAAAAAAAAAATCCAAGGTACCAACAAAAACACTTACTTTAGAACGATATGATATAATGACATAATTCTTCTCATCCTTTAGATCCAAATAACCTTTAGTAGTTTTAAAAACCAAGTCCAATTATCAGCATTCTCTGTTTGTACAACTGCCCACGCAATTGGGTATATCTGATTATTGGCATCATGAGCAATAGCAGTTAATAGGCAACCTTTCACGGCTTGTTTTAGAAACATTCCATCAATGCCAATGATAGGCCGACAATAGTATAAACTATTTTTCATTGCACCAAAGCACACATAAAAACGGTTGAACACATCAATAATGACTTCACCATCATCATTAAGGATTGTATCAACTATCGCGGTGGATCCTGAATTTGAATCTATGATTTCAGCTGCATAACCTCTAAGGTGAGAAAAATGTTGAGCATATTCATCTTGTAACCACTTTAGAGCTAGAAGTCTTCCCCTCTGCACTTGTCCTATAGAACTCAATATGTTCCATTGCTCCTTAATGTGCCTTTGAATATCAAGAGGCATATAGTTAGGTTGCCTCCGCAGTTTATCCATAAAAAGCTTTCCAATCACAGGAATCTTCAACAACTTGCATTGTCGAATGAGCAATAGACTTTCCACTCACACGCCTTATCTTGAGCACAACTAAACCCGATTTTTTCCTTCCCCCATCTGTCTTGTCTAATATTTTCTCTCGATCTCAAAGCATGGAGTAAAACAGCTTCTTTGAACTCAAACCCAGTGACAAATGTTCTTTCAATAGCTAACTTATCATTATTTCCCATCCTAATTTTTCTATCTCTAATAACAACAGGATCTTCCTCTTCATCTGAATCCTCTGGGATGGTATTCCGATTAATCCTAAACTCATCAAACCAGTTTGCTACAGATTCTTCCATTTCAAACTCAAACCTTTCAACTATGTCGTCTTCATCTTCAACCTTCCTTTTTTTTGGTGTCGCTTTCCTCTCCTTTTTTTTTCATTGTCAGCTTCAGACTCGTGTCTCTCTTTCGTTTTAGCTTTCTTCGTCTTGCCTCACTGATGGCTTCAACATCTCCCTCTTCAGCAGTCTCATCGTTAGCACTCTCGACGATATTATACTCTCCGTCGTCGTCGGCTTCAATATCTTCGTCGTCATCAACTTCAACATCTCCGTCATCATCCTCCTCGAGACCATTGATAGCTTCATCACCTCCATTGTAATCGGGATCATCTGGATCACTCTCATATACAACCATTGTTGGGACCGTCATCTCTTCAACTTCAACCCTAATTTTTGTATCGGTAGAACTCTTTTAGTTATGTTTTTAAACAACGTGGTATTATGGAGCACTCAAACGTGATACACTAATCGCGATTTCGTGGTTTAAATGGGTTTAGTAATCGTAAATCTTAGTCTTGATTGGAGGTGTATGAATATCGAGTTTTAAAAAGCACATGTTGTTTTATACAGAATATAGAAAGTTAATGTCGTTTTATGAAGAGTGAAAATGTTTGGGTAGGAATGTTGAGAAGGGTGTAAGTACAGGTTGCAATACTGAGCCAACCCCCAATAAATTCTTACCTAAAGTTTTTATTCTTTAAACGCATTAAATCGTTTTGACCCTATGGGGAAAAATATTGATGAAAGCTTTTTGTATAAATAGAAGCCATTAATACGATTGAATAATTGTGCAGGCATTCCATATTTTTGGGCAATAGTATGATTTTGGTTTAATTGTGTAGTTAATGGCATCTGAAACATTGATTTCGGGTTATAAGGATTAAATTAAACCGATCCGTTTAATATATATAATGACATAATTAACCTTAATAATTTTTGATTAGTAGTGTTTTAATCATGGGTTTTTTGGAAGTTGTGTGTAAAAGATGATTTTTGGTCAAATTGTACTCCAAAAATGTTAAGATAGATGTTTAACAAAAAAATTACCCCTTTATTGAACAATTTAATTACCCTTGCGAAAAATTTATATTTAAGTGTTTAATTATATCAATATAATAAAACTTTTAATCTTATAAAATATTATAATTGATGAATTTAAAGTTAATAAAATATCAATAAATAATATATATTAAAAAGTTAAAAAAATAAGTATTATCAATGTTCTAAAATACAGTCTATACGGCTGTATATACGGTGTATATACATTGTACAGTCGACAACCGTACTGTATTATAGCTATACCATCGGGTAGGTTCTCATATGTAAGTACAAAACCGAAAATATATATACCGCAGACGATACATTGTTCCTGTTAGACCTCAAAAAATATGCTAAACCAACTCTAATTAGAACAGATTAAAATATAACCAATTGGAATTATATATAAGAGAAATACGTTAAATGATGGACTGTAGTGTACCACGGGGTAAAATCTAGTATATATGTATATAAATCTCCCATTAGAGTATATGCAAATACACTCAACCTTTTTCTAATAAATTACTGCTATAAAAATTAAAAATTGTCTTAAATGATAATGCTGTTCCAAAATATAATTTCTGAATATTTAATTATTCATCGTGAGTTTTATTGTTTGTGATGTTGAGTTCACTGATTACAAAGGGTAAGTGAAAGAGGTAGAGTATAACAAATATGATATTTGAATTAGTGAACAAATATGATATTTGAATTACTGCAAACTATTTTAAACTACTCATAACGTGGGAATGAGTGATTTAAAGGAATTATCTATTGTTATGCAAGTCATGAAGAGACTTTGTTATTCTAGGCATGCTCTTATAATTGTCGCACATGGAAGATAGAAGGTTTTTCTTTGTCTTGCAAGACTCTTGGGGTGTTAATGGATACGAATGACTATTCTTGAAGGTGGTTTTGACCATTTTTATCTACACAAGTTATTATCGTAAGACTATATATTGTTCTTATTTATGAACACATTTATGATCTCTTTTGTTTTGGAAAATTATATAATGATTTGATGATAAATTTAATTATGTTTGGTGGCTTTGTGATTTTCTTTACTTGGCTTTTGGGATTCTTCTTAGCTTGCCGATTCAAATTTGAACTCAATCAAATATGTGTCACATATTTCTCTCTAAGCGAGATGATGTAATCTTTTTGCAAGGGACAAGGGTTGATTCAAACACCATTATTGGTCTTCATTTAATTTACCATACAAATTACAAACTCATACTCATATTTATTTTACCATAAAAAGTACAAACTCATAATCATCATAAAAATACAAACGCACCTTTAATGCACATTCGAGGAGGGTGTCAAAAAATTTAAATTAGAGATATCTTCTTCTTTAGTGTCTATAGCAAGAAATTTAAGACATTAGTATCTTAAGTATAAAGACACTCAAATATTAGAATAATAATATTTTTTACATTTCATATATTATGTTATACATATACTTATTTTGGAGGGTGTGGCATGTAAAGCGTATGTCATTAAAAGTAGATTTATTGAAATACAAAATGCAAATGCTTAGGATATCGCTAAGAAGTTGGACAAATGTCATGTAGGTATAAAAATTGATATAGATGAAGGCCTTAGATCATCTTCAGTGGTAACTGGTAAGTACTTCTAATATAAGTTTTGTAAAACTAACACATAAACAAGAGAGAGAGAGAGGAGAAAAGACGAAGATGGGTTAATTTTTTTTCTTTTAAAAATAAACAACCAATTAAACTTTGCTACATAAGGGTTCTCAAGAGTACTTAAAATGCTTATTGAAGCATTGATGCTCAACAATTTTAACAATTTTAATTTATTTTTATTAAATTTTAATCTTAACAACTCTCTAAGTACCTCCACTGAAAGGTGGTCTTAGGAAACTTAAAGGAGTAAGTTAAGAAATTAACTTAAGAGTCCAATTACAAAATTATATATTTAGCAATTAACTAATTTAACCTTAAATTTATGCCAAACGTTTTTAGAGAGGATGGCATGATGGTAATCATAGACACCTATTCCCACTTAGCAAAATGACTAAGCAGATATACAAATAAACTCAAATTTATGATTAATACCTCAATTGTTATTAACATCATATAAAACTAAAAAATATAATATGATGTATATTTAGAAATTGAAAACATAAAGAAACATGTTATGGATTATATTACAAAACTATAGTTTAAAAAATATTATAAAATTGTTTGATAAAGATGATTTCTAGGAGAAATTTGTTTTTTACAAAAATCGACTAAATGCATACATTAATATATATATTTGTGTTCATTAATTTATGATATTATTGGCATTATATTTTACAGAAAAATTTCAGAAAAAATATTATCTAACCTCAGCAAATTTATTAATTTATAGTATTTTATTATGTTATAAGTACTAATTTATAGTATATTATTAAACGATCCTCATGAGGACTAACGTATCAATACAAATAGAGCCCAAAATTTGACTTCGATGTAGATATCCCTGAAAGAAAGTTTGAATCCTATTTCTCGCCAAAATAAAAGTTCTAAACCTAATTCCCCCCAAAGTCAAAGTTCGAGATGTAATTCTCCCCAATTCTGTGTTGTAACTGGTTTACTATTTATTTAACCATTTAATAAATAACCTAAACCCGATTAAGCTTTAAAAATCTTATTGTTAATTAAAATTAATTTTTTCTTGCATATGTTGCAATTTAAAATTTTCAAAATGGACATATAATACTCAAATAATAAAAAATGTCTAATCGACGTCCCACTTTGGCTACAAATTAATTGGACTAACATATGCGTCCAAATTTATATATTTTGGTTAAATCTAAACGCGTTTGTTTTATAGTTTAATGAAATCTTATATTATACTGAGTTGATAGAAAAAAGTGTAAGTACTACATCGGTTAAATATTTTGGACAATAGTTTTAAAAATTAATAAGTATGAGCAATATACAACCATTGTTATTTAAGCATATTCAAACCTTTAAAAAGCTCCAGAATGTTATAATTAAAAGATTCAAATATTATAATTTTGAAAATCTTAAAGGTTCAGATATATTAAATTTTTAGAGTATTAAAAATATTAAAAAATGGATTTTTGGAAACATATATGTAATTTTACAATGGGCCAGAACATGTCACATACCAATCTTCTTATTATTAAATGAGAAGTACACATTTAACATCTTAAAAATTAGTCTAAAATTTCCTAAATTGCCACTTAATTATTTGCAAAGGAAAACATTTATTCAAATTGGGAAGGGTAATTTACGGAATATTAAAGCAATTTTTGCATAAAGTTCGGTCACTTTCAGATAGAATGCCCTAAAAAAGAATGGTTCGAAAAGGAAAGTAACCTTATGGGTTCAGTAAGGTTTTTTGAATCAAATCTTACTCATGTTTCTTCTAATTAATCTTGGTGGATAGATAGTGGTGCTAATGTACATGTATCCAATTACTTACAGGGATTCCTTACGATCCAGAATATAAATCCAAGTGAAAACTACTTATGTATGGGAAATCGAGACAAGGTGCCAGTTGAAGCTAGTAGCACTTATCGTCTCATTATGGATAGTGGATTTTGTTTATATTTATTCCAAACTCTTTATGTTCCATCTATTTCCCGCAGTTTCGTTTTATTAAATAAACTTGATTTAGCTGATTTTGAAGTCGAGTCAAGGAGATGGTTGTTTCAATTTATTTTGGAACTCTATATGTATTGGCTCTGGAATATTAGTTGATAGCCTATATAAGTTAATTTTGGCTGATCAACATTTTGAAACACATCTTACCCTGCAAGATAAAAGTAGGATTAAGAATCAAACACGTATAAAAGAATCGTATGAATTGTGGCATAAAAGACTGGGACACATTTCCAGTGAAAGAATTAAGAGATTGGTAAAAGTGGAAGTAATTCCGAATCTTGACTTTACCAATATTAAAGAGTGTGTAGATTGCATCAAGGGTAAGCAAACTAAGCACACTAAGAAATGAGCCACAAGGAGTACACAGATTATTGAGATCATACATACATATATTTGTGGACCTTTTGACGTTCCATCTTTTGGAGGTGAAAACTGCTTCATTACTTTTATCGATGATTTTTCACGTTATTGTTATCTCTATCTATTGCATGAAAAGTCTCAGTCTGTGGATGTTGTACAAGCAATCATAACAGAAGTTGAGAGACAATTAGATAGAAAAGTGAAAATTATAAGGTCTGATAGAGGTGGTGAATTTTATGATAGATATGATGAAACAAGACAAAATCCTGGACCATTTGCCATACTTCTCCAAAAATTAGGAATAGTTGCGCAGTACACAACGCTTGGTTCTCCATGGCAGAATGGTGTAGCTAAAAAGCGTAATCGTACTTATATAAGAATTGTTAGATCCATGATGAGTCGTACTAACCTACCTCTATCCTTGTGGATGGACGCATTATGTACTGCGGTCTATATCTTGAACATGGTTCCCAGCAAAATAGTTCCAAAGACTTCTTTTGAAATATGGAAAGGCTTGAAACCTAGTCTGTCACACCTCCAAGTTTAGGGTGTCCAGCTGAAAAGAAATTAGATTTCAGAATGGTAAGTGATTTCTTTATTGGTTATATTGAGAAATCTAAAGGATATAGATTTTATTGTCTGTCCCATAATACTAGAATAGTATAAACCAGTAATGCTAGATTTTTTGAGACTGGCGAGATTAGTGGGAGTGATAAAGTCCATGATGTGACTATTCGGGAAATTATGATTGATATCCCATCACCCAGAAATGGGGATCCTAACATTGTTGAACCGTTAAAAATGAGGAAAACCCTTTAAATGATCACACACTCCATGATGAAACATTAAATATCTGGTTTCTTATTCACAAGCCATGAAAGATGTTAATTATGATAAATGGATTGATGTTTGTAAAGAATAAATAGACTCAATGGTTAAGAATGAAGTCTGGGACATTGTTTCATTGCCTGAAGGACACAAAGCAGACGAGTGTAATTGGATCTTTAAGACCAAACTTGACTATTAAGGCAATGTTGAACGATATAAAGGCAGACTTGTAGCCAAAGGGTTTAATCCAAAAGAAGGCATCGATTATAGTGAAACTTTTTCACTTGTGCCTAGAAAAGATTCACACAGAATTATCATGGCATTAGTAGCTCATTATGATCTCAAGTTACATCAAATGGATGTGAAAACTGTCTTTCTTAATGGAGACTTGCAAGAAGAAATCTATATGCGTCAACCTGAAGGCTTCATAATCAAAGGTAAGACATGGTCTGCAAATTAAAGAAATCAATATATGGACTGAAACAAGTTTCGAGGCAATTGTATCTGAAGTTTGATGAAACCATTACGAAATTCGGTTTCAAAGTAAACATACTAGACCTGATATAAGCCATGTAGTGGGAATGTTAGGTAGATTTCAGAGTAACCCAGGAATCGCGCATTGGCAAGTTGCAAAGAAAGTTTTGACATACCTTAAGGGAACAAGAGATTTCGTGCTGACATATAGAAAATCAACACATTCACAGATGGTTGGATTTTCAGATTCAGATTTTGGTGGATGTCGTGGTTATGCGTATATCTTTTGTGCATGTGCCTTATCATGGAAAAGCCAAAAGTCGTAGTTGATCTACACATCCACCATGTTATGAGGCTTCTATTCAGGGAACCTAGTGGCATAATTTTGTGTCTGAGTTTGGAGGGTTTGAGGTTTATTGACAAACCTCTAACTCTTTACTGTGACAATGGAGCCGCAATCTTCTTATCGAAACATGATATGATATCTAAAGGCGCCAAGCATATGGACCTTAAATATCTATAACTTAACCAAGATGTTAAAAGAGAAAATTTTGTCATTAAACATATAGGCACTAAACTTATGGTCGTAAATTTATTTACGAAAGCATTAACCCCTAAGACTTTCATAAAGCATGCTGAAAGTATGGGTTTTGAGGATAGCTTTCATTAAGTTGTCTGATTATGTAGAGCCAATATTTGACAATATTTTGTGCTCGTTATGACTCTTACATCTTTATATTCATTCTTTTTCCAATGTGTACACATTATTGTTTTGGAATAATGAGGACATAATTCGTCTTTGATAAAAGACATAAAAGGGACCATTATGACAACTCCTACTTATGGTGTAACTATTAAAGAAGTCAATGTAGTAGTACATGGAAGGGATCATGTTGCAAAATGATGTGTGACCGCCATGACTCTCATTGATTATTGGATTAGCTAAGACACTTATGATGACCAAATAAAAGATTAGGGAATAACAAATTTTGCCAGCCTTATGATTTCTAACTAGAAAAACATAATAGATTAAACTAACGACTAAGTGGGGGAATGTAAGAAATATTATATTTCTCTATTATGTGGTCGTATAATCGTTGATTTTGTATCAGAATTGTTATTATGATATATAGTTGGTAACCTAAAGGAGTTTTTCGCTTGTGAACAAGTGGCGAAAAAAGCAAAGGATTGCACGAAAAATGTAACGTATAGGCAAATTATAAGTGTCGTAGAATGGGGACAAGTGTCGCGCACTCGCAAGAAATATCGAATAATGGAGACAAATGTCAGAGAGTCACGACAAGTATCGCGTAACGGAGACACGTATCACAGAAAGTGACATGTGTCATGAAACTGCGACATGTGTCGCATATGCGACGAAAAGTGTCATGGAAAGTGACAGGTGTCATGACGGCACAACACATGTCATGCGAACACATGCATGCGTGAAAAGTGTCACGATTACATACATGTGTCGATCTCCGGCATTTCCACTTGTTACACATGCCTCCGTCTTTTCCTTGATGGACGGTCGAGATTAATCCGGAGGAAACCTTAAAAGCAGAGCTTGGTCCTCTCTCCACCTATAAATACAAACCTTTAGTCCATCATAAAAGCTATTCAGAAAAACTGCAACACTTAAAAGAAAACGTTTGTAGGCAAGGGGAGAGAAACCATGACTCCGAACTTAAGATCAAGCTTTTTTGTCTTCCATCAAGAAAACAGATCAAGAAGACTAATCCGCTGCGATGACAGAAGGTACCCCGATAACCTTTCTTATGTCTTTATTATGTGATTAATTCAGCTGTTTAAAGATCTTGGGGTTTATGTAAGTGAATGTAAGTTTCACTTACAAGTGATTATTCACTTACAAAGTTCAGATTAAGATTGGAAAAGGTAATTGGGGAAACAAGGATAAATGTGGAGATGTTGATACATCTTACATTTGCAGGGTTCTTCTAAAAAAAGAACTATGTTAAAATTATATCAATAAACAGCCATGGGCCGGAAGCCCAAATAAATTTAACAAATTTTTCAAAAGGATGTTATGGTTTTCTTTTTAAAAGGCCAGCCCAAAGGGTAACAAGTCGTGTTTTGCTTGATAGACCAATGTCAATTAAGGATTTAATCTTGTTTTAGTAATAAAGATTTTTAAAAACAATAAAAGGGTACGGTTAACACAATAGAATAAACATAGATTGTGTGAATTTACACCCTACTAGAGACATATTATGGGAAAATTAACAAATATAAACAAAAAAATCATGTAAATTAGTTACCAAGAATAATAAATACGAACACATATACAAGTGAAAGTATTTGAAGCCAATAATTCCTTCTTACAAGAATAAATACTATTTAACGCCATTTTAAAAAATAAAACTAAAACAATCCCTAACTACTTTTTACATGACACATTTAACCAAAAAAAATTTATGCACAAAACTACAACACCATCATTTTTAACCGGATATTCATTTTTTAACAAAAATCCGATATGAATACGGATATCGGCGGGTAATTAATATTAGTCTCATGACTAATAATATAAACTATTGTGCGAAATATAAAAAAGTTGAATTAAATTTCTCACATTTGAGAAAACAACATATTGTAAATTTATATGGGTGATTTACACAATAAAGCACTTTATGTTTATGGTATGGCAAAAAACACACAATATAAGCAGACCACAAAAACCTCAGCTTTCTGTCCACAAAAAAGACCATTGTGCCCCAATAAAGTTAACTGATGGATAAGTGATTTTCAGTTAGTTTAGTTTGTCGTAATCATTAATGTTGGATCTCGTTACATATTACAAAAGCAAAAATATGAGTTTTTAAAATTGTTTTATTCAAGAAACAACTTTTGTAGGCTTTGGTTCTTGTACATCAAAAGGCGAAAATATGGGTTACTTAAAAGAGCTAAGTTCTTGGTTGTGCACAGAGGTTTTGAATCAAGCGCATAGCACAAAGGATTATGTCGTCTGGAACAGAGGTGAATTTTGTAAAATTTATAAACGGGATCTTGTAAAAGACCGATTCTAAACGGTTAAAAATATTTTCCAGGATACAACGGATGATTTCACGATTGTGACATGCGGTAGATGGCGTTGTGGAGAAGAGGGAAATTGGAAATTTGTAATAGACAACAAGAAGGTATAAAAAGTGGTTCTAATCGAACGAGGAATGGATCTAGAGCAGTATAAGGCTGCAGTTAGAAGAGAATTTGAGGTGACGATGGAGGCGGTATGTCTAAGTTATTTACCGGCAGGTTGCGTACTAATGGAAGTTCGAGCTTTTGAGTTAGTGTTTTTGAGTTTTTTTTTTCGTTCTTGCAGATATGTATCGGTAGTGATGATGCTCTTTGTGATCATGTGGATGAGGTTTTGTGGATACCAATGATGTATTCTGTCCAAATAATGTTTCCAATCAATCTTAAGGCTCTCATGTTCTCTTGGATAAACGATTATTATCCATATGTCCACATTTACAAAGACACACTCATTTATACTAAACTGTATAATAAGTGACCACATGTTCTATAGATGTCCACAAAACTAAAGTTAACAACCCAAAACAATGTTTAGATGTCCACCAAACGCAGAACATTATCAAGTGTCCATTGATGTATAAAGTCGTGTCATTTGGGAATGAAAGATGTTCATTGAGCATAGTACATTATCTATAGTCCATTAGAGTCAAATATGCATGATCCGTTAGGTTGAGTCCAATAATCTGATATCCATTATTAAACATGTCAAATTTAGTAGAAATGAACGAGTGGATAGATCAACATGGACGTAGTACAAAGTGAACTAAAAACACGAAGTGAACAAAAACGGATAGGAGAACATATATGAGAATAAATACGAAGTGAACAAATACGAGAATCAATAATTTCAAAGGTGATTTCAAGGATAGATCTGAGTGTACGCTACCATATGGACATGTACTCCTCATCCAACGATTTAAATCGTATACAAATTCAAAAATTCTTTATTCGTTTGTATATAGATTTTTAAAAAGTTTGACAAATTCACTTTCAGAATAATTGGTTGGTATTTAGTAAACAAGTAAAATTAAATAAAATCTGAAAATAATTTTCTGTTCGTATATAGATTTTTACAAAATTTAATTCTGTGTGTATCGTGAAAACGATATATCAACACTAACATATACATACAAAATAACGTGAGGAGGAAAGTACAACAGATAGAAAGGGGGTAGGCCATGAAATATCCCACCTACAAGAGAAAAAAAAAAGAAAAAAAAATAATGAAATATCTAGGGAATTTTATGTAAAATGCCATTTTCAAAACTCAAACTTTTAAAACTGCCATTTTCAACTTTGTATTTTGTAAAATGCCATATTCATTTTTATTGTAAAATAAAAAAGACAAAAATGCCCTAAAAAAAAGACAAAAAATCTGACATAAACCAATTATGGACATTAATTAATAGACAAGTTTTTTTTGTGCCGATACTCTTTGCTTTTACTATATACGTATAATGGACAACAAATTAAGAAACAAAAAATGGACATATTACATACATCAGATCTAGTCCACCGGATCTAGTCCATCTACGCACAAATGTGTGATCCAAAGTGTATACCTAGATGGATCATTGATGATGTCTTCCATAGATGCATCATTTGTTTTATCTTCTGCTCAATTTCTTGTGGTTTCAAGAGATCTGTAGGATGGACAAGTTTGGTCTACCGATTCTGGTCCACCAGATCTGGTCCATCAGAACTAGTTATGGTCCGCTGTAACTTCTTCACCTGATCTAATCCACTGAAACTGGTTATGGTCTGTTGAAACTGGTTTGCCGGATCTGGTACTCCAAAATTGGTCCATCGAAACTGGTCTGTCATATCTCGTCTGTCAGATCTGGTCCGTTGAGACTGGTTATATTCCGCCGGAACTAGTTATGGTCTGTTGAAATTTGTCCGTTGATACTAGTTCGCTGGAACTGGTCCACCGGAACTGGTTTGCCGGAACTAGTCTGCCGGAATTGTAGAAAGATTTGTTTGTTGTTGAAGAAAGAAAGAAAAAATGAAAGAAGAAGAGAAAGAAAGAGATGAGAAAAAATGAAAGAAAATAGAGAAAGTTTGAGTGAGGGATAAAATTGACATTTTAATGAGTTAAAAGTGGGTCATGTGGCATTTTTAAAAAGATTGGATTGAAAGTGGCATTTCTTAGAAGAAATGACACTGTTCATAGCAGAGAATACAATTTTCTAACTATTTAGTTAGAAAGGAGGGAGTGGCAGAATGGTTATTACGAAATAAAGCAAGGCCATGAAGGACCTATATTTTCACAATAGTTGTGAAGGTTTTGAAAATGTATTTTTATGTTATAACTTTTGAGAAAGTGCTTTTTCCTTAAAATATCCCAATTTATATTTGTAACAATGTTTGTTTTTTTTCTGTATTTGAGATTTTCTTTTGGAGAGACACAACCTAAACAAAAGAAAAAAAAACACTCAGCTACAATAATGTTTTCTTTTGGAGAGACACAACCTAAACCTCAGCTCCAATAATTTTTTTCACCAAAAAGAAAACCTAGTTCCCTTTTCTCTCTCGACGCTCAGCCGCCAAGAAAAATAAATTTCCAGATCGAGGCTGGATTGCGGTGGCTTTCTTAGCATCGGATCCGACCTCCTCCTTTTCTAGATTTGTAATCTTTTTTTAGTTGTTGTTTCCCTTGTTGTTAGAGCTTGGAATGGAGGTGCGTTCTTGCCGATTTGGTCAGGTTTTGGAAATGGCTGGTGGCTTGCAGTGGTTGGGCTCGCCCGTTGATGGAGTTTTCTCCACTCGCTGTCACCCTTTGGTTTCCGCCTTTGTGACCAATTGATTTATGGTAATTAGAGATTACGCTTCTATCATGTCCCTCTGGTTGTTTTAACTCGGTTTTGTTCATGAAATCCTTCTGTTTTCAAGTGTGGGCTGTTACATTTGCAGAGTTGTTGTCTACTAGCTTTATTATTCCCCTACGGTCTGGGATATGGAACAGGCAGTGTCTTTCCGGGTATATAATTTTAACTATTGATAATTGATTCTTGCTGTTTAAGATAGAAGTTTGGGTCCTCCTCTTGTTGTTAACTGTTTGCTCGTCGTGGTGACTGCTATCCCGTCAAGTGCTCTGATTTTTAGAGGATTCTTTAGATTCATTCTAGTTCGAACTTATACCATTCTTGTGTTTTCAAGTTTGGTGTTGCCCGGTTTGGATTGTTCGCTCCTTGTCTCTACATTTCAGATTTGGTTGAGATCTGGTCCTATGGTTTTGCTTTTATTTAGGTGTGAATTGTCGTCTTGTTTTCGACGTCGCCGTATCCAGAAGATAGTGTGAGGAACTTCGTGTGGTTCTATCTTGCTTGGTTATGAAGAATTTCATAGGAGTTATGTTACTTTTAGACAGTTTGGCTTATTAATAGGAGGTTTGGATTATTGATGGTTGGCCGAGGCGATCTTCAATATGTACTAGTGAAGATTCCTCTTCAATTAGAGTTCCTTGATGGGTTTAGTTTGGTTCCTTTGTGTAGAGCTTTTCAGTTTGGTTTGTCTTGTTTGTGGGATTCCTCTTCTATCTTTGTATCCTTTTAGCTCTTTAGTTTCAGCTCTTTGTTTCCCTTTTTGGGCATTAGACTCTCTCTTTTGAGTATTAGATTCCGGAAAAATCTTGTTTTCTGCCGGCATATGTTTGTATTCCATGAGGTATTTCACTAATAAAATTTGACAAAAAAACAACCTCAGCTAAAATAGTCCATGCTTTTTCTTAGTGAGAAAAAATTGGAAAAAAAAAAATAATAATTTAAAGAGATAAAACGGCGTCGTTTGTACCGTAAACTACAAAGACTGATTTGTTTTCTCTCTCACTTCAAACGACGCCGTAACTAATCAGAGTAAAACCGGCAACTATCAAACCGGTGATACACGGCGGAGATGGAGGTACTCGCGGCGGAGGATATCGACATCGGTACAGATATAATCCCACCACTCTCTCCTCTCGCTTCATCTCTCTACGACTCCTTCCTCTCCACTCACTGCTCTTCATGTTTCTCCCTTCTCCCCCAACCTCCGCCGCACCCTCTCTACTGCTCCGCCGCATGCTCACTCACCGAATCTTCCATCAATTTCCCACAATTCCCGTCGGAGATATCCCCAATTCTCCCCTCCGACATCCGTACAGCTCTCCGTCTCCTCAGTTCCACCACCGTCGTCACTTCCTCGTCACCGCACCGTATTAATGGCTTACTCACAAATCACCACCGTCTCATGGCTGATTCTTCCCTCTCCGTCGCTATACAAACCGCCGCTAGTTTCATATCCACCGTTCTTAGGTCTAACCGGGAAAACACAGAGTTGGAAGAAGCAGTGATATGCTCTGTGCTAACAAACGCCGTTGAGGTGCAAGATAGCGCCGGACTTGCTCTTGGAATTGCTCTTTATGATTCGAGATTCTCTTGGATTAACCATAGCTGCTCTCCAAACTCTTGTTACCGTTTCGTCACCAAGACGACGTCGTTTCATGATGATCTTGCTTTAGCTAAAACCATTCCTCATATCATCACCAACACTGAAACATCATCCAACTTAGAATCCAAGGCTTTGTTCTCATTGCAAGAACAAGTTGGTACTAGTTTCATGTAAAGCTTGTGATTTGTAATGTCTTTGGTTGTATCAACATTTTAAATGTTTGGTTTTTTGCAGGGAAGAAGAGTTGGATATGGACCAAAGGTGATTGTTAGAAGTATTAAGAGGATCAAGAGAGGTGAAGAGATAACTGTATCGTATATGGACTTACTTCAACCAACGGTTTGTTCTTTAGAGATATCATTGTTCTCTTATATTGGTTAGATTGTTAATCTGCCTAAAAGTGTATACCTTTCTTTATCATTAGGGATTGAGGCAGTCGGATTTGTGGTCGAAATATCGGTTTATGTGTAACTGTGGACGATGTGTGGCATCACCTCCGGCTTATGTGGACTCTATTCTAGAGGTATTGATCAGAAACATGTTGGAAAAAATAACTCTTTTGACAAAGTATCTCTATGGCCTTCTTGTTGCTTGACTGAGTTTGAGTATTACAGTCCAAGTAATTGGAACTTAGTTTAGTGTAGGTTCTTAAGATAGCTAATGTATGTACAATGCATTCATCTAGGGGGTACTTGCGTTGGAGCCTGAGAAAAAAACTGTTGGACTCTTTCATGGAACCACCAACAAAGATGAAGCAGTGGGAAAGATGTCTGATCATATACAAGGAGCCATTGATGATTTTCTATCAGACAACATAAATCGCAAAACATGCTGTGAAAGGATTGAAACTGTGCTGCATCACGGCATCCAAATCGAAGCAGATTCACAGCCTCGTCATCTGTGGTTACATCCGTGTCACCATGTTGCTCTGGATGCTTACATTACTCTGGCTACTGCCTACAAAATCCGTACCATTGATTCTGAAACTGACATGGGGAAGGCTTTTGACATGAGGAGGATAAGTGCAGCCTACTCTTTCTTCCTTGCTTGTGCTTCTCACCATCTCTTCTCAGCAGAACCTTCTTTCGCTATGTCTGCCGCAAGTTTCTGGAAAAATGCTGGAGAATCGTTGTTAGATCTGGCCATGAAGTTTTCGACAGACTCATCCGTAGAAACTCCATACAAATGCACCAAATGTCTTATGCTTGAAACCCCTGATTCATACAGAGAAATCGAAGAAAAATCGAAGCAGATTCTGAGTTGTGTCACAGACATCTCACAAGTCGTATGGAGTTTCCTCACTCGCAGTTGCCCTTACCTGGAAAAGTTTACGAGTCCACTTGATTTCAGCTTTACAACGACCAATGGCGACGAGAGAGAAGAATCGAATGAGGATCAAATGGTAAGTGTTATCTTACAACTCTCTTTTCACTGCTTACTATACGCAGACCTTCTGACTGATTTATGTTACGGTCAGAAGTCACATTTGGTGTCTCGTTTCCGAGTGTGACATACCGTTTGCTTGAGTTGAGTTGAGGGATTAGTATTGTTATGTTATATGTTAGTTTGGTCCAAGGAAACATGTACTCACAGCAAAACTAGCCATAGATAAAATGTAAATTGGTTAAATTTACGAAATGGGTTGTGGCTATGGTCTAAAAGTATTTGACTTGGCTGTTATTTGTTCCAAACATTATTGATCTCGTAGTTGGCTACTCAAAATGACTCATGCAATAAACACATTAAGCAAAGCTCAGAAATTACAATGTCATGTATATTTTCACAAACTAATGTTTGTATTGGTAACATTTAGAAAATATGTTTTCATCGGCAAGACCACAAATATGAATATATGGGCTCTGTTTCGATGATTTTTAAAATTCAGTAAAATATCAGTTTTCAATTTAATAATAGTTCATGTTTCAGAACACCCAAAACAATGATCAAACTGCTTAGATAAGCCTTGGTCATGCACTCACCTCTTAAACAAGAAAGAACAGCAACGAACAAGGGATAACATGAATGAAAACAAGCTCTTCTAACACCAAGCACCATGGATCTATCCTCCTCTAGGCTAGAACCACCAAGAACAAGCCTCAAACACTCTAGAAAGTCATTCGAAGGCACTCAAGGATCCAACTCATACTCTCTATTCTTTTCTCTTCTTTAGAAAGCGGTGGCCTTAAGCTTTAAGACAACCTAGGTTTCCCCCCCAAACCAACCCTCAATTGAACCGACGATTTAATAGTTAAACCGTCAAACCAACATTTGCTGGTGTCGATCGACACCACCCATTTTTCCAAACACAAATGTTAAACTATAAGAGTTTATAATTTATTAACTAGCTATAAGCATACAAAATTTAAATTACTAATATCTGAGAAAATAATTTAAGAAAACTTTACTTTACTTACATGATTTTTGGAAAAGTAGATATAAACTATATATATACATATATTAAATTTTGTAATATTTAAAATTAAAATAAAAAATATATATAGTTTTATCGAGTAGGTGCAATTTTTGACTAAAACCACTAGACAATACATTGATGTCATGTGAAAAAGGTGTCCAATGCATTTTTCATCTCAAAATTCCGAATTTTGTTTTTTTAGCCTTTTGGTGTACCTCTTTTCAAAAATATTCCCTTTATCTATCAATTTTCAAAAATCCCCCTGTTTAAATATGAAAAATATAAAGTTTTATATGGCTTATAAGGTACTTCTATATAATAACTACTATTGGGAGATTCAATACAAATATTTTATAACTTTTTAAAAGGTTTAAATTGTTTTACAAGTTTTATAAGATTTTTAATAGGGTTTATAAGAATTTTAAAAAGTTTTTATAAGTTAATTTTTACGCTATTTATGAAGATATATCACATTTTATACACATACAAAGGTAATTTGTGTGTATATTTATAAGTTTACACACATATTTGTTTAAATTCTAACATTTTAGTGGTTTTTTTGATAAAATTTGAAAATGGGGTAGTTTTAAAATTTATTTGAAAAATAGTATTTTTGAAATTCTCCCTTTTTTTTTGAAAAACGCAAATTACTATTTTTTATCGTTTGATTATGGCTAATCAAGGCCATAATATAAATCATTTTTTTGTCAAGAAAACTTTATATATATTGTATATAGCTCAATAAATTAAATTTAATGTTTCTAATTACAAATTTATTTTTTAATTTAAAATGATTAAATTACTTTTAATTTTGATGGAGAGAGAGAGAGAGTCTCCGCTAAAGTTTTTTGTGGGGTAATGTGATATTTTCAAAAAATTTTAGAGGATCTCGAAAACATGCTGGAAAATTTTAAACACAAGTAAAGAAGAATTAACCACTGAACTATAGTTACTTAAGGAATCTGCTGCCTCTAAAATCTTATATTTTATCTATATAAAGTAGGCTTTTCTCTCTTCACCTTAAGCCACCTCATCATCCTAGTCATCATCCATCTCATTTTATTATTTAACTTTTAGAATTAATTATACCAATTTATCATTTAATTTTAAGATTTAGACATATGTAAATAAGTATTTAAAAAAGGAATATGAAAGGTGTTTTCTAATATTTTATATTATAAAACTAAAAAAAATAATTAATTAAAAAAATAATAAACCGACTATTTATCGATTATACTAACTAATATATAAATAATAGATTATATTCTTTAAGTAATGTTTTTAATGAATATATATATATTTATATCAATTAAAAATAATATGACACAAAATTTGATTATATTTACACAATATAAACTTAAATTATAATGGGATTTAACGTGGAATAAAACAAAAAAAAAATAAGAAATTTTGAGAATACAAATCTATCTAATTTATGTCTCACAAAAGTTTCCAACATAAATGAGACAGGTTGGGACGAAACAGGAATTCTCATTTTATAAAAGACATATGTAAAGATAACAATAAAAATAATATTTCTTTAAAGATTGCCGATATGAATTTAACTAATTGTTTTCAATACAACACATATTTTAACCTAATAAAAAATTAACAATATTTCATAAAAATTGAAAATTCAAAAAAAACATAATTAATGAAATGAACTAAATATAAGTAAATTATACTAATATTTTTAATTTTAAAATTGTTCCATATGAAAATATGAAAATATATAAACCAGAAAATTAGAAATAAATATATAATAATATAAAAATGATTAAAACGAGATATAAATTACGTCAAATTCAAAAAAAGAAAAACATAAAACAAAGAATTAAATTATGACGACATATAAATTACTTCACCGCACTTCCGTTTATACCCACACATCGACCTATACTATAGACACTTAAAATCTCAACTACTAATGAAGCTAAAACTCAACAGGTTTTCTATACAAACATAATCTAAAATTTTTAGAAAATAAAGTATGCTATATTGAAAAAAGTAAGTAGAAAATAAAATACGAACCAATTACTCAAAAACGACGTAATAAAACTCTCGTGCGTAGCAAGGACAACCGACTAGAACCCTAAACTAAGCCGACTTCTTCTTGTTTTGGCCTCCAGTGATTTTCTTCTTCTCATTCTTATCATCATCGACCATTTTCTTCTTCTTCTCCTCATCTGCCTCAGTGATAAGATCATATAACTTTTTCAATATTGTTGGTTTTTCACTCTCTTCAATGGTCCTTTATCCTTCACACTTACCACTAATTTGACATCGCTTCCACTTGAAAGCTGGAACAGAAAATATCGTTCTTCGCCTTCTGCCATGAATTCTATTAACCTTTATATAACCTTTCTATTAATTCTAAGTAACATAAATATACACTAAATGAATATTTTAAATTTAATTTGTAATTTTACCTTTAAACTCTTTCTAAATATATAAGTAAATGTTAGGATTCACAAAAAAAAAATGGTATAAAATGTAATTAAATTCATAATATTTTCATTTACATATATAATGTATTTTCATGTATTATTTTATTTGATTTTCAAAAGTTTCTATTTTTAGTTCTCTTATGGGTTTTAAATTAAATTATAACCTCACATACAATATATGCATGATTTAATCCAGTTTAAAACAATTAATGAGAAAATGATACATATTCTTTGAAATAAAATATAACTTGTCCAATGTATTGCTCTAAATTTTAAGATTAAAGTAACTTGTCCAAAGAGACACAAAGAGGCACAAAAAAAGAGAAAAGTTTGATAGTATAAACTATAAAGATAAATTAGTAGAGCAACCCAACGAGAGCACTGTCAATATTACTACAAGGAAAATAGTCACATATGTTTTTTGGAATATCCATTGTATTATTTTCACTATTAATTATTTTCTGAAAAATAATTTTTGTAATAGTTTCTAGATTTTCATCAAAAGCTCTATTTATGTATGTTTTTATCCTCAAATTTTAACAACTCTTTTTATTCATTATTAAATAAATACTCTATATTTGTTAAGATTGACTAGAATTTCATATGAGGTTTGACTAAATTTATTATCTATATATTAATTATAAATTTGACTAGAAGTAAAATTTATTTTATTTAACTGATATCAATGGAGAAAAACACTTAAAAATACCCCATCTAACGTCCGTTAACGGAGGTTAAGTCAAGGGTTCAAAATTACCATCAATTTATAATATGAAGCATTTTTAGACCAACAATCATCAAATAAAGTATTTTTATTCCAATCAACGTGGAGTATTTTAAAGTTTTTTCCTGATATCAATGATAAATATGAGCATGAATGAAACAAATAATATAATCGGTAAGAATAATTTATACTTCAAAGTTACATAATAATCTTTCTATTTCCATCTCAAACCTGTCTCTTTTGTTTTTTTTTCCTTTTCTTATGAGATTCTAATATTCCAGTAGTTATTAAGAAATTTATACGAATAAAAAAAACATGAGTTTAAACAATAGTCTTGTTTCTTGTCTCGTTTCTTAGTAGCGCCACAACTAAACTCAAAATCTTTTTTAAAACTAAAATTTGTAGATGAGTTATGAAAATATACAGCCCAACAATATTGATTTATTATTTCCTTACTAAATCTTATATTACATTTTAATTCATTTTTATCAAATTGAATTTAATTGAGTAAATGCTGTTTACAGTTTTGACAACAATAGTGATTAGGTTATATATTATTGTAGGGTCACAAACAGTTTTGTTGAAAAGAAGTAATATAGGAAGTATCTTTTTATTTTATTAAATTCATTAATAAGGAGAAGAATAAAACAACATTCATCGTTTAAAATATCATAAGAGAAAAAACAATAATACCGTAACCAAATCACTAATTACTATATGATAGTATCTTCAATTTGAATAATTGTAGCAACAACATTTTGGTTGTGGTAGTGTTTGACCTTTTGAAGCATCATCACACTGGCCTCCATCATAATGTTGATTTCTGCAGTCCTTGTAACATTTCAGATTCCCGTAAAATTGTGAACATTTCTCAATGCAATGCAAAGTTTGCTGGTTCGCTGCAATTAGACAACCCAAGTATTAATAAATTTATAAGATATTCTACTAAAATACTAAAATGTTAAAATATTAAAAATCAACAGTTTTGTTTAAAAGAACAAAGACAATGCTACAAATGATTAAAGACAAATAAAAGAAAGAAAAAAACTTACTAGTTCTTGCCAAAATGTTGTTGTTAGAAAACAAAATCGTCAATATTACCACAAGTAGAGTAGTCACAAATTTTTTAGTGATATCCATTGTAATAGATTCTTTTGAGAAGAAGTTTTTCTAATAATTTCTAAATCTTCATCAAAAGCTCTATTTATTTGTGTTTTCTCCTTTGAGTAAAATTTTGAAAATAACTATTCATTGTTACCATAAATCAATATCCTACATTTTTGAGGTTGACTAGAATTTAATATGAGATTTGACTGAATTTATTATAAATTTGACTACTAATATATTAACTTGAGTCAATGATAAATATGAACATGAATGAAACAAATAATATAATTGGAAGAAATTTATACGGTGTATATTACATAAATGAATTATTAAATATGTAATTTTTTAAATGCATAGTTTATTTTTTCCTCAATAGTTGCTAAATAATATACTGTATTTGTTTCTTGAAAGATTAATACATTACTTGGAAGCTATAACCATAAGCAAATTAATTCAATTGACTAGTTTATTTGTCCCAGCGAATAATTACAAAATTGATTCCCATCATTCACGCCTTGTATGTTAATTATCAGTCATGCTTAACGTATTTAGCATCATTATTAGCAAGAGTTGGGAATCAAATTAATTCAATTTTTTGGTAATGTCAAATTAATTCAGTTGAATTTTCGTTCAACACTTTTTTTTGGGAGGTTTGCGAAAAATAAGCCTGAACAATTAAGAACCAAATATTTTTAGATCCGGTCCAAAGAATTTAGTTTGCTTCGGGTTTGGTTTCGGAATACATCTAGGTTGGGTTGATTCGAATTCAGTTTTGGTTCATTTTTCAAATTATGTTTCTCCTTTTGGTTCATTTCATATAATATTTTAAGAAAATATTTTAAACTAAAAAATAATACCATAAATTCTCGTATATCAATCTGTTTTACATATTAATGTAATAATTTATTTTTTTAAAAATGTATACCAGTTTATTCGGTATACTTCCACAAATATTCAGTATAGATTTTTTAATCCGTAGATCAATTGGTAACAGTATAGATTTTTTCTGCGCTGTAGCGCGGGTCCAAATCTAGCAGTAGATTATAGTAACAACGTTATAAATATACTAAAAACAAAATATTTAAATAAATACATAAACCTATTTAAGAATTTTTAAAAATAAACGTTTACGTAAAAAAATATTCAATGTGTTTTTGCAGTATCCAATAAAAATATTAAAAAACTATACATATCTTAGTAGTACATAAAGTTCAGTTTGAAATTGTTAAGTTACATAATTACGATACGTGCCAAAACTATTGATTAGTTTTCAATACGTTTAAATCTTTTTAATCAATTACGTTTAAATATTATGTAATTACTAATGTTTAGAGGATAAGAAAAAAAAAATACATGTGTCTGAATCAATTACTGATCTTTAAAGGATGAGAGCAAAAGAGGGATTTTTAAAATATGATCACAGCAAAAGGGCATTTTTAAAATTGTCCCCAAAATCAATTTAGAAATTAACTCTATAGTTCGTTTGTAGATTCATGAAACAAAATATGAAAGTCAGATATAACTAAAACTAACTCTTATTTAACTAGAACTAGATTTGAACCATGTTTAAATGAAAGTTTGTGTAACTTAAGTTTTCTTTCAAATAGTAATATTATGGTTTAAATCGAGCTAACCTCCAAGCAGGAAGGCATCAGTTGATCCCTACAATAGTTCTTAGTCGTCTTATGGTTTGATCCCATCCAGTGATATAACAAGTTGCAAAGTAGAGAGCTACCGCTGCACCCATGCCGATACCTCCTAGTCCTATCATGACTATCAAAAACCAATAGGATTAATAGATTTGATATATAAAATTTGATGCGTAATAGATATAACTAGGCATGTTATGTATATATGCTAATTATGGGTTACCATTGCTTGGTTAAACTTTTACAAGGTTAACAACAAACCCAGCTATAGAATTTAAAGAAACCATATCGTCTGCCATGTTCTCAGAAATTCCCGTGACATCGCACCCTAATTCATCGACAAGATTATATATGCAATATTATTAGTCTATAATTAAAATTTTAGAAGACCACATTAAATAGAACTAGTGTCTTTCTGAAGTTTAAAGCCAAATAAATATATCTTACAAGCAGTTGTTTGGGTTCCACCCAAGAAAGTAACGGGACGTGTTGGAGCAGTCGGACAAATCAATTTTACCTATGCATAAAATCACAACTTCTAATTAAAAACTTCTGTTTGGCTAATATATATATATATATTCAGATTTATGGCAAAATTAACATGTGCATGGATTCATACATTTGGAAGATTCATTTTACGTACAAACGTAGCTGAGCTGCATGCAGAAAGAATAGACATCTAGAGTGAGATCATAAGAAATGAAATTTAATACAAAAAGCTAAGGGAAAAAAATATTATGTACAATACTTCAAACAAAGTCAAATCAAATCATAATTTATATAATAAAAAGTAATGTGATCTTCAGATAGTGTTACTCTCGGCCATTCTACCCAATGTCATGAAGTCAGAGTATAGTTGCCTTGTGAATTCCTGTTGGTGAAACTATTATAGTGTTGATGCCTTTCGGGTTGACTAATGCACCAGCGGTATTTGTGAGGCTGATGAACAGTCTGTTCCAGGCGTTTCTGGATGAGTTTGTTATCATCTTCATTGATGATATTCTGGTGTATTCTAAGAGTCCTGAGGAGCACGAGGGACACTTGCGGGCAGTGTTGGAGAAGTTGCGAGAACAAAATATGTATGCTAAGCTTAGCAAGTGCAGTATCTAGCAGAGAGAGATGGGTTTTCTGGGTTATATCGTGTCTGCAGAGGGAGTTTCTGTGGATCCAGAGAAGATCGAGGCCATCAGAGATTGGCCTAGACCGCAGAATGCCACGGAGATTCGGAGTTTTCTGGGATTGGCGGGTTACTACAGATGGTTTGTGAAGGGCTTTGCCAGCACAGCTCAGCCGATGACCAAGCTGACAGGGAAGGATGTTCCTTTCGTGTGGACTCCTGAGTGTGAGCAGGGTTTTGCTAAGCCCTTCACGAAACAGGATGGGTTCTTTCACCCACTTTCACTCACATCTCTCTCTCTCTCTCTCTTATCTCTTTTAGAAAACGACAAAACACCAAAAAGTGAAGAAGAAAGACGACTGCTCAAGTTTAAGTCGACCTAGGGTTGCTCCCAAACCAAAATTGAGTCAAACTGACGATTTCAAAGCTAAACCGTCTAACCCAATTTTGTTGGTGTCGATCGACACCCAACAATGGTGTCGGTCGACACTATCAAAATTTCAGACATGGTTATTACAACATTCTTCCCCAACTTCAATTTGACGTTAAAGCATATTGTAATTTCTATATTGTCTCACGATCAATTCTAGAATGATATGATGACTAATTTTTTGGCATTGTCTAATCCTGTGTAGGCTTTGATTTTTCTAAAGTTGAGTAACATAGTTAGATTTTTCATCCATCTAATTTTGTTCGATTAAAATCATTTTATTAATATACATGACTTCATAAGGAATATCTTCAGACACATAAAAAATTACACTCAGGTAACTAAAAAATATAAAACTAAAAGCAACTCATGCGAAGAGTGTCAAAAAATTTGGTTCCAAATGAGAAGGGAAGTATATATATTATCCGCTGTGCCATCTAAATTGTACGTAAAGTAGTATTTCAAACAACTCAATCTAATCACGAGGTGATTATATTGATTAGTAAAAATACATATAATTTACAGTCATCTATCTACTATCCCAGATCATTATCTCCATGCCTGTTAATGAAAGCAACATGGAGAATATATATTTTTTTAAAACAGATTTGACATGGAGAATATAATTGAAATCAACTTACAATAGTGTTACACATGCAATCATGTCAAGCCGAACACAAAGTGACATGACAAAAATAGAACGCACAGAAGCTCGATCTAGTTAAACTTGCAGAAATATTTTATTCGTCATATAATATAATAAGCTCAAAACTGATCAGCTCATATCTCTCTTCCTTAACCCAGAAGCAAAAAAAAACTCTCCATCTACTTAAAGGGCATGTACACAGGAAACAAAACAGAGCCAAAAGCCCAAAGAGAAGCGACGCAAATATAATTAAGCATAAAACTCAAAAGCCTTTGTTGTCTCTTCTTGGTCTTCTGCTCCTTTCTTGTCGGAGACCTTTCTCATGATGCTAATAAAACATTGCCTAAGATAATAAGATGTTTGAACTTTATTTAAACCAGATAAAGACTTAATTTTTAACTTAAGCGAGATGCCCAACATAATAGTAACAACATCGAGAGGGGAAAGATCTTAGATTGACTCTTATCAAAAGTAAAAAAAGGAAAGTATCCCATACCAAAGAGGAACTTGGAACTTGAAGGCACGCAGGTAACCAAACTACGATTAAATTTATATGTTTTGTAGCATCTTCGTTTTTCTTGTAGAAATATACATATTTCGCCGTCTGATTTTTCCATATATATTTAAAGCAAAAAAAAATTATATAATAAATATATGTTTTGAGGGAAAAAACACTATAAAAATAGCAAAAGTACTTTTGTTTATAATAGTTAGATATCTCTCTATCGCTACTTGTTGTGATAGAGAATATACTGCACGCAAAGCCTAATCATCACATCGAGCGAAAGAAAGAAAATATGAGTCAAGAAGATAATAGGTAATGCTAAATTTTTACTTTTCTTTCTTCCTATGTTTCAATGACATCTATCGACATAGGGTTTAAACAACGATTCGAGTTTCCAAATTTAATCTTGAAAATTAATCAATACTTCCTCAGATCCGGCCACTTATGAGTTAGATGAACACAATATATATAAATTTTGTCTTAAACAAAAGGGACAGTGTCGGTTTATGCGCATGATGCAATTTAAAGATGAATTGGCTGATGGTAGTGATATATTATGGTTTTTACGGTTTATACGGTTTTTAACCATGATATAAATGGTTCTTTTAGAGTATTTTTATACTCAAACATGTAGAAACACATAAATCAATAGACCCTCTATATTTGACACTCTATCATAGTTGTTTTTAAGGTACTTTTAATTTTGTATCTTATAAAGTAATTAGCTGTTTTTAAATGTAATTAATATAATATCTTTTTGATTATCTATTTATAATTTATTCCCTAAATTAAATAGCATGTTGAGGTTCTTGATTTTTTATTATTTAAATTTACTTTGTTGTGTCTATATAATGTGTCTAAAAAAAGGTAAAACATAGTGCATGTATTCAATATGAAGTGAAAGATTTTCTTGTAGATAAAGCATCCGTCGTCGAAATCTCCAACAACACATTCTTCCCCAACTTCAATTTGACTTAATAGCATATCGTAATTTCTATATTGTCTCACACTCGATTTTAAAATGACATGATGACTATTTTTTGGCATTTTCTAATCGCTTGTAGACCTTGGTTATTCTAAAGTTGAGTAACATAGTTTGATCTTTCATCCATCTAATTTGCCCGATTAAAGATATTTTATAAACATATGACTTCATAATGAATATCTTCAGCAGCATAAGAAACTACACTCATGTAATTGAAACAAAATTTTTTTTTATAAACATATGACTTCATAATGAGTATCTTCAGCAGCATAAGAAACTACACTCATGTAATTGAAACAAAAAAAAAAACTAAAAGCAGTTATGCGGCATAGTGTGGATTCTGACCTAGTCTTTTTATGAGTCAAGAAGATAATAGGTAATGCTAAATTTTTACTTTCTTCTTAATTCCCTTGTTTCTATGACATCTATCGACATAGGGTTTATATAAATAATTCGAGTTTCCTAATTTAATTTTGCAACCGGTAGATGTGAGAATAAAAAAAAAAAAAGAATTATGCTGAAAATTAGTTTTGAACATCAATACTTCCTTGGATCCAGCCACTTTTGAGTTTGTTGAACACAGAACATATAACTTTTGTCTTAAACAATATCTAGATTTTAAGGTTTTTGTCCCTTTTGTGTCGATTTTTATGCGCAGTATGCAATCTAAAGACGAATTGGACAACATTGAAACATTGAAACATTGAATTGGACAGTATGGCAGCTATGGAAGAAACATTGAAAGGGACGAAGGCGTCGGTGATCCAAGATCTATGCGTGGATTTGACAACAATGGAATGAAAGAAGTGTTAGGATCTTTATCTCTTTCATATCGTATATTCTCTTATATAGCTAAGTTAAGATCATATATGTAACTGACTTGTGTATACAGTAATACATATCAATAAAACTATCAGTTCTAAACACTTACAGGGAGAAGATGAGAAAGCAGGAAGAAGGGAGTAAGGAGAAGAGAGAGCAGAAGAAGCAGAAGCAAAAAATAGGAATATAGGATGATGATGACTAGATTACGACCAAAGACTTTAAAAACCTTTTTAATCGATTTAAGAACTTGATTTGAACTAATTTTAATGGCCTCTTATATGACTACTACGACTTAAGACTTTAAAACGTTTGACTTTCACAGGAGATAGAATATTAAGAAATGAACAAACATTATAACAACAAAATTTGACAAAATATATAACTTCTCTAGAGAAAGGAGCATTGCGAAATTAATTTGCCAGATTTTACTAGACAAGAGTTATACATGAAAAAAGAGTGGATAAGTTAAAACATAGAATGGAAAAATAAATTTTAGTTATTTATAGGTTCCTAATGAAGAATACATTGCATATATATTATTGATTATGAACAAATAAAGAGAAAATTAATAAAAAATTAAATATGCCATTATATATAGTATATTATATAACAATTTTGCTCTCCAATTCGTTTCTCCACTCACTAGTGAGCATTGACCCTACAGTTGGAGGTTTAATGTGAGCCACGTACGAACACCATTAATTACTGGTAATTTTTTTGCAATTGCATAATGATCCCTGAACAAGGTATATAACCCCAAAAGTAGATTCAGAAAAATAAGGTCAAGTAGCTAGTAATTAAAGCAAAGAAAAGTTAAGTTAATTCATGTTTAGATACCCTTCATATGGTATGAATGTAACTGAAAATCCAGCCGTGCGGAGAGTATCATAACATTTGTTTCCAACTTGAAAGGGAACTATAGCATTAGCTGTGACACACACAGAAGAAAAAAAAAAGGACAAAGAAGAATCAGTATCATCTCGCGATTGATATATAAATCTTAAAGTAGATATGTAGATGGCAATATACACATACAAGTTCCATGTGTAAGTAAGATTTGTAGGGATGGAGCGAGACTTGGGTTGCGGCGGAAGTTTCTGCAAGATTTGAGTTAGGTTTCCATGTTTAAATGAAAGTTTGTGTAACTTAAGTTTTCTTACAAATAGTAATGTGACATTAAAGTTTAAAGTGAGCCTACCTCCAAGCAGGAAGCCATCCATTGATCCCTACAATAGTTCTTAGTCGTCTAATGGTTTGCTCCCATCCAGTGATATAACAAGTTGAAAAGTAGAGAGCTACCGCTGCACCCATGCCGATACCTCCTAGTCCTATCTTGACTATCAATAACCAATTGGATTAATAGATTTGATATATAAAGTTTGATGCATACTATAAAAAAAACTAAGCATGTTATGTGTAGATGATGATTATGGGTTACCATTGTCTGGTTCATCTTTTAGAAGGTTAACAACAAACCCAGCTGTAGAATTTAAAGAAACCATATCGTCTGCCATGTTCTCAGAAATTCCCGTGGCATCGCACCCTAATTCATCGAAAAGATTTTCTATACAATGTTTTTAGTTTATAATTAAAATTTTAGAAGACATTAAATAGAACTAGTGTCTTTCTAAAGTTTAAAGCCAAATAAATACATCTTACAAGCAGTAGTTTGGATTACAAGTAATTAACGGGACGTGTTGGAGCAGTCGGACAAATCCATTTTACCTATGCATAAAAATTATAACTTCTAATTAGAAACATCTGTTTGGCTAATATATATATATATATAGGAAAATTATATATATAATATATATATAAGCAAAATTAACATGTGCATGGATTCATACATTTGGAAGATTCAATTTACGTACAAACGTAGCTGAGCTGCATGCAGAAAGTATAGACATATAGAGTTAGTTAGCAAATAATAGACATATAGAGTGAGAGACACACTTGAAGTACATAAATGAACAAGACTGATTTTACGTATATACAAGCAACTTTAGTAAAGTGAGCTCATAAGAAATGAATTTTAATACAAAATCCTTAGGGAAAAAATATTATGTACAATACTTCAAACAAAAATCAAAACAAATTATAATATATGTATATATATATATATTATATAATAAAAAAGAAAGTATGTGATTGTAAGATTTTGTTACTCTCGGCCATTCTCCGCGATGTCATGAAGCCAGAGTATAGTTTCCTTGTGAATTCTTGTTGGTGAAACTATTGTAGTGCTTCCACAAGCAATGGTACTACCTGTACATATTGTAAAATTTTAATGTATCAATTCCAAATTGAGATATAACAATCAACAATTGAGGAAAATACATACTAGAAGCCACGTTTTGATGAAATAATCACTTTTCTTTCAAAAAAATTTGATTGCACTAGATAGAGATGGAGATTTGAAGGAACATGTATTGTGTATTTATAATCAAATTGGATGCATGAAAAAAAATATTACTAATTAAAGTTCCTTCATCTTATTATGATGGTCGGATCTAGAATATTTTGTTTTTGGATGCATAATTTAATTTGAAAACATAAAAAAATGTTACTGGAAACCCAGCCTTGCGAAGAAACATGAATAATGACAACAAGGAAGAAAGAACAAACCAGAAACCACATTTTTCTTTTCTTTTGAAGAAGAAGCTTTCTCTTTTCTTGAACCAGAACTAGAAGCCATGTTTTGATAAGAGAAGAAGTTGCACTAGAGATAAAAGATATAAGACAAGGCAAGGGAAGCCATTGTGTATTTATACAAGAAATGAGTGTTTCCTTTTTTTTTTTATTAAACCAACAAAAAGAACCTTAATGACAGAAAAAAATCTAATTTTAACAAAAAAGAAAGAAAGAAAGAAAAATCTAGTATTAAAAATTGACAAAATCACACACCTTAAAGTTATAACTAGTTTTCATAACAAAGTTTCAGTGGAGGCATAATTTATTAAAAGTAATTTAAATATTTTTATTTAGTATCTGTTGGAATGGTCTACAAAATGAAAAGCTTAAAAACCAAACAAAAAGAAACTTTAGATGTAATTAACACAATTCAATAATCTATAGATCATATAAATAAAAGAAAATAAAAACATCAATATTTGACACTTTATCAAAGTTGTTTTTAAGGTACTTTTAATTTTGATGTTATAAAGTAATTAGTTGTGTTTAAGGGGGAATATTGTAATTAATATAATATCTTTCTTGACTATCCATTTATAATTTGTTCTCTAAATTAAATAGCATGTTGAGGTCTTTGAGTTTCTTTTTTTTGTCGAACAGTTTTGGATTGCTTTAAATTGGGGCCGGTACATAAACTGCCGGTTCAGCTAATACCAGGGAGGGGTTTGGTACAGAAAATTAAAGGAAATTGAATGCGGTACAAAAATTAAAGCAGATAAAACAACTTTTTGCGATTGCAAAGAGGGATAGATTTAAAGCAAATTAAAGGGCTCTAAGATTTCTCTCAAGAGGGATAGAAACTTTTTTAAGTTAATTCATGTTTAGCTACACATCCTTTGGTGTTAATGTGATTGGACATCCAGTCATGGAATAGTGTCCGAATGGTAACAGCGTATTTCATGGTGCGGGACAAATGGTTTGATGATGCGGTATGGTTCAACTGCGGTACGTGCGGGACAAATATATTTGCGGGACAAGTGCGGTTAATAAAAAATAAGCGGTGCTAATAAAAAATAAACTAAGGGCTAAGATCAATTCTCCAATATTTTAGGTAATATTTGATGACTATAGTTACCTAACTTGATGGGATGATGATAAATTATAATTTGTAATTTAGGTAAGATGTTATTAGATTTCAAAACCGATAATATAAAAATTTCCGAATAAACAACGCAAATTGAAGTTATTGAACGCAATTTGAGGCCATTGAGCTTGCGGATCAAGCTATTTAATTAATGCTAAGAATGAACGAATGAGATTAAAACTTGTGAATTAACGGATGTGATTTCATGTTAATTGTTCATTGTTTTCTCATTCGTATAAACAATATACGAATGAGATTAAAAGTTGTGAATTAAGGGATGTGATTTCATGTTAATTGTATCTTATTTTTCTGATTCGTATAAACAATGAACGAATGAGATTAAAACTTGTGAATTAACGGATGTGATTTAATGTTAATTGTATCTTATTTTTCTCATTCGTATAAACAATGAACGAATGAGATTAAAACTTGTGAATTAACGGATGTGCTTTCATGTTAATTGTATCTTATGTTAATTGTCGTATAAACAATGAACGAATGAGATTAAAGCATAATAATTAACGGATGTGATTAAACATATTAAACCCGAGTAATAGATCCGAATGATTAGTTAGATCCGCGTGTTATTCATTTCTGTGATAAACGGATGTGATTAAAAATTTTAAACCCGATTAACATATCCGATTATTTAGTTAGATCCGCGTGTTTACCCATTTAGAATTGATAAAAATTTCATTTTGAAACTATAGTGTAAATTCATTGTGTACTTCAGCTTTAATAGTATAGATTACATATACAATCATGTCAAGACGATTAGACGAACATAAATTAAGTGACATGACAAAAATTAGAACGCACACAAGCTCTAACTAAATTGCAGAAATCATTTATCATCTATTATATTATACGATGATAAATGATTTCTGCAAGATAAAAGATTTCTATTAATGGCCTCTTATATATTATTTATTTTGCTAAGATAATGGCCTCTTATATGACTACGACCTAAGACTTTAAAACGTTTGACTTTGATTTTGATGATTTAATGCAACGTTTAGCACCAAGACCATTCACTTCAGCTGATCGTGTTCATGAAAATGACTGACAGATGATGTTATTCGATGCTGCTCCATCAATCCATCTTGCTTACGAGAGTTAATTAATGATGTCTTCCCCAGTGAGAGACGTTTGCGGAATTTTGAGCACAGATACAACCTTTTACTTCGTATCATTCTCTCTCATAAATGGTTACATAACTTGGTCAATAAGATATTAAGCAATGAACTAACATTACATCTTAAAGAGCATTGCGAAATTAATTTGCCAGATTTTACTAGAAAATTAAAGAGTTATACAAAAAAAAAAACATAGTAGATCAATTATAACATGAAATGGAGAAATAAAATTTAGTTTTTTTTTAAAGGTTCCCAATGAAGAATACATTGCATATATATTATTGATTATGAACAAATATATATTATTGATTATGCACAAATAAGGGGAAATTTAAAAATGAAATCTGCTATTATTATTTTATATATATATAATAGTTTCGCCCTCCAATTCCTTTCTCTACGCATTGGTGAGCATTGACCCTAGAGTTGGAAGTTCGTTGTGAGCCACATGCGAACAACATTGATTACTTGGGGAACGGTTGCATGATGATTCCTGTGCAAGGTATAACCCCGAAATTAGATTCAGAAATATAAGGTCACGTAGTAACTAAAACAAAGCAAAGAATCATATTTAGATACCCTTCGTATGGTGTGAATGTGACTGGAAATCCAGCCCTGTGAAGAGTGTCACGACATCTGTTTCCAACAGAGAGGGGAACTATAGCATCAGCTGTGACACACAGAAAAATAAGGACAAAGAAGAATCAGTATCATCTCGCTATTGGTTAATAAATCGTAAGGTATATATGTAGATGACAATATACACATACAAGTTCCATGTGTAAGTAAGATTGGCACGGATGGAGCAAGACTTGGGGTTCCATAATTAAATGACATGTTTTGGCGTAAGTTCCTACAAGGTTTGAGTTAGGCTTCCATGTTTTTAAATAAAATTTTGTGTAACTTAAGTTTTCTTACAAATTGTGACATTATTGGGTTTAAAGCGAGCCTACCTCCAAGCGGGAAGCCATCCGTTGATCCCTACAATAGTTCTTAGTCTTATGGTTTGCTGCCATCCAGTGATATAACAAGTCGCAAAGTAGAGAGCTACCGATGCACCCAAGCCGATACCTCCTAGTCCGATCATGACTATCGAAAACCAATAGGATTAATGGATTTGGTATGTAACTTTTGATGCATACTATAAAAAACTAAGCATATTATGTGTAGATGATGATTATGGGTTACCATTGTTTGGTTCATCTTGTAAAAGGTTAACAACAAATGCAGCTATAGAATTTAAAGAAACCATATCGTCTTCCATGTTCTCAGAAACTCCCGCGACATCGGACCCTAATTCATCAAAAAGATAGTATATACAATGTTATTAGTTTTTAATTAAATTTTTAGAAGACATTAAATAGAACTAGTGTCTTTCTGAAGTTTAAAGCCAAATAAATATATCTTACAAGCAATAGTTCGGGTTCCACCTAAGGAAGTCACGGGACGTCTTGGAGCAGTCGGACAAATCCATTTTATTTAGCATAAAAATTATAAATTCTAATTAGAAACTTCTCTGTTTGGCTAAAAAAATAACAACCAAATTCAGATTTATTGCAAAATTAATATGTGCATGGATCCATACATTTGGAAGATTTAGTTGACGTACAAACATAGCTGAGCTGCATGCAGAAAGAATAGACATATATAGAGTGAGAGACACACTTGAACTACGCACAGAGAAGAACAAGATTTTACGTATATACAATTTTAGTGAAGTGAGCTTATAAAACAAATGAAATTTGAGTGAAATGGTACGAGAGAAAAAAAAGTTATTAATTATTCTTGTCAAGCCACCAATATTTTAATACAAAAATGGGAAAAACTATGATACACAAATAAAAAATTCAAATCAAATCAAATCAGGTCATAATATTTGTAGAACATGCCAAAATCAACTTTAAAATAAAATAAATACTTTTCAGTCCCATGTTTCTTCCATTTAAAGCCAAAAAAAAAAACCTTAAAAGTTGAGAAATTATCAAACATGTTTATAAGTTGCTCTGTTACTAGAATATGTTATTTTAAAAAACTTTTGTTAAAACGAGATAAGTTACTTTGATACTTGGAAAAAAATCCCTATAATATAATACAAAGTAAAGTATGTGATTTTGTTACTCTCGGCCTTTCTCCCCGATGTCATGAAGCCAGACTATCGTGGCCTTGTGAATTCCTTTTGGTGAAACAATTTTAGTGTCTCCACAACCAATGCCACTACCTGTACATATTGTAAAAGTTTAATGTATACAAACAGATATATAACTACAGAAATATAAATCATGAACAATCAACAATTAAGGAAAATCCATACTAGAAGCCATGTTTTGATGAAATAATCACTTCTTTAGAAAACTTTTGGATTGCACTAGATAGAGAGATGGAGATTTTAAGGGAAGGTATTGTGTATTTATAATCAAATTAGGAGAGTTAAGAAATAAAGTTTTCTCAATTAAAGTTGGGTACATTTAAAAAAAATCTTGGTATTGAAAATTGGATGCATGTTCGATTATCTTATGATAATGGTCGGATCTACAATAAGTCTTTTCTTTTGAGATATAATTTAATTGAGAACATAATAAAATGGTGATAAGATATAACTTTTGTAGTAAGATATCTTTAAATTAGTAATATATCAACTTTTTCTAAGTGAATAAATATCTAAACAAACATGTATCATAATAATAATTTTCTGGTCCCAAATCTTGACCAGTTTCATTAAAAATATGATAACTTAATAGGATAATATTTATATATATATATATATATATATATATTAATTTAACATGTTTACTGTATTAAATCCGGTGTTGTATAAACTTAATAAAAAATTGGGGAAAGTTATAATTTATAAATGTGAAAATTGATGTCATACTAATATCTGGGATTGAAATTGAATATAATTTTGAAAATATTTTATGAAAGAAGGTTAAATAATTATAAAATTATCTTCAATTTTATTTTCATCATAATTTTGACTAATAAAATTTATATCTTATTTTATAACTGTTTAAACTTATTTCACAAAATGATGAGCCTTTTTAATACTTACGCAAAATGTAGTCAATTATTACTTCCCATAGTATGCGATACTGATGTCTTCAAAGAAAATGACTAAGTTAAAAGAAAACAAAGTTTGTATAGAAACTTTAAGAGTGATTATTACTTCCCATTTCAAAGTGTAGCTTCAAAAATCTTCCCATAGTATGCGATACTGATGTCTTCAAAGTAAGTCCAGTCGTGTTCATGATCCATGCCACAATCATTGAATTCACAATTTCGCACTGCTCCAATTCAATTATAGTATTTTAGATTTATAAGGATAATATATGTATCATTGAATTTTAATTTTTATTCCCAACATTTTCATTTCTTTGATCCACTTCAAAAAAATTCCACCAAAAATAACTTTAGATGGCAATAAGATGCGTATACCTATTGCATGTGATGGCTTCTCTGTTTGATGTGCATCTCGTTTTTGTGTGTTCTGTAAAGTGGTAGACTAGGATTGTTTCTTATGTTCTTCTATTCATTTTATTTATTATATTGTTTGTCCCAAAATAGTATTCCAAAATTTGAATTCTAATAATGGTTTTAACTCTTAACTACTGTTGGTGCTTTATTGATATTTACTCTAAATTAACCCATGTTTACCATTTTTCTTAATTTAAAGTAATAAAAAAATGCAACTATAAATCATTTTTATATTTTAGTCCTGTTGCAATCGCATATGGTATGGAGAGAATGGGTAATAGAAGAAAAGTACAGTTTGAGATAGTTGGAACTAAAGTGTTGATTGGTTCTCCCGCTCTCACCTGCCTAGCGGTTGTTAGCGGGTGTTTGCGGTTGTTAATGTTTGTTACCAATCGTAAAAAACGCTTAGAACCGTTATTGCACCCGCTGGTTCACCAGTCGTAAAACTCCCGCAAACACACTCATTTTCAAACGTTAAACCAGTCGTTCAAAACGCTCAATAACGCTAACAACCGCAATCGCCCGCTTCCGCAAACTCCCGCAGCCGCAACCGCAATCGCTGCGTTTAAACCAGTCAGGCCCTAATTAGTGAAAAGAGACTTTCGTTACTTTCATGGTTCCGTTTAACTGGTTTTAATATTTGTGTACTCTTCTTAATACCGTAAAATCTCTACAAATTAATAATATTAACTATAATATTTTTGTAACAACCCGCCCTGTAGGATTCTTCCGCCATGTGGCGGGGTGTGCCACATGGCGGAAGAATCCCACAGGGCGGGTTGTTACAATTTTATTAATTTATAATGATATAAAATTATTTGTAAATTAAGATTTTAATTTATTTTAGTTTATAACATATATTGTTAAAATCCTTTTTTGAAAAATATGAATTGATATTCGTGAAATAGTTCGGAATAAGTAGTGAAATACTTCGAGATAGTTGGAATTTAGAAGACCAGTGGGGAAACCAAATTTTTATTATTTCATGGCTACGTTAAAGTGAGTTTAATATTGTACTTTTAATGTACTTTTAAAGTTTGGCTTGATATACTTTTAAACTTAATAAATAATAAAATGAAAATATATGATTGTATATTTATGATTGTTTCCTAGTCTTAGATTATGAAATCTCAACCTTATCTTGATGTTATTGATTTTATGTGTCTGCTTGATTTTGTTTTTTTCATTTTCATGTTCTTGTCTCCGTACTTGTCCTCAATATGCAAAATTCATTTGTAAACCGACTGGATTCTGGAAAAAGCGTTACTTTTGCACGAATCATGCTTTATGATTTTTTACTTTCGTGGTCTCTTGGTGTATTCTTAGATTATGAAATGTCAAATCCTTATCTTGATGTTATAGATTTTGTTTGTCTGCTTGATTTTGTTTTGGTCAGTCACAATGTTAGAAATTATTGACATTGTTATTTACTTTCTCAGGCTTCATCGAGAGTACGTTTGACCGAAGAGAAAACATCAAAAGATGGAAGAAGAAGAACAGACTCAAACTCATTGAAGACATAAGAGGAACCAAAAGCGGGATGTTTTCACTCATTATGTCGTATCCCCGAAATATTGCTCAGGTTGTCGCCTTACTAGATTTCGAATAACAAAAGACTTCAACTATTGAGAATCAGTTTGACCGCTCCTGTTAAGATTTCGAATTGCATCGTGAAATTTTCAGGCGACCGATATCCTTCATGGCAAATTTCACGGCAGATCTAAACAAATTTAGACAGAAAAAACAGCTCCGTGAAATCTCCGGACAAACGATCAAAGTATCTATAGATCAAAAGCAAGATTTTGATGTTGTAGAATTCGTCCGGACAAAAGTTAAAATTGACTCTGAGTCTTGTATGAAAACATAGGTTGTAAAAGAGGACCAATTCGAGTTCTTTCGAGAGAGCAGGAGGACAAAGCACTTTGTATTTGTCACATATTTTCACAACCCTTAAATTAAACCACTGTATTTATTTACCCCCCGTAAAATTTGGAATCTTTTTTATTTTTTTTACTTATACAATATGGAACTTAAGTACTAGTGCTTATCTAAATAAATTAAAATTACATATATACAATACATACATATATATATATATATGTACGTGCGGGATTGATTTTCAAAATAAAATTTATTATTAAATTTTGAAATATATTGCGTACGTACGGGTATGTTTGTAAACGTAACTTTTAGGAATGATATTAAGATTTATAATCTAAATTCAATCCAGTTCAATATTTGATTTGTTATTAAATCACTATAAACAATAAAAGAACGAAACAATTTTGTTTCGGACAGATGTACATTAAAACAAATAGTAAAAAAAATGTGTTTTGTATATTTCGGGACAGAAACCATGACCCGTGCGTCCTAATATGTCATGTACTTATGTTTTCCATCTGATAACCATTTTAATAATAATTTACTCATTTAAGATGGTATATTTTTCGAACATAAAAGAAAATAAGTTAACGATTTAAACTTACACGTAAATGTGGGGTTTTATTTGTAGATATATTTATTCTCTATAGCTTTTTATAACATAAACTAATATTGTTTTGCTTTCATGAAGTTTGTGAATGTCAGATCGACATGATAGCGAATCCAGATTTAGCGTGAACTGTGAGCTACAAACATGATTAAAACAATGAAAATAAATTAAAAGATTTACCCCCGGATGGCCTAAATATATTTTTCAATAGGTCAAACACGTTCCTATGCATGCTTTACACTAAAATATTTTTAACTCAATATAGATTAAAATAATTTGACCCGCAAAAAACAGATTTCCTGTAATCCACATTAGTAAATAGTATGTCCGCATATGTTCTTCTTGAATTCGCGTTAGCTAAAATTTTTGTCCCATATTCTATCATGAATAGTTTAGATGATATTTTTATGTATCAAATTACATGTACCCGTTATTTCATGTTTTGATATTTGAAATAAAATTGGAAAGTTAAAAGTGAATTTAACAATTCAAATTCATGTTCATGTATCATACTTGTTATTTGATATTTGAAAATTGAAATTGAATTTAGGGAGTTTATTCAAAGTAGAATTTAAAGTGACTTGAGTTTTCTTTAGGAAGTTCGTATTATTTTTTAAACATGTTAAAATAAGTTATAGAAACTGAAGTATAAAAATATTTAAAATATGTTTTAAATGATGTATATTCATTTATAATATTAATTGAGAATCACAAATAGGAGATTGTCTAAGAAATTTATAATTTAAAAATTAAAAATTAAAAAGATAGAAAACTGTTGAAAAATTTACTAGTACTGTAAGTGTGAAACTATATATTACTTTTAAGCTAAACCTAATTATGATTATCCGTATATGGACTATTTTAATAGTGTTCTTTAATTGCATTCGTAATTGTTTTTTTATTCTTATATTTACATTTTTTCAATTAGAAATGTCTATATTTTAGGTGGTAGTAATTATTATTGTATGCACATTTGGTAAGTAAACATGGTTAATGAATTTATATTTTTTAAAAATCAAAATATAGTTAGCATTTAAAATCATATCTGTTAAGATTCAGATTCTAAATTTTTATATTTCTATATATTTAAAAGATCTCAAATATAGTTAATATTTTATTGATTTAGCTGTTATATATATGCTAATTAATCGAGACTGCTTTTTAAATATACTTTCCTTATATTGAGTATTTTTTTAAAAATATAATCTGCAGGAAATTAATTGGAGAGATCCAAACAGAAGATTTTGACAATTTAAATATCCAATTTTTTTTTTAAAAAAATATCGGATATATATGTTTTGAAGGAGAGTTGGCTATAGATTTGAGATTACATAAAATGTAATTGTTTTAAGATTATATAAATTTTGAAATTTTAATAATATAATTATTTATGTTGTATATTTCTCCACATTTTATGCTATGTATAATTTTATTAGTCACTTAATCCTAGTCTAACATAATTAGTTTTCTTTTTTTTTCATAAAATATCATATTTCATTTTCTAATATATATGTTCACTTTTATTAGATTTTGTTAAACATAAATTATTATTTTTGAAATATTACAAAATACATATAACTAAAATTAAATATATTTAGATATCTTCAATTTCGAATTTAATAATCCAATTAGGTGGCACGGGTGATTCGGTTAAATAAACCTCTCTGTTTACGGTGAAGATTTTTACGATTTATATAAATATTAGGGGACACTTAAAGAGAAATTAATCGTTGTATATATATGATGAATAAAATTAAATTGAAATTCAGTATACGTTTCATCTGTCAAGGTAAATGTGACAACACTCTCAGCATTTGCATAACCATATTCCCCATCAACGAAATTAATTTCGCGCATTTCAGAAACGTCTGACACAATACCACTTGCATCTGAATTGAGATAGTAACATATTAACACATAATTAAACTAAAACTCAATGATAGTGGAATACAGTTTTAGTATAAAAAGAATTTAGCTATTATCAAAACTATAAAAATACATACCAACACAGTATTTGCGGTCCTTTTCATGTGCAAAGTCAATTTTTATCGGAGAGGTGAAATTGAATTGACTATCGATGAACGAAGGCATTTCATGCATAGTTGTCCCGTTCACCATTGTTATTGTGAGATGATTGTGTGAGTTTTTAATAGGCAAGCGATTTTCAAGTACTTGGAAGTTAGTCAATTGGTACCATGAACCCTCACGAAGACGATTATGGAAAGAAGATGTGTATCTGATGTAAGGTATTGTAGCATCAATCCTACAACCCTGAAATAAACATGATAGATAAAGAAAGAGTTAAGAAGGATGAATATACTAACATAAAGCAATAATTTTGTGGGAAAGAAAAGTAAAAACTGTGGTCTGACCTTCTCATCAACCAAAATCATCTCCTTCCTCTTTCCATTGGAATCAGGTTTAGGCTTCCATATTGATAGAACTTTAACAAACACACTCCAATTAGTTCCATTGGTAGTGAGATCAGAGAAGTAGTTTGTGGTTGCCATGACTTGTTAACAGAAGATTGTGTAGTGAAGATGCGTTGTTGTGTTTTGAGATTTATGTAGATGCCCTATATATCTATGATAATATTAGATCTAGTGCCGTGTAGTTTAATTTGTAGAATAAATAAATAGATAAAGATGTGTTTTTAAATACTATATAAGTTAAGTTTTTTTTTTGAATGAATGCAAAATTTATTCAACCAAAAAAAATAACTTGTTTACAATATATGCATCTTATAATTGAATAACTGTTTTGAACATATAACTTAAGATGTGGGAATAAAAAAAAGAAAATAATTAAACGCTTGAGCTTAGTGCTTTTGAGCATACCATAACTGCAGCCCATCCTTGAAAAAAAAAAGTTAACTTTTTTTGTCTTTCAAAATTCTAACAGACAAAAACTGTCCTCTAAGCTTTTCTTTTGCAAAATCTGGAATATGTTATATGCATAGTACTATTATCTTGTTTTTAAAATTGAGTCAAACGAATAAAAGGGATGAGATTTTCTTGTTAACTGTGTGATTAGATCATTTCCATTTTTCAATGTATACAGTATTAATACTTTTGACTGAAAAACATCTCATTACATCTTTGCCTATATTAGATCATTTGGACGGACAACACAACAACACACATTACCTACTTTTCGAACCTATATAATACTGTTTTTTGCTGGCCATGTAAGACATATAAAATGAATAGAATAAGATTTAAAATAGAGGCGTTACTTTGGAAAGTAGTGTAAAAATGGAGTACTAATGTTTTATAAATCCAAAAATCTTACAATTATTGATGCTAACAAAACTTCATGTTTTACCTAGAGCGATCTTAAGGATTTATTAAAGGTTCTGAAATACTTTTTTGAAGACAACATTCCTTGTTTTTGTTTGCGGTTTTCCTTTTGCATCTGTTACCAGAACTTTCAAGCCAGATTTTGAACTTACCCGGGACATTGCAACGTATAGTTGGCCATGAGAAAAAACCAGCCTTGGTAAATATATCTCGACTTTAGAAAGTGATTTTCCTTGGCTCTTGTTGATGGTCACTGCAAAGGCAACATATACTGGAAATTATCTCCGCCTCATTTTGAAAGGTAATCTTGAATCTGATGGTGTTAAAACCATTCTTGGCACCAGTTAGGATTCGTGCTTGCAAAACATGATCTGCCATTTGTAGTATCTGAAGTCTTGTACCATTCATTAGACCTCCATGGGCATCAATGTTGTGCAACAACATTATTGGGCAACCTATTTTCAAACGAAGAGCATGGTTTGGTACACCAGAAACCCTGATTGAATTTAAAAAGTCAGGACTATATGCAGGATTGTCTTTGTTTCGTTTATCGGAAGGATCGAGACTATCCGAACTTAAATAGATCCTCTCTTCACCTGTTAAACGATATACAAAAATCTAATTATAATTAAGTAATTGTCATTTTTCAACAGATATTAGAAGATATAAGGTAAATATACTACTAACCGTCTATTCTTGATAGCATGTGGTCATTAATTGAGTTGACATCATCATTCGTAGGACATAATATAGCTCGGCTTTGGAAATATGAAGGATCCTTCTCGGTGGCGAATGAATTCCCGTATATTTCTCTAATGATCGATTCAATAGTGTTGTCTACTTCTGTGATAAGCAACTCTTCCGGGATATCAATATCAGCAACTCCATCATTTGGCTCGTTTAGTCTGCCTTCTCCTACAGAAAGTATCCATTTAGAGAATTCTTCAATTTCATGGGTCTCAGTAGAACTAATGTTTTGAAACAGCCTCATATTCTTTGTCAACTTCAAAACTTTACAATGCTCCCAAAGGTAAGATGCATTCAATGATGAGTTTACTATCTGTTCTCTACCAGCACCAACTATCACAGGAAGTATCTGACGGAAATCACCACCGAAAAGAATAACTTTGCCTCCAAACGGTTGATCTTCGGGACTTTGTAGTATATCTTGAAGACTTCTATCCAAAGTTTCAAAACAGTATTTACTCATCATCGGAGCTTCATCCCAAATGATCAACTTCGCTAATTGGATTAATTCACCTAGATCAGACGACCTTGACATGGTGCACATTGAAGTTTCATGGACATGTATAGGAATACCAAACCTCGAATGAGCAGTTCTTCCACCTTCTAACAGAAGTGATGCAACACCGCTAGATGCTACGTTTAACACAATGTCTCCTTTTGACCTTATTGCTGCCGATAAGACTTTCTAGAGGAATGTTTTGCCAGTTCCTCCAAAACCGTATAAGAAAAACACACCACCTCTATCGTGTACAACAGCGTCTATTATCTCATCATATACCTTCTTCTGCTTTTCTGTTAGCATTTTAACCCATTTGTCATGTTTTTCCTTTAGACCATCTTGATTGCTAAACCTTCTTTCATCTGCTATTAACTGGTTCAAGACTGGTAGATCATCATTAGGTAGCTGTGGTAAAGACTTAAAAGCTTTTAGAGAAGTCACATTCCTTTTCAAATGCTTGTTTATTTCTTTCAGACAGTATATTTTCCTTTCATCATCTGTGAGAATAAGTTCTGTGAAATTGACAAAGTAGAAAAAGAAAATATTAGGATTCAATTTAAATTAATCAAATTGAATAGATTACTAACTAACCTGGTCGCTTTAATTCAACTCGTTTCCTCCTTAAGATATCTTCAGATAACAACTCCCATGTAGCTTCCCATACAATATGAGGGGTACTCAATACAACAACAAGTAACATAAAAACAAACATTTTCCAAACAAACATTTTCCGAACAAACTTTGGAGAACACATGAAATGCGCTTCTTTGAGGTATATTCATTGTCATCATCCAATAACCCCCGAGCATAGCAAGCTTCCCTGTATGTTTCGTATACGACTCCATCTACAGTTTTAATATGGTCAAAACTTCTAGGATCTCTAACAAAGTTAAGTAGAATCCTCAAATGATAAGCATCATCTATAACTGGAGGTACGTAATTGATTCTCCCAATTGCAAACGCTTTGGTCTTCCTTCGGTGAAAGATTTTGTTTTTTGAATCCCAAATGAACTTACTTGGTATTTCTTCATATAACAGTTGCTGAGCTTCGGTATTATGCTGATTCAGTTCAAATAAAGCAAGAAATTGAGACTCGTCAAGAGTGTCGCGATCCAGTACATCGTGAGGAAATTCATTATCTCGGAAATAAATAGGCTGTTTTCCTTCTTCGTGGAAAGTTAGTGGCACAACTGCAGTTTGTCTATAATGGATGTTATATTTATAAATCCTCCACATAGCTTCACATGCAGATACATATCTGAAATAGGTTGAATAGAAAATACTCAATATTTATGATGTTAGGTTTATGTAAAAGCAATCTATTAAAGTTCAATACATATAATGAATAATAATGATTTTAGGTGCATATAATAATATACCTGCAGTCGAAGAAATCTTGAATTTCGTTCTTTTGAGCCGGAGTTGTTTCATTTGGAGATTTATTCTGAGTATCTTTAATACCTTCTTTTACAGGAGAGATAACAACAATTATTCTATCAGGACCTTTGTGGACATACTTAAATAAGTATTTCACAGAGCCAGTTTGGTTGCACCACTCGACGTTAATATGAGCATGATATTTTAACGACATTTGACGATTGTAAGGCACCACGTATCTATTATCACATTTAAAACCCTTCTTATCGATAAAACGCCTAACCTTCTTTGTCAATGTTTGTTGTCTTTTCAAACGGCTTAGGGAAAAACTTGGTACATGAATCGTCTTCCATGCATGGAGAAAACGGATTTACACTTCCACATGGACCATGAATCATAAAGTCTGATACTATATTGTGTAGTTTTGGATCTGTATCCTTATCTGGGATTTCAGCACAAATAATCTTATCAATTTCATCAGCTGTTAGGAACTTACATTTTGGATCCATCCAGACATTAATATGAGCATGTAGAAGGCCCCTTTTTTGAAACTCAACTGTATACATTGCTGAAACAAAGACAATTTACCTATTAGCATAAGTAATGTCATATAGATACAAACTGATACAATTTAAAATAGTTAACGTGTTGTAGCACTAAAATAGTTACCTGATATTGTTTTCTCGAAATTCATCCTTTGAGTAATGTCATCCATTAGATTTTCAAGTTTGATCTTGAAAATCTTGCAAATAACGTCAGGTCTATCTTCAGGCTTTAACTTCCTTGCTTTTACAAATCTTGTGATTTCTGGCCATTTAGGATTACATGTAAATGTTATAAAAAGATCAGGAAAACCGAATTTCTTACAGGTTGGCATTGCATCAAGGTAGCTTTGGCGCATATAACGCGGACCACCGACAAAAGACATGGGAAGTATAACGGAGTTTCCCTGAAGGCTTAGATCATCATCTCCAGCATTAGATGCTTTCCTCAAATCTGCTTTATTTGTTCATCGCAGTTTTTTTATTTTGTTTCAAAAATCTAAGCCTGTTTGTTTCGATCATTGTATATGCATCGACAACAAACTGTTGTAGTAACCGTTTTGATCTCAGAAGAACATGCTTCTCCTCTTTCCTTTCTTGAAGCTTTTATGCGAACCATTGACGCATACTCATATCCTTTTGTTTTTTTTGCTTTTGAATGCTGTTTAGGTTTCTTTTTAAGACCAAGTCTGAAGCCATCTTCTCCTCTTGGAAAAAGCAAAGGATACTGCAAAGCTATATATGCTACATGACATTCATGTATCCTTTTCAACTTACCATTACTTTTTTTGTAGAACAATGTCACGCTTATCCATTGTTGCATCAAAATCACCAGGTATCAAGGCGGCTACTTCAGATGCAGTAGGGATGTTGTATAATGTACCATCTGTCTTTCAATTGGAAACAATCCGCATATGACAAGTGGACTCCTCTTTTTCCATCTGAAAACGGTCCCTTGCCATTCTAAAAGCTTGTGCATGAGGATTGTATTTGTCAAGCAAGTTGATTATGCGTTTTATGAGACCTTGGCGGAATTTCTTCTTCACATGGTGAGTATTTTCTCCATTGCTTGAATTGCTGCATTTTTAAATATTAAATAGGTTGAATTAAATGTTTCAAAAAACACGGTGTAAACATATAAATATGGAGGATTGAATTAGATTACCTCATAACATTCAATCTGTTCTCCACTTCATTTTGAGTGTCCACTATGTAAATTTGTTGGAATTTTGGTTTAGCACCAGCTTTAGGCTTCAAAGCTCCCATTAGGTGATAATTTTCACCTTGTAAAGCAAACATTGAAGGACCTCGGCCTTTCTTCACGGAACGGTCAACCTTTCCACCTAACGATGTGAAAGAGAACAACATGTTGTTACCTCTGCTGTTTTCTTGAAAATGACGTGACTCTTGGTCATCATTTTGAAAGAGATCACATATCTCTTATGGTGACTCTTTAAGAGGTGGTAATACGATTTGCCCTTGCATACAACATGATGTAAAAATAGGAATCTTTGTTCGGTATCTCCTGTTAATCCTCTCACCGTACCAAAACATTGCACCACAATGAGAACAACTATAAATTGGATCACCATCATCTTGATACCCTGTAAATATAAATAATGGTCAAAGTTAAACAATTTTACAATCATGAACAAAAATGATAACCGATTTCAAATAAGTTAGTAAAAATACCTCAAATAACAATTAAATGTCAGTTGTCATATATTTTAAAATAATCAAAATAAAAAGTCGGGAATTATGGTATAATTATAGACTAACGCTATCTGAGTTGTAAAGGGAAGATTCATTTACGTCAAGAACATCTAAATTAGACATTTTAGGAACATTGGCAATGTTCCTCCTCTTGCTAATTGTTTTTGATGATACTATGTTGACTTTCTATGTGTTTAAGATTTAAAAATAAATATGTTAGATATAATTTCACAACGACTATGAGGACAATAATATAATAGTAAACAACATAATACGATTAATTCTGAAATACCTGTAGAAACATCAATCGTTAATGTATTTGCGCTAGGTGGACAAAGTGGAACCTCCTCATCGATATGTATAGTACTATTTGTAATATTAGTAATATCTGATGATATTTGGTTGTAGGTAGGAGAGTAAAAGTTTTCATGAAGTTGATCTAAAACGAAACTTGAACAAAATTTAAATTTAATGATACGTCATGATTTTGATTCAAGGATAATTTAAACTATACCTGCGTTGATGTGAATTTGTCTTGCTAATTTTTTATATGTGTTACTCTTGTAAACGAACGGGATAACGATTTCACATGACTAGATATTCCGTTATGACCCGTTGTAACAGATTCTGTAAATGACAACAAAAACTTTGTAAGAGTTATATATGATTACAGAATTGAAACAGTAAATACGGAATATGACATGCTTAATGTTGGAAATTATTCACCGTTGGTTAAGATAGCTAGGTTTTCCTTCTCCTTAATATACTGGTGGTCAATAGGTATTGTCGAAGTTGGTGTTTGATAAACAATACCTAATTGACAGAGAAATACGTATATGAGTTTGACAAAATGATTTGAGCACAAAATTTTTTTATATCTTAATGAAATACCTTTGTAGTTGACACTTGTATTAGAAGGAGGAGAGATAACCGAAGGTTGACGAATTGTAATATCATTAAGAACTCTTCGGAATACTGACTTAACGGTTACAACGGAATTGAATGAGCTTGAACAAAATGGCCTTGGCGACTTATTTTCTTTCCCACATCCTATTATTTGAATAGTTGTGGTTTCATTATCCTTTCTTTGAAGGTGGTTCTTAAGCAAGGTAGGACTTGGTGTCCTAAAACCAATACCTATTGACAACCAAATAATGGTTATTATGTTACGAAAATATATCAACATAATTCAATCGTTAAACAATGGTAAATACACTTGTTACCTGGTTTAGAATGAGGAGAGCTAACTAAAGATTGACGATTAGTAATATCATTTAGAACTCTTCGATAATCAGGTTTCACATTGCCTCCGGAAGTGGTTATGTTTGAGCACAGCGGGGTAGGAATTATATTCTCATCTCCACAAAAATTTGTAGACAGCTTCATGTTTTTGGGTTGTTTAGAAATGTTAATTGAAATATTATTATCGGCTTCTTTTCTCTTCTTCATAGTGAGAACTTTGTAGGGTTAAATATTAAGGAATAAGAAGATATTGTCGTTTGGGGTAATCACGACTACTTTATATGTAGGATACCTTTAAATTTGGTATATAATAATAACGACTAAGATTTGATTGAAGATTATTTCCAGACCTTGATGAATTAAATATTTAGAAGCAAAAATTACGGTAGCTAAAATTTTCGGAAAACAATGAAGCGGGAAAAACGAATACATTAGAGCACGATTTTATAGGGCCATGTTTGTGTTGCTTTATTAAGGCCCAAAAAGCATAGCTCACAAAAATAATAACTAAGGCCCAAATAATTGTATGGTTTGTAATTAATTTAAACGGTGAAGATTAGAGGCTTCCTCTTACAACGGACGACTGAGATTAAAACATATGATTAGACGCTTAAAAATCAGACGGTGAGGATTATAATTTTCCACTTATAAACGAACGGGTAAGATTAGAACATAAATTTTTCGGGTTGATTAGCGGGTGAAAAGATCCGCGCGTTTATCCGTATTTTGAGTTGTTTGGCAACAGTTTTTAGTTTTTTAATACTATAATATTGATACGAAAATTTAATGTTTTTGTTTGGTTACAGGGTTAAATCGCTTTTGCTTTAATAGTATTGATATTTATGGTGACCAACTCAATATTATTTCCATAAATATAGTAGATAGTTTTTATTTTTTATTTATTCAATATTTTCTGTTGTCTTTAAATGTGTTTGGCTACAGGCTTGACATCACATTTTATTTCATTTTTTATTTAATCTTGTTTGGCAACACTTACAAAAAATGCTCCCCTTTTAATAGTACTAGGCCAGGATCCGCGCTACAGCGCGGGGGAAGATTACCGGTTTTTTTCATTATGTTAAACGCATATGTGTTTATGTCATATTTTCTTAGGAGTTTTGTTGGTAGATGGTTTTGTGTTTTTTTGTAAAGAATGAAGAGTACAATGTGTATGTGTTTGATGTTATTATTTCCCTAGTTAACTTAGGTTATATTATTTTAAAATAAAAAAATAGTAATCTACTGATGTTAAATGTATATGGAAATATAGTTATAAAACAATTGGCAAAGCAACAGAATTATGTTTAATAGATATGGATTCACATGTTATGGACTTCTAAGTGTGTATTCGTTTTGGGCTTGTCGCCCATATCTTTTTTATTTTTTTGCTTCCCAGAAAATGACTATGCAAAAAAACTTAATCGACGGAATATGTGTATTACTGTCGGGAAAAACTGGGTGCTTTGTAGACGATTTTCAACAATTCCATTTGATTAGAGATAAGTTTAGAGTGTGTTTTTGTTGATTACTTCTATTAAACCATTTGATTCATGATTTTTTACTTTCCATTCTCTTAATATTGGTTTCTTTATCTAAGCAGATCGAAGGTAGGTTGAACATGAACATTTGAAGGATGTTTGGTACTTTGAAAGGATTATATTTTCCGGCCATTTAGAAAGGTTAGTTAATACTTCTAACCTTTCGTTTTAGTGAATGTATATTTTTATCATAATATAGCGTTAGGATAACATTGATTATAAAATCCAAAACTGAAAAACAATTAAAATTTAAAACTTTTATAATCCTGCTGAATGCGTAGAGCAACAACTTGATGAACTTTATTTTCCTTGGTCAAGGTAATAGATGAACTGAGTAAATATGAAGAAATAGAGATAAATAATCAACAAAAGCGATTTTCAGCCTTGTAGTAATCCTAGTGCCTCACAAACTTCATTGTATGGCTCGTAGACTTGACCATTGTATGTCCTGAAAAGAAGCTTTAAACTTGAAGCACAATTAATACTACTTGAAATATTAGAAACTCTTCCATTCGAAGTTGTTCTTTTTTTTGGTTTGAAACATTTGTCTTTTGGGTGCCAAGTATAGAACTGTGGTATTTCCTCAAAAGTTAGATGTCTAGCTTGAGGAGAATGCTTGTTTAGATCAAACCAAGCCAAGAGAATAGGTTCTCGGACGTCTTTAAGTGTATGGCTATTGGCCATTGGCTTGCTAAGTTTAGAGATTAATATATATACTGACATTAAGGTAACTCATTTTTTAGAGTTTGTTTAAATAAACTTCAACCTTTGTGTTTTATCTTTTAAGTAGTTTGGGAAGACCATTTTATAATTGACTATGGCTTTATAAAATGATTAGGAAGACAATTAGTCGATATAAACATAATGAAGTTACATAATAGTTTGAGTAATGCAATCTAAATATTGTTGATCTGGAAATTAAATAACAATTTTAAAAACAGTCCAATGTGTATGCTTCGTAAAATAAAATACAATGTTGCCTGCTTTTATACTATCCCTATTCTACACGATCCCAACTGAGCACAACTGCAGCAGAATTCCAGCACAAGTCCTACACGCATGAAAAATAAAAGTGTCGTTTCAATTCAGAACTTGTTTGTTATCTGTAATGTGTAAAATCATTTGAATAAAGCTTATTAAACCTAGCAAAAGCAGACCTGGATTATCTTCTTCAGAATTGCATGTCTTAGCCACCTAGATTCTGAAATACTTCTTTGAACACAACATTCTTCGTTTTCTTCTGAATAACACTTTCTTTGTCAACAATCAAAACTCTTAAGCCTTTCTTAGAAGTAACTCTAGACAAAGCGACATAGAGTTGTCCATGAGAGAACAATGGTTTTGGTAAATATAGCCCAACTTCTTGCAAAGACTGACCCTAACTCTTATTGATTGTCATAGCAAAAGCCACTGATAAAGGGAACTGTCTCCGGCGCATTTTGAAAGGTAGTTTAGTGTCAGATGGTGTTATTAGAATCTTAGGAATCAAAACTAAGTCACCACTTCTATCCCCAGTAATGACCATAGCTTCTAACACGTGATCTGCCATTTGCGTAATTTGTAGTCTTGTTCCATTACACAAACCACCAGAAGGATCTAGATTCCTTAGCAACATAACCGGAGCCCCTATCTTAAGCCTAAGACTATGATTAGGCAATCCAGAAACTTTAATACTGTTCAAGAAATCAGGGGTAAACACAGGATTGGCTTGAGAATCTACATCTGATGGATCTAAACTGTCAATGCTTAGATATATCTTTTCCTCCCCTGTAATAAAGTTAGTTGTAAACATATGAAAACGTTAACATATTTCCAAAGTTTATGTGAGAATGTTTGAATATCTAAAGTTTAAGTTATTACCCGACAATTTATCCAGCATCCTTTGATTGATAGTGTTGACATCTTCGTTTCTGGGAGCTAGTATAGCTCTTCTCTGGAAGAAATTAGGATTATTATTATCCTCAAGCAATGCTAGGTTGCCATATATCTCTCTGCTAATAGCCTCAATCGGATCCTTTACATCAGTTATTAAAAATTCTTCGGGAATGTCGATTAAAACCTCTCCATCATTTGGTTCTGATAATTTACCATCACCAACATCTAATATCCAGTTAGAGAACTCTTCAATCTCTTTAGCTTCCTCGGTGCTTAGAGTGTTGTTTAGCAGCCGCATATTCTTAGTTAATTTGAAAACTTTGCAGTGTTCCCAAAGATAAGATGCATTCAAAGACAACATGACAATTTCTGATCTCCCTGCGCCGTTTATAACTGGTAGTATTTGTCTAAAATCACCACCAAATACAACTACTTTACCTCCAAAAGGCTTCTTATCAAAATTACCCAAACAGTCATTCAAACTCCTATCCAAATTTTCAAAACAATACTTACTCATCATTGGCGCTTCGTCCCATATAATCAAAGAAGCTTGTTTGATAAGATTGGCTAGATCTGAATTTGGTGGAATGATGCATGATGTTGTATCATCTGGAGTAATAGGAATAGCAAACCTTGAATGTGCAGTCCTCCCACCCGGCAACAACAAAGAAGCTATTCCACTTGAGACTGAATTAAGTACTATCATCCCTCTATAACGAATGGCCGCAGATAATGTCTTCCACATGAATGTCTTTCCAGTGCCACCAAATCCGTACACACAAAAAACTCCCCCTTTGTCATTCAGTACAGCTTCCATGATCTCATCAAAAACAGCTTTTTGTTCCGTAGTAAGCATCTGTACCCACTGATCATATTTTTCTTTCTGATCTTCACGGTTATATTTCATTTCCTCAACAATCAAACGATTGGAGTTGTCTATGCTTTCTCTGTTAGGTTGGCAAGTGAACCTCCATTCATGAACAGGAGTTTCTCTATCTCAATCAATGTATAATTTCTGCGATCTGCGTCCGTCAAGATGAGACCTATAGAAATAGGTAAAATGAAAAGCTTATTGGCGTTTTTAAATTAGAAATAGTAGAGGACATAACATTAACGTAATTGACAAACCTTGATTATTATACTAATTCCTTTTCTTCTGTTGAATGTCTTCTGAGAGTAGTAACCAAGTTTGTTCCCAAACATGTTCTAGGCGTGCTAGTGAAGCAGATAAAATCATGTTTGCAAAAAGAGAACGTAACTGGTCTCCAAAACACCATTGAGTCGCATCCACAAGACTATCAATATATATCTGATCAACGTCTAGAATACCACGGGCAAAACAGGTTTCTTTATATGTATTATAAATAACTCTCTCGTAGGTCTTAATATCTGTGAAAGACTTAGGCCCTCTAACCAAGTTTAGCAGTATGCGCATAAAGTATTCTTCTTCTAATTTCCGTGGAAAAAGTTAATTTTTACCTTCCCACGTATAATGTGCTGGTATCTCAGCGTAGAGGTACTTCCTTGCCTCGTCATCATAGTTATTTAAATTTAGCCAAGCTGTAAACTGAGAATCTTCGTTTTCTGTTTTCTCTAGCACCTCATCAGTATTTGCATCTTTTTTAAAGAAACATGGTTTCTTGCCTTCTAGATGAAACGAAAGTTTTTGCACGGCTGTTGATCTAAACTGAATGGCAAACTTAAATATCCTCCAAATTGCTTCAGAAGCAGATACATACCTAAGTGCATTTGAAGAAAATATTTAGGTCTCAGATTATGATACTTAATGGCAAAAACGTAAGACTAAAATGTTATGCTGAGAAATTAGAAATATTTACCCGCAGTTGAAGTAGTCTTTGATTTCATCTCTTGGTTTTGGATTGTCTGATGGGTGATGGCTCAACAAAAAATGCAACACGATCATGTCCCTTGTTTATATACTTGAACAAATATTTAATTGATCCACTTTGGTTGCACCATTCAACATTGATGTGAGCTCAATAGCGTAGACATAGCATCTCATTATAGGGGACAACATAGCGATTATCACAGTTGAATCCATTTTTCTCAATGAAAGCATCATCACGTCTTCTCCTATAGATAGGATAACCATATTTCCCTACTTTAATGATTTCTGAATGCGTCCTTGGAAAAAGTTTAGAACATTTACCATCTACCATACATGGTGAGTCTGGATTAGCCTTGCCACAAGGACCATGAATCATCGAATCCTTTATGACTTCAAATAGTTCTGGTTTCGTTTCCTTATCGGGTATTTCAGCAGATAGTATCTTGTCGATATCATCTGATGTTGGGAGCTTACTTTTTTGTTCCACGAATAGTAAGATGTGAGCATGGGGTAAGCCTCTCTTTTGGAACTCCACTGTGTACATTGCTGTTCCAAAGAAAATGTAGTTAATTCGCATGAGTCAAACAATGGTTTTCTAAAATAGGACTAATTCTCTTATACTTACAGGCCACGGTTCTGCCTAGTTTATTTTTCACTGTAAGGTCATGCATTAATGACTCAAGTTTGATCTTGAACATTCTGCATATTATGTCTGGTCTGTCAGTGGCATTTAGACCTCTAGCTTTGACAAATCTTGTGATCTCTGGCCACTTTGGATTACACGTAAAAGTGATGAAGAGATCAGGGAATCCGTAATGTTTACAAACAGCCATTGCATCGTAATAACTTTGTACCATATAGCGCGGGCCACCAGTGAAAGAAGATTGGTACTGTCATAGGATTCCCTTGTTGACTCATGTTTGTTTCCCCAGATTGTGCTGCTTCTTTAACTTTGCTTTGATTCTGACATCTAAACTTCGGCTGATTCAACTTAACATATTTAAGTCTACTTGTTTCTATAGTAGAGTAAGCATCAACCAAGTATTGCTGAAACAACCGCCTAGATAGGAAAAGAGTGTTAGACTCAGTAGATCTCTCCTGAATGCGGAATGCAAACCACTGCCTCATGCCTGTTTTTTTTTGGTTTTGCTCGTTTACGCTTTTTGAATCCCTGGTCTGAAACCATCTTCCCCGTACAAGTGGATTAGAGGGTACTGTAATGCTAGGTAACTCGGATGAATTTCACTAATCCTTTGCAATGATCCAGTCGACTTCTCTTGAATAACGATATCACCAGGAATTAATGCTGCAATTTCACCAACTGTAGGATTACTATAATTTCTACCATCCAAACCTACACGATCACTAATAATCCTCATGTGGAAAGTTTCATCAACATTACTCTTAAATCTGTCCCTTGCGGCCCTAAAATGTTTGACGTAGGGATTAACATCGTCTAACATTTGTATCAGTTGAGCAATGATTTCTGGTAGAAGCTTCTTTGATGATGCAGTACTTGGGTTATTTCCTTTGCTGTAGTGTAAACAATTGTTTAGTTTAGATCATTATAAATAAATAGATTGCATTAGTAAACAGAAAATTGAATTTAAAACTAACCTCATGACTGTGGTTCTATTTGTAATCTCATTCTCTGTGTCGACAATGTATAGCTGTGAAAACTTAGCATAATCTTTTTCCTTAGGTTTCATGGATCCAATGAGGTGGTAGTTATTTTCGTGTAACTGAAACATATTAGGACCTTGACCGTTTAGGACCGTTTTGTCTACTTTCCCACCTAGCGAAGTCATTGCAAACACTATGCAGTAGCCTCTCAAGTTATTTTGGAAATGCCTACTGTTGCGATCAGTTCCAGTGAGCAGTTTTCGTATTACCTATGGTGACTCCTTAAACAGAGGCAATTTAACTGTTCCTTGCAGACAACACAATGAGAAATTGGGTTTTTTGGTGTTTCTTCTTTTGTTTAACCTCTCGTCATTACACATAAAAGCTCCACAGTACAGGCAGTTCCATGTAGGGTCACCATGGTCTAAATAATCTGATAAAAACATTGAGATTATTTGCTAAAGTATTGTATGATGTTAGTATGTCGAATTTTAAAAATTGAATAGTTCCAGATTTCAAACTTGTTTCATAACTTTTTTTGGTCCTCTTGATGTGTTTAACATGATTAGTCTTTGTTTGCTTCCTGGAATTTTCAGGTGTGGATCGGGATGGATTTGGCAGCTCATTTGGGTCATTCTCGATTGAATCATCATCATCACTGCTGGTTAGAAAGTATACTTGTTCTTCCTTGTAGACATTTTCATCTGCATAGTTTGTAAGTAGTAATGGTATTAGTTATTTGTCTGAAGCATATTCTAGGATAGGGTAAAAATATTTTTAAATTAAACAATGGTTTACCTTCAGATGATTGTCCAAATAGCCTCATCAAATTCTGTTTCTAAGTTTCTTGGAATGGTCTTTTCTATGGTAGGAGTTCTAAGTTTGGCATTGACTGTAGGAGTTCTCTAAGTCATATAGGCTGAGTGATTATCATTGCCTAATAAGAAATGAAAAAGAGACAGTAATCAGTATATAGATTAAAATAAATCAATTATTGTCGACTGATAGAACAACATTTTGTTTTGAGAGTTACAATCATTAAAATTGTTTGCAGTCCGGTTTTGGGAGGATTGGTTAATGTTTAGACTTCTTTTTTTGGCCATGATATTGATGTCATTCTGTCGACCTGCAACCCTAGTTTTATGTTTGCTAGAGTTTAGTTGTGACTGTATTTGTTTCCCCTGTATTTACCTGAAATTGTATCCCACAGTTAGTAAATGATAACATTAATCTCAGTTTTAGCAGCAGCCAACGAATTAGGTGTAAGCTGCTATATATTTTTAGTTATTAATAAGACTTCCCCCAAGTTTTAAAGTATATAGTACCTCCTTGCTGGTGAAATTGAGAGATCCTTCCTTGTGAAAGTGGAGTGTGTGATGGAGTAGGTTGGCTTGAACATGAGTTTCCTTGTAAGTTGGTTATGTCTCTTAATACTCAGCCAAAACCTAGAAAGATTAGACATATTTTCACTTTAATTAGAACCCTTATGTTATACATGTTATAACAATGAACTTATTCCACACATTGATTATGAATGGATTTGTGATACTTGTAATTGAATGTATTTTGTCCTCACCAGATTTGCCTTTTGCAATAGTAGCAGATGGCTGCAATGAAGTTAAAGGAGTGTTATCCCTTCCATAGGATCTTCCTGGTAAGTTGTTCAGATCTCTGTGAAGTCTGTTAAAAACTTTGGTCAATGAGACAGTAGAATTGGCTTCGAATCTTCTTTCTTGAGTGATGTTACTTTGTAGAGTAGTAGATTGGTGACATATGTTCCTCTTAGCATAGCCTTGATTAGTGTAGTTAACATTTCCTTCCTTGTTCCTCTTTTTCATGGTGTCCTGTTAAAAAGTTTTGCTTCTGAATGTCACTGAAAGAAGACGATTTAAGTGAGGATGTTTGGTCATAAGCACATTAGAGAAACAACTAATGTTATGAAATCGTGTTAGTGCTTAATTCTAGTCTTTCAAACAAAGAGAATCTTAACAAATTTTATATTTAGGGAAGAGGATATTCATCATTTATATATTATCTACTATATTGATGACATTATTTCCAACTATAACAATACTTTGTATCACATTTTATATGAGCTTTGTGAAAGCAAAACTTTGTTATGCAGGTATATTCCCTACTAAATACTTGTTCGAATAGTTAGTGGTTGTACTATTCTCAATCCGAGTTTTTGTAATTTATGCAGATTAGAAAATGTGTTGGATTACATAAGCAAAGTTTTCCAATTTGGGACAACTAATTGAAGGTAAGACTCTCTCAAACATTGTTGTTTAAATTGGTTTCTTAATAGTTCAATCTTTCTTATTCATTGGATTGAATTATTTGTTTTGGAAAAGGTTTTAAATGAAATACACGTTTAAAAAAAGAGTATAAAACACAAATAGCATGAAGGATTGTTTATTGAAGTAAAACATAAAAACAGGAAAACTTCAAGACTTTATTGAAGTTTAAAGCAAAACAGAAAGCCACAAAAACTGAAAGAACAAATTAAAACAGGAAAATAGTTTCATTAACTTATTGTTTAAAACTTTATGAGAAATCTAAAAAAGTATCCTTCATGCAGCGACCACATTCTCTGTAAATATCTTTCTAGCCACTTTTTTCTTCAGCTGAACCATCATCATGTGCTTCTAGTATCTCTTTATGTAAGGAACTTACACAAAGCTTTTTTGAGGATGATGATTGATCAGAATCCTCTTCCTTTCGCTTAGAGGATGGTGTTATGCTCAGTGCTTCCCCCATCTGGGAAGTCTCATTGCTAGTCGAGATCATCAAAGAATCCTAATAGAAGACATTATCAAATAAGTTAAACAATTACTACATCACAATTTTAAGTTAAACAACTAAATGATTACCTGGTCACCAGTTACTATTGTAGCTAGATCATCATCACCATTACCAATCTCTAGACTGAGTTCTTGATTGGTATCAAGGCCCACGAAAGCATAAGAAACTTTATATGTATCATTTGATCCACGGAGATTGTCCTTTTCAATGCTCTGAACAAATTGGAAGGTCTTCCCTACTAAATCAAGCAACACTTGTGGCATACTGTTGGGGTTTTGAATCTAGTAAATATGAAAGGAAGAGAGTCAGGTAAAATTAGAATAGTATTATGTTACATATTGGTACATAGGGGAATTAAGAAAGCTTTTTAAAAGCCACTTACCTCATCTAAAACACCTTCCAGAACATCCATAAAAGATTGTTGCAAGATCAATTTAGCATCATTCTCGAACAACATACACTTAGCCCGACCAGATGCATCCATAACGCATAAAACCAACTTGAACCTGTGAGACATAATGTGAATCATTATGTAATTCAGTTAAAATATATTACACATGAAAAGTCAAAGGTGACGATTAATATCTTGGCTCAACCCGAGAGTGTTCACCACAGCATTTTTAATTTTTGGAACCTTGTAGATTGTGTTGTTACACTTTAAACACACAAAATAATACCAAGCAAACTCAGTATCAATAGCATAGACAGTACAGATCACTTTGAATTTCCCCTCCTACAAAATATTGTAAATGCCATGAGTTTAAATTGTGTGGAAGAGAATGTGTAAATACGTATTAACTTATTCAATGTTAAAACCTCATGGTAGTCTAGGATTTCAGCCAGAGTTTTGCTTGGATATCTTTTGTAGGAGTTTTCTTTTTTGTTGCTTGGTGTTTGAATGGGTAGATCTTGCTTAATTGTCAATGCTAGTCCATCATTAGGCAACCTAGTAAATGAAGGAAACTATGTTAGATTTTAATAACTTACAATTACAAAAGAAACACATAGAATATATTGCAAGTTGAGAAATACTCAAGGAGAAACTCATGAGCCTCAGGCAAGTCTGGGTTGAATTGAAGTTCAGACATTTCAAAAGCATTTGAAACTGATTTTGCACCTACCAACATTTAAGTTAGAACTAAAGTTAGTTATTGAAACAAAAACTTCAAAATATAAGTAAGGATGTTTTACCTTTGAAGGAATTGATTTTAGCAAAACGTAAGAGGCAAATCACGACCTTTCCCCTATTGTTTTGGCAAGCACTGAGTAGCTTTTCAGCAAAAGACCCCCAAAGTGTACATGGGAGGCGTTCATCTCTGCAAAAAAAAAGATACCTCAGCACATATAAAACTGACATTAATAATCCATATGATCATGATTAAATATTTACAAACCTAGTGTTCCTTAGCTCCAACTCCAGTTTCTTTTTCATCTTGTTTTCAATCCCATGTGTTTTCATCTCCCCAACATTAACCACTTGGCCTATAACATATGTTTTATGAAAGTTGTAAACTATTAGAAAACATTTACATGTGAATCCGCGTTCATAGAAAACTATTAGACTTATAATCGATTAACAAAACCTAAAGGATTAGAACTTACCAATGCAAATAAATTAATTGAGTTTAGACTCATGATGGATGTCTTCAAATGATACCAACTTCAAGAACATGTCGTCTGACACTGAAGCACATGGAACAATGGAAGCGATGTTTATTATGGACATCCGATAAGCATGATCAGTTCCTCTAAATTTGCCAGAGGCTTTAGTGAGGGTGAAATGCTCAAAGATTCTCCATTCACCAGGCACAATCAATCTTTGAAACTTGGTTATTTGCTGCTTCTTAATTGTGGCATGAATCATGGTAGCCTGTAAAAAAAACATAGAGAAAAAGTGAATTAGTAAAAGCGTTTAAAATGATAATGAAATGTGAAAATGGAATAAGATGAAAACTGACAGATGAATCAGCTAATATCATGTCTAAAGTCTCCCCAGCAAATTTTGTGTACTGTTTCCAAGAATGCAGGATTTTGACTTGTATCCTCCAGCTAGTTTTGTAGGGTTTGATGGCATCCAAAAGAGTAAAAGGAATCATTTCGGCCATGGTTTTGCGGAAGACAATGGAAGAGAGGTGAATTCTTTATGATCTTTTTACGTGTCTTATATAATAGTGGTGAGGTTTGATATCGATTAGGTTAAGATTTTATGGTTATAGAAAGGAATATTAGAATTGAGATTCGAATATTGGGTTGAGAATATGAATCAATTCAGTTATGGTAAATAGAATAAGTAAAGAAAATTTAAGACTTGCAAAATCGATATGGAGCATGTTCGTTTGGTCGCCGCAGGCGGCAGCGGTAGCGGTTTCGGCGAACGCAACGTTTTTAACCGCTCAATCAAATCGACGTTCAAAGTTTTTAATCGCAGAAGGTTGCGTTCGCCGCTGCGGCAACCTGCGGCAACTAAACGAACAACAATTTTTGCCGCCGCCGCAGCCGCAGGTAGCGACCAAACGAACAGGCCCATGGTTAGCATGAGTTTTGGAAGTTTCATTTGTTACTATGATTCACAGTGATTGTCACGTATAGTAAAGATATTGGCATATTCCAAAAAAGAATGAAATCACGGAGAATGAGTTTTTAAAACTATCATCACATTCATAATATGGTAATTGTTTAGATTTAGATATTATTGTTAGAAAAAATTATATTGGAGTTGTGATTCGTATATTGGTTTTTGAATTTGTATTAATTTAGTTTAGGAAATTTGAATAAGTTAAGGGAAATCTAAACAAATAAGATTGAATATGCCATGATATTTTGAATGATATATTCCTAAAAATAAGTAAACATACGATTAGTTTCTCCTTATTTGGAGGTTTTGGTCGTCATCGAATTTGTGATGAAAAAGGCCCAGATTTAAAGCTCACAAACAATCCTTATTAGGTCGTTTTGTTGGGCTAGTCGAATGCATAAGCAAATAATTATAAAAGTACAAGCGGAAGATTCATTTGAAGAATCGTGAAACAAAAGAGAAGATCCGATTATGTCAGTCGGGTTTGACTTTTAAAAAATCGACCCCATTCACCTTTGTACTTCCCTTTTAATATATAGGGGATAGATACAAAAATAAATTTTTAATTTCTCAGTAAAAGGATAAAACTAACTATCTTAAAAGGATAAGATAAATAATATAGATTAGTAAGATGAGTCGTGTTGTGCATGAAATAACAAATGCCAAGTAACTATTGAATTTTCCATATACAACTATTTTTTTATAGTAAAATTTAATCACATGCATGGAAGAGTAAAAGAAATATAGAACAAAATTAGTAAATGTTATGATTCAAAATTATAAAAAGTTAGTAATTTTACCTTTGCATGAAAAAAAAAATTACTATTTGTAATTTAATTTAAATTTTGTAAATATATGTTGTTGATTAGGTTTATAATTTTACCTTTAAACCCTTTCTAAAATAGAAGTAAATGTTAGGATTCACAAAAAAAAAAATGACATATTATGTAATTAAATTCATAAAAGTTTCATTTATACATATATATATATATATATAATGTATTTTCCTGTATGATTTTTTTTTTCTAAAGTTACTATTTTTAGTTCTTTTTATGAGAATTAAATTTATATTATAACCTCACATATATGCAGGACTTAATCCAATTTTTTAAAAATTAATGTGAAAATGATACGTATTCACTGTAATAAAATAATAAAAAATCATGGTAATCAATTTAAGATAACAGTCAATCTAATAGTTTTGTTATCAAAAATTTTTTAAGATAATTGTGTGTATTCATCTAAAGTAAATAACATAAAATTAAATTAAATTTTAAAAGGAAAGTAGTAAATTTAAAAATTAAAGTAACAATGTCAAAAGTAATTGTCAAAAGTAATTGAGAGAAGTTGTGTGATTATAAAAAAGGGTTTGGCTAAAAGAGACAAAGAGGCACGAAAAAGAGAAAATGTTCGATAGTATAAAGATAAATTAAGTAGATAGGGTTAAAGCAAGCACAACAACGAGACCATTGACGACGAGACTCGAGCCTCTCTTCCTTCGATCTACACTCTCATTTTTTTTCTCCTCTCTCTTCTCTTCTCTCTCTTGGTCTCTCTCAGACGAACCAAGTTCTCTCTCTCTCTCTCTTCCTCTGCATCTCTCTGTTTTCATCTCTGTTTCTGAGTATGTGTTTCTAAGCCGATTTGGATATGTCTGATGTTTTCTTGGCTTTGATTTGATTACTTTCTTCGATTTCGTCCAATGTTGTGTGTTTTCTTTGATTCGATGTTTGTGTTTTGATTAGTGTCTAAGGGAAAAATCTCTTCTTTAATTCTGAATCTACTTGTGTTGGGAAATGGAATTGGAAAGTTTTGATTTTGATTATGTGAGTGGCGAATTTGGTTGATTGAGTTTGATGGGTTTGTTCTTGTTTTTGTTCAGGTTTTGAAGAAATGGCTGAATCTTCCAAAGTCATTCATGTTCGTAATGTTGGTCATGAGATTTCTGAAGTAAAGATATAAAACTCTCTTCTTGCTCTTATGTTTCATCAACCCTTTTGTTTTTGTGCCAAGCTTTGATTGATTCTTCTTGTTTTGTATCAGAATGATTTGCTTCAGCTTTTCCAACCATTTGGGGTTATAACTAAGCTTGTGATGCTCAGGGCAAAGAATCAGGTTTCTAGTTTAAAAAACTCTACTTTCTTGTGTTTTCTGTCTAATGAGGAAACTTATGGTATTAACCTGAGATTACTATTTGAAGGCTCTTCTCCAAATGCAAGATGTTTCTTCAGCAGTTAGTGCCCTTCAGTTTTTTACTAATGTTCAGCCAACTATAAGGTTTGTGACCAATCAATCACATTCCTCTTTATTTGTTCTCTTGTCTTTTTCTGACATTTCTTTGGACATGTCCAATTTTAGAGGTAGGAATGTGTATGTCCAGTTCTCCTCTCACCAAGAATTGACAACTATAGAGCAGAATATTCATGGACGGGAAGATGAGGTTTGTAATGTTTCCCCATTTAGCGTCATTAATTACATTACAAAGTATGTTGTTTTATATCTTGTCTTGTCAAATGAGTAGTTTACGTTTCCTCGTGGTTCTTAACCGGCACTTCTATTTTTCGCCCTTAATTCACTTCTTTTCTTTTCTTTCTATCTTCTTTCCCGTCTTGTTTCTGACTGGTGGTTGCTGTGACATGGTGGATGTACAGCCGAATCGTATTCTCTTAGTCACAATCCATCACATGCTGTATCCAATTACTGTTGACGTGCTGCATCAAGTTTTTTCTCCCTATGGATTTGTCGAGAAGCTGGTCACTTTCCAGAAGTCTGCTGGTCAGCTTCTCCACGTTTCTTTTCTCTCTATCTCTCTCTTCTATTTGGTTTATAGCTCGTATGTAGGATTGGTTTTCAAATAGTTGGTTTATCTCATTTGACGAATTACTTTGCAGTTTGACCTTTTCATGTTATTGGCCTCTTTTATATAAGGATACATTATTTCTATGAAAATTTTGTACTTCCATTTATAGTTTGATGATCGTTAACTTTAAGCTTTTTTGTGGACTGTTTAGGCTTTCAAGCTCTTATACAGTATCAAGTACAACAGTATGCTGCCTCTGCTAGAACTGCCCTACAGGTGCTTTGTCTATAAAAAAAATTTAAAAACTTACCAAAATATTTTAGTTCTGCCTTACCTTTCGGATAACCGAATTAAATATATGTCATCTTCTTTGTGGCAGGGTCGTAACATATATGATGGGTGTTGTCAGTTGGATATCCAGTTCTCAAAGTATGCTCTGTTTTCTTATATATGTTGTTAATGGAATTTATTGTTACTTTCTACATTTTTTTGCTCTAGTGTTGTCAGTATTGATATGTTCTTTCATCTTCAGTCTTGAGGAGCTGCAAGTAAATTACAATAATGATCGATCTAGGTATGGATTTTATGTCTCTGGCTTCTTCTCTGCGGTTATAAAGTTTGATGTTCATAATATTGATTTGTTTTGCTTATATATAGGGATTATACAAACCCAAACCTGCCAGCAGAGCAAAAAGGCCGATCATCACATGTATGAATAGCTTTATATATTGACTTCATATGCTTTGTATCCTTTTAAGCCGTCTTAATGTTCTGATTTTCTTCTCTTGCAGCCTGGTGGCGGCTATGGGGATGTAGGAGGTATGCATGATAGTAAATTAGTAATTCTCTTTGTTCTTCTATACTATGGTCTTTTGCTAATTCATATTTTTTCTGTTTTCCAGTGGCATATCCTCAGGTGGGTAATGCTAAGCTTGATACACAGTTTTGGCAACTCTTTTGGTCCATATTAGTCAAGATATCACCATTGACCACTTTTCTCTCAAATATGTTCTCTAAGTAGCTTTTCTTTTTGGTTCTCCCCCATTTTCATTGATTGAACCTTCTAGTGTATTCTTGATTTCGTGATTATTTAAAAGTATTAATTATATGCATAACTAATTTCATCTGTGTCTTTACTTTGATACTAGATGGCAAACACAGCTGCAATTGCAGCTGCCTTTGGAGGAGGCTTGCCTCCGGGTATAACTGGCACAAATGATAGGTGTACTCTGCTTGTCTCCAATCTGAATGCAGATGTAAGTTAGTCATTTCCCGTTCTGCTTTTGACAACTTGGTTTTTTCTTACAATATTTTCCGGGCTAATCAGTTTCATTTGTTTCAGAGTATTGATGAGGATAAGTTATTCAATCTGTTTTCTCTTTACGGAAACATTGTAAGGATTAAGCTTCTTAGAAACAAACCAGACCATGCCCTTGTCCAAATGGGTGATGGTTTCCAAGCTGAGCTTGCAGTACATTTCCTCAAGGTATTTCCATGTCCCATGTTGTCAATATAAGCACATTTGAGATTGTATTTGGGAGAAGTAATGAGTTATGAAGATGTGAAATGGAATTGTTAATTTGTGTTATGCTGTGTTTCTTTGCAGGGAGCAATGCTGTTTGGTAAGCGGCTAGAAGTAAACTTTTCGAAGCATCCTAATATAACACCAGGCACAGACTCCCATGATTATGTAAACTCGAACCTGAACCGCTTTAACCGCAATGCTGCAAAGAACTACCGCTATTGCTGCTCCCCTACAAAGATGATTCACCTATCAACACTTCCTCAAGACGTGACAGAGGAAGAAGTGGTAAGCCATGTACAAGAACACGGGGCAATAGTGAACACAAAAGTGTTTGAGATGAACGGGAAAAAGCAGGCCCTGGTACAGTTTGAGAACGAGGAGGAAGCTGCAGAAACATTGGTGTGCAAGCACGCGACTTCTCTAGGCGGATCAATTATCAGAATCTCCTTCTCCCAGCTACAGACGATTTAAAATCGCGAAAGGCCTATCACTCTCTCTCTCACAATCTACTCTAATAACATTAGGGTTTGGTGAGGATTAATGAATGTATGTTTGCTTTTGAATCAAAACTCGCTGCTCCTTCCTTGTTCGTACTCTTCTGTTCCTTTTAACTTGTTGGTTATAATTGTTTGTCTTGATTTTATGGGCTCAACATTTAATGGTAATATAAAGACATAAGAGAGGAAATGGTAAGAGACAAGTCTAGAACATTGTATCATTCTTTGTTTTGTATGTTTCTATCTCTCTCTGCATAGTTTGATTTTAGAAGCTACAAAAACATTGCAGTCAACGGATTGTAAACATCGGTTATATAACCAAAAGATACAACAATGGAAGGAGACTATGAGATCAACTTAGTGCAATAAATCAGGAAAGGATAACATTGATGTCTTCCGCAATAATCATGGAGAAATAGTAGTTGCCTTGTTGATCTTCCTGGTAAGCAGAAGCTTCACGGCGTGACATGGCCTGACATGGCCTTCGGACGTGGATCATAGCATAGTATGGCCATGGAGATCGATGCTATTGACAATTTGACATTAGTTCTTCAATGTCTCTACTCTTGCTAGATGACACGACTAGGATCTATGTCATCCTCTAGGATCTGTCAGTTTGGACTACTACAACAATAGTGTTTTTAGATCAGTATTTAAATGACTACTGGGGTACAGTTTCAAGATTGCAGTTTAAAGAGAGTTTAATGTTTGGTAATGGTTTCAAGAAGACATCTAACTCAAAGACTCAAAACTTGAGAAGCAAATAATTTGTCTTCCAAAATAGCAAAAACTAAAACAAGCAACAAAAACTGGATTGGATTGTTTAAAGGATAATAATCTCTTAGACAAGTAGCAACTGATACCAAACATCAAACTTTCTAAGAAGAAATGTGATTAACTCAACGACACTTCTTACTGCTTGACACGATTGTAAAACTTCATCTTCTCCTGGGTGGTCTGGAAGCGACCATGTCCAAAGATTGAGGAAGTGTCGATGAACTTGAGCTTGATCTCCTCCATGGCAAGACGGGAAGTCTGAGTGAGCAATGACTGTCTAAGAGTTACAACTCTCTTCTTAGGACCCATGCAGCATCCCTTGATCATCAAGTAGTCATCCTTCACAATACCGTAGTGTGGGAATCCTCCCATTGGTGTCACATCCTTCTCAGTCCTATATCATAGCCCAAAACATTATCATCAGTCAACCAATACAAGTAATCATAAATGACAGGTTAAGGATCAGAACAGAGATATTTCTACAGACCTGTCATATTCAGTCATGGCTGAATGTGCCTCAGTACCAACTTTGCCCAACCTGTAAATCTTCTTGTTGAGCTCAGTACGGTGATGGTAACCATTCTGACCAGCCCTAGCAACAGTGTATGACACTCTGGCAGGATGCCACGCACCAATACAAGCAACCTTACGTAGACCCCTGTGAGTTTTACGCGGAAGACGGGTAACACCCCAACGGGTAACAACACCTTCGTAACCCTTACCCTTGGTCACACCAATGACATCAATCATCTCATCCTTCTGGAAAACAGCTTCAATTGGGATCTGCTTCTCAAAGAAACTGTAGGCAAAGTCAACCTTCTGGGCAATGGTACCACCATTGATCTGGATCTCCATCATGTGCGCCTTCTTCTGCTTCAATCCCTTCATCTTCCTGATCTGTAGTTAAGAGTCAACAAAGAAATGTCAGCAAGAACAAAGTGCAGAAGATATTAGCGTCAACACAAACATTCAATAAGCAAAAGTACCTGAGTGTGGGCCAAAACACGGATAACAGTAGCGTATTTCTTCATCTTGTCAAGCTGAGCCTGAATGCTCTTCTTACCCTCCTCATTTTCATACTGCTTGGCGTAGCCAGTGAAAGCCTTCTTCTTAGACTTGGCCCAGTTCTTGTAGAACCTTCTCCTAACCTCCTCACTCAAGTGCTGTGCCCAGACAGTGTTCAAAGACCTCAAACCTCTTGGGGTCTTAACATAGGCAACAACTCCAACAACAACCATAGCGGGTGTCTCAATGATGGTAACAGCCTCACATGTCTCCTTCTTGTGAAGCTCTAGACAACAACAACAACAATACCAAAGTCAAACACTTTAAACTAAAGAAGCTCACTAAAGACAAATCTGAACAAACACAAATATCACTTACTGGATCCAGGTTTCTCGACTTCTCTGACAATGTGAGTCATACCAGCCTTGTAACCCATGAAAGCTGTGAACTTGCACGGCTTGGTTTGGTCATCCTTAGGGAAAGCCTTCACTGTTAAACCAACAAGGGCATGTAAGCAAACAAAAAGACAAAACGAATCCACCAAAGATGAAACTAAATGAATCCAAAAATCAAACCTTTTCCTCTGTGACGGTTAGCTCTCTTCCTTGGAAGGAAACCAAGAGAACCGTGTCTTGGGTGCTCAAACTTCCTGTGAGACATTTTTCTCCTTCTTCTACACTCACATCAATACAACAACAACAACAACATCAGACACTACAAACACAAAACTTCTACACATACAATGATAAAAATGATAGCTTCAGAACCAAACTCTAAACACAGAGAGATTCAGAAAATGTATCAAGTGATAAAGACTATGATGCTAAATTCGCTAAACTAGAGAGAATCATTAAGCTAGATATACATTTTCAGGTGAATTCACGATAGAGGAAGAGGAAATGAAGAAGAGAAAGAGACGAACCTTGTGGCCTTCGGCTGCTATGCTCCAACGATGAGGACTGCAAGAGAGAAATGATCTTCAAAACCCTAGTTTCAATTTATAGTAAGCCACCTAGGTTTTATGAGTGCCTTGAATATGGGCCGAATTAAGCTATTGGGCCTAAGCCCATACGAGTTTTTTTAAAGAGATTCGTTTGGTAACTTGCTTCTTCCCTGATTGAGTTTTAATTTGAATGATTTCATAGTTAAACAGGTAAAACAAATACAGTGAAATGTATTAAGATGAATGTTGGTTTAATTTTTAATTTTTAATTTTTAATTATAATGTTGTTAATATTATTATAAAGTATTCTAACTAATAAAAATATGTCACATAAGATTTGTTAATAATTAAAAAGAAATAACTAAAACTAAAAAAAATGCAATTCCCAAGAGTAGTGGTATGAGGTTAAGATTCCAACAATATCTGGTTTTTCACCAATACAATTCCCAAATATTTGTTAAAAAATCGTGGAGGTGGTGTTCTCATGTGGTAGTGATGGTGGGTTTGCTGGGGAGCGATAGTATATTCTCTAGAGTATTCTAGAGTATGAGCAAGACTGAAGACCACTTACTCTATTTGTAGGTGTTGGTAGAAACAATGATAATAGTGGAGGAGATAGATTTTCATTTGTTTTTTTATTTGCGTTGTTTATATGAACTTATTTACAAATGACTATATTTTTATTTAGCGTCATATTTTAGATTGATGTTAATTTGAAAGAACTTTACCATCATATTAAATTAAATAATAATTAAATTAATTTTCATAGTTTGAGAATGATTTTTTGAAAAATTGAGAGTTAAGAAATAACAATTTTTACAAAATGGTATAATCATGTTTTAGAGGATTGCTAAATTAAGATTTTTTAAAATATTTTAGCAATATTATGAATAATGGTAAATAGCTCCCGAATGTTTTGGTGATTGTCAGTTTGACATTACTAGATTTATAATTAACGTTTAATAACGAATTTTAAGATATATATATACACACGTTTATTTGATACTTCAAACCAAATAAAATCTCTTTCCAAATGAAAATAATTTCTCTTATTTTTCCAAAAAAGAGATTTGGAAATTATTTTTTTAAAAGTTATAATAAATTTTAATTTTAATTTAATTTTAAATAAAGATAACCCGTTCATCGGACGGGTACTAAACTAGTTGAATATAAATTCGATAGAAGTAGTCATTATTGATAATATAACGGAATAACATTTTTTAATGTGAAAACATAAAACGTAGTATATTATTATTATTTTTTTTTGTATAAACTCTATCGGCTGTTCCGGTCAGCCCCGATAAAAACACATCGAAGTGCTTCATAGTGGATTACTATTCGAAAGGCCACCACACTGTCTATTCCGAGTTTGGAATGCTTGCCGACTAATGCCAAGGGATAGTCAGGCCGCATGCATTTCTGACTACCAGGTAAACCAACTAGGCCTTGGCCCAATTGACAGACTTCTCACACAACAATGATTTTTGTTTTTAGGGTAGATCGAACATGGGTTAGTTTCTTCCAACCTTTCTCCAATTCTCTCTTACCTACTAGACCACGGCTGTGAGGGCAGTATATTATTTTTGTGTACCATAAAATTTGTAATTGAAGATTTTGTTATAGAAAATTTTAGTATTCTATAAAATTTCAATTAGTGACTAAAAGTTTTACACTTAACTCGCGATAAGGAGGTTTTAAGTGGTTTGTGGGAATGAAATATGATTCAAAGCGGAAAATATAGTATTAAGAAAAAAAAAATTATGATCGCATTCATTTTCTTTTAAAATAATTTTGTACACAACAAGATTTATAAAAAAAAAAGAAAAGACAACAAATAAGTCGAAACGTGATTTGGTATTAACATTGGATACAAATTTACATACAGAAATGGATAGCACAATGCCATCCAAACTCATGTTCTATTCAAGAGTGTGTGGGAACATATTGTGTACGTATCACTTGATCTCAAGAGGCAAATTCAAATTTCATCACTATGTTCATTTATAAATGATTATAATGTGTTATTCATAATAATTTAGCTGTTTGTAATCTAATAAAGGTTTGTGTATGAATGACAACAAAAATAATGATTAAAATAAAATAGAGCATTTTAATTACAAGACTTTGATCACAAGTTGTATATTCACAACATTCGAAGACATATCCAAGAAGACAAGAATAAAAAGGAAGTTGTATTAGAAGTGATGAACTCTCAGAATTGAATAAAAAGAGATACATTATACATAGCCTTGACAATGTATATGTTAATTATTAACCATAAGATGGGTAGTTGTATTGATCATACTCGGTCCATGGTTGTTGCTCCGTATATCCATAGGAAGATGATAAACTTGGACATTGTTCCAAGTATGTCAGAGGAGGTTGCATTGAGTTCTGCAAGAAGTGATGAGAATCTGGTTCAATCGACCGAGTAGTTCCTACATTTTCAGGGAAATTAAGCTTTGCTTTGCTTCCTCTAAAGCGAAGTGCCGCGGCATCGTAGGCTCTAGCAGCGGCCTCGGCTGTCTCGAATGTGCCGAGCCAAACACGCATCGCCTTGTGCGGGTCTCGAATCTCCGCGGCCCATTTTCCCCATGGACGTTGCCTCACTCCTCTATATCTCTTTGGCTTCTCCAAAGACGTTGAGCTTTCACATTCTTCTGTACATTGTTTCATTGGTTAGTAACTTAGTAGTGCACACAAATAAAATTTTTTGAAGTTTAGTAACACATACCAGCTGAACTAGTGACCAATGGTTGAGGAGGCAAATCAAACTCTTCTCTTTCTCTTGTATGACCAGTCGTCCACGTGGCAGAACCCGAGTGTTCCGCCTCGCCCGAGACAACATCAGTCAGGACAGAAACCATAGCCGAAATCGCGGTGGTTGACAAGTTATAACCCGGAGGATAATACTCTGGCTCGTTCATGATTCTTGTTATTTCTTCGGCATTGTAGTAATATTGGCCATTGCCCGTTCCCTCGTTAGACTCACGTTGGTTCGCCATTTTTGTGTTTTGTTCGTAACGTTTCTTTTTGAGTATGAGATGATTGTTATAAAGATATATAGAGCCAAGTGCACAAGACATATATTTCATAGTCTCTATGGCCAAGCCAACATGTCTTTCTCTAGCCGTCATACAAATAGTGTCATGTGGATAAAATAGACATGACCAACGATTTCCTTACCAACTTGACTTTAGACCTTCATGACTCATGAGTACACGTCGATTGATTTAGCTACACTCAATATTATAAATTTTTTAGTGTATTTCTTTTGTTTTTTAGTTGTAAAAATGAAAAAGTAACACTTAAAATAAAGGTTTATAAAATGCACATGTTGAATATATAAAACACGTGTGTTCAGACGAAAGGCTTAGGAATCAAAGTACAAATTTTGTGAAAGACCCAAAAAGGATTCGTCGGTGATCTCTTTAGATAAGTTTTAAATGAGTTCATGTCCGAATTGAGTTATTGCATATCTTTCTCTCTAACTAGATCACTTGTAACTGCCGACATCATCACTACAATCATTTCTTATCCATGGAGTTTGATATGAATAAAATTCCAAAAGTTATACTACGTCACAACAATCTTTCCTTATCCATAGATAGATTCATTGCACTATGGGGTTTTTTTTTTTTTTTTGACCAAGCACTATGGAATTTTATTTAACATTTAATTAAGCAAAGGTAAAATAAAAAGGAAAAATCACATTTTATTTTCTAAAGTATTATAAGATATCACTTAAAACTTGGAGAAATTTTGATTTAACACTATAAAATCTGTTCCGGAGTGGTTTAATAAAAATATTTTGCATAATATAACACTAATATTGTTTAAGATTTTGAATAATAGATAAAAAAAAGTCACTAACATTCTATAATTCTGTATTGACAAACGTTATTGTTTCTATCGTTCTTTTATTGTAAATCAAACATGAAAACTAGTTTTAAAGTTTAGAGTAATAAATATAACTATTTTAATGATTTATAAATTATACTATTAGTGAAAATTTCTCAAATTTTAAATATTAGTTAGTGACATTTAAAAGTTAAAAACGTGATTTGTTCAATATATCTTTGTGTTGAAATATTACTTAATTGAGTTCAGCCGTTGTTAATTATCGCACACTTTTCATATTTACTTGAGAGTCTAAAAGAGACGATTAGATGTTTAATCTATAAAAGAAAATAAAACACGTGTCTAACTTTTGTTATATCTTTTGGACGAAAAGACAACAATAAAACTATAGAAATTAGAAAAGGAGTGGTTCTTCTTTTATGAAACCTCGAATACTTTTCTGTAAAAATTATATAATTTCTTCAATTAAAAATTGTTTATTAAAAAAATATGGAAATTTTTTTAAGTATTGAAAAAGAAAAACAAGAATAAAATCGTCCGTACGATTTTGTGGTAAACCGAAAGATATAAGTGTCTTCTAACTTTGATGGGATCATATGAATTTGGTCGGTTCGTACATGAATATATGGGTCGGTTGTGGAAGTCAATTGCGTTACTAGTTAATATTCCAACAAATAAATTGTCACATGATCCCATGAAAGTTAAAAGCATTTTTAAAGGTATAATCTCTAAAATGTAGCCTAGAGATTTATAAGTATATTAATAATTTAAAAGAGTAAGTTAAGAACCACAAATATATAGGTGATCCATATCCACATATGCAAGTCCATAAACTGCTTGCCATTGTAACTAAACACTTTCTCTCCTATTTCTTCTTCTCCCTCGTATTGTTTTTGTATTTTCTTACGTTTTAATTTGTGCTTTGAAGCGAAATATATCTAAAATGCAACAATGGAGTTAGTGATAGAGAGATCAAATCAGACATTTTAACTTCTTCATTAGTATTCGTTGATTGTTACTTGTTCTCATTTCTCATTTTGTAGGTTTTGATTTTTAACTTATGGATTGTTAACTTTTGTATTTGTTCATATATATGTATCGTTCACCACAATTGTTTTTGTCTAGCGAACCCTAATGTATCCTAATGGACCATGGATAATATACACTTGGTTGTCCACATTCGCTCGTCCATTTAACCTATCTTGGACAGGTTCACTGGTCACCACTCTTCTCGCTCTACTTTATTAGGTTAGTTTTTTTTTTTTTGCCAAAATATGTGGAGAAACACGCCTCTCTTATATTGTTACTCTTCCCGCATATATTTTTATAAAAGTGACCTTTTATGAAATACACTCATAAATAAATGCACTTTTGTAATTTTATATGATATATAATAAATGCATTAGTAGTATTGTTATAAATCTATACTATTAAAAGGGAAGCATTTTGTATAAGATGAGCATAGTATATACAATTAAAATGAGTAAAACAGAATTAAAAACCAAAATAAAATAAAATGCAATCTCAACCATGTAGCCAAACAGAATCAAAGACAGCAAAATATATTTTTGGAAAACAAATCAGCTTTAAATACATAAAAAATCAAAACTAATAACTAACCAACATTCATGGAAATCATAATAAATTTGTTACCATAAAAGGTGGACTATTTAATTCAAAATTGTATATATCTATATAAACATATTTTAGTTTTTTTCTAAAATTTCTACCTAATTTAAACTAATATATTCAAAATGTTATAATATTTAAATTATTAAAAGTTTAACCTTAATTGAAACTTTTAAAATATTTAGTAATTAAAAAGCTTTGAAATATTATAATTTTTGAAAATTTACACGTTTTTTAAAAATATTTAGAGTATTGAATATTTAATAGGTTCCAATATTATAATATTTCAACTTAACAGAATGTTAAAAAATATTAGAAATACATATAAATCCAAACAAATATAAATATATTATAAATTTTTAAGATCTATTGAGTTTAAAATTTTAGAACTATGTAAATATTTATAAAGTTTGGAGTTTAACATTCTATTTAAATATATACATATTTATAACAGTATTTTTTAACATTCTATTAAGTTGAAATATTTTCATATATTATAAATATTTAACAACATGTAAAGTTTAAAATTTTAGAAATATTTAAAATCTATTTAAAATTTATAAGTTTAAGTATTATTATATTATTCAATTTTTAATATCTTGAAGATAATTTATTTCCAATGGTTTTTAAAACTAACTTTTATTTTCAAAGATATACAATTTCTATAATTTTTTTATTAGACTCCTTAAGAACATATTTGTTTTTAAATAAATCAAATCTAACAATCTAATATATATGATGTAAATATAATTATATATTTCAGAGTTTTATGATATTTTAATAATACACGGGTTGGTTTGCGAAACTCATAATCATATGGTAGTATGGGTCATGATTTATATTTACGAATTCAATTTTCACGGGTTAGTCCATCAAAATATATATATGAATGTGTATTTTTAATAATGTAATTTTATCAAATAATTTTTTACAGTTATACCAAACTCGAATGTAGCAGAAGTATTGAAATACAATCATGCATGTACGTGCGGGTCCATCACTAATTTAGTTAACATTTGATCCGGATCCAACGTTACTAAAAATACAAATTTCTTTGTGAAACTATTATTATTTCAATTAAACATTCACAAATTGAATGAAAACGACACATCAAAGTCTGAGTTATAAATTTTATATGAAACAATTATATTTACAAATATAAATTCATACGTATGTACGAGTATGAATGTGTTACATGAATTTTGGGTAAAAAGATAAATATTTATGGGAGCAATATTCAGTACTCAAAATCTCATTTGAATTCGTCAAATTTGGAAAAGGTAACTATCTATTTTATATATATATATATATATATATATTATATGATTTCAGAAAATTCACTTTTTGAAACTTTAAATATCGAAACATAAAAAGAGAGTATTATGTTCTAAATCTATTATCAAGTCCCGTAAACATATATTATAGATTATATATTTTTCTTTTCTTTTCGAGTTGCCTGTTATCCACAGGTTTTACAAATTCAAATGAGACAAAATGCAGACATTGGTCATGTGGGTTTTACGGATTGAGTTGTTTACGGGTCAGAACATATTAAAACTATTACGAGATGCATTTTTCTACCTTGACAATTTAAGTAATTCGATTTGAAAAGTTTTTTTTTTGATGAATTTTATCTGATTTAACAGTTTATGGGTTTACAATTGATCCGGATCCGGCGTCATGTCAATCCTGATCCACCGCCATGTCGATCCGGATCTATTAGCATACCGATCTAAATTATATGGTGAAATAACTATTATTGCAAAAATTCACAAATTGAATGAAATACTATAAATATAATATAAGTATAAGTAATAAATACTATATTGAAATTTTATATTTACAAATGTAATCCCGCACGTACATGCGGGTCATCATCTAGTAACTATAATAAATTAATGAAATCTTGGGGAAAGTGTATTTGAAATGTACTTTGATATATTTTAAAATAATATTTACATAATCTTTTACTAAAAAAAAAACTTGTAAGAAATTTTCTTTTTACAAATAAACATAAACTATAAAACAAATATTAACAAATTTACTAATAAATCTTGTAGATACTTAATGGGTATCTAACCAATGGAGGCCCAAAATTAATAGAGGATGAGAGTTTAATTTAAACTAAACTAAATTATTATTTAATTACTTTGATACACATTGAGTATCTAACTAATGGAGCTGCTGTTATGCAATAAGAGTAGGTAAATAATTTTTACATTTTAGAATTTACCCGGTCGTACACCACATGTTCATTTTTTATAAATCGTTTAAATTTAAATAAGTTTAGTATAACAATATAAATAAAAATATGTAATCAATATTTTATTAGTTTATATTTTTTGCTAACAACCAAAATATTACGATATCTTCAATATATAGTAATACTATTTGTAATTTTGATTATGACCCCAATTTGCGGAGATGTTTAAATGAATTGATTTGGTCACATATGTCACCAAAGTGCGCTTATCTTTTCGGTCAAAGGTGCTGAGAGAACTCCAAAGTTAAGCGTGTTTATGCTGGAGTAGTCAAAGGATGGATGACCTTCCGGAAGTCTCGGAACTGAGTGAGTGAGGCCAAAACACAGAGAAAGATCATGTGGTGATTTGTAGAGTCGACAAACAAGTATTTAAACCTTCCGGACGTAGCAAACCGATTATCGGATATTAATGGGCTCATGGGCCTAGTGAGAGGACGTAAAGCCCATTAAGAGAGGTGGGCTCATGGGATGGTGGTAAACATGGAACCCACTAGAGAGATGGTGGTTGGGACGTAACAATGATAATAATAAATAAGGATCCGATTATGAGTTTGGATAGTAAATTTTAATTTTGAACCGACCCGAAATACATATTTACATAATATTACAAATTATGTAATATAAATTTTTCTAGAGCGACAATTAATATAAACACGGGGAATAACTAATAACCATCTATACTATTAAAAGGGAAGCACTTTTTTGTAAGTGTAGTCAAACAGAATTAAAAACCAAAATGAAATAAAATACAATCTCAACCATGTAGCCAAACAAAATCAAAGACAGCAAAAAAGCCTAAAAAAATCGAAATTATTAAAGATAAAATATAGTTTTAGTTCCTTCTCAAAAGATTTTCCTGTTTAAAAAAAAAACAAAAATACATAAGATAATCACAATAAATTCGCCATCCCTTAAAAAATGAAACTGCCTTAATTCATATTTCCAATAATTAAATCAATTCCATAATTTACACACAAAAACATTCATTAAACTCCATCTATAATATCGGAGTAACAATATTAGAACATCATTGTTATCCCTAACTAAAATATTCTATTCTAACTAATAAAATAAATTCTACAAAAGTGTAATCCGTAAACTTACTCCATAGTAATCCAAACAATTTATTTCCTACCAAAAAAAAAATCCAAACAATTTATTTTAATCATTCATTTAAAAAAAAATACACAAAATCCCAAATCAATTAGTATATATCTAACATATAATCAAAAATATTGTCGATTTCCAAATAAACATAATTTATTCAATTAGGTAAGATTAAATGGGTATATTACCAAACAGAACTAAAAAAAAAATAACTTTTTATAATCTCAAATTTGTAGCCAAACAAATTAAAAGAAAGCAAAAAATATAACTAAAATAAATAAAAAATAAAAAATAAAATAAAACTCTCTATATTTATGGAAATCAAATTAATGTTGTACCATAAAAAAATAGAAAATTAAATGGGTAAACATATGTAAAAAAATATGTAAACATATAAAAGGGAAGCATTTTGTATACAGTGAGCATAGTGTATACAATTAGATAGAGTAAAGCAAAACAATTATGATATATACTATTAAAAGTATAATTCGATAATAATAATAATAACTATCTATATTTATGGAAATAATATTGATTTGGTTACCATAAAAATAAACAATTAAATTCGAAATTAAACATATCTAAACATATTTAATCTAAATTATATATTTTTGTGATATATTCAAAATAAATATTTTGTGTTTATAAAATCTAATAAAAAATTATCATATATTTTAGAAAAAGAAGATGATATTTTAGGAAAAATAAAAAGAAAAACAATTATGTTAGATTACAACATAAGCGACTAATTTAATTCTACATAGCATAAAATATGGAGAAATATACAACATAGTTAATAATATCATCAAATTTTTAAAAACTAAATAATCTTAAAAAATTATTGCATTTTATGTAAGTTTAAAAGTTATATAATTTTAAAAACTAATTACATTTTATGTAAACCCAAATTTGTAGTCAAACACCCTTTAAAACATATCTATCCAATATAAAATATTCAGATCTTTAAATTGTCAAAATCTTCTGTTTGGATCTTCACAACTAATTTCCTGCAGATTATTTTTTAAAATCTATAAAAAATCGTAATCTCCATTAATTATCACATACTATATAACAGCTCAATCAATAAAATACTAACCATATTTGAGATCTTATAAATATTTAGCAATACAAAACTTCAGAACCTGTATCTTAACAGATATGATTTTAAATGTAGTAACCATTTTTTGAATTGTTTAAATATAAATTAATTACCCATGTTTACTTATCAAATGTGCACACAATAATAATTACTATCACTTAAAATATAGATATTTTCTAATTCAAAAAATAACACAATTATAGGGAAAACAAAATTACAAATACAATTAAAGAACATTGTTAAGGTAGTCTATAATCTAATTAGGTTTACCTCAAAAATAATATACGGTTTCACACGTATAAGCAAAAGAATGGTAGTTATATTTTACCTATCAAAAATTCACTAATTTGGTAAGATTCAACTTTGGAACGTGTAAGTCTCTACTTTGGGACGATTATTTTTGAAAATTTTCAAGTATATTTTATTTTAATAGAATGTAAAAATGGTGTTAGTTATCAAAAAAATCAAATCATATTGGAAATAATGGGTACGAGTCGGGAGCGGGTAATTCGAAAAAATAAAAGATTATCCAAACTATTTTTCATAAAAGCATGATGAGAAAAAAGTAACGAGAATATATCATATAATCAAGAAACTAAATTCAATTTCAATTTTCAAATATCAAATAACATGTATGATACATGAACATGGAATTTGAATTGTTAAATTTAGTTTTAACTTTTCAAATTTATTTCCAATATCGAAACATGAAATAACAGGTACGGGTAATTTGAAATATAAAAAATATCATCTAAACTATTCATGATGGAATATGGGACGAAAAATTTTGGGCAACGTGAATTTAAGAAGAATATATGGAGACATACTATTCACTAACGTGGATTACAGGAAATGTATTTTTTTACGGATCAAAATATTTTAATCTGTATTGAGTTAAAAATATTTTTAGTCTGGAGCATGCATAACGGACGTGTTTGATCCCGTTGACAAATATATTTAGTCCATCCGGGACCAAATGTTTTTTTTTTAAGTATTATTATTATGTCTGTTCACACTCAATCTGCATCCTCTATCATGTTGATCCGACATTCACAAACTTCATGAAAACAAACCAATATTAGTTTATGTTATAAATGCTATAGCGAATAAATATATCTAAAAATAAAACCCTATATTTATGTGTAAGTCTAAATTGTTGCCTTAGTTTCTTATATGTTTGACTAAAATATACAATCTGTATTAAAAATCATAATTTACCAATATACAATCTGTATTAAAAACCCTTTATTAGTGATTAGTAATTTACCAATTAACAATCATAATTTGGAACATTAAGTTTTTCCAGTTTATAGGAATAAATATAGCTAATAATTTAGTACAATTAATTTAATAAAATAAACATACTGCAGGTATAGGTTTGCTCGTATCATTCCGAGCTATTTCGTCCATCTTTGCGGAAGTTCTATAACCTAATTTTAACAAAGAATGACTTATTTATAAGCATATGTATTAGGTATATATATAGGGATTTCGATTTATCTTATATAATAGGAATAGTATTTCTAGAATGATTTACTAACCATATATAAGGGCACGAGAATACCATGTCCGATATATATTACTTTAACTTATTTTGTATATATAAGCATTTAAGATTATTCAACATTTTATAAACTAACGATAATGATACTATAGATACTTGCAAAATATTCGAGATAACATAGTTATTATTTTCCTTTCAATAACTGGAAAATGCTATTGCTATATATATTTTTAATTATTTCATAAGATGGACGGAAAATATATAAATTAATTAGAAACCAAAAGTAAAAAAACGTAAAAAGTAATTATAAAAACGACTATTTAATGTTTTGGAAGACCTCTTTGTAAACGACGTTTTTGGTTGTCTTCTGAGGTTTCCCTTCTGCATCTGCTATTAGGATTTTTAAACCTCCCCTAGATTGGACTCTAGAAACCGCAACATATAATTGTCCATGAGAGAACACTGGTCGAGCAAGAAAGAGACCGACATTACTTAACGTCTGACCTTGACTTTTGTTAATAGTCAGAGCAAAAGCCAAAGTTATCGGGAATTGTCTACGCCTCATTTTGAAAGGGAATTTTGTTTCCGGTGCTGATAAGAACATTTTTGGTATCAACACTCTTTTACTATCAACGTCAGTAGTTATAAGCTCTGCCTCAATTACGTGTTCAGCTAACTGAGTAACTTGGAGCGATGTACCATTACACAATCCTTCCTTAGGATCAATATTCCTAAACAACATAATCGGTGCTCCAATTTTTAACTTTAGATCGTGCCTAGGCAATCCAGAAACTTTGACACTGTTGAGAAATTCTAGCGAGTATACCATCCGATCAGCTTCTGTCTCATCAGGAGGTTCAATACTATCTGAACTAAAATTACATTTCTCCTCCCCTACATAAACATCAAGTTATAACGTTAGAATCATTCAAATTGATATACTATGACTTGGATAAAAGTGACACAGTTTTAGTTAATACCTTCTAATCTGGATAACATAAAATCATTTATCATATCGACGTCTTTATTTGTTGCGGTGAGGATTGCTCTTTGACGCAAGTAAGATGGTTTTTGTATCCCAACATAATTTTCACCAAACCGTTTTCACAATTGCTTCTATAGGGTCGTCAACATCAGTTATAAGAAAATCTTCCGGGATTTCAATATCACCTTCCCCATTGTTGATATCTACCATCTTTCCATCTCCAATGTCGAGGATCCATTTTGAAAATATTTCTATCTCTTTGACAGATGACAGGTCCGTACCATGCGTAAGCCTCATGTTCTTGGTTAGTTTCAGAATCTTGCACTTCTCCCATATATATGATGCATTTAAAGCAGACAGTACAGTTTGGTCTCTGTGAGCTCCAGGAATAACGGTTAGCGTCTGTCTAAAATCACCACCGAACACAACCACTTTACCTCTGAAGATAGTGTCTTTTCTCGTCCTAACTATATCACAACAACATTCTGACATTTCCCAAACTCGAATTCAGACTTACTCTCTCTTTTGCTGTTCTAAAAGCTTTGACATGAGGATTATGCTTATCTAACATATCTTTAAGCATCTTAACTATATCTTCACGTATTTTAGATATATTTCCAGTTTGTCTGCATGCAAAACAATAATTTGATTATATTATGTTTCTAATACACCATTGACATTTATAATATGCGGAAGAGACATACTTACCCAAATGCATTAATACGATTTGTAATCTCATTTAATGTGTCATGTTATTGAGCAAGATCTTATTGAGTATATCAAGATAGAATAGACCATTATAAAGTACTTTATATTGGTCTATTCTATCATGTTGGTCTATAAAGTACCTTATAAAGTACCTTATAAAGTATCTTATAAAGTACCTTATAAAGGGTCTATTCTATACATACGTGGGATGTTCAAATAGATTAGCTTTATTTATATTGTTAGCTTTCCTTGTAAGCTTATCTCTTATCCCACTTATTTATATGTGTGGTTGTAAACCTAATGAAGTAAGAAGAGTAATTCTCTCTCTTTTCTATTCTTGGTTACTATTCATCTTCTCTCCCAATCACTTTCTGATTCTTGTTACTCAAATCTAGCATCTCTCTCTTGTTATTCGGCTTAATCTAACATGGTATCAGAGCATGTTTTTCGATTCTATGCTCCTTAAACATCTCTATTCTACCTAATCTCTCTATACTCTTCTCATTCTCTTCAATCTTTTCTCTAGATCTAGATCTAGATCTAGATCTACTTTTTCTTCCACATCTAGATCTACTTTCTCTTCTAAGATCTTCAAGTTCTCACCATGGAGAACCAAAAACCGATTATCAATCCGGTCGTTCTTAAGGGTGTAAACTATCTTTTGTGGACAAGAACTGCTCTTTGTGGCCGAGGGCTTTGGAGTCACGTCGAGGTCAACCATGCCACTCAAGAAGTCACAAAGAAAGATGAAAAGGAGACCGAGGGAGAAGAAGACAAGGCAGCCAAGCTTGAGAAGGAAGCCAAATGGTTCCAAGAAGATCAAACCGTGCTTGCCATCCTTCAAACTCCCTTGAACCCTCCATACTTGAAGCGTACTCCTATTGTGAAACCGCAAAGGAACTTTGGGACACGCTCAAGAATGTCTATGGGAATGTGTCCAACTTGACCCGTGTGTTTCAGGTCAAGAAGGCTATCAACAACCTAAGTCAAGAAGACTTGGAATTTACAAAGCACTTTGGAAAGTATCGGTCTTTGTGGGCTGAACTCGAGATGCTCCGTCCAAGTACCGTGGATCCGTCCATCCTCAATGAGAGAAAGGAACAAGACAAGGTCTTTGGTCTCCTTCTTACCCTTAATCCAGCTTACAACGACCTCATCAAGCACTTACTTAGAGCCGATAAGCTTCCCTCTCTTGATGATGTGTGTGCTCAAGTGCAAAAGGAGCAAGGCTCTCTCGGTCTCTTCGGTGGTAAGGGAGAGCTCATCATGGCCAACAAAGGAACATACAAGCAAGAAGACAAGAAGGTGGTGGTTTGTGACCATTGCAAGAAAAGAGGTCACATAAAAGACAAATGTTGGATCCTCCATCCCCATCTCAAGCCGGCTAAGTTCAAGGCGAATATCTCGCAAGAAGCAAGGCAAGAAGGCGGTTCCGGATCGAGCAAACAAGGAGAGGAAGTGGCCATGGTTGCATCTCATGGTGATGTTGTGAGAAAATCCGACTTGGAAGCTCTCATACGATCCATTGCCTCACTTAAGGAATCCGGTATCTCTCTCTTTGCTTCTAAACCTAGTAGTAAACTTGTCATTGACTCGGGTGCTTCTCACCACATGATTAGTAACCCGAGCCTTATAGACAACATACAACCGGTCTTAGGAAATGTAAAGATAGCTAATGGAGATAAGACACCGGTAAAAGGAATAGGGGAATTGAGACTATTTGATAAGAATTCTAAAGAATTCTATATGCCTACTTTTACCTCTAATCTTTTATCGGTTAAAAGGGTTACTAATGATCTCAATTGCTATACTATATTTGGTCCTAATGAGGTTTATTTTCAGGATATTAAGACCGGGAAAAGACTTGGAGAAGGAAATGCCAAAGGAGATCTTTATGTTCTTGAGAAAACCTTACCAAGTTCTTCTACTTCGTTTAATGCTTGTCTTGCTTTAAGTTCTAATGCCGTGTGGCATGCTAGATTAGGCCATCCTCACTCTCGTGCTCTTGAATTGATGTTGCCTAATGTTTCATTTGATAGTTCTAGTTGTGAGTCTTGTATTCTTGGTAAACATTGCAAGTCTATTTTCCCTAAATCTAAGACCATTTATGAAAATTGCTTTGATTTAGTGCATTCGGATGTTTGGACTTCACCATGCATATCTAGAGACAACAATAAGTACTTTGTGACCTTTATTGATGAAAAATCAAAGTATACTTGGATCACATTGTTACCCTCTAAAGATCGTGTGTATGAAGCTTTTACAAACTTTCAAAATTATGTTACTAATCATTTTAATGCTAAAATTAAGGTACTTAGATCGGATAATGGAGGAGAATATACAAGCCACAAGTTTAAATAACACCTATTCAAGCATGGCATCATTCAACAAACAAGTTTCCCTTACACCCCTCAACAAAATGGAGTTGCGGAAAGAAAGAATCGACACCTTATGGAGGTTGCAAGATCGATGATGTTTCATACTAACTCCACCAAGAGATTTTGGGGTGATGCGATGATGACGGCTTGCTATCTTATCAATAGAACTCCTACAAAAGTTCTACAAGATAGATCACCATTTGAGGTACTTAACAAAGTTAAGCCTTCTTTAGAACACTTACGTGTATTTGGGTGTGTTTGTTTTGTTTTAGTGCCCGGTGAACAACGAACTAAGCTAGACGCAAAGAGCACAAGGTGTATGTTCATTGGATACTCAACCACTCAAAAGGGCTATAAGTGTTATAATCCGGTCAATAGCCGGGTGTATGTGTCTCGAGATGTGAAATTCTTAGAGGATCAAGGTTACTATGACACGAAAGATTGGAATAGCTTGGAAGATCTATCCCACATTCACATGGACCGTGCCTCAAGTCTAAAATTTCTTCTTGATCATCTTGGGAATACCTCTCCACCAAATCATGACAAACCTGCTGGTTTAGGAACCACCGGCCATTCGCAACCCGGCGGCCATCCGTAGCTTGTACCAGAGGATGCTTTGACCATCCCGGTGGGTTCTCTACCAAGTCCGGATACTCATTCTCTCAACCAAGAGCCTCATCCGGACCCTATCCATGGTAATGAAAGTGATGTGCAATCGAAAACACCAACAATGCATGAAGAAGAGGAGGAAGAGGAAGATGTGGAAGAACATCTACCTCCTCCACAACCTCTTAGAAGAAGTACAAGACTCCAAGAGAAAAGAGTCTTCTACAACAATCAAGCCGTGGCTCATCCAATACAAGCCGTTTGTTCGCTTGCCCTCTTGCCTACCGACCATCAAGCCTTTCTTGGAAAGATTGACGCACATACCATTCCTCAATCTTATGAAGAAGCCAAAGAAGATGATCGTTGGATTCAAGCCGTAGAGGATGAAACCGGAGCCATGATCCGCAACCATACATGGGACGAGGAAGCTCTTCCTCCGGGAAAGAAGGCCGTAAGCTCTAAATGGGTCTTTACAATTAAGTACTTAAGTAATGGTGAGGTGGAAAGGTACAAGGCTCGGCTTGTTGCACGTGGGTTTACTCAAACATATGGGGATGACTACACGGATACATTTGCCCCGGTGGCCAAGCTTCACACGGTTCGGGTTGTTCTCTCTCTAGCCACCAACTTATCTTGGGATTTGTGGCAAATGGATGTTAAGAATGCCTTCCTCCAAGGAGAACTTGAAGAAGAAGTGTATATGACTCCACCTCCCGGCCTTGAATCTCTTGTCACCCTGGGCAACGTTTTACGTTTGGGGAAGGCAATCTATGGTCTCAAACAATCCCCGAGGGCTTGGTATCACAAGCTAAGCTTCACCCTCAAAGATCATGGGTTTAAGCGATCCGAGGCCGACCACACTCTCTTTACTCTTCAAAGTGATCAAGGTATTGTTGTTGTTCTCGTGTATGTGGATGATATCATCATCTCCGGGAACAACAAGGAAGGTATTCAAGACACTAAACTCTTCCTTAATTCTATATTTGATATAAAAGATCTTGGTGAACTCAAGTACTTTCTTGGAATTGAGGTATGTCGCTCTCCGGAGGGCTTATTTCTTTCTCAAAGAAAGTATGCTCTTGATCTTTTGAATGAGACAGGGAAACTTGGATCCAAACCGGCCTTGACACCACTTGAAGAAGGATACGGTCAAGCGAAAGGGGGAGAAGAAGAAGGGCAAGAAGAATGTTCCCTCAGATCCTCTCGATGAGCCGTATGAAGATCCGAAGCAATATCGACGCCTTGTAGGTAAGTTAATCTACTTAACTCTTACACGACCTGACCTTTGTTTTGCCGTGAATCAGGCCAGCCAATACATAAAGAATCCCACCAAGTATCATTGGAATATGGTGGAGAGGATCTTGAGATATGTCAAAGGTAGCCGCGGTCAAGGTCTTTGGATGGGAAAGAATGCAAATACCGAGATAGTAGGATATTGTGATGCGGATTATGCCGGGGATACTATTACAAGGAGATCAACAATAGGCTATTGCACGTTCGTTGGTGGAAATTTGGTCACATGGAAGTCTAAGAAACAAAAGGTGGTTTCATGTTCTAGTGCGGAAGCGGAGTATAGGGCCATGAAGAAGCTTACAAATGAACTCACTTGGCTAAAAGCTCTCCTCAAAGACCTTGGCCGCCATTCACATAGCCACAAACTCGGTCTTCCATGAGAGAACCAAGCACATTGAAGTGGATTGCCACAAGGTCCGAGAAAAGATTGAAGAAGGTGTAACACTCCCATGTTACACTAGAAGTGAAGATCAATTGGCGGATATCTTCACCAAGGCCACATGTCCTAAGGTTTGCAATCATATTTATAGCAAAATTGGACTTGTGGACCTTTCACGCCCTTGATCAACTTCTCTAATCCGTGGACATCACACTCTTTTTCCCTTAGTATAGTTTTGTCCCATGAAGTTTTCTATACTAAGGTTTTTAATGAGGTGATGCTTCACGGGTTCCAAGCTTAGCCATTTCATTAAGCTAAGCTTGAGGGGGAGTATTGATCAAGATCTTATTGAGTATATCAAGATAGAATAGACCATTATAAAGTACCTTATATTGGTCTATTCTATCATGTTGGTCTATAAAGTACCTCATAAAGTACCTTATAAAATATCTTATAAAGTACCTTATAAAGTACCTTATAAAGGGTATATTCAATACATACGGGGGATGTTCAAATAGATTAGCTTTATTTATATTGTTAGCTTCCCTTGTAAGCTTATCTCTTAACTAGTGATGGTCGGATCGAGAGAAGTTAGATGATGAAAGCTCGCCATGATTTTTCTTTCTCTTTTTTAAAGATCTTGATTAGAAGAAGTTTTTAATGCCTTATTATATATGAAAAGGGAGAGGCGTGAAGGAGTGTAAAGAGATGAAACAATGTATAGAGACGACGTTCAGAGGCGTCGTTCGTGGTAATTTATTACGAATTTAAATTTATATAATATAATTTAGTCGGTAATTATTACTGTGTAGGTATAGTAAATATGCATATTTTTGTCCGGTTCGTTTTATAAATATTCCATATTCTAGGGATATGAGATAATCGTTTATATATATATAAGTTTTCATAAGTTTTCAAGTAGAGATGATTATACATTCATATAATGTATTAATTCCAATTTTAGGGCTAACAGATTACTTATTTTTTGGTTATTGTATAAATTATCTTGTTTAAATATAAACATAACTAAATAATAATAGACTTCTAGGAAATTATCTTCTAAATATAAATACTTTGTCTATGACATATTCCATAACATCATAAAATATCAAATCCCGATAATGTTAAAATTCCATAACATCAGACAAAGAGATTTATCGTCTTGATATGTATTCATATTACCAGGTTCAATAATGTATTAATTCCATCTTTAGGGCTAACAGATTATTTATTTTTTGGTTATTGTATAAACTATCTTGTTTAAATATAAACAGAACTAAATAATAATAGACTTCTAGAAAATTATCTTCTAAATATAAATACTTTGTCTATGACATATTACCATAACATCAAAAATTATCTAATTTCGATAATGTAAAATTTCCATAACATCAGACAAACAGTTTTATCGTCTTGATATATATTAATATAATATCTATATATATATTATTAAATATTATTATTGCAATAAAGAGTTCTCTCTCATTGTTCCGGAGTTGCGTGTATTATGTTCCCGAAGCCATCATGGCTAAAGCCATTAGAACAAATCATATCTTTGATAACATGATGACAATATGACTTCAGTTCAAAATCACTTATCTCCTGACCTATAAAGAAAATATACATTAAGAACGATAATTGACAATTAGGTGGTATAGGGTGAAAGAAATAAATTTACTAACCAGTATTTCGACGTTCAACTATTAACTGAATCCGTAAATCCCTGCTTAGAAAAGTCCACGTTCTATCCCAAACATGTTGCGCGTCCAAACAGGTGAAATATTTCATGTATAAGATAAAAAAAAAATCCGAAGATCTCGGGGTACGCAGTGACCAGATTGCGTGATGATATTGTAAATACATTCTTTAGTAGAGGACATTGGCTCGAGGAAATATGACTTTTCCATGCTCAAATGACCTGTTGATTGACACACCCTAACACCAGCTGCGACATAACGCTGTAATATACGTAATCAAATTTATTAGAAACAGTTATATAATGTAGAGATAAACATGGATATCAAATTTTATCAAGCACTCAAAGTATATATTAAAAATTTAAAATACGTGAATTCTTATCACATCATCAAATATTTTTAATCGCAAATCCCGCATATCCTAAATATAACAACAAAAGTGTTAAGGATGATAAATTATGATGGGCATAGAAATTTAAAGAATATCAAGGGGGAAACTTAAAGTATATCAAACTATTAAATAATATTTTTTACAAAAACATTTACTTTCTCAACATCGGGACCAGACAACAACAAAGTACCCTCCTGTAGTAGAAAAAGTTAATATGAACGACTACATGTAATTGAATTAATATACGTCAAGATTTAGTAACAACAACTTAATTTAAATTCAAACAACCTTCTCGTAGATATCCATCAAATATTCTGCATAAGAACCTCTTCTATGACCATCAGGAAGCTATCAGATAATGGTAAAGTTAGGTGAAAGCTGTACAATTGCAATTAGATAAAAATTCTAAAAGAGTACTAATTGTTTACACAATCATATAAAGTTTCCATAGTAGAGGTGGCTTCTTCTGATACCGATTTTACAAACTTTGCCCTATGTTCCTGTATAAACTGAACAACAACAAATCGCATGATATAAATATTAGTTTAGGGATAATTATAGATGAATCTTTTCTAAATATACCTGTTGGAAGGATAGTATTTTGGTACCAAGATATGCCTCCTTAATTAAAAAAAAATTAACATATTTCGAGTAACAATATTAACTAACGATGTTTAATATAAAGTCATGAGCAATGAAAAACTTACCACACCATCACCAGAATGACTATCAGAAGTTGGATTCATTGCTTTATCTATGGTTATGATTTTCTATAGAAGATAGAGGTATGTCCTGATATATAAGAATATAAGATTAGTAATATAATAGATGGAAAGCAGTTGTGAGAAGAAGATAACATGAGATCAGAAAATATTAAAAACCATAAAAATATGGAAGACATTAAGACTTACGCAAAACCGATTTATATGTTGACTTAGTATGACAACGATCTCATGTCAACTATTTATAAGAGATTATGAGGCGGTTAAATCTAGGGTTTATGTATGCGAGAACATGTATAGTTATAATTAGGGTTATGAAGAAATCAGAAACAATACATACTTTATAGGTCAAAATTATAAGAAGCCCAATCGTATAGCCCAGTAAGATATATCCGTTCAAAGGATCCGATAACCCGAATGATTTAATTGACAAAAATGCCCATACTTAAGACTTTAATTCGACCTAAAATTTAAAAAACTGAGGGTTAGATAAATTTTTCCAGGCTGAGAAGTCCTGAGAAGCCAGCAAGCCGGGTAAAGCACTTCTCAATTAATATATATATATATATATATATAGATTCTTCTTGGTGTCAATAGGTGTATAGTTTAATAAGCGACTATTATTACAAACGAATTCAATAGTTTGCTTACATATTAATCAATAAAATTAAAAATTGTAGTTATGCTTATAAACTAACTTCATACTATTTTATTAATGTGAATATTAATTAACTATAACTTATATAAACACTTAACGTCACTTATAATAGTTGCAAATATTGACGTCATTTAGATAAATTGGTGTAAATATACTGACATCATTTGCATTAACCAATGTAAAATTAATTTCATATTTTGCAACTTATGCACATCAACATCGATTATGCAAATTATTATTTCAACTGACACAAATATTTATTTTGGCTGATTTGAAATATGCTTATCATTGCTTCTAAAATGATTCAAAACACAAATTCTGGTATTATTATGAGAGGAAGACAGATTGACTAAGCTACCAGAACAACCTGATAATTTCGAACAATAGACTAAGCTTATCATTGTTTTTCTTTTGGTTCTTTGTTTATTTTTTCTTTTCAACTCAATTTGCTATGGTACCCCATAGTATTATAATCACTATAAATTTGTATGTGATGGTACAAGTAAAAGTTTTCATGTTTAGTAATTTCTTTTTCTTGGTAAAATTGTTTAGTAATTTGTTACTTTTCTTTGTTTTATTTTCCTTTCTATAATATGTAATTTAAGCATATCCAATATCAGTAAATAATCCACAAAATTATTTGATCATTATAACGTGTTCATCTTCTTTTTTTTTTGGTCAAATATAATGTGTTCATCTTTAGTGATATAAATATGGAGCAATTTTAAAAATGTTCATTTTGGGGATCTCCTTTCTAAAATACCCCCATGGAGAGTGCTTTTTTAAAAATACCTCATTTTTAATGCAAAATGACGTTGTTGCCCATACAAAATTAACCTAGTTCCCTCTTCAGAAATCGTTCTCTCTCTCTCTTATACAAACGCTCTTTCATCTCTCTTCCTTCATTTTTATGCTTCTCAAATCTTGTTGTCGTCATCTCAAGCACATACTGATGTTAGGTTGGTTTGGAAAGTGAAAGCTGTCTTGAGTGACGACTCATTTAAAAAACTTAAGGATTCTTTCCTCAGTCATATAATCAAGCTTGCATAAAAAACATCAAATTCTCGTCATATACCCAATTACATTTTCATCTTCTAAATAGTTTATTTCAAGAATATAAAAAGACAATATATTCAGCTCTTCTTTTGATTAGAAGGTTATCATACACTTCATTCTGATTAAAGTAAAATTTGATATATGTATCTTTTTTTAAATGCAACGTCATCAATGCTATTTTGTAGAAAATAGTGAAAACTCTGTGCATATATATTATTTCATAAAAATCAATAATTTTGGTGTCATAAGTTTTTCATTTTAAACCCTAAAAATTTTGGAGGTTATACGTACATATTCTCTATATATAATCAAAGAGAGTTTTTAATGCTCACAATCATTTTTTACCTTTTCTTTATTTTTGATTTATTTAATTCTACTATAATTCTTACCGAACATTCTTAAACAAATTGTATAAGAATGTTTTAATTATTAAAAATTCATATTTTAATTATTCCAATACTAATTGTAAAACAAGTGTATATAATTATGTTTTATATATATTAGATTAGGACTTCTCCGATAGACGGATTATTTTAAATAAAATAAAACTAAAATTAATTTTTTTTTAAAAATGTGATATCGTGGATCACCAAAAAATTTGCAAGCTATTCACTATTATTATAATATAATCAAAAAATTACAGCACTAAATTTAGCAATTATCCTATAAAACATGATTATACCATTTTTCTAAAAAAACAAAATTCGTAACTTCCAATTTTTTAAAAAATAATTCTCGGATAATATATTGTATTTCTTAAAATTAATTAATTAATAAAAAAAATTGATGGTAAAGTTCTTACAAATTAGCATCAATCTAAATTATGATGTTAAAAACAAATAAACTTATTTGTAAAGAAGTTTACATAAATAACGGGAATGAACATAAAAGATATTAAATATGAGTTATAGCTTAATTTAGGAAAGCATTAATTTTTGTAAATTCCAAATAAATAAAAAGTTACATATTTGAAAAAAGTTTAAAAAATCATTATATTATGAATTATATTGAACTTTAGTTATTCTTATTTTAATCTAATAATGTCTTTTTCTTTTGGAACCCTTTTATTCACCCCTTTTGTTTAGCCAATTGCACCATGATATATTACATTTACACATAAAAAAAAAGTATATTATGTTAAAAAAAACTCATTAATAAAATTATTTATTTAATTAAGCCCATATTCTCGTTTATTTAATCAAATGTTTACATTATCTAACGAAAATGTTTATTATCGACATATAATTTTGTTTAATTAAAACCATAATCCTCATTTATAAACCAAAACTATAATCCATTTAGTTGAAAAATATAACCCTAATAGCTTGATATACCAAACAAACATAATCAAAATTAAGTTAATAGTTCAATTTCTTAGTATTTTTTTAGTATACAAAAGAACCTTTTATAATACTTAATTTCTATAATCTAAACCAGAATCGTTATTTATATTCAAAACTGACATATAACTCGTTTAGTTGTAAAAATTAAACATAATCTCGTTTAATTGTAAACACTAAACCTTAATCTCTTGATAAATCCAAACCAACATAACCAAAAAATTTGTTAATAGTTTAGTTTATTAATAAAAAGTTTTGAATATACAATTTTTTCTAATAATACTTGTTTTTCTATTTCAACTTTTTGATAGGATTATATATTTTTCTATTTTCATATATTGTCTTTGACACATGTCATGATCACGTGAGCTAATAACTTTGAAAAACAAGCTTTATATACAATAATAAGTAAAATATATATAATTTTTGTTGTAATTTGCCAATAATTTGGGAAGTTAGATTATGATCATACTATAAGTGTTTTTGAGGATAGATTTAGATTTCTCACTGTGGAGGTTCGAGTTAATATATTTATTGATAATAATTTTAGCAAATTAAAAATTGTGGAGTTATATTAGGATTTAAAGACATATACACGATAAATTTTTCCATTACAGCCTTGGATTCTTTTTTTTTGGTCAAGGATGTAACGGAAAAATACATCGTGTATATTTCTTAGGGGCCGTTATTGGTTTATTGATACTGGTGTTCTCTTTTTTTTTGTGCGGTTTAGTGTACTATTTGGAGAATACCCTAAACTTACTCTATAAAAAAGATGATGCCTCGTCGTTTTGGGGTTCCTCTCCGAGCCGTATATATATGATTAGCCACATATATACAATTAGGGATAATAATATCCCACATTGAAGATTGAGTAGGATCCTGACTAGTATATAAGATATATGAGTCTCTCCACTAATTGCCAATTAGTTTTAAGTTGGAAGCCCACAATCAAATATAGTATTAGAGCCTGATCCGCACATACTCAACCCAAGCTACAATCAGTCCGGCCAAATAGTTGGTCCGCCAATTCATGCACGAACATACCAAGATTTATGGCTAGAAGAGCCATCATCTCGAGGAGACGTATTAGGGATAACAATATCCCACATTGAAAGTTGACTACGATCATTACTAGTATTAGATTTTAACCCGCGGTACACCGCAGAAGAACATTTTTTCATAAGATAAATTATGATATATCAGAGTTTTCTATATTTTAGAAAAGAGTTTTTTATTTATATTTTTCTTGCTAATTGTATATATAGTTGTAAATTGTATATATAATTATTTAGTTGTTGCATTTGTAATAGAGCTGTTAAAGACAAGTTTGCCCATCCGTCCCATTAGGTTTGTCCTGCGATGGGTGAATAATATTTAGTGACTATTCGTAGCTATATCAGCATACAACCACGAATATTGAAGCTCATCCACGAAAATTGAGGTGACTATATGTATATGTTTTACATATATTATGCTAATCTGTTTGTTTAAGTTTTGTAAATTGAATTTAGAATCAGCGGGATTATACAAAAATCAGAATAGTTCACCTATCAACAAGTATAAATTATTTTGACGTGAAAAAAAAAATTGTATATTTTTGTGACAAATTTAAAATAAGTCATGTTTGGGAATTTCCCCATATTTTTCTGATATAGATAGATGACGTGTTCCACTACGAATCGTTGGATCTTATGATCAAACTGAGAGTATAGCTTACGTAAAGGGTTATTTCACATCAGTAGAGACCCAAAAGATCCGCTAAGGTCAAAATAAAAATCAGAGATCTGGTCTGACTAAACCAGACTGACTAATTTCAACCTCGTCGCCGGAGAAAATGGCGGAAGACAAAGAAGCTACGACGAGTTCTCTTAGTCAAGGCCTCACTCCTCACCAAGACCCTGAAGATACTCCCAAGTCTTCTCCTCCCAATTCTCCAAATTCTTCTACTCGTAAGGTACTATTACTTAGTCTCTTCCAATTCCTTCGCCGATTTTGTCGATGACGCCATTGTTTCTGTTCTGTGTTTACTCGTTTACTTCGATTTCGTTGCTCTTGAAGTTGAATTGTAGCTTTCGTACTTGTCAGTGTGGTGATTTTGGGGGAAAATGTGAAGATCGTTGCGAAATTATTGGTTGTGATGTGAAAATTTTGGATGATTCGACTCAAATTGATGTTTCTTGATAGATGTTTGAGTCAATTTTGTGAATTCGTTGAGAGATTTGTAGGGTTCTAGTTCAATGTATAGGTGATTCTTAGTGGAGTCTAAACTTTGGCTTGTGGAGGTTAAGCTGATTACTCTATCTATTTGTGTTTAATTCAACTTATACTGAGATGTTTATCGAGGCAAGGCTTACTCGTGACTAGTTTTGGGGTTGGTAAGAGAACTGTAGAAGAATTTTTATGAATGATAGCTATCTTATTGTCACTGTGAAGATTGTAGCGAAACTACGAGTGGTGTTGTGAATTATTGTCACTGTGAAGATCGTAGCGAAAGTGGTTGTTGAATTGACGTTTACAAGTGATCCTTTAGGGAGCTTAAGCTGATTAACTCTATCTGTTTGTGTTAACTAGAGGATTTTTCTGATCTGTTTGTATTCTCTTTTGTGTGTGGTCAGGCTTGCTATGGGGTTCTACAGAGTTGGGTGTCCAAGAAGTTTATGACTGGATTGTAAATCACTCTTACCACTAGTTTTGTTTATCGTATTTTACAGTTATTCCAACTGTGTTTTATATTGGGTGTGTGTGTGGCAGTGTTGTTCTCTTTCCTGTTGCTGTTACGTTCCTTATCACTTGGTGGTTTGTCCAGTTCGTTGATGGTTTCTTCAGTCCGGTTTACGAGAACCTTGGTGTTGACATATTTGGTAAGACTGGAAAGCTTATTAAGATTACTCTGCCTTAGGAGACCTGTGTGTGTTTAACTTCTATGTTTTATGGTAATGTTACGTGCTTTATTGAAGCTGGAAAACAGAGGATATTTTTGATGTAGACAGATTATTTATAGTCTAAGATATCTAAGAAGATTAATGGTATGTTTTGTAGCTTCAAGCTGGGGTGTAAAAGTTTGATTTACAATACTCCTATAGTTTACCAGATTTCTATGTTTAATTGTTTAGTCCAACTCTTATTTGTGTGACAATGTATTAGAATGAGTATTTCATTTCATCTCTCTTAACTTTCCTTAAAGTTTTAAGAGTTAAAATATCAGAGAATATATTCTATCTTCTAATTTGTTCTTGTCTGTTGCAGGACTTGGGTTCATTACATCTGTACTATTCACTTTCTTTGTTGGAATATTTGCTTCTTCATGGCTGGGTTCTACGGTTTTCTGGCTTGGCGAGCAGTTTATAAGGCGAATGCCCTTTGTGAAGCACATATATTCAGCTTCTAAACAAATTAGTACTGCAATTTCTCCGGGTAAGGATGTATGATTTGAACATATATAGGCTGTTTCTATCTCTACGCTAGTTAGTTTTCTCTCGTGTCCAAATATTTACGGCTTTTCTCCAAATATATGTCAAAGTGCAAGAGAGAACGTAAAGAATGTCCTCCCTTTTTTTTTTCTTCTAGCAAAAATGCAAGCATATTCATGTGAATCTGGGACAATGATTTGAATGCACGAGTATTTGAATGCACGCGTAATTTTATGCTGCTATATAGTCTGTCTTTTTGGTGTCCCTTTTAACGAAATAACCTTTGGTTTTTGTTCCAGACCAGAATACTACTGCCTTCAAAGAGGTAGCAATCATCCGTCATCCTCGTATTGGTGAATACGCATTTGGATTTATCACATCATCCGTGACACTTCAGGTCAGTTATTCAGCTAAAGAAATGCTGAAACCAAAGTAACCAAATCACCTGAGAAACATAAAGCAGAGCATTGAGATAGTTTACTGCTTTTTTTTTGTTTTGTAACAGACAGACCACGGAGAAGAAGAGTTGTGTAGCGTGTATGTACCAACGAATCATCTGTACATAGGAGACGTATTTCTAGTGAGTAGCGAAGAAATCATAAGGCCGAATCTATCAATCCGAGAAGGAATAGGTCAGTCTAGTCTTTAGCTGTTTTACGTTTCGTCATCTCTATTTTTGTAATTCTTATGAGAAAGATTAGATTCATTAGTGTTGTTTTGATGGAACAGAGATCATAGTATCCGTTGGGATGACGATGCCGCAAGTGATATCTCATGTTGACAGGACAACGACTCACCAACAACACAGTCTTAGGATTCCTCTCAACAGACTTTAGTTTATAGCCGTGTGTATGTGGCCTGGCATGGCCTGTCTTAATACATTGTAAAGATACTTTACGTGTTGTTGTGCTTATTCTGAAATATAAAATTTCAAATTTACTATTACTTATCTGAAAAAGAAAATGTATGGAATTACCATTCAAATTCAATCCCATATATATCCTAGTGACACTTATTTTATTGCTAATTATATAGTAAATGTATACGAATTTTATAGTTAAATTTTATCAATAAAATTAACATTTTGACACAAAAAATTAATAAATTTAATATTTCACCCAAAAAACAGAATTTGTAAATGGTTTATAAGTAAGGGTAGCATTTGTAAATTTAGAAATGAATTTTTTTTAATATAAAATTAACAATAATGAAGATTTTGGTTTCTTTAAAATCCTTTGTTATTCATTAGAGCATGTCCATCCATCTTTTCTCACAAAAAAATCTCTCACTAATTAAAAAATAAAAGATAATAATAATGTAAAAGAGATTAAAATAGGGTTTTTAATTGAGAACATCCAAAAAAAAATGTTTCTTGACACATGACATATTATAACTCGCTAAATTTGTTTTATGATTTCATCTTTAAATAAATAATAATGTTACACTACATCATTAGAATCAAATATATTGAGAAATTCAGAGATTTTCTAGGATAAAGATGCTCTAATGATTTCTAAATTATTTTTTTGCAAATCTTATTTAACATGTAATTTCGGTAATTAAATCATTTCAAATATCTTGTTATTCAATTAATCATTTATAGAAATCATATCACATTTCAAAATTTCAAAATTGCATTTGCTTTTTAAGAAAGAGATTAATAGAATATTTTTAAGAGACTCTATTACTCTCACAATTTTTGGAGGTACATATAATATTGGATCAAAGATTTTAGAAGAACTTGGTGGATTTTAATACATTTTTTTCCATAAGTCTGCCAGCTGGATACGTGTGAAATATAATGATTGGTTATCATGAAAGTCCCCAAACCATGTGGGAGCCTCATGCATGATTCATCTTCTTAATAAAAGTCTTTATATTAGCTGTTAAGGAATGTAACTAAGAATTATATTATCTTATATATCTCTTTTTAATCCTAATTTTCATTAAATATTGGCGGATTAAGTTATTTTAGATTTCCGTTCATGATTTTTCTATCATAACGTTTAATAGACGCGGTTATAAAGTGACCAAAATAAAATAAAAATTCTTTCATAGCCATTACATAATATGAACTATTCTCGTGTGCTATCAATGTGGATAATTTTTGTAGTGCATGATCATATTGGTGATTGAATATAGTATTTGTTCATCCAATGAACATCTTAACATATAATCAAAAGGAAAAAAAAAAAACCCAAAAACAAAAGTAGAGTTTTCGTTTTTGTTTTACACTTTTTTAAAAAAGAAAGCTGTAAATTATAGAATGAATTATAAAACTAACCCTAGTACAAATTGAACAAATGATATATCAATTTCCCCAAAAAAGATGGAAAAATAATAAAATGTGAATTAAACCTCTTCCATACTTTGTTTGGAATGCAGCATAAAAGAATAAATATGAATTATGAAATACTCATACGTGAGAAGGAAGCTATCTTCTTCTATGCATGGATCATTCATCAATGTAGATAATGAGATGTACTCATCATGTAATGAGGAGAAGTATGACTCGTGGACTTAAGGTAATGAATCAAGTTCATGAACACTTGAATCTCACAAGCTATCCTTAAAGCACCATCATATGAATGACCAAACTCTTCTTCAGATAACCTAAGAAGTTCCTCGAACAATGGATGTGTCAACAACTCAGCATCCATCTCTAACTTACACTGCGTATCTCTGTCGTTTCCGACATAAACTCGGACTCTTCCTTCTTCCGGTAATGTTGTCGCTCTTTGAGAAAAGCTCTTAGCTCCACAACATAGTAGCTTCTTCACACCACACTTCATCTTTTCGTTTTGTTTTGAGAGAGTTTGAATATAAGATTTTGTATCTTCTTGAGGTTTCTTGGAGTCTTGTAATAATGTTTATGGAGAAGCTTGTGGAGGTATTTATAAGAGTTTATGAAGAAGTGAAGAGAGGAAGGTCAAGGGGAAAGAGACATTGTAAAGCCGCGGAGAATTGGTTCGATCGTAGGGACAAGTTTGATACCGACTTGAATCGTACGTTCTTTAATATCATATTTGATTATATTAGCTATATTGTTTAATATATAGTTCTATTGTTGCCAATTTATAAAAAAATCACCGTAAGATATATATCCGGACTTCTAACATCCCACTCATCTCCTATGAGTATAGCATCGTGTTATAATATTTGTTTATGATTTATCAATTTTATTTCTCTAACATATATTTTTACATAATTTTTGTCTATAATATCATTTTATATGCAAACGTTTAAACCGTCTAAAATTATTTATGCTCCGATTAAGTGTTTTAAGTGTTAGAAGTTAGGTTACCGTCTGGCGCTTTCTTGAACACTGAGTATAATTGTCGAATAGTTTACTTACTAATTTTTTTAGTGGATATAGAGTAGAATACCATTTTGACTGGTTAAATAAAATGATTTGATAAAATTTTAGTAGATATAGAGTATAATACTATTTCGACTGGTCAAATAAAATGATTTGATAATTTTTTTGTTTGAGAAAAATTAAATCGTTCCCTGACCTACATTTACAGGATAATTCTTTCTCAAGTGGAAACCATTAGATCACTACTACCACTCTTAACTAAATATAGATCATAATTTTATATCAAAATTTAATAACCTAAAAAATCATTAAAATGAATTGTAGAATTACGAGCCATATAGGAACACATCAAATGTGTCTTAAATTATGTTTAGGTGCGTATAGACTAATTAAGGGGTCATATACATGTAATTAAGACCATTAGTCTGGTTTCTTTCTTACAGGAAAATTACAAAAATATTGTTAAAACTTAATAGAATAATAGTTTAGTGGATAATTAGTGTTAAATTCTGTCACATATGGCCACTCAACATAATCTTTTGACAAACATTGAATCTTATCCATGCAAATTTCAGCTGTATGGCAACAGAAGAAGGTCACAAAATTACTGTGAGAACATATTATAATTAAGCTTAATTAAAGCCTTAAACTATGGCCATGATTATTTTAATGGATACTTAGTGGCAAACTATGTTGTTGCTATCATTACTTAAATTGCTATATGAAGTATAGTGCATTGTCTCTACTCTCTAGCCAAATTAGTTGTCGTTTAGCTACTAGTTTGCCACCAAAAAACAAAAGGATTTTTGTTGAAATAAATCTTCTAAGTTGCTATTTTTTTTAACAAATTTATCTTCTAAATCCAGAAAATGCAAGTCAATTCTACAAAATTAAAATAAATCTGCAATATAGCTCGTTTTCACTACTATCAAATTTGTAAAATGTTTAGAAATAATATATTAAATTGAAGCTCTCGTGACTAAAAGTCTAAATATATCTGTAAATTTTTCAAAAATAAATATATGTAACCATAAAATTGTTAAAAATAAATAAATTTATCCAATATAAGGATTGTATTGGATATTATTTTTGACATTAGTTAGATTGTTTTGAAAGTTATTTTAGTTACGCATACATAATAGGTTCGTTCTTTTTGTGTGAACCATTCTACCGATTGCCACGTTCCCAGAGGAACTTAACTAAACTAGTTATGTGAGAGTTTTGATGTGACCTCTATAACACTGATGACATAGATCGAAATGCTAACGAGTTTATGTAGATGATCTCATGTGTTACACATTTGATTAGCTCATCACTTAACATATTCTATATATACACATACCTATTATTGGCCGTCAGTACTATCGATCTACCTTGTCGGTTTGAAACTTATTCGATACATGCATTTATCGGAAAATTGATTAAACGAAACACTATAGGTAATAAAAATATTGTTATGTATATTATGGGTTCTATAGTTACGAGGGTCGGGGTTTATGATTTTTTTTTGTTTCGAAATTTTTTTTTTTTTTTTTTTTTTTTTTTTTTTTTTTTTTTCTGAATCTTATAATATGTTAATGGTAAATAAAAAAGTAAAATTAAAACAAGTATATTAATTCCAAGCGGTAGAACATAAGTCCATAACTATTTCTACTAGATTTTTTTTGTTTTAAAATATCTTCCATCAATATAAATTTATATAATTAAGAGTAATACTTAGATTCACCCCCTATTGATTAGCCAATCAAAATAAAAGAAGAACCTATCTCATTCACCCTCTCTAAGCTAACCAATCAAAATTAGCCATGTCATCCAATTAAATAAATTAAAATAAGTTATATTATTAAATCCAAAAAGAAATTAATTTGTTTAATTACAAAATTAAAATTCTAACCACTATTTTATTAACTCAAACATAATTTCGTTTATTTATCAAATCTAAACCCTACAATACTAATTTATCAACCCAAACCAAAATATAATCTTGTTTAATTACAAAATCTAAACCCTAACCACTATTTTATCAATCCAAACCAAAATATAATTTCGTTTCATTACAAAATCTAAACCCTAACCACTATTTTATCAACCCAAACCGATATATAATTTTGTTTATTTAGAAAAGCTAAACCCTAACCACTATTTTATAAACCCAAACCAAAAAATAAATTCATCTATTTATAAAATCTAAACCCTAACCATTAGTTTATAAACCCAAACCGAATAAAATTTCCTTAATAAAAATCATACAGAATTTGTTTCCTTAATTTTTTTATTTTATAATTTTAATTTTAATTTATTTTTAAATAGAAAATGACATGGCACATTAATGTATTTTAATTGGCTAATTAAGAGGGGGTGAATGAGATAGGTTCACCCCTAGGGGTGAACCCAAGAAGTTTTCATAAAAGAATATGTCATGTCATATTATATTAAAATATAAATCAAGATAAAACAAACCTTAACCACTCTTTTATAAATTTAAACCGAAATATAATTTCATTTATTTACAAAATCTAAACCCTAAACGCTAATTTGTCAACCCAAACCGGAATATATTTCATTAATAAAATGCCTACAGAATTTGTTTCTTTAATTTGCTTTATTTTTTAATTTTAATTTTGATTTACTTTAAAAAAATGATGTGGCATATTGTTATATTTTGATTGGCTAATTAAGAGGGGGTGAACAAGAGTGGTTCACTCCTAGGGGTGAACCCAAATATTTTTCTATAATTAAACACTAAACTTATTTTTCTAAGAGATATATACATCACCATCCATCTCATCAATTTTTTTTTCAATTGAAGTATATTTAAAATATTTTTTTAGTGCATACTTATATAGCTCATAATTTATAGAAAAGTTGAAATAAAAACGAATAAAATAAAATAAATGAAATTTAATAATCCTAACAAAATTATTGTGAAAATGTTATCAGTAATACGTACTTCCAATTATTTAATGTGTTGAGATATAGAATAGAAGAAAAAATTATATGTATGGTAGAGTAAAAATAATATCTGATTGTAAACTTATAAACCGGAAAAATTGTAAGTGAAATATTATAGCTCCAAACAATAATACACTACAATGAGTTTTTGTTTATTAATATTTTTTAATTAGATATAAGTAAACCATTACCAAAACCAATTAAAATTTTTAATTAAAGAAAATATATGGAAGATTTACAAAAATAACTTTTGCCGCGCAATTGAAAGATTATTAAATTTAAACCATTACTGTTAAAGACATCTTGCTGGTGAAAGATTTAAAACTTGAACATTATAGAAAGCATATGTAAGGCATGTAATTCGAGTTGTTGACGACTTCAAGTGGAAATTTTGATCATTGAGATATAACGATTATACATACCTTAAGATAATGCCCAACTCAAAGAACTACGGATGTTGTGAACTAAAACACACGAGTATTGGGTGATATATACTATCTTCGGCGGTTGCTCACCTCCAAGCTTCAGTTGACCATTTAGTATTTGTTACGACTAACAGTTTTGGAAAGGCATGTTGACTAATTTTATTTCTCTTTGGCACCAATTGGTGACCAATTTTTAGGAATAGAATGAAGAAAAATGTGGTGTTCTTCATTGTTCTCTCTCGCATGTAGTTAATATTGCATTTGTTATAAGAAAATTTCACATCTTACCATACTAGAAGATCTTGATACAACGTGAAAAAAATTATTTAAAGTTGTCCAAAACGGTTGCATTGTTTACTACAATCTACCTTGAAGACTCGATGACGATGAATCTGTTAGGTTTAAGTAGAAATTTTAGATGGAGATATGATTTTTCTATTATATATATAGATTATACAATTCTGTTATGTGAATGCGTCACAATTTGATATACAAATGTGTATAGAAGATACGTGGATAAAATTTACATTATGCATATAATTAATCTCCTTGAAGAATGAATTTGGCTTAATGGTTAAGTATCTTTAAGTTATCGTAAAACATAGAAATCAAAGTCAAGACGACTAAAAGGGTGTTGTTGGATAAGGAAGTAGTCAGGGTGGAACCGCGTCTGATACATTTCATTATTATTTGTTTTCATTTCGTTCAAACTACAAATAAAATTGTTTTTTAAGTTTTTTCATTACAACCTTAAAAATACAGTTTGCATTTATTGGAAATTAGCGAGACGGTGTCAGAAACCAATCACCGCTCCCATGTGCTTTGCTTCTATGCTTGATTTCAGTTTTATTATTATTGTATGCATTTTGTTTGAATTCTGTTCAAATTATTAAAATACCTTATTTGGATTGCTTATTGTTTCAACTCTATTGGATCCATCCAAACTTAGTATTGGTTTTTGTTTTTTTTTTATAAGTATTATATTCGGTGTATTATTTTATATTTGAAGTATACTTAACAAGTTTTTTGTATGAATTGTTTTCTTATTTAGAAAATGGTTTTGTTTTTTTTTTTGAATATAATGTTAAATTATATTCAAGAAAAAATAGCTTTTGTACAACTAGTGCATCGGGAGATCTAAAACTTTTTGAAAACTAGAAAAACAGAAGGAATTAAGAAAAAACTCTTGAAGCGAACCAAAGTTGCAATCCACCGTCATATCGCTTATCTCCCATAAGCTTAATGGAGGAAAAGCGATTCCGTATTTGTTTGCCGATTGAGTCTATGAGCCGAGCTGCAGTGTTAGGAGACTCACCATGACGTCGTCCGCCCCGCTTTTTCCAAATAGTGTAAACGGCAGTTTGAAACAAGTACCTCGCCAAACACAAAAGGAAAAATTCTGAGTGGCGTGAGTGAACCAAACCCCTTTACGCCATGGAACCGCCAGATTTACAGCCCGAGTGAAGTTCCAAGTGTCCTTTGTCGAGAACTTAGATCGAAAGACATCACCATTGCCTTTCCAAAGAACCACATCTTCTTCCTCTTTTTGTTGTCGCCCTTTAGTGTCCAGTTCATCCTCAATCTGATTAAGGAGATGATTTGTGTGTCACCTTCGACGACGATCCTCCCAAGCCTCAGCTACCGTCTTATGCTTGCTTATCCCCAGATCAATGATGCCCCGGCTTCCCACCACGTCCATAAGAGCACCCATTGACGTCCAATTTTGGAACAAAAATGATGTATTCTTGCCATTGTTGACCTCTACTCGACATAACAGCTTAGCGAGAGTTCTAAACTTGAGAAGCTTTCTCCACATCCAAGAGCCTTTATTTGTAGTATCTTTTACGGACCAGAAAGTATCTTGATTTAGCAAGTTACTCTTGATCCAGTTCACCCACAATGAGTTATGAGCTGAAACAATCCTCCAAATCAACTTTAGACAACACACATCGTTTGCTTCATTTAGAGACCTTAGTCCCAGGCCTCCTTCTTGCTTTGGTTTGCATACATCCGCCCTAGCTAACTTTGCTTTATGAGTATTCAAATCTGGTCCTGACCAAAGAAAAGCAGAGCATAACTTATCAATTTCACAAATAGAAAATGGTTTTGTTGTTAGTTTTTTATAGAGAAATACCCACAAATAACATACAAATATATTTTATAGACAATTATAGCACACACTCCACAAATTTTCAAAAATACTTCTAACTGATACAATTATAATATTTTAAATAATTTTTTAGAATTTTTAAAATGTTTAGGTTGACTATTTTACATTTTAGGGTATAGTTTTTAGGGGACAAGTTTTACTTATTAGAGTTTAGGATTTAATTTTGAAACTTTAATTTTCATATATGGTGCTAATTTTTGAAAATAGAAGAATGTATGTTAATTTGGAAGAAAAACTTAAGTTAGTGATATTTTTGAAAATTGCTCTTTTTTATATTTGTTTTGTTTTTGGTTTGTCATATATGCAAATTGATTTGGAGAAAACTACTACAATTTAGATTTAATTGAAATAAAATAAAAACACTTATGACAAAGTCAAACATTTTCGAAGCCAGAGAAGCATTAGGGGTCACCAATGCTTTCATCAAAACATCAAAAATAGTAATAACTTATCTAAAATTCAGATCAAAATAAACAAACCAACAAGAAGTTGCTCTAGACTTGTGACCATGTCTAAATAGTTAGCTTCAGTTGAATACAAGCTTCACGTGAACACATGAATGACAATGACAACTCCTTGACCATCTCAAGTTTCTTTCTTGTAGGAATTGTGGATTTAGAATTGATTGCTACTTTCTTTAAACATCTTCCACTTCTCAAGATGAATACCAGTAGCTCTTTCTCTTCTTTTGTTCCTCCATATTTTACCCAATCAAGCGATTCAAGAGTCGATAACACGCATTCAGGTATTGAATCGGGTTTAATCCAACCGGCGGGGGGTTCTTCATCGCGAAGCTCATGACACTAAGATAAATTTAGTCATAAATCATCAATCAGTCGTAATAAGCTGGAATAGCGGAAAATGACTTAATTACGGCTGACTTGTTACCAAAAGATTAATTACAGTATAGCATGCAATTACGGCTGACTTATTGAGCGATACAGCTGAGTTAAAGATTTTCAGTTGAGTTACAACATTAAACAGAATTTGGCACACTTATTTTCTTTTTTTAAGTTAATATTATAGTGGACAAGAATCTCTTATGCCCTTTGACCAAAATCTTTATACAATGATACCCTTCAATGTTCTTAATACCCTTTGACTATATGTTGACCAATTTATTCCCATATTTTGCCCCTCATATTTTATTGATTTAATTTAAGTAAAAAAGAAAAAAAAAACGTGGACCCTACCTACCTTCATCTTCCACTCTCCTTCAACCATGATTCCTTCGAATCTCCATCGACGAGCTTCTCCTCACAGTTACTCCCTATCATCATTCATCAACACGAAAACCCAATAAATGAGATAATACACTTATTCATCTACTCCTATTGTTAAATTCATAACTCGTTGGTATGAAATGGAGTTGCTGTGGATTCTATTTGTTCATCCTTGTTAGACTATTAACAATGGAATTAGAGATATTGTAGATTTGGATTTAGTCCGATTTTTCTTATCCTCATTGTCAATTAGGGATATAGGTCGAATTGGGTCGAATATTGTTCACAATGTGTGCATTGTAACAGTTCAATCGAATTGAATCGTAGGAATGTAATCCAAAAATTTGTAGTGATTTTAGTACAAGTGGTAGAACTTGGTATTACTATTAAGGTACAACTTGGTATAACTATTAGGGTACAACTAGTATAACTATAAGTGTTTTTCTATTTTATTCAGGCCACAATGAATAAAAATCATCAAAAAATCATAATTTATGACTATGGGGGATATTATGCAACAAGGGAAATGGAACCAAGATAGAATTCAAGAGATAAAGTTCATCAATCTCTTAGAATGGAGACAGAGGATGTCACTTATTCTGCACTAGTGAACAAGATATACAAGAAGGCAAATGTTGATAAAACTACGACTGAGCTGAAATTGAGTTACGTTCCAGAACCAATGGAGCCTAAGAGACCAATATACATATTTGATGATGATGACGTTATGTATTATATGGATATGAATGAAGATAATTTCGAATTTTTTCATGTCGAAGTCGTAAACTTGTTTTTATGATTTTTAATTTGCTTTATTAGTTTTTCTTACTGTATAAAAATATTAAATAAGTAGAAAATTTACCTATAAAATTATTGAAAATCGAAAAATAAGTATATATTTGAATCTTATAAGCATATATCATAAAAAATAGAAAAATAAAAAAAAACATAAACATGACATTTGACTTTGAATTTATTTATTTTATCTAATTTAGTATATATATATATAATAAAGAATACTAATTATACTTCACTATAGATTTCTTCATCATATTCTAAGTTTATCATGAAATATCTTATACATTAAGGTTCACTTTCTCATTGCAAACAACATAAGATTAGAAAAGCTAAGATTTTAATGTTTTCAAAAATATTTAGGCATGTACATGTGGTATGTGTACCTCAATTAATTAAAATCATGTGTACAACTAAAAATATTTAGTTTAAACACGGTATAACTAATTACAACAAAAAAATCAAAATTGTACAACTTGCAAAAACTAGTATAACTTGAAATTTTGGTACAACTAGTGCATTTTGGCGGCTGCACATGTGTCTTTTGGCGGCTATACATATGCATTTTGGTGGCTACACGTGCGTAATGTGGATGACGTGTTTGTTGTTTGGTCCTTTTTTCTATACTTTTCAAAATTCAAATTTCCAAAACAAATTGAAAGGAAGGGGATCGGGTTAGCTAGGTAGGGTTTACTAGAGTTGGATTTTATTCTTTTCTCTTCTCCTTCTTCGTTCTGGGTATGCGATTTGCGATTTGGTCTTCTTTTAGGGTTTGCAATTTCTGAGTTAACACTGAAATTCTGTGATTTCTAGAGAATGAGCTGCGAATATGGAGCATCGGGGATCTTATGTGTATATTCGTTTATATGATTGTCTTCTTGTGATAGGCTGGGAATATTGTACAACTAAGTATAACTTGTTCTTCGTCATGGTACAACTAAGTATAACTTATTCTTCGTAATTGTACAACTATGTATAACTTTTTCTTATTGTACGATATGATTGTAATTTTCCCTATTGGCTTAGTTTTGTTGGTAATTTGAAGTTAATTCGTATATTCGGGTTGTATTGTATTGTTGTAAATCTTGTATTTTGTAATGGTACAACTCGTATCTAGTTATATCAAGTTGATCTTTTCAATGCAGTTGTACCTAATTTACCTATAAATGGACTCAGAAACTTAACAAACAACATTAAGCTAAACCAGAATAGATAAAAAACACAACAAACCACAAACCAATCTAAAGAGTTCACATATAATATGATTCAAAAACACAGCATAAAACAAATCAATTTCTTAGTCAAAATAAACTAGCTATGCCGAGTTCGCACAAGTTGTACTATTCTATCCAAGTTGTACATATCGTTGAATCCCCAGAATTTGATTTCGGATTTGAATCTGTTTCTTCAGAATCATCTCCACGAGTCCCATCTTCTTCTACGATTGCATCTGTTGCCTTTTCGACTTCACCTAATGGATCTATTTCTTTGTTAAAGCTTGCGTTGTTTGTACGCACCATTCTCTTCTCCCTCACACAAAACCAACAACCGCAAATTAACAACATATTTGAGTAATAAACGAAATCTACAACCCCAAATTAAGATTAACAAATCGAAAACACCTAAATCATCGATTTTGACTTACCCAAAGTCGAGTTGTCCTTAGTTGTACTCGACGAACTGCTCTTGCCTTGTGATTTTAGGATTTATCAAAAACTTAGGATTTTGGAGTTTTGTGATTTTTCAATCGATGAGGAAGCAAAAAGGTGGAGGATCCGATGGATATCCAAAAGTGGAATGGGTTTTCGGATTTGGTGTGGTTGGATCTGTAATTTTTAGGTTTTAGTAAAGGTGGGTATGTATTTAACCTCTTTTTCGATTTTTTTAATTAATTAATTATTTTTTCTTTTGGTCAAAGCTTTTTTAGAATAACAATATTAGTCAAAGGGCACCAAATAATTTTGTCCTATTATAGTAAATAAAGCTTCAACTGGCTTAAAGTTTTGTTTCATTTCTGGTTTAATTAGGTTGATTTACATGTTCGTTTGGTGGCTTACTTCCCACTTCATCAATTAAAAAATGACGTTGGATGCATTTTTACATGTCATCATCATCAAAGGAAATACGAAACGCCGTCTTCCACATTTTTTTCTACTATTGTAATTTGTAACGTCCGTGTTCTGGAAAATAATAGAATTGTATAAGAATTGGGGTGGAGTCGGTTTAATTTCGGTTGATTTACCAAGCTGGTCGATTTGTTAATTGAACCAATGGAGGTTTAAGTAATGTCGGTTTAGTTAAATACTAAATTAAACCAAAAACCCAAGTTTATAAAAAAGCCTCCTCCCCCCGCCCCTTTTTGTCATTGTCGTTGTTTGTTTTTAACAATGTTTTTAAACCCGACCCGAATGGTGAACCGGACTACCTTCCGGGTCACTGGGTCTTCGGGTTGACCCGGTTCGACCACAGATTAATTAATTAAAATTTATTTATATATTATATACTTTTATGTACATATTATAAAAGATCATGGCATATTTAACAAAATATAAAGTCTAATAATAATAACAATAAAGTGACTAAAAATTTCAAATCTAGAAAAAGTATAAAAAATAAAACACAGTAATAAAACATCACAAATCAAAAAATGAACAATTAGCAATATATTTAATATTAGATAACCATGAATTTTCAAGAAAAAGTAAAAATAGAAAAATTATGATCAACTACGAAAATGATGTGTTGTGTCTTGTGTGTTGATTGAGAAGGTTAAAAAGAGTTTTAAAATGATTAAAATCTTAGATTTTACTTATAATTCTTTTCAAAATCATAATTTAATTTTTTGACCCGAGACCCGATGAACTGGTTGAACCAACCGGGATGTGGGTTAGTAGCGGGTTTTTTTGGGTTTTTGCGGTTTTGAGATTGCTGGATTTTAGCACTAAACCCAAAGCGGAGAAATGTTCGGGTCGCGAGTTTGCAATCCAGAGGAAGGACAAATCTAGATACGAAGATTACGGTGGAGGATTCTTTGGTTTTTGTTGAGATTATAGTAAAAACCAAGGCAAAAAGACGATGAAAATGTGGAAAGCAGAGGACGAAGAAGAAGATGATGAATTTTCAAGACTATTTGATGTTTCGATGACTCTCATGGTGCGTCATACGGCGAGCCTTAGAATAAAGAGGAAGATTCACTATATCTGCCTCATTGAAATGACCGAATCGTTCGGGAACTCAGAGAATTTAAGGTTGGAGATGTCTTTGCTAAACCTAGATGTGGAACAATGATATAGGAGCAAAGGCGAGTTGGAGAAACGACTGAAACTTCTTTTGGTAAGTGATGGATTTGATTTTGATGTACAAGTATCAAATCCTATAGTGGTTATTAAGTATTGGGTTGATGGATGTCTGGAGAGTTTGTGCATCTAGACAAGGATATGAACGTGGTTTTTATATTCATATATATGATTTGGAACACGCATGTTCTGTGACGGAATGTTCTGATCGATCTCGACAAGCAACACCTTATATTTTGGGAGTATTTTACAAGAACTTTCTTGGTGACGTTGTTCCGTCAGTTAACCTCGAAGCGTCGAAATAATTATCAATAAGAATTTTAGTATAAAGGTAATTACTATGTTATGGATGACTTATAGATTGTTTCAAAATTGACTTTATTGATATATTATGGCTGAAATATCATTACGAAACAGCTCGGTTAATTACAATTTGGCTATTTTTTAATACAATATGGCTGACTGATAGCTTGCTTACGGCTGACTTATAAGTTGTTTTCGACTGAGTTATAGATAGATTATGGTTGGCTTAACATTATGATCCGGCTGGGTTATTTTCATTTCGGCTGATTTATCAATAGATGGATTATTGGAAGTTACATAGGATGCTAAGGTTTGCAAGGCGGATCAATCTAGGAACTCCTGAGATTAGTTTTGGAGAATTGCTTTCTTACCTATACATGATATGAGGAGAAATCTAGGTACATTCACGCGTCTTCAAATCGATGAGTGCGAAAGATTCAAGTATGTGTTCATTACTTTTGGTTTGAGTGTTGCTGGGGTTGCTTACATGCGCAAAGTTGTTGTTGTCGATGATATATTTCTCCGTGGTATTTACAAAGGACGCTTCTAACAGTCCTAGTTCAAGATGATAATTTCTAATTTTTCCAATAGCTTTCAGTGTTGTTGACGATGAAAATGATGATTCCTAGCATCAATCTTTTTACGCAACTCAAAGTTGTTATTGGAGATGTGTATCTATTGGCTTCTCGTGGAATTTGCACTTATAATTTGTATATGAACATTTTGGTGACAATCAAACGAAAAAATTTGTTCCTAATAGTGCAAAAAGTGGCAAGGTGTTTTAGGCTGGCTGATTTTACTGAGGTAATCAATGAGATTGAGGCGCTTCATCCTGAGATACATGGATACCTCCAAAGAGCTGGTGTCTGAATGTGGGTGCGTGTTCATTTCTATGGTGAAAGGTACAATTTAATAACTTTACATATTGTAGAATAAATGAACAAAGCACTGTCAAATCCTTGAAGCTTCCCATAATTCGACTGTCAGAATCGATATTGAATATGATGACCAAATGGTATGTTGAACGGAGAAAGGGTTGAAAAACTAATATAGGTAACTTAACTATAATTGTTACATAAGTCAATTTTTAAATGCTAGTAAACCAGATATTAATTTCATAACTCAGCTTTAACGTTTTTTGTTCTTCTCTCTTATAGGCTTGTGTCACTGGAGAAAGACTTATGGATGTACAAATGATTGATGCTTTAAGTGTACATGTATAATATCGAACATTTTTGCATGTTGTAAATTTGTATGCAAAAAGATGCATATGATGTCGTTTCAATCACAAAGCATATGAGTGTGTCTCGTATATCCCTGTGTGATCCTAACTATAAGAGCAGTTATTTGGTTAACGCATACGTTGATTCAATAATACCTCTAGATACGACACTCCTTGTATCTCAAATTTTAACTGACCAACTGTGGTTATCTCCGATTGTTGTATACCAGCCAAGAAGGCTCGAGAAAATTAGGATTAAATCATCTTTGGAAGTTTCCCTTGAAAATAAATGCCATAGGAAGCAATACGCATGTTCTCGCTGTACAGAAGTTGGCATATTGCAAAAACTTGTCCGACGTAGTTATGGCATGAATTTTCTTTTTTATATTCGATAATGGTGAACATGACTGTTGGTTTATGTGGTTTATTTTTATTGGTATCGAATCAGCCATAATGTGATCATAACTCGGTTACAATGTGTCAATAAATCAGCCATAAATTATTATAACTCATCAGCCATTGTTGTAACTCGTAACTAATTGATAACTCAACCATAATGTTTTTTAAAAGTCAGACGTATAACCATTGGTAACTCAGACATAATAAGTATAGAAAAATAGAACACATGCTATATTGATTTATTTAAAGAAAGCAGAAAAATAATAATTTTCCAAATGGCAGTCTCTCGTCTCTTGGACATGGCAAGCTTTGTAAACACTATCGTATGTGATTAGTAGGTTTATCATTGAAGACATCAAACATATAACTTAGCCGTCATATGTAAAATATGCTGCGAAACCTTAATTTGTTAATCAACGCAACCTTTCGTATTCCATGAAGTACTATATATAGCTCAGCCATGATGTGTAAATTTGCTAAGAATCCATAAGTTAACCTTTGCAACTTTTCATCTTACTTTCTCTGTTTTATCTTTATATCAAAATTCCTTAAATCTTATATTTCATCTCAATATCTCCGTTACATCTTCCTATTGACATGGACGTTGTTCCCATCAGAGGATAATTACCCAGAGAGGTTGAAGCGATCCTTAGCGCTAGTGATTGGGAGAATCTTCTTGTTCTAAACCTTGGTTTGGGTTACTGGGTTGACAAAATCACTTTCTCTATGTTGTGATCATAGAGATATTTCAACACAATTGGCACCATGAGTGGCCGACGTACTACTTGATTTCCATTCATTACAAGATACAATGGTTTTTCCTCATTGTGGTGAACACCAAGTTTTGATAAAAACACTGTAAAAATAATAATAATATGGTCTTATAGTCTTGTTACAAAACACAATAAACAATTAAAACTAAGTCGAGAGAAGATAACCTTCTATGGATTTTTACGTTCTTATACGAATTGGGTACTACACGAAGAGGATATAGTTGTCACACAAAATGCAAGAGTACCTTCTGATATTGCTTCGGTTGAGTTAGATTAAACTTCAAATCGCTTGAATGATCTATTTTGATATAGAAGTAAAATAATTGATGCTGGATATGAACCTCGATCATTTGAGCAACATATATAGACACTAATAGACCATCAACTTCATGTGGAAGTTGTGAAAAAGAAAAGGTTTTGACAAGTTGTTTGCTGATTTTTATCAAGAGCTATATGCAGGATCCACGAAGTTCACAAAGTTGTCATTTATATTGAAGTTGTACCATATCAAATGTATGTGTGGAATTAGCGACAAGGGGATATATATGGTCCTTGATTTGCCAAAAGAAGCATTTACACATGCCAAATTTCCAGATTCATTTAGTGACATGAAAAAGTTATTTGCAAGTTAGGATTGACTTTATGAGTCAAATCATACATGTCCAAATGATTGCATGTTATTTGGAGGGGGGGGAGATGAAGAGAGGGAAATCTGCAAAGTTTGTGAAGCATCTCGTTGGAAAGAAAACATTAAAGCAAAGAGTATAAGATCTGCATAATCAAACAACAGAAAAAGTAAAGCACCTGCAAAGGTTTTGCGTTATTTTCCTCTAAGCCAAGACTACAATGTTTATTCATATCATCAAAAACTGCTACACACATGAGATGGCATGCAATAGCTAGTAACAATGATGGTAAGCTTCAACATCCAGAGACGGAGGGGCTTGGAAGGCATTTGATCAAATATATCCTGAATTTGCACTTGATCCAATAAATGTTAGATTTGGTTTGGCGACTGACAGTTTGAACCCATTTGGTACAATAAGTAGTAGTTATATCATATGACCAAAGATATTATTTTCTTATAATTTTCCTTATAATTTGGTTGTCAATGAGGCAAACGTCAATGATTCTCTCTATGGTAATCCGTGGAAAGCACATGCCTGGTAATGTATTGATGTATACTTGCAACCACTTATAAAAGAGTTGAAAGAATTTTGGTGTGATGGGATGAAGACGCTAGACGTTTCTACAAAACAAACATTTAACATGCAAGCAGCCATTATGTGGAAAATTAGTGATTTTCCTGGTCTTGGAAATTTGACGAGTTGGAATACATATATGACATCAGCTTGTATAAACTACAATTTCGATGACAACATGAAACGTTTACTGCATGGGAATTTTTTTTTATGGGTCATCGTTGATTTCTTCCTCAAGATCATGGCTTTGACAAAACAAGATCTCCACCAGCCGTATTGCCAGGTTTTACAATTATTCATCAAATAGAACAAGTTAATGCTATTCTAGGTAAGAACCATGGTTTAGTTAGAGTTAGAAAAAAAGAGAACAAAGTAGTGATGCAGGAAGTAATACTGCTGGAAGTAGTACTTTGCAATGGAAAAAGTATATTTTCAAGTTTATTTGATCGGAAATTCATTTTGTTGCGGCATAATTTAGATGTCATGAACATTGAGAAGAATGTATTTGACTGTCTAGTCTACACATTATTGGATGAAAAAGGAACCACAGATAATCTGAGTGCAAGAAAAGATATGTGTGAGCCTAGAATACGTTATGACTTGTGGCTTGAGAATAAAGGAAATTATGAAGCAACATGTTATGTTCATGGGAACAATAATGATGATTAAGATCCATGTGATGAACAATCATGGGAAAGAAACTTTTTGAAGTATCTTAAAGAATGTAAAGTTCCATTACGATTGTGCTTATAATTTATCAAGTTGTGTTGATGTTAATGCCACAACTATCATGTGATAATGAGAGGCTTATTTTCAGTCGCAATTCAGAATCTATTCTCAATAGATGTGACATCAGCGGTTGTCAAGCTTTGTCATTTATTCAGAGATATATCTTCTATATCCAATGATATCGTTGAACTTAATAAATTACAAGACCGTATTGTAATGACTTTTAGTCATATAAAGATTTTGTTTTCCGCGGGGGAAAAGTTTCGACTTGTTTTTTACTAACAAAAACATTTTCCTAATAAGAGATTTTTCCGGTTGTGTTGATAATTTTTATGATAAATAAACATTATTGATCAAATAGTTGTAATTGGCACGGGATAATTATTCTGTTTCGTTAATCCATATAGTTTAAGTTTTGGTAAGTACTTATACTAATATATTTCTTAATAAATAAGTGTTCACGAAAAGTGAATAAGTTTTCCATATAATTTGAAATCATATTTATGTAAGATTTGGTATTACAAAGTATTTGGTTGTAAAACTTAAGTGGTGTGTATTATGTTCTGACCCGTTGCAAAATTATAAATGATTTTCATATATGTTCTGACTCGTTGCAAAATTATCAATTATTATTTATGATATTCGAACTTTTTAAAAGTTTTAATATTTATAATATATGAATCTTTTATAAGTTTTAATATTTATAGTATTTTAAAAGATAAAAGATAAAAATTTAAAATATTTTGAAAATTTTAAAAAATCTTAAAACCAGATAAGATAAGATTAAAATTTTAAATTTGGATGCATGCTAATCAAGCATACTACTCATTTGTGGTTCGAAGCATGTTGGTCTTATTTATAATAATCTGAACTGTTGTCAAAAATATTTTAGCCGATGTAGGACGTTGTACATACATTTTTTTTGTCAGTCGAGTAGTATATGTACCCTTTGAAATATTCAAATTACAATATATGTAAAAATAATGTTGAATTTTTATTATATATTATATAAGATAATAAATTAAAAATAAGATCAAATTAAGATGAAAGGAGAATAAGAATTGTTTTAGTATAGTTTTAAATTAGTTAGAGTAATATGGAAATAATATAATTCGCAGGGGAAGTATCCGATTTTATATACAAACTAAATTAAATTTCCAATTTTAAAGTATCCAATTATAATTTTCGGATTAAAATTTTTAAATTGACCCGACCCAAAACAAAAATGTACTTCGACATCTTTGTTCTCACTTAAAAGTATTTTTTCTAAGTATTCCAATCAATATTAAGATTGAAAGCAAATCGTAATATCAGTCTTAAATCTATCATTTAAGTTTTATTAAAAAATATTAAATAAATGGTTATAACATTCCACCGCAATGAAATCAAATCAAATGGTCACTATATTATGGTTTATGTTTTATGCTAATAAAATGGGATATTGAATTTATCTTCATATATTAGTTTGCTAAATCTAGGATATTCGTTATGCTAGTCATAATATTTGCTTGCTAAATCTAAACAATAAGGTATCAATTAGCTGGAGGTAAATAAGCGAAAACGTAATTTTCACAATGAATAGGCGTGATTGATACTTTTTTTATGAATTTTATTAGTCTAAGATTAATGATTTTCACGTAATTATGCCTTATTTCTTCTTCCTAAAAAGGACAGTAATTAGGCCATGATGTAATCGAAAAAAAATTGACCCACACACGTATACACACATATACACTTAAGGAAGATCCGATTTGAGAAAACCGGGTTAAAATTTTTAAATAACCCGACCCGAAAAGTTTTTGTTCTTCTCTTTTACTATAATACATATTTTTTCTAACTGATACAAAATAACATCATTTATAACAACCGATGCAAATATTAAAAGATGAGAGTTATTTGCACAACCAAGTTTTACGTTATTTAAATAAATGATAGATAAAAAATAAGCCATAAAGCATATAATAACTCAGACGCAACATAAAACAAACTCAGCCACAAATACATTGATAATCATAAATCAGCAGTAAAGCATAGAATAACTCAGCCGCAACATAATAAAAAAACTTGAGCCACACATACATTGATAATAATAAATCAGCCATGAATCATACAATGATTGAGCCACAATATACACAAACTTGTCACAAATACATAGATAATCACAAATCAACCGCAAAACATATCATAACTCAGCCGCAACTCTAACAAACTCAGCCACAAATACATTAATATTAATAACTCATCTGAAAAGTATAAAATAATTGAGCCGCAAATTTAAACAAACTTAGAGGCAACATAAAACAACGACGGTGACAATCAACCGTAATAAGCATAGATAAAAACCCTCAATATCATTGTATATAGTTTTTGGAAAACAATTACATCACGATAATCACTTGCTACTAAATTTAGATGACGGATTATGGAAAAAAATTGAAATAAATATGTGATATATACCGACATATATGAAAATTCCCCACTCGAGTTGAGACGAAATGCGACAATGACGAAAGAGAGAGAGAGATAGAGAGAGAGAGAGAGAGAGAGAGAGAGAGAGAGAGAGAGAGAGAGAGAGAGAGAGAGAGAGAGAGACTTTAGTATTATTTTATGGGTTCATTTCTTTTTGTATATATTGTTCATCCTCCTCTCTTTTTAATAGGTCAGTTTTGGCTCAAGAGAAGGTTTGGAAGCTGTTAGAGAGAAGTTTTCAGGAGTTTATGGCAAGTTGCCCTTACTCTCCTTGTCTTCCAGATACTACTCAAACTCAGCATCAGAACACAAATCTACGTGATGGTTCCAAAACTGCAGGAAACCCCTTACGGAAGAGACTGTAACTAATCAAAGAAGAGTACGGCATGAAAGAAAAGGTAGATGTGGTAAAAGACAGGTGCAAACTAAAATCGGCGAATCTCAAATATGAAGACATGGAAAACATGACTGAGACCGATGAGCTGGATGAACACGGCAAGAAGGTATAGAAGCCTGATCCGTGTACCTATCATCTGAAACACATTATCAAGAAGAACAAAGGCTATTTCATCGTTGTGCAGGAGATCCTCATCACGGAGATCACCTGTGTGGATATTTGAAATAGTTTATGTTGCTTAGCTTTCCCAGAATTGTGTTGCTCTTATGTTGTTGACATTTTGGGTGTTGTTCACTCTTTACTCTACTTCACTCTTTCTCTGTTTCAATCTCCTTCTTTGTTTCTCTGTATAGTTTGTTAGTTGTTCTCACTTTAACTAGTTAATACAAAAATTATCTATTTCTTTTCATACAATACACATTGTCAACAGGTCTACATGGAAAAATCTACAAATATACCTCTATCTTTTATTTTTCCCTATTGAACCAGCTATGTAGAATCTATTAAGTAGAGTCCAATGAGCATATGTGCATATGCAGAAGTATGGACATATTTACATGTAAAGATCCACATGGACATAATGAAGACTCGTCAAAAGGAAAAAAGCCTATAAATTTGCCATCTATTATTTTCTTGGATGTTTAATACCTTTACTTTTTCAATTGGAATAAAAATATTTTATTTTTCGTTTATTTAAGTTTTGGTAAATTCATACATACGATCTCAAACCAAAAAGTATAGTCCAGTTTTACCCTTACTATCTAAATCAATTATTAATATTTAAAAGATGTGGTAATACCTTTTCATTTTATTTGATAAACATTAAATTTTAACTCAAAAAGTAAATTTATTGATAATTTTTTTTACTAATATTATTTATTTATAAAATAAAATAATAAAAATAATAAAAATGTTTATAAGCAAAACTGAAATGAAATAACCTAATAAGTTTCTATTAATTAATATAGATTTATTTATTTGTAAACAAAATTGATTTGAAATTTTTATGAAAGTTTACTGTTTATCTAATTCATCATTCTCTTACAAAGAAACCGAGCAAATTTTCTCTCCTTTAGTTTTGAGGGTATTTTCGTCATGTACATATGAGATGAGTGTTTTCTCTTTCTTACTCTGTAAAAAGACAAAACCTATTGTTCCGTTCTTATTTTTTTCCCAAAATATTACTATATATTTAATTGACTCTAAAATTAAATAAAATAAAAAATAGAAAAAAATTTACCCAGTTTAAGCTCATTGGGAAAACAATATATGTAATATTATAAAATTGTTTTATAGTATAACACACTATAGAAGGCTAGAGTATAAGAGGAATTGGAGGTTTAAGCAGTTACCATTTGAAATAGGGAAAAAGATAATCATTAGTGATTGTGAGAGAGGGTGTGAAAAAAGAGAATCGCTAGTGGTTGCGAGAGAGAGAAATATATCTCTTTTTTTCCCACCTTAAAATTTTAGAGTTTTATTTCATTACAATTTTGTGATTCAAAAAATTATTACAATAAAAGTTTCTTGAATACCACCTTCAGTGACTTATGTTCGCTTTTCCTATTGCCGCATAGTTAATTCTCATAAGGTTTATGATGATATTGTTGGAAGAGTTCCTTACTAATCATCGGACAACTTCTGACTGATTACTCGCTTTGAAATTGGTTGCAATACTTCGAGGTTTTAGGAAGCTTAAAACCAATGACACTTATGGAGGCACACACAGAGATAATAGCTTTATTAGGAGCATTCAATATTATAATATGATTTATGATTTTTGTGATATCTGAATATTAGATAATTATTGAGACAATTTCATTTGTGTTTATTGGAAATGTATATGTTGATTTCTTTATTATATCATTTTGTAAAAATCATTAATAAATTTTTTGTATGTTGGAACTGTCTCTATAAGTGTAGATTAGTTATTAAGATCTTTCTTACTTTCTAAAAACCTATAATCAGTAGGAAACCTATTAAATATCGATACGGTCTCTGACATATTTTGTTGTTGTTAAAAATATTAAAGGTTTTGATTTATTAGTTATTTAGATGCTTATGATTTTTTCATGGGATATTATTATTTAAAATTATTTATTTTTGTGACAAATTTTTTTTCTTAGAGAAAATTAATATTTATGCCATGAAAAATGACCAAAATATTTAGAAATGATATTTTATATAAAAACAAAATTTAAAATGTGACAACCCTTAATTGAAATGAAAAAAAATATATTTATAAAATGTTAACTAAAAATAACAATTATTATTTTTTGTTGTCTTACGAGAGAAAGAAAAAAATCTTTGGGTTTTTATTTATTTTCTGCTCTAATCTCTCTCTTTCACTATCCTGGAAGTTTTTGACTTTCATTTTAAAAAATCTTTTAAATCTCTTGAATATTTTTTGTTTTATTTTTCCAAAAATTAGAGTTCTCTATCTATCGGTAGATATTATGAAGTTCATATTGCCCTTTATAATTTTTCCGTTGATCAAATAATGTTATATACCGCTTTGTTTGATTGACATTAATTTTTATTTTTACACACCTATCTTACTTGTTGTAACACCCGTGTCTGAAATTTTGATAGTGTCAATCGACACTAACAAAATTGGGGTAGATGGTTTAGCTTTTAAATCGTTCGGTTTGGTGCAATTAAAGAAAACCCTTAGTCTTCTCTTAAAACTCATTAGCAGCCTCTTTTTCATCTTAGTTTTGTTTTGTCAATTTCTGAAGCTAAAAAGAAAGAGGATTAGGGTTCTAAGTGTAGATTCAAAGGGTTCTAAGTGTAGGGAGAGCTTTTGCGAGAGTTGGAGGATCAGCAAGGCTATTCTTTTTTCTTAGATAGGTTGTGAATAGAGGTGTTAATATGGGTAAGCCTACCCTATTTAAACCCACCCCATTTAAAACTCATCCTATCAAGACCCAAACCCATTTAATCTCATTTATGTTTAAACTCATTTATCCATCTCAGTTAACACCATTCAAGTTTCTCTTACCCATTTAACCCTAATTATACCCATTATATTTTTTTTTGACATCATTACAAATAATAAATCTCTCTTTGAGAGGGACCAGGCTCGAACCCGGATCTGGTGAGAAGGCAAACCCTAATTATACCCATTATAATTATTTAAATTACTAATATTGATTATTTTATTAAATTTGATTGATAAATAATAATTTAACTATACCTATTATATTGTCAAAGAATAATATAATTTTGGTAAGTCAATATAATTTTTGTTACTTTCTCATAATTATTATTTGTTCCCAACTTTTTTTGGTTTATTGGTTTATGCCAAATTTTAAATTTCATATATATTATTACATTTTATTAAAAATTTTATTAAGGCAAATTATAAAAGAGAAATTACTACTAATAACCTTTTTATGATACCCTTTTGCAAAACTACCATCTTTTTTTTGCCATTTTCATTTTTGTCCTCTCTTAAATTTTAATGGCCATTTTACCCCTAGTTGAAAGAATATTCTTTCTCAAAGTAAGGAATATTCCTTCCAAAAATTTTCTCCCCAAAACTTTCCCGCCAAATTTTTTTTGAGAAAAATCTTCACGCCAAAAAAGTTTCTGAGAAAATTTTCCCGCCAAAAAAATTCCCGCAAAAGAAAAATTTAACAAAATTTTCCCACCAATATTTTTTAAAGGATTTACAAGGATTTTTAAAGGGTCTTTTAAAGGTTTTACAAGTGTTTTTAAAGGGATTTACAAGAGTTTTTAAATGGTTTTTAAAAGATTAGTAATGGTTTTTAAAGGGTCTTAGAAGCTTACAAAGGTTTTTGAATGGTTTTAAAATGATTTACAATGGTTTTTAAAAGTTTTTATAAGTTTATAACAGTTTTAAAAGGATTTACAAGGATTTTTAAAAGATTTTAATAATTTACAAGGATTTTTAAACATTTTTAAAAAGGATTTACAAGTGTTTTTAAAAGGATTTACAAGTGTTTTTACAAGGATTTACAAGTGTTTTTAAAAGGATTTACATGGATTTTGAAAGATATTTAGAAAGATTTAAAAATAGTTTTAAGGATTTACAAGGGTTTTTAAAGGGTTTTAGAAGTTTACAAAAGTTTTTATTAAAGGATTTATCACGGTTATAATGGATTTACAAGTGTTTACAAATGTTATAAAATGATTTACAATGGTTTTAAAAGGTTTACTCAAGTTTTGAAAGGTTTTGGATGACTTTTAAATGATTTACAAGGGTTTTTAAAAGATTTGTTAAGGAATTGCGGTAAAATTTTTGTCAGAAATTTTTCGGCGGAAATTTTTTTTGGCGGGAAAATTTTTGTCGGAAATTTTTGGCGGGAAATTTGTCAGAAGGAATATTCTTTTTGCTGGAAAGAATATTCTTTTCTTCATCATGGGTTATAATTAAGGAGGGTAATTTAGTCATTTTGTATATTGAAGAGAGTATTTCTGAAAATGGATACCTAGAGAGGGTACTTGTAGAAAAGGGTATCATAAAAAGGTTAGTTGTGCAAATCCCCTATTATAAAATATGCATAAGTATGAAATAATTAAAAGAGTTCTTCATCATCTGGTTCTTCATCATCTAAAGAAGATAAATTACACTGGAACTGATCTTCATGTTCTGTTTGCAAAAGAGTCGGTTCTTTTTTCATATTCTCCGTCAATTTTTCCCCTAGGATTAACTTTAAGAACATTGAGCCACAACTGTTTCAGTTTTCTTATGTATTGGTACAAGATATAACAAACTTGATGCGCTTGAGAGGCTGTTTCGTAACATGGAGGATTTATTAGACATATATATATATATATATTATTTATATTATTAATGTGTAAATTTTTATACATACCTAAGTTGAAGGGTTCGTATTTATTTATTGTACTTTCTTGATGAAAGTATGTCTACAACACCACCATTGCTCCTCCGAGTGTCTCTACCGAGAACAGGGTCATACCACCTGCATTTAAAAGGTGTAATTTTCAAATTGACAATTCCCTCATACTCAAGTTCTATGATATCAGTTATTGTCCCGTATAAATCTGCTGCATCATATGCATCAATATATAATTTTCACCTTTAACACCAACCCCATAATTACATGTTTATCATCTAGCACCGTGACTCACTGTATGAAAAAATAGCATCTTGTAAAATACATTGGCCATGTTTTAACCTTGTTCAAAGGTCCATGCACTATCTCTTGAACCCAGGTAGGAAACGGATTTGTGGTGTTCCAGTAAGTTACCTGCATAGATTTATGATAAACATGTAAAATCAATAATTTTGAAATATATATAAATCAATATGACATACATATTCTTTAACCCATATATGATATTCGTCAGCTCTTTCTGCAGAGAGTTCGTTTTCCGAAAATCCTAGATATTTTGCTGAAATAAAATCCTCGAACATACTATATATAGAAAACCATAAAAGTATTTATGATGAGAAATCATAGTGGATTATATATATATATTTATATATTATATATATATTTATATATTAAAAAAGGTATTTATTAAATTTCCGCAAACAAAAAAAAAAAGAAAAACTAAACTAACTTTGAAAAAATAAAAAACAAGGTTACAGTAAAAACAAAAACCTATGACAAAGTCAAACGTTGTCGAAGCCATAGAATCGAACCTAGCTATGATTTCAACTTTCAAGAAATCGAACATTAGCATAACAAACAAAGACGTAGACAAAGTAATACATCAAAGATAAAACAAAAACATCAAAAACATATACCAAAAAGGTTACTTCAGACTTGTGACCATGTCTAAATAGTTGCTTCAGTTTAATACAAGCTGACAAGTAGGTGAACACATGAATAACAATGGCAACTCCTTGAGCATCTTAAGTTTCTTTCTTGTAGGAATTGTGGATTTAGAATTGATAGTTACTCTCTTTAAACAGCTTCCACTTCTTAACATCAATGCTATCAGCTCTTCCTCTTCTTTTGTTCCTCCATATTTTACCCAATCAAGCGATTCAAGAGTCGATAACACGCATTCAGGTACTGAATCTGGTTTAATCCAGCATGGACGCGGTTCTTCATCGCGAAGCTCATGACACTAAGATAAATTTAGTCATAGAATACTCTGGTCAAAAACAATGAATGAATTGGTTTGTATATATATATGTATACCTGTTCAAGTTTTAGAGATTGTAGTTTAGGAGAATCTCTGAGTATACACATAAGAAGATTCAACCACTCTGTTTCACATGTACATATCTTTAGTTTCACAAGACGGTCGAAGACATTACCAACAAGATATGCATCCTGCAATACAAAGTATATAGCGATACGATGATGGAATACATATATATAAAAGATGAAACAACATCGATATGAAGATATTATTACCTTTGATGATGTCAAACATAAATTGAGGTACTTGGCAGAAGTAAAAGAACTTAGAACATTTCCAAGATGACTATAACCGAGGTTAACAACTGCCTCTACAATATCGAGCATTTCGTTATTAATAAGACAGAACCCGCCTTCATAATCAAGAAGGTCCAAGAACTCCAAAGAAGGCGCGTCTATCACAAACCCACTTGCCATCTCTACATCTCTGAAATCTGATTTATGAAAGACTAAACTCTTCAGAGAAGGGACTTTTACTGTGAAAATGGTCACATTGTCATCTGGACATTGTTCCACAACCAAGTCTTCAAGAACAGGACAATTAGATAACAACCTATGAACCAATTCACTACAACCTGAATACTTCACTGATAAAAGGCTCAGTTTCTTGAGAGATGAGAAAGAGATCGGATAAGAAACATTCGCGAGAGCCACATTCTTAAGTTTCAACTTCACAAGCATGTTACACTCTGTGTAAATCCTCCTTGGAAGTATAACTGGAGCTGCACTGGTAAAACAACAGTCCATTTCAATAATAAGCTCACGCACATGGCGTTTAAGTGCAGTCCTAGTCCATACTCCGATGTCAATAGCTCCAGAATTTTGACTAAGTTTGAAATGCAAAGTTTCTAGAAACGGTGCCTCATGCAAAAGCAACGACCTATCCACAAACTGAGGAAAGCTTTCATAGCTATCATCATCATCATATATGAGTCTTGGCACCATCATCCAAAGCGGTTGCCATCTTTTGGACAAAACCATTGTTGCCACAGCTTCTTTTGTAGGAAGTAAAGAGAGTATCTTCAAGAGCAGTGCATCAGGCAGTTCACTTATACTATCCATTATATTTAATCACACATCCCAAGCCACCAATTATTTCACCTGAACTCAATCAATGCATAGAAAATTAAGACCAATATATCAAAAGAAAGCTACTAACAAGGGAAATCTGAATCTGAAATCGGTTTAACCAAAACCAGTATAAAAACAGCCGAACCGGTTCAAATTCTAATCGGTTCAAAATAAAAACTCAATCAAATCAACAATATATCTCATACTCTTATATTTCCTATCCAAAGAAGTCCAAAACCGGGCTCATAACCTTAGGAACCGGTATAAAAACAGCCGAACCGGTTCAAATTGTTATCGGTTTAAAATCAAAACTCAAATAAATCAACAATTTGTTGTGACTCCCCAAACCAATCCAAAACCGGGCTCGTAACCTTAAAAACCGGTCTAAATATTTTTAATATGGCTAAAGAACAGAGAGATCGAAGAATTTACCAATCCAATTCCGATCAATTCCGACTTCTATTTGACAAGTGGTCTACGTCGCTAGATTCTTATGAACAAGAGCTTTCTAATAAGCTATATATCAATGCCTAATTCCCCCTGAAAAACAAATTCACCATTAAAGAGCTTAAGCTCACTTTTTTGGAGAAAACTTTAAAGGAGGAAGAAGATGAAGCTTACCAACTGATCACACAAAGAACAATTCTAACTCAATACTCAACACAGAATCCTCTACCTCATCTTGTAAGAACTCTCTTAGGGATCTTCGCAGAGAAACGTTTACAAACCCAAGACGAGAGATCTAACAAACAATCCGCAATTATTTGATAATCTCTGTAATTTTTGATCTTCAGCTTCCTTTAAACACAACTTTTCTTGATATTTTCATCTCAGCCGTTGCTTCTTCTTTTAATCACCACCAACCACGTGTCCACTCTTCTTAACTCTCCTTTTCCTATATCACCAAGATATTTGTAAATTGTTGGGTTAAAAGACGAGCCTACAGACGAGCATACAGATTTCAGAAAGAGATGAGTTTGAGCGCTTCCAACATTTCCTGTTTTTTGCATTTTTGTCTTTAACTATTGCTTATTTACCGATTTTGCTTTAAACTTTTGAATAGATCAGATTACCCCATGAAATTAGACAGTTTCAAATTTTTTCAACTTGATTACTTTAACCTAAAAAACTTGTTCTTCTTTTTCTTCTAATTTTAGGCAGTGTTAAAAGAAAATGTTATGCAGTATCTAGGAGGTAATCTAACGCCTAACGCCTAGAACGCTTAATCGGGGTTAAGGCGATTCTAGGCGGATTAGGCGTTTACAACATAAGACATTAAGTGTATGATATCATAGATAAAATTAGGTAGAACTATATGTTAGAGAAATAAAAATAATAAATCATACACAAATATGAGAAAAAAACATTTATAATTATATATATATGGATGTAATCATGTAAAACTTAATATTTTAAATATATGTAGTTAAAAATTATTAAAGTAGAACCTACGTAATTTTAGGCGGTTTATGCGGTAGTCTAGGCGTCGACTGAGGCATTTTTTAGAACACTGATTTTAGGTGTTACATCCTCTCTCGGGCGATTTAATGAACTGATAATTTTTGTAAATTTTTCTTTAGCTTAATCCCAGTTTATTCCCTTTCCAGAGTTTAATTGGACATTTTTTTCGTCATTTACATTATCTATCTATCCTATTAAAGCTGAAGTACCCATTTGTTTGACACTAATGTTTTTAAATGAAATAAAATCTATACTATTAATTGGGGAGCATTTTTTGTCTTTGTTGCCAAACAAACTTGAAAAAAAATATTACAAAATATACAATCCCAAACCTATAGCCAAACACACTAAAAGACAGCAAAAAATATAATTAAATAACTAAAAATAGAAAACAAAAACTATACATATTTATGGAAATTATTTTAGTTTTGTTACCATAAAAATGGACAATTAAATTCGAAATTAAACATATGTAAACAAATTTAATATCAGTTATATATTTTAGAATATTTTTTGAAAACAAAAATTTATATTAAGAAAAATGAAGATGGAAAATATGTTTGATTATAAAATACATATCATAGAATTTGGAGAAATATACAACATAATTAATTATATCATCAAATTTTCAAAAATATAATCTTAAAAAATAGTTTAAAATATTTGTATAAAAAATCTTAATTAAATCAATAATTAGAAATTTGTTGGCTAAAATCATGCGAAAAATTATATATCACATAAAATCTCTTATTTTCACATAAAATCTTCATATTAAAAAAGCAATCTCGAAAATATAGCACAACAAATAAAATAATTTGAAATATAATGATTAAATATGAGATATTTCCGTTTTTCTTTCTAAAAAAAACCAAAATCCAATTTTTTAAAAATTATTCAGAAATACATAATTAATTCAATTACCCTAATAACTAGCACTTGACATAACCAATCGACAATTAGAAAAATATTGAATTCGATTATTATTTTTCCTAACTATAATGCGATTTCAAATCTACAAACTATCCAAAAAAAAAAGTTTAATTACATTGTAATAGTTTGATCGTTATAAATTCAAGATTTCATATATTTTGGTACCTCGTTTACATATATATCATTATTATAGTTAATTCTCATAACAAACTAATGGAATATTCCTTAAAATAAATATACATTAACTATAAAATAAGAAATATTTCCTAAAAATGATTATCTACGAAAATGATTTTTTGTGGATCAAAAAGTTAGTTAATAATTATTCCAGACTTCTTTTTCTTATTAATTTCACACAGTTTAACAAAATAAATCTATATCCATATGCAATTTGCATATGAATACTATAGTCAACTCTTAACTAATTATTTTATCAAATCTTAAACTGCATTTTGAGATTATAAACATATAAAATATATATTAACATTAAAACTAAATAATAAGTGGATATATCAAATTTAAATAATTTTTATGTCTTATTAGCAATTTCTAAATAATAAATGGATTATATTTTTATGATTTAATTTCTACGTCTTTTAAGTAAGTTTCGGAAAAAAAACAATCAAGTAGTTAAGAACAAAACCTTAACTATCTAACTGAACCAAACTAAATGTCAAACTGGTATGAATCCAAACAATAAATGATATACTATAAATATCTAAAACCATTATCCCACATATATAGGTACAACTGATATAATTATATTCAAAATAATATAAAGTCTTAAAATAATTTATTCAACAAAAAGGGCTGATTTCATTATTTTGAATATATATATCACTAATCTAAATTGTAATTGTATAAAATGAAATATATTTTTCAACCGTATTATAAATAAATATCATATCTGGCCAAAATAATAAAAATTGAATTATTTTATTGCATTAAACACATTATTTTATTTTAATCAAATCGATACATGATTGTGTGATCACTTTCTGCAAAATGATTTTAATCTTATGCAACAAGAGTAAAAATATTATACAAGATGGGAACGAGATGGAAAGAGATCCGAACGGAATGTAAGTATATATTTCATACAAAAGTCTTAGAACATGTTACAATTAAAATTAACGGCAATTCTCTAAAATACCATCATTTTTGTTTTTAGGACAAAAATACCACAAAACTAAAATTAAATTTTAAATTTTCAAACTCTAAATTCTAAATTCTAAACATTAAACCCTACCCCTAAATACTATACCCTAAATTGCAAAATAATCAACCCAAACCAAAGATTTAAAATTCCATACCATTGAACAATAATTTGATATTAGTGGTATTTTTGGAAAGAAAACCAAAATGATAGTATTTTGAGAAATCATATATAAAAAAGTAAGGTTTCACTCTCTCCTTATTGGTCCATTTTTTTTCTTAAATATAATATTTATTTTTAATTAAATCAAAATTGCAACACAATTAATCACATACATTAATTCATACTTTAAATCTACTATTTACTTCAAAATTATAACTGAAATTACATAAATTGTGAATTGAATATTTGTTTTCTCCATCCAATTTCAATTAACATACAATAAATTATAATAGTAACTCCTCTAATTTAATTATGTTAGAAATGAATCTTACATCACTTCATAGTCTATAAAAACCATTCTCACATCATTCTCCACCATATCTCATATACTAAATATTTTCTTTGTTTTTTCGAAAATTATCTTGGTTTCTTGCATGGCTTGAAGATTCAATTATGATATCATTGTAAGAGATTGATTATATATTTGGTTTAACTATATTTTAATTTTTACAATTTTATTTATTCTTTGTTTTTTATGTACTTCTTTTCTTCCTTTCTCCATTGTTTCTTATATTTTTGAATGTATATAGTACATATGTATAATTATATTTTATGGCGGCTGTAATAAAATTATTTTATGGAGATTCAAAAATATTGTCCTTATCCTCGCACAGTAAAAAAACCAGTTCAATATACATGTACATTTATTTTATTTTAAAAATTATTAAGCAAAATAACATTTTTGTTATATAATTATCAAATGAATTGTTATTAACTCTCTCTTACCTCCAGAAAAAATATAATATATTTTTTACAGCCAAAATCATTATATTTGGTTTGGGATTCAACATATAATAATATATAAAGATCATTACTATCTTTATTAACTTTAAATTTTATACTTGATCTTCTATATAAAAAACAATTTAATATTCAATTTTCTATCTATCTTCTACTACAAGGATGAAAAAATTATAATTAAACTTAGAAATATAACTTAAATTAAGAGAAATATAAAAAAGAGATTAAAAAGAAAAATTATTCTTTGGGAATTGTTTTAAAACTTTTGATTTTATTTCATATGATGTTATAGGAAATATATATATAATTTGTTACTTTCAAAATAATTTAGATTTTCATTACAAAATATTTGAGGTTATGTGTTAGTTTATATGAAAAACACTTAAATAAAACATTTTGAACATTATAGTTAATTTTCATTGTTATCATTAATAATATTTTTTTAACCTAAAATGCTCAAAATATTAAAGAAAATCATATATATAAAAGTAAGGTTCCACTCTCTCCTTATTGGTAGAAAAACATTTAAGCCCTTTCTTTTTTAATTATATATATATATAAGTAAATGTTTATGACAATCATTCAATACAAAATTTAACTACACCATAAGTTATAAAAAAAATGGCAAAGAAAATGAAAGGAGTTAATGATATATATAAGTAAGGTTTCACACCAAAAAACACATTTAATCATATACATTAATTCATACTTTAAATCCACACTTTATTACTAAAATGTAACTGAAAATTATATAAATTTTCAAAGACTATTGGTTTTCTTTATTGAATTTCAATTAAACACACTATAAATTATAATTATGACTCCTCTAATTTAATTATTTTAAAAATGTAACTTACATCACTTCTTATCCTATAAATAGCCATTCTCACATCCTCCTCTACCATATCTCATATCTTCATTATTTTCTTTGTTTTTTTAAAAAAGTTCTTGCATGGGGTGAAAACTCAATTAAGATGTCATTGTAAGAGTTTGATTAAATATTTGGTTTAAACTTTTGTTTTCAGTTTTATTTATTTTTGTTTATATGTATTTTCATTTCTTCATTGTTTTTTTATATATTTTTAAATGTAATACATATGTATAACAATTTTATGGTTATAAGAAAAATATTTTATTGATGGGATTCAAAAATATTGATTTCTGACCATTACACAATAAGAAAATCAAGCTAAAGAAACCATCTTCATTTTTTTTACTTTGTATGTTTGTTTCTTTCTCACATATTCATGTATATTTATTTTAATTTCAAAAGTATGTGATTTTTTAACAAAATAAATTTTTGTTATATAATTATCAAACCAATTTGTAGGACATAATTTTAAGAATAATGATCCTTATATTTAGTTTGTGATTCAACATTTAATAATATAAAGAATATTATAATTTTTGTTAACTTTGAATTTTATACTTGATTTCCTATCTAAAAAAACAATGAGAATTTTTTAGAAATGCCCCTTTTGGTGTACCCCTTTTTAAAAATACTCATCTTTTCTATCCATTTTCAAAATACCCCTTTTCAAATATTAAAAATTATAAATTTTTACATGGTTGATAAGGTACATCAAGATCATCATTACTACTGGAAGACTAAATCCAAATATTTATAAGGTTTTAAAAGGTTCTAAACGACATTTATAAAGTTTTTATAAGGTTTTTAAAAGGTTTACAAAGTTTTTATAAGGTTTTTAAATGATTTTTAAAAGGTTTTTAAAAGGTATTTATACGGTATTTATGAAATATATATGTAAATTTACACACATATAAAGATAATTTGTGTCTATAAATATAAGCTTACACATATGTTTTTGATAAATTTCAAATTTTATAGTGACTTTTTGATAAAATTAGAAAGAGGGGTATTTTTAAAAAGTGGTATTGGAAAAGGGGTATTTTTGAAATTCCCCCAAAAACAATTTGATATTCAATTTTCTATCTATTATATATACTAAAAAGATGAAAAATATAATTAAACCTAAAGATATAACTTAAAATAAGAGGAATATAAAAAGAGTTTAAAAAATAAAATTATTCTTCAGGAATTTTTAAAGTTTCACTCTCTCCTTATTGGTCCATTTAGCATTTATTTTTTAATTATAATATTAATTTTAAATTAAACCAAATATCTAACACATTTAATCATATACTTTAATTCATACTTGAAATCCACACTTCACTACTAAATAGTAACTTAAATTATTTAACTTGTGAATTGACTATTTGTTTCCTTCATTCAGTTTCAATTAACACACTATAAATTATAATTATAACTCTAATTTAATTATTTTAGAAATGTAAATTAGATCATATTTTATCCTATAAATACCCATTTTTACATCCTCCTCCAGGACCTCCACCATATATGATACCCTCAAAATTTTCTTTGTTTTATATTTTAATGTTCTTGCATGGGTTGAAAGCTCAATTAAGATATCATTGTAAGTGCTTGATTATATATTTGGTTTAAAATTTTGTTTTCAATTCTATTGTTTATTTGTTTTATGTACTTCTTCATTTCTTCATTTTTTTCTTATACTACTAAATGTATAATACATATGTAAAATAATTTTTTATGGCTATAACAAAATCACTTTATCGATGAGATTCAAAAATATTGATTTCCTACCATCGCACCATAAGAAAATCAAGTAAAAAAAAGCCATCTTTATTCTTTTACATTAAATGTTTTTTTCTTTCTCACATATTCATGTAAATTTATTTTATTTTCAAAAGTATGTAATTATTGTAACAAAATTTTTTTTTATATAATTATCAAACCAATTTGTAAGACACTGAAATAAATAAAATTTTATACACAAAAGGTGATGTGTATGTATATTTATAAGCTTACACACATATTTGGATAAACTTCAACATTTTTAGTAATTTTTTAATAAAGTTTGAAAATAGATAAATTTAAAAAGTGGTATTTGAAAAGGGTTATTTTAAAAATTCTCTCAATATCATTTCTATTTTTTATCATTAACAATATGTTTTTTTAATCAAAAATTACTCATAAGTATTGAGAAAATTACTATCAAAATTGAACAATTAATCAACGAATAAATTTAAGAGATATGGATGTATGCTTCTATTGTATGATTTAAATAAATATAGTGTAGAAATGTCATAAGTATTGAAATTTATTTGTTCTATTTTTTATAAGTAATAAATAAATTAACTTAATATACAATAACCCGCGCATATGCGCGGGACATTACCTAGTCATATATATAAAAGTAAGGTTTCACTCTCTCCTTATTGGTGGAAAGATATTTAAGGCTTTAATTTTTTAAAAAAAAAATAAATAAATAAATGTTTATGACAATCATTCAATACAAAATTTAATTACACTATAAGTTATAATCAAATGGCAAAGAAAATGAAAGGACTTAATCATATATCATTCAACAAAATAAATAAATAAATAAATTTTTATGACATACAAAATTTAATTACACTATAAGTTATAATCAAAAGGCAAAGAAAATGAAAGGAATTAATCATATATCATTCAACAAATTTTATAAGGCTTATTAGTGGAAAATTATTTAAAATCATATATATAAAAGTAATGTTTCACTCTCTTTATTGGTCCATTTTGTATTTATTTTTTAAAATATAATATTTATTTTTAATTAAACAAAAAAACATATTTAATTATATACATTAATTCATACTTTAAATTCACACTTTACTACTAAAATGAAACTGTAAATTATATAAATTTCCAAAGACTATTGATTTTTTTTATTGAATGCCAATTAAACACACTATAAATTATAATTATAACTCCTCTAATGTAATTATTTTAAAAATGTAACTTACATCACTTCTTATCATATAAATAGCCATTCTCACATCCTTCTCTAATATATCTCAAATTTTCATTATTCTCTTTGTTTTTTTTAAAGTTCTTGCATGGGGTGAAAACTCATTTAAAATATCATTGTAAGAGTTTGATTAGTTATTTAGTTTAAACTTTTGTTTTCAATTTTATTTATTCTTTTGTTTTTATGTATTTCTTTATGTCTTCATTGTTTTTTATATTTTTAAATGTAATACATATGTATAATAATATTTTATGGTTATAAGAAAATCAAGCTAAAGAAACCATCTTCATTATTTTACTTTGGATGTTTATTTCTTTCTCACATATTCATGTATATTTATTTTAATTTCCAAAGTATGTAATTTTTTAACAAAATAAAATTTTTGTTATATAATTCTCAAACCAATTTGTAAGAAATTCTTTTAAGAATAATGATCCTTATATTTCGTTTGTGATTCAACATGTAATAATATAAACAACATTATAATTTTTGTTAACTTTGAATTTTATACTTGATTTCCTATATAAAAAACAATTTGATACTCAATTTTCTATCTATTATATATACTACAACGATGAAAAATATAATTAAACCTAGAGATATAGCTTAAATTAAGAGGAATATAAAAACAAATTCAAAAATAAAATTATTCTTTGTATAATTTTTTCTTTGTTTAATTAAAATTATTCTTTGTTTAATTATAAATAAAATTATTCTTTATAAATAAAATCAATAGTTTTTGAAAATTTATATAATTTTCAGTTACATTTTAGTAGTAAAGTGTGGATTTCAAGTATAAACTAAATTATATGATTAAATGTGTTAGATATTTGGTTTAATTAAAAATAAATATTATAATTAAAAAATAAATGCTAAATGGACCAATAAGGAGAGAGTGAAACCTTAAAAAATTCCCAAAGAATAATTTTATTTTTTAATTTGTTTTTATATTCTTCTTAATTTAAGCTATATCTCTAGGTTTAATTATATTTTTCATCGTTGTAGTATATATAATTGATAGAAAATTGAATCTCAAATTGTTTTTTATATAGGAAATCAAGTATAAAATTCAAAGTTAACAAAAATTATAATGTTGTTTATATTATTAATGTTGAATCACAAACTAAATATAAGGATCATTATTCTTAATAGAATATCTTACAAATTGGTTTGATAATTATATAACAAAAAGTTTATTTTGTTAAAAAATTACATACTTTTGAAATTAAAATAAATATACATGAATATGTGAGAAAGAAACAAACATTCAAAGTAAAATAATGAAGATGGTTTCTTTAGCTTGATTATCTTATGGTGCGATAGTCGGAAATTGTTTTACTTTAAATGTTTTTTTCTTTCTCACATATTCATGTATATTTATTTTATTTTCAAAGTATGTAATTATTTTAACAAAATAATTTTTTGTTATATTCAAACCAATTTGTAAGACATTGAAATAAATAAAATTTTATACACAAATAAAGGTAATTTGTGTGTATATTTATAAGTTTACACACATATTTGGATAAATTTCAACATTTTTAGTGGTTGTTTTGATAAAGTTTGAAAAGGGGGTAAATTTAAAAAGTGGTATTTTTTAAATTCTCCCAATATCATTCCTATTTTTATCATTAACAATATTATTGTTTTATCAAAAAATACTTAAAAGTACTAAAGAAAATTACTATCAAAATTGAACAATTAATCAACGAATAAATTCAAAAGATATGGATGTATGCTTCTATTGTATGATTTAAATAAATAAAATGTAAAAATGTCATAAGCATTGAAATTTATTTAATCTATTTTTTATAAGTAATAAATAAATTAAAATTAATTAAATAAATATACAACAACCCGCGCATATGCGCGGGACATTACCTAGTTCCTCTAAAATTAGTGAACGCTTACAGTTTTATATGTAATTTTTTTTACATCATCTACCATAAAAATGTTCAAAGTGAAAATTAAAAAACTTTAAAGTATGTTCGATAATAGTTAAAATATTTAAAACAAAGAAACATAACCAATATGGATGAACTAAATATATAATAATAAAAATAAAGAAGTCAATTATTTTTGTAATTTATTATTATATTATATCGTATATAAAGATACTCACATACAATTCCAGTGAAACAAACAAAACCCTGAGAGCTAAGTCAACAAAACTACAATAAACCCATGATTTTTTTAAAAAAAATAACTACATCTGTAGGAAACAAAAAGGCTAAACTTGAATCTTTGAATTGAAGAAAGTAATGGGAAAAAAAAGATGAAACTGAACGATCAATAACATTAAAAATTGAACAAGGGTTGTGTGTGCTCGGATTAGGGTAGTGTCTTGTGAATGAAAATGGTGGGAGCATGTGACTTAGATTTATAATTAGATTTTTATTAATGTGATAAAAATAAATATTTAAACGAGGAATACGGGTATTCCATCTAAATCTCTTACCAAATTTCTTATAATAAACTTTGGCAAATGATTATGTTTTTAAAAGGAAACGATTATAGGACAGAAATATATGATGGATAGAGGACAATACAGACAGGACCGGTCCGAATGGGACGGGACGAGACGGGTCGGGATGAGACGAGTTGGGACGAGACGGGAAGAGACGTGTCGGGACGAGACGGGAAGGGACGTGACGGGGTTCTCATTCCAAACTATATGTAAAATAATTCAAACTAAAACCAAATCAAAATCCGATTTAACATCTCTAAGCAAACAATTAGAAATGTTTTGATTAGTTTAAAAAATAAACACGTAATATCACTTAACATTTTCATTTATATTATTTTAAAACTATATTAAGTAATACAACATTTTATATTTTACAACTGTATGCTTATGTGTAGTTTGTCAAATAAACTCATATAATTTTTTTTTTACCAAAATCGCATCTATATAAAAAATCGTAGTTTTGCAAAAATAACTTCGCACATACGTGCGGGTCCATCACTAGTACATCCTTAATCGGGTTTACACGCAGATATTTTAAAATTAATGGATCTATTAATCGGGTTTAATTATTAAATCACAGTCGTTAATCTAAAGATCAAATCTTAAGCGTTCATTTTAAAAGATTTGATTAACAACATTCAATATTGTATCTTACCTAAATTTAATCAGAATTGCTACATTTTAGGGAATAAAAATCTCTAAGTATTAGCTTTAATTATATTATTATTAATAATATGGTAATCATTAAATATGTTAATCAAATCGAGATCCTAATAATTCTATAAAAAAATACGACATTTTTGAAGTATATTTTGTACTAAAATCTATTTTGGGTTATAATCTTTTTATTTTGCAATATTTGCATGATTAAACCCTTTCCATTTGAATAAATAACAAAACTTAAAAGTAAAATTTGTAATTAAATCAAAAGCAAATCGCAAAATTGGAAACAAATATTTATTACATCAAAACAATTTCATAATATATCTCTCTAATGAATCGAATCTCTCTCCAATATATTTATATAATATTATTTGTTTTAAATTTATATTACGACATAAAATATATTTATAATAAAATTCAAATTTTTTCCACACATTTTTCAATTTAAATTTTTGAAAATGGACGTGTATAACTCAATCGATAAAAGAAAAAAATATATGTATAACGTCTAAATGAGGTATAAAATTTTAGATAATAGTTCAAAACTATTATAAATAAGACTAATATGATCACAACTACAAATGAACATGAACTTTATTATCTCAGGTATCTAAATTAAAACTTTTATTCAGTTTAATCCGGTTCTTTTTTTTAACTCTTGATTTATTATTTATTGCAATTTATGAGAATTGTTACAATGACGATTCTACTACCGACAATTCTGTCCGACCCTATTAGATTCACCACAGATCACGGCGAACGACTCTAATTGTGCATTGTTATAGATCTCATGTAAGCTTGCCTTTCTAATCTGCAAAATAATAAATCACATTACCTGGTCGAACCCCAGACCTCTTGGTGTAGAAACTTTAAACAACCCTTCCTCAATCACTGGACTAAGGGAGCTTCCACATCCGGTTCTTTATTTAAGAAAAATAAAACTTTAAAAAGCGGCAAATTTTATAATGTACATAAATATGATTGAACGGGTTTGAATTTACATAAATATGTTTATATTTGTATTACGAGTTGTCTATTTCTCAAGTCTTTTACGAGTTAAGTTAAAATATATTTTTTTTTATTTACAACAAAATCGTCCTGCAATGTACCACGGGTTGACCACATATATTTACGAATCTACTTATAATACAAATTCATAAAATTATATAAAATTAAAATGATATAAACACGTATAAAACTAGACTATATAAACCAACTACAAAAATGATCAACCAAACAAATATATTAAATTATGGATCCGTGGTACACCACGGGGTAAATCCTAGTTCTATACAAATTTAAAAAATTATACAGCATATTATTAGCATATTCTTTAACTACTTTCCAAATTCTACTAGAAACAAAATCACAATCTTAATATTTTAAAAAACTTGCTCACCAAGATTATCTCTACTCATGCACATCATATCTTGGAATCTCCTCAAAACACTATAAATACTTCTCATTCACAACACCTAATCAAAATATTGTATTAGTGTAGCAATTTACTTTTCTTTATCATCATAAAACTTTTTATTAATTGTTTAGAGTTTTTATTCTAATATTTTATTGTTTGATTGTTTTTAAATAGTTTTAAACATTGTCCAGTTTGTATAAAATATGTTCATTTTTAGTTTGTATGAACAATGTCAAGTTTGTATATACATTGATCAAGATGTATTTCTATTCACAATCGTAGCTCTAAAATTATAAACATAATTTTCCCATTAACTCCATCTCTCCCTACAAATAAATGCATTTATGATTAAATACACAAAGTCTCATTAGTCACATTTTCAGAAAAATATTTTTTTAGAAAATATCAAACCTATTTTATTTTTGCTTATCAAATTTTGAATATACGTGAAACTGAAACTATAAATATTACATTTTATAAATAAATATATTATGAAAAATTAAAATAATATCAAAATTCACAATCTATATTCGTAAAATTTTTTATTTTATTTTGAACATACAACAACCAAATCTATATTCGTAAAATTCTTTACTTTATTTTGAAAATAGTAAAAAATTACAAAAAAAAAAAATTCTCACGGGTTTACGATAACCAAATTTAGTTATATTTACTTTTGTTTGACAAATAATAAAAATGCTATAATTTATAAAAAATAATTAAAGTTCTATATTTTATTTCCAATTTATATAGATTTAAACCAAAATCTGGCCGGTTTATAGGGTCACGGGTTAATGGCAGTTTTTTTTTTTGTTTTTAAGATACCATTTATCAGCATTATAAATCAAATCGAAAATGTATCCAATGTTCGGGTCGTAAATTAATCAGTTGAACCGACCATACATGTCCAAAACTGAAAACATCTTATTTGCTAAACAATTACGATATGAAAAAATATTAGATAAGAAAAAATTTAAAAGAAATACAATTTTATTAACCCTTCGAAAAAACGTCATCCGTATGGTAGCATGTGCTATCCTTTAGTTATCTATACTATTAAAAGGGAAGCATTTTATATAAGATGAGCATAGTTTATACAATGTAAAAGAGTAAAACAAAAGAAATAAGATTACAACATAAAACGATTAAAGGGTAAACTGGTAATAAAAAAATGTTAAAAACACGCGGACCTTTTAATAGCACCCACCCGATTGAAAACAAAAGTTTACTAATCTAAATGGGTTTTTTAACATTTAATATATATCATTTAATAATTTATCATTTAAATCTTAACATGTTTATAGAAACAAATTAACTTCCAAAAAAATCAAACGGAATCATCGACTGAAGTTTTCTAAAATATAGCAAAGAATATATTGTTTTCTAAAATCACATTCCACAACAACTATTCAAAATAACAAACCGCGATATCATCTACTAAAATTTTAAAAACCCGATATTTTAGCTAATACTATTTAAATATAACTACAAAATATAGAATGTAATCTTATCAAATATCCAAAATTATGAAATGACGATTCGAACTTTTTAATATATATTAAATTGAAATATTCGAATTTATGGGAGCATATTCCTAAAACAGAAACTAAATAATATATATTTGAAAGATTTATCCTTATCTAACCTAACAAAAATAATCCATAAGCCGACCTTTATTTGTTATAAATACATCATCCGATTTCTACCATTCTAAATAACCTAAACTTATTCCAAAACATCGATAGCAAAAGACAAAAACCAAAAAATGGTTTTGGATTCACAACCTTAAAACGGTGTTGGCACATCCAGGTCAAGATACTCCCCCCATGAGAGAACTAATATAAACCATACATGAAATGAGAATCTGTAAGTCTCTATGATAGATTATTTTTCTTTCATATATTGAACATCAACATGTTTTTTAATTTGTAATTCTAACAATATTGCAGCTCATAAACCAGATACAAAACAACCTAGAGCAATTGAATTCCGTAAATCAATATTCTCAGCTCCATACAATATCACTATTGGTGAAAAGGAACTTTGTAAGATATTACAAGTATACCTGAGTTTACAAGAATTTTACCAGTTGCTCATGGAATAATTCCACGAAAGTGAGGAAACTACAAATGCCAAAGAATCAACAAATGGTAATGATCTATTCTTATCTTTATGTAAGGCATTTCAAAGAATCAACATAATTTGTAGTTTTTTTAAAATCAAACTTTTAAACAACTTCTTTACAAGCTGAGATTTTTGAATGTGATTTTTATAACCTGATGACCATCTATACCAAAGAAAGAATGCACTAAATCAAACTCTTATGAGAAGACTAATGTAGATACTAACGAGTGAAGTTCTCCTTTATTTATTTTCTATCGGTATTATGTGTATCTTCTCTATTTTGAAGGTCTATGAATTTTCAAATAAAGTATACTGTGAGTTTTAAAATGTCATCTAACAAAGTGTAATTCTTATAGTTTTTTAGGAATACCATTTCTGCAAAATAAATAAATCATACGACATAAGAAATAACAATCCAAAAAAATAAGAAGATTCAGTAAATCAAAAGAACTAATTATCCTCAAAAGGTCATTATTCACTCAATTTCTCATGAAAATAGGATTTTTAAATCTGATTCACAAGTAAAGTTGGAAGGAATTATTGGAAGACAATTTACCTAGCTTTTCTATATTGGAGAACTCGATACCTCTGCATATTATACACATGCAAGAGGACGACAAGACAAAGCAGTGGATTAGAAGAGAGGTAGGTTTCGTATATATAGCCTTTGACAAAACGGAACAGATCCTTAGCAGAGAAGGAGATTTCCAAAACAGCAGCGGTAGCCGATAGCTGTGGTGGCGAATTTGAAACTGTGAGGACTACTGGAAGAGGTGGAGGAGGATATGGAGAAGGTGAGAGAAGATCGATCAAGTAGTATGGCTCAATATGGGCTTTAGTTCAAATAATGTTTATTTGTATGGGCCTGTTTGTATACATTCTTAAGAGATTGAATCTTAATTGAGGTATTTTCAAAAATATTAAGATTTTTTAAAAAAAATTAAATACTATTTTTGTAAAATTTAAATACCAAAAAGAAAATACAGATATATCCTTTAAACTCTTATCTATCATTTATACGTTGGACTAAAGAATGAACATTTTCCATTTGAAAATTATTTTCAAAAAAACAGTTGTATCATGTAACATTTTTACGATATAATATAATTAATTTGCCGTTAAAAAAAAAAGAACAGTTATACAACCAGAAAGTTATATTTGATGGATACGGGATACCGATATGCTTACTATATTTTATTTTTATATAATTTATTTTAATAAAATTTAAGTTATATAAGTTATGATACATTGTTTTAACATACGTAATTTTAACATATGTAATTTGTTTTAAATACACGGGTTAAGTAGACGGGTTAAGCATACAAAATTTTCTATTAGTAAAAAATAATGACTATTAATAAAAATCAGGGACAGTTTTTTAGTAATGTTGGTCTGTATCTACCTAGACCATGTTTTTCATATGGACAGCTCAACGTTGCTTTTTCAAGAGTTACTTCAAAAAAGAGACTGAAACTGCTCATCGTTGATAAAGATGGTAAACCAAAGAAGAAAACAACCAATGTGGTCTTAAAAAAAGTGTTCAAGAACTTTTAAATTTTAATTTTACATTTTTTTCTTTTCATTTCCTGCAAGTATGACTTCTATTACATTACTTTCAGACAATCTTCAAGACTTTCTCATTATAAACTTTCGTTTTCCAATTAAACATTTTATATTCTACTACTCCATTTAAAAAATGCAGTCATTATTTCTTCAGCTAGATGAAAAAAATAAAAACTTATCAATAACCAAATTACAATAAATTATTTAAGATAACTAAACCAACAAACTATGTTTTGAAAATACACCCGCACGTCGTGCGGGTCATCATCTAGTTATAAGTAAAAACAAGTCATAGATAAAGTTATGCTATATAACCATATTTCACCGTAGATTATTAGCTCCCATTGTCGGTGATGCCTCGTTGGAGTGAACACATTACCAGCCTAGTCTAGCGCACTTGTCGCTCTCCTTTTAAGATCCATCAATATAGCACTTGTATCATGATAGATTTACCTCCTATGACTCTGGTACCTTTGGAACATCATCTACAACCACAACCGGCACATCTACCTAGACCGAGTACCAAGCTTGTGATGTAGTTTCTAGCAGTAGTAAAATATCCCGATAGTTTTTGTCTTTGTTCTCAAAAACTTTTCAATTTTTAGTCTTCCATATATACCAAGTAATCCATGGAAATATTGAAGTATTAAGTCTCTAGAGCACTCTCCAAAATAGAAAATCCATATTTGCATACAAAAAATCAGATGGAAATACCCATGGTCCCGAAGTGACTTGAGATAACGTCCAAGTCTGTAACACTGGTGAGCATTTAAAAAAGAAAATCGATTTTTTTTTTGTCTGAAATTTTATTAATCCTTGTTGTGTTATAAGCAAAGATGAGATACAACACCCATAAGAAAGAAACATAAGCCCTCATGAAAGGATATACATGCTTTGTGGACGGTTCATGGAAGGATGGAGATAACTTTGTAGGAGTAGGTTGGTATTGTACGACGATGACTGGCGAACCCACTATGGGTGCTGCTAACCTTCGAAGAAGTCTCTCGCCACTTCATACAGAAGTCGAAGTATTAGTGTGGGCAATGAAGTGCATGATCGAAGCATCGCGACGGGAGGTGACGTTCTTTACAGACTGTTCAGACTTGGTGGACATGTGTCTTCCCCAACAGAATGGCCGGCGTTCGTCACATACTTAGAGGAAATTAAAGCGGATAGGAAAGTATTTTCACTTTTTTCTCTAGTTAAAATTCCTCGTAGTTCTAATCTTAAAGCGGATTTGTTGGCACGTATAGTGCGTGTTGAGCCGCTCATTTGTTTTTATGTAAACAACATTCATTCCTCTTGGCTTTTTTGAGTCCCTATTATTGATGTTGACAAGAAAAAAAAAAAGAGAAACATAAGCCGGTGGACGATGAATATGTCCCCAGAGTTACTAAGCCCTATGGAAGGGAGGCTGAAGATAGAAATATTACAAAACAGAGAATTTGCAACCAAAAACGAAAGGAGACGAAACCTTAAACTAAGAACAGAAGTAACTGGGCCATTAAAACCTTAAGATAAACTGAAAGAACCCATCCCGTTTTTTTTTTTTTTAAAACATGCAGACCAGATTAACCCAACTAATTGTAAATCAACTAAACAAGTCTAAATCAATTCAAATCAATTAACCACACATATCATAACCAGCAGAAGACTTAAACACAATCCATGAAAATAATTTAATTAAACCAACAAGTTCAACCAAACATTATTCCAGAAACATAAGTACCTAACATGCTTCTAAATTTCGTTCTAACACCCTAACAAAACCAACAATAATCTAAAACACCAATGAGCACCTAGATCATCCTCCTCTCCTCACCATGATTCCACGTATCACACTTTAGTTTTACCTGCATCACAGAAAGAGATGCATAAGTATTTCATAAATACTTAGTGAGGCAATCATCCCACCACTGGCTATACACACAAGCACATTCAACCATTATCCAAGGAAAATAACCAAACAACCAATAAAAGATAAACCAGTATCGCTTCTGACTATCGGTGTCGATCGACACCCACCATTGGTGTCGATCGACACTCGCTGTCAACCCTCGCGGTCGACACCGGTCTTGACACTCCGATCGTAAGGCGCAGTTATCCTCGCGAGACAAAAACGTTGGTGTCGAGCGATACCCACCATTGGTGTCGATCGACACCGACTCTCTGCAGACGCACCAACTGCATTTTTCACTGGATCTCTTCTCCAAATCACCATCATGATATGAGCGAGTCTCCAAGGGGTTCCACAGGCATCAATCATCAAATAAACAAACAAACAAGCAAAGAAATCAATCAAACATTCTTAGATAAGCATGGTCATGCACTCACCTCTTAGACAAGAGAGAACAGCAACGAACAGGGACTTGTAAGGGTGAAAACAATCTCCACAGACACCACACACCACAAATCAACCTTTCTCTAGCCTTGAACCACCAAGAACAAGCTTTGATCTCTCCAAAAACCCACTCAAAGGCACCAACAAAGATCGAACTCACTCTCTGTTCTCTCTCAAACTCACAAAGCGACAAAGTGAAAGTAAAAGAGAGAAACGGCGCCTCAAAGCTATAAAGTCGACCTAGGTTTTCCCCCAAACCAAGCCTCAATTGAACCGACGATTTAAAACTTAAACCGTCGAACCCAAAATTACTAGTGTCGATCGACACCCAACCTCAGTGTCGATCGACACCACCCGGATTTCCAGACACGGGCGTTACGTAAACAATAGAACCAAGAAAACCAAGCACTTCTTCTTCTGAGATACAAGTGATAGAGATTTATCAAGGATGCCCATGGCCAAACCGAAGAAAACATCAACCACCCTCTATCTTGATGAGAGCCAAACTCTCTAAATCAAGTACTTCAAAACCCGACAAGCAAATACTTTTGGAAGCGACGAGGATGTTGATACGCCAATGCACGGCTAACTATAAGCCTTCCAAACGCGATCAGATCTCAACTGATCTCGAACACTAGGACAAGGAGAGAGCCCTAACTTCTCAAAAGTCACCAATCTCCCAGGGAACGACGAAAGTATCAAAAGAGCTATTACCCACATCGAATCCCAAAAGAAGAAGATAACTCAACAAACTTGGGAGACTACCATCACATTCAATAAAAACAATATGAACACCGCTGCACCCGACACTAATAACTAATCCTAGCTAACGCCAAAGAAGGATGACTATATGAACATCTTACCAAACCAGTAGACAACAAGAACCCAAGACAACAAAATCCAGAAAAATTCACTTACGAGACCAACCAAAGGTGGATCTGACAAAGTTCGAAAATCCAGAGGATGTCAAGCAAGCCTCACTATGAAGACCAGTCCACGTTGCTGAGAAAATTCTCTTTTTCATCGAATCACCAAAACTAGTGGAAACTTAAATAACTATAACAAAAAGGAAAAGCAGCAAGAACTCTCTCACAATCACGACGAAGAGCCTCGCTAACCAGAGAGGACAATCAGAAATTTGAAACTGTTGAACGGCAGGTAAAGCAAACTCCACGGGAGAAAAAAAATTGTCTGCCTAAAATGATTGTGAAGATTATCTTTGTAAATCTTTCTTGTTTTTTTTTTAGTCGTCATTCATTGATCTTTATTAATAAGAGGGAAAGGTTACAAGAACAGAGCAACAAAAGCAAAAACAGAGAGAACCAAACAAGTCGATCAAGTTCAATCCGTTGATGTAACCACGCTGGACCTCCCCTTGATAAGTAAGAGGTTAACCGACCATCTCGCGTGACGCTATCCGCTATCTCTTTCGCCACCGAGTTTGCCTGCAAGAAGGAGACATGGAAGGATATATTCATCATGATAAATCTTTCTTGTTTAATCAAACATCTTTTAAAAAACAAAATCAATTTAGAAATAGAAATTTTGAGACTAGAATATAATTTAGTTATAAATTTAGAAGTGTTGTAAAAAAAACATAAATCTCTATATAAGTAAAAGAGGAGTACAAAAAGTGCTTCCGGGTCGGTTATTTTTAAATATAACCCGAGATTATGTAATCAGATCTTCAATAGTCGGTTAGCTAATGGGTTACAGATCCGATCTGATAATACTTCTAATCGGTTTTCTTTTGATATCTAAACATGGTAACAAGATTTGTGCTTTTATTAAGCATATTCGAAATAACAGCCTATGATTCTTTTATGATTCTTTTTAGTAATACACTTAAGTATATTAGTCGTAGAGAATAATTGAAGATATTACCCTCTCAATCACGCAAATCTCTCTTAGAATATTCCCTTACAAACAACCCTAATCTAAGCCACTTAACGTTTTGCTATATAAAGCTAATTCGTCATCTATTCAACACACCTACAACCAATTCTTCTTTGTCTCTTCTTTGTCTCTTCTTCTTTTACCGATTGACAGCCGATAACAGCCCCAGAAGTAGCAACGGCAACAACACATAAGGCAGAACCAGCTGTGGCATGGTGGAGGAGGCGAACCGTGACCTAAACTTGCGGAGACGGCTGTCTAGCTTATGCTTCAGCTGGGAGAAGCATAATTGGGTCTCTTGAAAGCTGTAAGATTCAAGAGATGAGAAAGGGTTTTCAAACGTGTCGAGCTTAAGAAAAACGTCAAACGCCAAATTACAGAGGGATTCGTCAATGGTGGCGTTGGAATCACCGGGAAAGACGTTGAAGAGTTCTAAATGGGGTGAGTAAAGATAGTGGCGAGCACTGTGGACGTTTTGGTAAAGATTCAAGCAAAGGCGAGTAGCGTTTTCGCTGTGTTGGAAATAAGTGGAGCAAGATTAGTAAGTGTAGTTACTTGGCGTTTCTAAGAGCTTCTTGAATACATTCTTTGTTTGGTTAGAGTACTTGAGATAGAAGCATCTCAATGTCCGGTTAGGTATGGTGATGTTGATGATGATTTTGCGTGGGATCAATCACGTGAAACCGTAAACGTATGTCGTGGTAGGAAGGGGTCTGAAAAGCGTGAGCCAACTCACGGCTGAGGTTAAATGTGGGAGACGGAATAGAAGTGTTGTTTCTGGAAGTGGAGGCCGCCGCACCACTCTCTGTTCAACAGAGCCAAAAATATAACTCAGTTACGCATTTCAAAAAACACGTGGTGGGCAGTTTCGGAGTGAGAAAAGACGCATACCTAACGAAGGATGGGGAAGAGGGTCGTTGCCGGAGAGAGGCCTCTGGAGAGGCTTGGTTGAAGGAGAGACAGTACGGCATCCAGAAGATAAACTACTTGATTCATCAAAGGAGAGCTTACTGAGTCAGAAAAGCTGATTACATTTGGGAGAAACATTTGCCATGCTAATAAGTAACAACATATGTTATGCCTCTTTAAATTTGGAGGGGAGAGACATGTACAACATACACTTGGTGGACTATAAGAGAGGTTGTGTCACCATTAACATAGAATTCTTTTTGTTCCTCTTACAGGAAGACGCATTTAGAGTTATGTATATGCAAACATTATAGCCCATTTTAACCCAAAAAAAAAAATTATAGACCATTTTAACCCAAAAAAAAATTATAGCCCAAAAACTTTATATTAAAATCATTTCAAATTGAGCCCCAATCCAAAAAACACTACATCATCATAGCCCAATGGTAACAATATAATTAAAAGTTTAACAAATTATAGCGTAAACAATTTTTAAAAATTATCAAATTACACGATTAGTTCAAAATTTTGAAATATGTTCCACCAAAATTAAAAAAAAAATCTATACAAAGGTAAACATATAATTTAAAAGTACCCGTTTGGAAATTGTGAAAAATGTCCAAAAAACTCGAAATTTCAAATTTAGGACGAAAAAAGCATGAACTTTCGAAATGTCAATTAAATCATAAAGTTTGGTTTGACTTTTCGATAAAATAATCAAGTTTCGTTGACTGAGCCATTTTGAGCACGACGTTAATTTTCCTTTAAAAAAAATAATAACGCAGTTAACTTTCCGTTAAAACCAAAACGACGCCGTTTAGTAACTTTTTAAACGTGGTAATATAAGTCTTTCTACACTTCTAAATTTGTATATGTAAACTGGTAATATAAAACTTTATTTATATGTAAATTTGTATATGTAAATTTACATATAAAAACTTTATTTATATCCTGATACCATTCGTTTTTAACAAAACCCAGGACATAAAAATCTTTTGGCTATGATACCATTCGTTCTTAACAAAACCCAGGATATAAATAAAGTTTATATATGTAAATTTGTATATGTAAACTGGTAATATAAAACTTCAAATGAAAATTGTTGTACGATTGAAACAAAGTAAAAGAAAAACAAGGCGTATGATTAAAACTTACTTTATTAGACTTGATAGAAAATACAAGGTTTGAAAATACAAATACAAAGCTTTTAACTTAAGAGTATGAAAGCGCAGGGAAATTGTAAAGATGATCTCTGGAAAAACACTCTGCCTTTTACAAACACAAACTCTTTCTATTTATACAAAAGTTGTGATAAGTTGTCTTGATGATCGTTGATGTGGCATGTTGTTGTTGTTGCATAAGGTGAGTAAGCATTCTCTTGATTAATGGTTTTGTCTTTTGCTTTTTCTTGCACTCTTCAGACGACAAACTTGAAGTGTTGCATAATTGAAGTTCTTGTCTTGTTGTTGTACTGGAGCTTCGAGCGTTGATCGAGTCGATGGAAGAGGTATGGTGTCTTTTCTCCTTTTTTTTTTTTTAATACACTTACTAATATAATACTGTTTTATAAGGGAAGAGTAGTAAGATAATATATTATAAGGTATATTTATTTAACTATGGATAAGTGTTTATAGAGGACTGAAATTATAAAGTATATAGTTATATATATAAGTGTTTACATAATTATATAGGACTGAAATATATGGAGTATATAAGATATATATAGTTATATATAAGAGGACTGAAATTATAGAGTATATACTTATATATATAAGTGTTTACATAATTATATAGGACTTAAATATATGGAGTATATAAGATATATATAATTATATATAAGTGTTTGTATAAATATAGAGAACTGAAAAGTATAGAGTATAAATGATTCTTTTTTTTTTTTTTCTTTTTTTCCCCTTTTTTTGACATGTACCACAATAAGAGGAGTGGCCTCTTTTTTGACATGTACCACAATTACATACAAAAACATCTATCAATTACATTCAAATAATTCTAATGACTCATAATTTTTATACATTATTTTCTATTAGTCATGATGTTTAAGATTATTGTATTTCATTTCTCATCACACAGTTTTGGCCAATAAATTACACCACATATAGATATAAAATTTAACACCATGTTTACTATAAAATAATAAAATAATGACATATCGAATAAAATACATTAAAAATAATCTAGACTCGAAAACATTCTCCCGCGCTGTAACGTCGGTCAGATCCTAGTTTGTGTTGATTGGTTCTCCCGCTCTCACACGCCTAGCGGTTGCTAGCGTTTGGTACCAATCATACAAAACGCTTCACACCGCTTTGGATCACTCGAAATCGCTGGATTTCAAAAGCTTTTTCCCGCAAGCTTTTGTAGTCACGGGCGATTGCGATTGATTTAAAAAAGGAAAGAAACTGAAAAAGGAAAATTTGTAAATTAAAATATATGTTATCAAATCTTATATATATTAAAATTAATTCTCAAATAATAATTATTCTCTAAATTTAATTTTCCAATATTATTAATTATTCGTGTTTCACTATAAAATTTATTTATTTAACATTTGAATAATTATCTAATACATATATTTAGTAATTATTTATGATTTGTAATTTTAAATCTTATTTAAAATGTTTATACTTTCTCATAAATATATTTTACTAAAACAATACTTGATTTAAATAATTATTTAGTAATTTATTTATGGTTTTTCGTTATTAATTATATTCATTTCTCAATATATTTTTATCATAATAATATAGTTTTGATTTATTTTCACAGTTTTATAATTTTATTTATATTTACTTTTGAATTTTTTGATATAACCGCTCTTACACCCGCTGGTCAACCAGTCATAAAACTCCCGCAAATACACTCATTTTTAAACGTTAAACCAGTCGTTCAAAACGCATAATAACGTTTGAATCCACAACAGTCAGCTTTCGCAAATTCCTGTAACCGCAATCGCAATCCGTTTACCTTAGGAGGATTTCTCCAATGGCTTTTGCTTTACAAAAAAATTACTTTTCTCTTGCCTCACAGCAGCAAAATCTTCATGGTGTCTGCCTCTGCTTCTTCTTCTTCTTCTTCTTCTTCTTCTTCTTCTTCTTCTTCTTCTTCTTCTAGATGCATCTGCTCAGAGAGAGATAAACAAACCCTAAATTGCGGCTGAATCTTTTATTGCATCCCCACCATTTCACAGCTCCTGAACCCTGAATTCTCACTGAAATGTGTGCCACTGCTCTCAACTAAGCAAAAGAGATTTGTGAGATTTCTAAATCCTGTTCAAAAAAGAAACAGAGATCGTGTGTTGTCTGATGGTAATGGCGAATAGGCTTCCTCTTCGAGAACGGGTATGTTGTGTCTTCAATCCCTAATCTTAGATCCTGCCTGAAGCAATCGCTTTGATCTGATCGGTTTAGTTCGGTTTAGTTTGTTGCTAAAAATAGAGTCTTTTGATTTACGGTTTTAGTTTCATGATCTGTTTAGCTTAATTCTTACTAGAAGTTGGTGTCTGGACCGATCTTGATGTAGACAATTTGGACCCTTTCTTGAGAAAGTCAAATCTTTTTATTCCTGTAATAGAAACTCTTACCAATTTGTACCTAAAAATGGAGACTTTTGATTTAGGGTTTTAGTTTCAGGAACATTTTAGCTTAATTCTTACTAGAAGTTGGTGTGTGGACCGTTCTTGATGCAGACAATTATTATTTTGGACCCTTTCTTGAGAATGTCATGTCCTTTAAGTCTTGTAATAGAAACTCTTACCAACTCATTGCTTCTGAATCGTGGCTTTGATATTGTTAGCCTGTGTGGTTGATTTATTCATGATTAGGTTCAAGTATTGTATAATTTGTGAGTCTTAAGCATTTGGTGAAAGGGTTGACATGAATCTTGTTGAATGCTTCTGTTCTTGTGCTTGATATGGTTCTCTGTGTGCTAAGATGTCCTTATATGAGAAAAGTTAGTTCCCATTTTCACCATTTAGTATGATTCACAGTTCTGTATGTTTTGGTGCTTAGTGTGTAATGAGTTCTTTTACTCTAATCGGCAGAGGAAGCAGTGGGTTGGGTGTTTTAGAGTGTTGTCTTGTTTTCGTGCGAAAAAAGGAGAGAGACGTATTGTGCCGGCTTCTCGAATACTTGAAGGGAATGTTGCAACTGGTCATCATCATCATTCAAATCAACCTCAGGCAGGGGGATTGAGTAATCAAGCTACATCAATGCTTGCTCCACCTTCCTCTCCAGCTTCTTTCTCACATTCTGCTGCTCCTTCGACAATGCAATCGCCAAATTGCCAGCTTTCGTTATCTGCTACTTCTCCTGGTGGTCCTTCATCCGCAATGTTTGCAACCGGGCCTTATGCTCATGAGAGGCAACTTGTTTCTCCTCCGGTTATCTCAACCTATACGACGGAGCCATCTACTGCTCCGTTGACTCCTCCTCCTGAGTTCGCACATCTCACCACTCCTTCGTCGCCCGATGTACCATATGCCCGGTTCCTGACATCTTCTGCTGATCTCAAGAAAACAGAGAAAGGTGATTATATTTCTTCACACGATCTTCATACAACATACGCACTGTATCCTGGCAGTCCTGCAAGCAGTCTTAGGTCACCAATGTCAAGGACCTCAGGCGATGGTCGATGCTCATCCTTTCCCGAGCGTGAGTTCTTACCGCAATGGGATCCTTTGGCTTCTCCAAGAACAGGCCAATGTTCAAGGAGTGACTCTAGTTATGCACAGACACCTGAGACTAACAATACTCCAAAGGCATCTGAAAGTTCAAATTTCTTCTGTCCTGACACATTTGCTCGATACTATCGTGACCATGATGCTCCGTTTTCTCAAACTGGTGGAAGACTAAGTGTTTCAAAGGACTTAGATGTTTATCCAACTAGTGGAAATGTTCAACGCATTTCCAAGCAAGATATGGAAGAACCTGAAGCATACAGAGCTTCATTTGGTTTTAGTGCAGATGAAGTCATCACTACAAGCCAATATGTGGAGATCACACATTTGAACGACGACTCCTTCACCATGAGACCACATAGTTCATTGGATACAACTTCACCAAACTGTAATATAAAGACTGCATCAGAACGCAAAGGGCTAAATTTTTATGGCTCAGACGCTAACTTGGACCTGCAAAAAACTGAATCTACTAGAGGCAACTTACAAGAGCCGCTCGAGTTGTATAACGGTAATATGTCACATGATCTAAGTTTTACAATTTACCTCAAATGATGAGAATGTGTTTTGAAACCTCCTGTGTTATATATATGAAAGCAGATCATATGGAGCTGCAACCTGGACACATATCGGTATCAAGCACACCGGGCAATAAAGGTCAAGCGAAGACAAGCAGAAAATACAAGATGGGTCTGTACAGTTCAGATGCAGAAATTGATTATAGGAGAAGTCGACAAAGCAAAGGAGATTTTGCATGGCATGACTAGAAGAGACACTCTTCTTACTCTTCCTATACGTTTTCTTTTAACTAATCTGTAGAGTTTGGTTTGGTTTTATAAATATATATACACGAACAGATATTGTATTTAATACACTAGATATAACAATTTCAAGCAAAATCTTGGCTCAAAGCAAATATAATACAGAGGAACCATATGATTGTCAAATTCATAGACTCCCTCTTATGAGTTCCGAATGGATGATAAAATGGAAGTTGGAGTCATGGTTAATCCAACGAATGCTTCTATCTTGCTTTTTCGTCACAACTCGTCTCATTTTCGCTCTTTGTGTCTCTGTTAGGCACTTTGATATTGTATTGAAGAGTTCAGCCATGTTGAGAGAAGTATCCTTCGCATAGTTGTAAACGATCTTTGGCAATAGAATCTTTGTCTCTTTCTCAAATCCAATACTTGTTTGGATGAAATCGTCTCTAGCTTGTTTAAGTTCTTGAAAGATCCCTTCTGCTGTATAAACTCGGACCTAATAAACAACCATCACATTGTTTTGAAATGGTTATAACTCTGTTTGTTAGGTAAAAGGGAAAGGAGTTGTGTCCATTTAGTACCATTGGATCGGTTGATGCTCCGTTAGAGAGGGCAAAGTGAAGAAGTGGTTCGGCATAGTCCAACGCATAAGTGTGTCCACCGCTACTCGTCTTTGAACTCTTACCCGATGAAAATAGCGTCCATAAACGCTACCATGGCAAAGAAAAAAAAACAGATTTCACATTTTTAGAAAGTAGAAGATATTACTAAATACTAATCACTATGGTTTTAATTGAGAGAAAGTAACATAAACAACTAAAGTCATAAATCAACTTACTGATGGTGAATGGCAAGGACTAATGCCCAATATCAAACTCTGGATATCATATGCATTTATCCACTCCCCACCTATGTTAAATGCTGCCTGGACAGGTTTAACAATTAGTTGTTAGATTTCTCAAATGATTATCTAACAAAACAATTGACTCAAGAAAAAGATCAATATCTCAAACCTTCAAGACCATTGTGATTGTTGTATCTTCGCCAAGTCCACATACAATATATGCCTGTAATATTACACAAGTTTTAAGATCATATATGATAGTAAAAACGCGTTCGGAAACTCGAGTTTGCTAATTTGCTTACGTGCATCACCAAAGCATTATGAATGTTGATCCAGAACGCAAGCTTTTCTTCCCTAGACATCTTTGTTGCATCAACTTTCTCAAGCTTTTGAACCAATGATCTATATGTAAAGCAATAACTTTAAAATCTATGTAATACAAGAACCTTTACACTTTATTTTTGACTATATACAATCTCACCTGAAATGCTGAAGCATGCTCTCAATGGACTTTAAATTGTCATCGTCTAAGTAAAGCTTATGGATAACAACTCCAAGTTCTTCTCCACACTCTTCATTCTTTGATTTCTTGAAAAATATGTTATGTCCATTGTGTGAGAGTTTGAAGTATATCACACAAATATTTCTCATAATCTCTTCAGAGAGTTTATTGGGACTAAGAGTGTTAAGACCAAGAAGATCAGCCAAACTCGGGTTACCGGAGTCAGATCTTTTTATCTTGTCCTGAAAACGTTTCATAAGTAAAATCTAACATTAAAGAAAAATGCAGTAACACGTCAACATATGCATCAACAAATCAAGATCACTCACTGTTTCAGACAAGCTTTTGAAGCTGGCTGAGATAGACTTATCAGACACAGAAGAGACCTGGTCACTGCGAAGTTTGGTCTTAAATGGTGATGATACTGCAGGCAAATAATCTCCGAAAGATGATCTGTAGAGCGAGAGAAGATACAGCTCCAACTGTAAGATCTCTGTCTCGAGCTCCGCAATCTCCCCTTTTAGTTCTTCATCAGACTGCGAATATCAAGAACCCCTAAATAGATAAGCTAACATGTATGTATGCATATCAGTTAGATATGTACATGAAAGCATGAAAAGTGAAGTTAACCTTAGGCATTGAGGTACCAAGGCTGCACTTCACCTCCTCAACATCCCACATAGGAGATTTCTTTAAACACAAACCAAAATTTTTGGGAAAAGTTAACCTAACTTATCCATCAAGAAATCAATAGTAGATGAATATATTAGTAAACAAGAACTTACAGATATGGCTTGAGAAGGCTCGTTTTGAAATGCTCTGAAGATATAAAGCAACCATAATTAATTTTAAAGCAAGATTAAGTCACGATAACTTGAGATTAACAAGGGTAAAGCAAAGTACCTTGGAGTACTTAGCTGAGAAGAAGATGACGAAGAAGAAAAAGAAGAAGATGAATAATGATAACTCTTCGACGGCATTGTCTCTCTAATAAACCTTAACTTGAGAATATGAGATGATAATAACAAAGAAGATGATGAGTATAATAAAAGGAAGAACCAAGAGAGAAGATGGGAAGGTGAAAAGGACAGTGATTGGGTTTGGTATCCTAACGAAGCCACCACTAGGTGAAAAAGAATCTAACAGACCACATATATACCAAATCTTATGAAGTTTCTAAATAATGTTTAGATAATTATAAATCAAATGATTAGACAAGAAACTTATACCAAACCAAACCCAATCCTACAAAAAAAATGAGTTAGTTGATCTTGTCTATAAGTATAAAAGAGGAAGAACCACTCCTCTTATTAATAATAGGCATCACTTACCTTTTACCGAAATAAAATAAAATAATAGGCATCACCAAATCTATGTTTTATGATAAATTCAATGCTAAACGAAAAAATAAAATTATTATATATGTATATACAATTTATATTGTAATTTAATTTCTGTATTGAGGCCCATATCAAAACGCTCTCTCCTCTCTCTGGTTTAACCTAGCCGCAATCTCCTTTTGAGGGGGAAGTACCTTTCGCCGGCGTTGTCGCTGCTTGTGTACCTCTCCCTCCGTCGTTGCTACTTGTTGTGCTTATCAGGGGCGGATGGTTCACAGATCTTGAGCTTCAGAGATGGGCGAGTTCTTTTCTCCGACATCGGTGGCGTGGTCTTTCTTCTCGGATGTAGCGGCGGATCCATTCGGACGGTGGAGAGATCTCTTGCGCTAGACCCTGGTTCGAAGACGCTGGTGGTTGTATGAGACTCTCTCCATGGCTCTCCCGTCCTACTGGTCGCTGCGGCTACGGCGGAAGTCCGTGAGGAAAAGGTGGGTTTGCTGTTTGTCTCGGTGGTTTACGCTTGGATCTTTGGATCCTTTCTCGGCCGCTGCGGATTCCGGTTAAGGAGGGTTTGTCTGAGCCATCATCCTCCGGTGCCGCCGTTTGTGGTTTCCATCGGACCGGTTGATTAGTCCTCTGTTCAGGGGATTTCGAGGCTTTCGGTTTGGTTGGTGGGGTTAGATTCCCGGCTGTCGGATTGCTAGGTATGGGATCCGGTTTCTCGGAACCGGTTGTTGGTCAGTTGAGTATTCTGGGAGGGATGTAGCGGGTTGGTCGGTCGGTGGTTTGGTAGCAATGGTGGGAACCGGTTTCTCCCACCGGCGTTCCCCATCCCCTCGTCTCTGCCGCAAAGTTGTGGCCCTTGAACCCGCCGGATTTGGTACTCTGAGTGGCTGCCTCCGGTTATACAGCAAGATCCGAGCCGCCGATCTGATCGCCGGAAGTTTTTCCGATTTCTTCTTTTAAATTCTATTGTTTCGTTTTTGTAACCGATGCCCGGCCCGTTAAAGGCCCAACCCATTAAGGGGTTTTTAATAATTATTAAAAAAAAAATAAAAATAAAATAATTTCTGTATTGATGAAACCTCAAATGATGCCATAATATCGAATTGAGTTCACTTGGCTTGAAGCCCAATTCGGTAATTTTTTTTTTTAAGTCTGTTTTCTCAAAAAAAAATAAACAGTTATCAACTAGATAATAAACTAGATATCAACTAATTTTTATTTACCCAAACAATATTTATTCATCAACTAGAAAGAGTAAAACATAGTATAAGTTAGATAATTATTTAGTGAGCTAATATGATAAAGTATATGTATATCGATAAGTTTATAAATATATTGAATACAATTATCGCGATAAATGTTTAATTATATGATAAATATATATTTATCGTGTTAACCCATTTATTATATCATATGTAAAAAATAAAAAGTTGTATATAGTTTATTTATTGTATGGATAACCAATCCCCTATATAGTAAAAGAGAAGTACACTTTCTCTTCAAAAAATATTTTTGTGTAAAATTATCAAAAAAACTTAAACAATAAATATCCTTTCTTCTTTCATTAAGGGTAAAATTGACAAAATTCACGACACGGGTCGGGTAATTTTAGAAAACACAACCCGAAATTTTGTAATTGGATACTAGCCTCGATTACTCATTAACGACCTACGCTATTGGGCTTCGAAGAAAATGGTTTTTGAATTGTGAGAAAAAATCTGGTGGGCTAGGATATAAATTGGGCTTTGAAAACATAAATAATTAACGTCATATCCAAAAACGACCAATTCTTCTTCTCTTTTGGAAAGAATCTTCATTTGGAAAAAGAATCAAAATTCAAACTATGTTTAAAAGAAAATTCCGTCAATTATGCCTGGAATATATTATCAACTACCAAATTAAGAAACAAAGTTAATCACATCCAATACAAAAACCATAAAATCTTTGCTCATTGATTATCTTCAATAACTTAGGTAGGAGAATATTTTATGCTAACATATTCTATAATATTCGTTAATTATTCTAACTAAATACTATCGTTTGCTCAAATCTCTATATATACGAGACTCACTCACCATTCTAAAACCTGAATATCAAGACAACTCAATCACATTTCAATAATCGATTAGGTTCAGAATTATTAATCGGAGTCGCCTAATATAAATGATGAATGATATATAACTTATATTTTATGGGAAATCAAACAAACTTACATGTACAATTGGGTCTTACTTAGTGTTGATCTCACATATAGACAAAGATGAATCAGGAATTTTCAATTAACCCCCCGAATCCGATTGACTCGAAGAAGGACCCGTAGAACTTCAATAAGTCTTTTCTCTATTTGAAGGCAAACATGTGGAGCTTCAGTATACAGCGTCGTGATTTGCAGTTGAAAAGAAATAATGGGCTTAACAAAAATAAGAGAGACAACGTTGATGGAAGACGATAGAGGGAATTGTAGAAAATAGATGAATCAGATGAAAATTTCTTGGTGTCACAGACGTCGAATTTTTTTGCTAGCTTGGTCAAATTTTTTGCTTTCTCAGAGGAGGAAATGAACGGCCAAAATTATTCCTGTTGAGCCCTTAAATTGTGAGTGTAGCAAGACTTGGATATTAACATATGTAATTCCCAAGTCCATTTAACAAAATACAAAATGTCCATCAGATACGAATAAACGACGACATGACCATTGGTTATTTAGGGACTCTTCTATAGACAATGTTTAAAAACAAACTACATATTATGGACTAACGAATTCAAAGTAATTAGCACACACTCCGACTGGCTTTATTAAGTATCCAAAATTACTAGGTATTTGATATAAATGAGTCAATATTAGTTATAATATAAAATCACTAATCTAACTTATTTCAAAAATTTTACGACTACGGAAACATTTCGGACAATTATTTAAAAATCAAAAATGCCGACTTTTCCCCCGCGCTACAGCGCGGGTCATACTCTAGTTTATTAGTATTTTAACTAATATAATATCATGATAATATATAAATTATGTGTTAAATGTATATATATCATGCTAACTCAGTTATCAGAGTTATACACAATTATAAGAAAATCATATTTATACATAATTTTATTTTTTGATTATGTGATAAGCTTGATAATTTTTTAAAATAATGTATATCTATAATTATAGTGATAACAAAAATAATAACGTGTTAAGTAATATTTTATCTCGTTAATATCAAATGTAAATAGATAATGATAAAATTTAGAATAGAGGTAAAAAGAAAAAAAAACAACTAAGGACAATGATGTAAGTTACCTTGCCGATTTACTGTAGAAACAGTGACACAATGTCAGTTAATTTTTCGTTCTTCTGGGTACATTCTTTGTAAATACCCTAAACACAAATCACACAATCTTAATTCTTCGATAAGCCATCTTTATGCAATCACCTTGATATGGAACGAACAATGACGAAACCACACAATTAAAGGCAACACAGAACACTCCTAACACCACATCAACAAGATGTCCTTTCCCTTGAACCAAACTCTCAAGAACAGCCCTCAAATCCATCCTAAACTCACAAAAACTTCACAAGGAAACTTAGAACCTTCTTCACTCTCTAGAAATATTAAAAGCGGCTAAAACACATTCCAAAGGTTGACTCTCCTCTTTTACGTCCGAGCCCTAGTGTTAACCAACCCAAACCAAGTTGATTTCGTAATTTGAAACAAACCGGCTGAACCAAACAATGTTGGTGTCAATCGACACCACCCATTTTCGAACACGGGTGTTACAGTCCTTCTCCACTAACATGGATTCTTCCGCGAATCCTTCAACACCATCCATCAGTCAAGGACTCCGTGCAACCATCACCATGGTCCGCACTATTGAGTATGTCAAGATAGAATAGACCATTCTGTTCTACTTTATATTGGCCTATTCTATATTGACTAAGTTCGGATAGTATAGACCATTAGGCTCGTCTCTATATTGGTCTATACTATACATACGACGGATGTTAAGAGATAAAATAGATTAGCATTATTTATATTATTAGCTTCCCTTGTAAGCTTATCCCTTATCCCACCTACATATATGTGTGGCTGTAAACCTAATGAAGTAAGTGAGAGCAATTCTCTCTCTTCTATTCTTGGTTACTATTCATCTTCTCTCCCAATCTCTTTCTCATTCTTGTTCCTCAAATCTAACACAAACTAGATGCTTTCTCCTTCATATACTTGATTTACTCTCTAGTATATTCAGATATATTGTTGGATATACGTGTGGATTCCATCACAAGTTGTTGGTCTCTTCATCTTAAGAACGAGTTCCCTTGTATGGTTAAAGAGAGATTCATTCACCAAGTGATTGTCTACTCTCTATTATGAGCTTAGTCTCATAGAAACTAACATGGTATCAGAGCGGGTCACTCTCTTGGTTCCTCAAGAACTCAAGAACTCGTTCTCTAAAGCATTCACTTTATTTTGTTGTTTTTAAAAGTTCTTACTCTCCCACCTCTTGTTGTTGAAAGCTTGTTCTTGGTGTTATTAATATGCCCATGTTCAAGCTTGAGGGGGAGAAAGATCTTTGTTTTGCATCTCCATTTAGCTTAGTCCATTGGATATAAGCTTGTTTCTAAAGATGCATCTTTGTAACCGTTGGACAAACTGTTTTGTTCCAAAGGTTTGTTTTGCTTTTCTTTACAACTAAGGCCACGGAAATCATCTTCTATATGGTATTTCGTGGTTCATGTTGATTCAAAGCCACTGGAAAACTCTTTTTCATGTGTTATTTCAGTGGGTTCATGTCTTTAACCGATGGGTAAATCGATTGCCCAACGGTCCATTATGTTTCAGCCATTAAAGCACCAAACTCTTGATGATTCTTGGATGCTCTTGGCTGTTAAAGTGTCTTTAGAACTCAAGAAAACAGAGAAAAACTCTGTCCATTTGAACTCTTGAGCAAATTCTCGATTCTCTTTTATTTATGCTCATTCTATTTGCTTCCGCTATTCTTCTTTACTTATGTTCATTCTCTTTACTTGCGCTTATACTCTATATTCTCTTGTTACTTATTCTCTACCATTCTCTTATATCCTTGTTACTTATATTCTCTCTTTATTTTCAATACCTTATTATCTAATCTCTCCCCATCTGTTGTTTAGAATATGTTCTTAAAATCTAAAAGAGGTTCAATCTTTGAAGATGGTGAGTTTGTTTGTCTCAAGATGGCACAACACAATACTTGTAGTTAGAACCAATGGCCACCAAGCTTTGGAAACCACAAGAGAGTCCAACCTAGTTAAAGCTCCGGAAGATACAAGGGTAAACCCGAGAGACTTACCGAGAGCGAATGCTTTGGTTGTGGTTCTTGTGGAGAGGCCTAATGGAAAGGCAAGCTGGTGGAAGGTGATGAATCAGCTCAAAAGCATGTGTGTTAGTGTCAAGTTGTTGGAGTTCAAGATTGGATGTGCACTAGATGTCAAACCATACTAGGCACAAGGTCTCTTGACTCAAGACATGGCCCAAGCCATGAACAAATCAAGAGAGTGGTCCCAAAGAGGATTTAAACCACATCTCGAAATTTAAAGGCTAACTTCTAAACTCTCTTTTAAATTTAAATTCATCTTATTCAAGTATTGAAATTTGAATTTCAAGTTTGAATTTATTTAAATTTATATGTAAATATTTATATTTATTTGAAAATAGTTTAAATTTGTTTTTGAAAATATTTGAAATATTTCACATTCAGTTTAAATATTTTCTTAAAAATAAATATAGTATTTAAAAGAGAAATAAAGGTTCATTCCTAAATTTCTATAATTAATTCTCTCATTTGGTTTCTCAAGTTTTATTAAGTGTTTTCTTAAAACCCCACAACATATACTTTATTTCTCTTTAAATCTCATGATGAAGGTTTAAAGGAGAGGAGGCATGTGTGGAAATTCTCAAAGAGAAACACAAGATGAGGCAAAGAGGTCCATAAGAAGAGGAATCAAGTCATGAAGGACTAAAAGGAATGAAATCTCTTAGAGGAAGAAGCAAATTCTTAACCAGGCAATAAATTTCTCTGTCAAAGCGTCCTAAAGATTGACTCGTACGACGGCCTTTCACAGGGATTCAGCTTCCACATTCTTCATTAAAGTTGTTGGAATTTGAGTAAGCTTTCCAGTGAAAGTGATATCACCCACATCCGAGCATAAGATCAAAAGTTATGCCCGATTCAGTGGGTATATATCAATCTGACGCGACTGAGAAGAAGCTATCGACCATTGAGGTCGGTTAAGGTGTCGATTGGCCATTGCCTGGCCATGAAAAGAGCTTCAAAAGAAGCCAAATTGGAGCCCTTGAAACCTAAGAAGCGGTCATGAAAGAAGCCTTAGAAGACTAGTCTTGATGTTGTTCCAAGAAGGGATAATGAAGGAGGATTAGCTTTAAGAGCTAATGGCTGCTAGGCTTGGTGTTGTCAAGAAGTTTCAAAGAAATTTACAAAGAAGGAGAAGTCAAAGAAAGCTTCTGGAGCTAAGAAGGGTGTGTACAAACCTCCAAGATTGGCTCTGATTCAACTTTCAAGCCAAACTTGAGGGGGAGAAAAGTGTAAACAACCCTCATGGAGCTCTAGAAGATCTTTAAAGAAGCGAATAATCAAGGAAGCTTCAAAGAAGGTCTCATTCAAGATTTGCAAACCATTGTGTGTCCAAGCAAACTTGAAGAGAAGAAATGTTTTCTATCTCTCTCAAGCTTCAAAGGAAGCTACAAAGAAGATAGAAAGAAGCAAGACAAGCGTGTGGAGTTTAGAGCCGGTTATCAACAAGCAAGAAGCAAGACCACTTGATAGTTTCAACCACAGTACTAAACTCCGGCGGTACAAAGGATGACCCGAGGGAAGAGTATATATGGCTCTCTCAAGCGTGGTGAACCTATTTAAAGCTGACCGAGAGAGATAAAGCTAGATGGAAGGACTAGTGGAGATGCAAGGCTGGTGGTTAACCGATGGATCATCTCCATCACGTTTTGGTGCTTATATGTAATGTGGAGCTGTGAAAGAAGCTCCAATGATCCTAAAAGGAAGCGGCTGGAGAAGAAGTCTCCAAGCCAACCATGAAGCTCATCCAAAGTTGGATGTAGAAGAGGTGGATTGAGTTCTAGTAAGTCATCAACCATGAAGAGGAGACCTATGGGGCAGAAACTCAAGTGGTGGTGCAAAACAAGTCTCAACCAATACATTACAACAATGAAGACAAAAGGCTATCTCTAAACCCTTAACTCTTTCAATATCTTTAATTCATTGCTCACATTTTATTCAGATTAGCCATGCATTTAAAGTGATTTTGTCATGCTTAGAATCTGAATTTAGAGAATGAATTTTAGGATTTGTTTTTAGAGATTTGTCTTCAATTTACTCGGATTAATCATGCTTAATCTGTCATGTTTCAATTGGATTTGCATGTTTGAAATCTGATTTGTACTCTTGTGTTTAAATTGAGCTTAGTAAGAGACTAGTTCAGTTTAAGTTTGGTCTCTTTAGTCTCAATCTAGCTTAAGGTTATCCTTGTGGCCAATATACTTAAGATTTCTTTACATCTTTTTGTTGAAGGTGCAAAAAAAAGGCTAGATGAGAAGAAAAGAACCGGATGGATCATTCTAGCTTGACTCAAGGAAGATCAATCCATGGTGGTGACCGAGAGGGAGAAGGCCCTCAAGCGAGTACACACACGGAGGATTAGAGTCTCAACAAGAAGTCAAAGCAAGAAGCCAAAGAGATCTCACATTCAAACCATGGTCATAGCTACATCATTCAACCGTGAAGACTATACTCTTTTTCCCTTAACAAAGTTTTGTCCCAAGAGGTTTTCTTTGTTAAGGTTTTTAATGAGGTAGTCATTTGCGTGTTGCAAGCTTGGCCTTTGGTTCCCGCTGCCCAAGCTTGAGGGGGAGTATTAAAGAGGAAGAAGAGAAAGGAGAACCTAAGGCCGAAGTCTAGAAGACGAGGCCGAGCTTAATGGTGTTCAATGAAGTGTGACACTCAACTAGGCTCGTGTATCTCCAAGCTTAACCTCCGATGTCTCTACACTTAAGCTTGAGGGGGAGTATTGAGTATGTCAAGATAGAATAGACCATTATGTTCTACTTTATATTGGTCTATTCTATATTGACTAAGTTCGGATAGTATAGACCATTAGGCTCGTCTCTATATTGGTCTATACTATACATACGAGGGATGTTAAGAGATAAAATAGATTAGCATTATTTATATTATTAGCTTCCCTTGTAAGCTTATCCCTTATCCCACCTACATATATGTGTGGCTGTAAACCTAATGAAGTAAGTGAGAGCAATTCTCTCTCTTCTATTCTTGGTTACTATTCATCTTCTCTCCCAATCTCTTTCTCATTCTTGTTCCTCAAATCTAACACAAACTAAATGCTTTCTCCTTCATATACTTGATTTACTCTCTAGTATATTCAATATTGTTGGATATACATGTGGATTCCATCACAAGTTGTTGGTCTCTTCATCCTAAGAACGAGTTCCTTTGTGTGGTTAAAGAGAGATTCATTCACCAAGTGATTGTCTACTCTCTATTATGAGCTTAGTCTCATAGAAACTAACACGCACTCCTACAACTAATCCCTTCGAGGTCTCTATCTAATCAATATACTCACGTTCCATACCCTATTTGCTCATACTAAAAAAAACTTATCCCGTTCACAGGTCGCAACTCATGAATCATACTGACTCGTCATCATGACTTTGCCTTTAGACTTCGATATCCAGGAAGTCTCACTGCACCCCCCACTCTCAGGTCGCAAACTTTAAGTCATACCAGCTCACTATCAAGCCCTCAGCCTAAGCTTCGATATCTAGGGAGTCCCTTTTGCTCTCGGGGAGTCACCCTAAAGTGTGCTCTCAAATTGTCATTTGAGGTTATCACGTGTTATCCGAGCAAATAAGTCTAAACACCCCAAGCATATCTCTAGATCATATATACCTCATGAGGTTCTCCTATAGCATCGCAATGATATACTAACCACCATACCAAAAACTTTCCAAACATAGAACAATATTCCCCATAACTTTACATTTTTAGAAACTCAACACATATTTCTTTTCTATGACAACACAAGTAAACTCCAAAAAATACTCATTTATTAAACTCCAAAGTCATAATTGTTACAACCTAAACAAAACTCAACTCCAACACGGAGAACAAAAAAAGACCAACAGTCTAAACCTCGACCTGCTTGTCGAACCACTTTCGGAACATTGCCTTCATCCTGGCCTCTGTCTCCTAAGTCTCCTCCAAAATCCCATCAAAGTCCCATTGGACTCTCATCAAAGAAATCTTCTTACGCTGAAGTTCCTTATCCCGCCTCTCGAGAACCCTCACTAGTCTCGCCACCAAAGTCATGTTGGGCTGAAGATCTACAGAAATCTTAGTCAACACCTCGTCATCCTTATGCAAACACTTCTTTAGCATCGACACATGGAAGACCTTGTGAAATGCCTACATAACCTCAAGTAGCTCCAACTAATATGCCATTGGTACAACCCGCTTAACAATCCTGAAAGGATCCATCTACCTTGGACTCAACTTAGACTCAGTAAGGGACCTGTTAGGACAACACATCATCGCCATCTTGAGATACAACCTATCTCCCACCTCAAACTCCAACTCATTCCGTCTCTTATTAGCATAACTCTTCTACTGATCTTGAGCCTCCTTCATGTTCAGTTTTAGAACTTGGATCTTCTCTGAGATTATATGAACAAAATCGGTACCATCTATGCTCTTATCCCCCACTTGAGTCCAGTATAACGGTGTACGATACGGGCACATGGCCTATCATAAAACACCTCAAGCCATCCAATACTCGCTTGGTACCTATTGTTGTAGAAAAAGTCCACAAAGCTCAAGTGATTCCCCCAATGACCACCCCAGTCCAACACATACATCCTTAAAAAAATCTTCAAGCGTCTGAATAGTCCACTTGATTGACCATCTATCCGAGGATGATACGTTGTGTTAAAATGCACATTCATTACCATCTCTTCTTGGAAAGCCCTCCAGAACGCTAAAGTGAAATTTGAATCTCGGTATGATACAATACTGGCCAGAACACTATGAAGCTTTACTATCTCCTGCACATACTTCTTGGCCAACACTACAGCTCCATTAGTTTTTTAATAGCCAGGAAATGTGAAGACTTGGTCAAACAATCCACAGTAACCTAAATGGCATCTTTAAAAAGAGACACCAGTGAACCCACCACAAAATCAACTCTGGAATAGGGAGATTGTGTAATAGCCCGCTCGGCACTTGGTGCTTGCGACCCAGTTAGCAACATCCTTCTTCTGCTTTTTTCCCGACCCATTTATAATACCGCTTAAGATCCTGGTACATTTGTTTACAAAAAAAAATTCTGGTACATCTCGATCGCTCCTAGATTAATAGTAAACATACTACAATGAGCCTCTTTCACAATCTCTTGTTCGAATTTGTCGGTTTATAACTATTTATAAAAACTAATCACAAATTCAATTGCCAGGACTCATGTAAATATTGAATTAAAATCTATGTCATCATATTATGAATATACCTCGGTAGTTTGCAGCAGAATGATGAACTGAAATAAACCAAGGTTTAAAGCACTTCAAACGTTGTGCCTCTACTGGTATCCACACGCACACAAACTGGATCACAGCGGATGCTAGTGCCGTCGAGATTAAATAGCAAAACTGACAAATTGTTTTGTCCTCTTGTGTTGGGAGATGAGCGGCAAGACTTGTGTGTTATATAATTGAAAACAAAGTTCATTATATACTAGTACACACATTAACCTAAGTCGTTTAGGATGTTAGTGAGCCAAGCCTGATGCTCATTACATACATTATATATAGACATATATATATATATATATATATATATATATATATATATATATATATATATCAAATATAGTATATGTTTTGTATAAATTATAATTATAATTGCACAAATATAATCATAGGTGTATATCTTATATAACATATGCTATACTATATAAACCCAACCTTGATCCAGTCTGCTTATAATTATACACGCCGCTGGTGTCGATCGACACTCGAGACTATCCTCGCGATACGGAAGATTGGTGTCGATCGACACTCGCCACTGGTGTCGATCAACAACAAAACTCTTGTAACGCCCGTGTTCTGAAAAATAATAGGAGACTTGAGTGTGTATAAGAATTATGGTGGAGTCGGTTTAATTCCGGTTGATTTCCTAAACTGGTCGATTTGTTAATTGAATCAAAGGAGGTTTAATTAATGTCGGTTTAGGTAAATCCTGGTTTAATCATAATTAAACCAGGAACCCTAGTTTTATAAAAAGAACGCTACTTCTCTCTTTTGTTTTGTCGCTGTTGTTTCTGAGAGTTGAGTTGAAGAAGGTGAAGTTCACTGGTGAGAAGGAGAGGGTTAGCTTTGCTTTGGTTAAGGCAAAAAAAGCAGACTCGTCACGTTTTGGTAGAATAGAGTTCCGACATATCAAATCTTATCGAAAGGTAACGAAATTTGGTAGGTTTGTTAATAAGGCGTGTACGTTGATTCTCCTTTTTACAGAAGTGAATTCGGATTAATATTCAGTAAGTTATATGCAGTTTAGTGAGACGAATCTTCTCTGTTGCGAACTGGGATCAGCGGAGTTTGTAAATTCGATCGTGGTTTCATCGTTTCTCCGATCGGCACCAAATTTTGTGGGAAGATTCGGGACGTCTGGTTCTTGCTTTCCACCGAAGGGATTAAGGAGTTAACGGTTGGTTTATGTTTTAGGGCTTCGTTTCTGCGGCTGTAGTTTTTCTGCTGTTTCGGTCCAATTGGTTCTTACAGATTTTGTTTCTGTGGATTGTTGTAGGGTGTTGTTTGGCTGTTGCAGTCGCGAGGAGAGTCTTTCCTGGTTGTTTTTGTTATTCAAATCACCTTGTTAAGGTGAGTGCATGACCATGAGATTATCTAAGCGATTGGGATTGAGTGAAATGTTTTGTGATGATTTGTAGGTGAATTGGAAGTGTTATTGGATGTTTAGCTTGCTGGATGGTTTGTTTATGTTATATATGTGGGTGTTATCTCATTGCTTGTGTGTATAGCTCGTAGATGGGAGGATCGCCCTCACTAAGTATTTATGAAATACTTATGCATCTCATTGTGTTTGTGGTGCAGGTAAAGTGTGACGTGGAATTATGGCGAGGAGAGGAGGATGATCTAGGGGCTCATTGGTGTTTTAGATTATTGTTGGATTTGTTAGGGTGTTAGAATGGAATTTAGAAACATGTTAGGATGATCATGTTTTGGAATAATGTTTGGTTGAACTTGTTGGTTTAATAGAATTGTTTATTGGATTTTTGGTTAAGTCTTCCGCTGGTTAATATTGTTGGTTTACTTTAATGAGATTGCTTGGTTTAATTGATTTAAATTATTATGGTCGGTTTAGCTGGTTTTAATTAATTGGGTTAATCCGGTTTGCATGTTTAAAAGAAAACAAAAATGGGATGGGTTCTTTCAATTTGGTATCAGAGCCCTTACGGTTCTAGGGCCGCCGTGAATTGGTGATTTTTAATGTGATGTGTGAAATTCGTTGATGAGAAATGATGATGTGGATTGTATGTTGATTTATTTGGGGTGTTTAATCAATTGTGTGAGCATGGAGACCTAGATCATTCTCTCGAGCCTTCAATGAGATTCCACGGTAAGTTGTGATGTTTTGTCTTTTCTCTAGTCGTTTGTTTTCCTAGTTTCTGCTTGTGGCAGTGTGGGAGGCTAGAGGTTTCGAGCATGGTGCTCGCAGTAGTTGTGTGGTTGTGGTGGTTGTGGTCTGGAGCGCGGGTCTTCGGGATGGTTTGTGGAGTTGACTTGAAGAATGGTCTTGGTGGAGATGATATTTCAGGTGGGAATATTGTTTGGTAGGTATGACATTGTGATGTTGTACTTGGACTATGTGAGTATTTCTTGGATTTGACATGTTGGTGTCATGTGAAGAGAAATATGTGTGAGTTTCTAAAAATAGAAAGTGTCGGGTTTGACAATTCTATTTTTGGAAAGTTTTGGGATTGTGGTTAGTATAGCATTGCGATGCTATAGGGGAACCACGGGAGGTAACTCTGATCTGGAGATATGCTCGGGGGGCGTTTAGACTTATTTGCTCGGATGTTATGTGATAGTCTCGGATGACGATTCGAAAGCACGCTTAAGGGTGACGACCTGAGAGCGAGTGTGATACTTCCCAGATACCGTAGCTTGAAGGCTGGAGGCCTAATAGTGAGCCGGTATGACTTGAAGGTTGCGACCTGAGAGCGGGGGGAGTGGTGAGACTTCCCGGATACCGTAGCTTGAAGGCTGGAGGCCTAATAGTGAGCCGATATGACTTGAAGGTTGCGACCTGAGAGCGGGGGAAGTGGTGAGACTTCGTGGATACCGTAGTCTAAGGCTGAGGCCTGAGGACGAGCTGGTATGATTCATGGGTTGCGACCTGTGGACAGGGGAGATGGGTGTGTATGAGCAAATAGGGTCTGGAACGTCAGTATATGGATTAAATAGGAGCCTCAGAGGAGTCAGTTGTAGGAGTGCGGACTGTGTAGACGGTTGCATGGAGTCCTAGATTGATGGACGGTGTTGAAGGATTCGAGGACGAATCCATGTTAGAGGGGGAGAATTGTAACGCCCGTGTTCTGAAAAATAATAGGAGACTTGAGTGTGTATAAGAATTATGGTGGAGTCGGTTTAATTCCGGTTGATTTCCTAAACTGGTCGATTTGTTAATTGAATCAAAGGAGGTTTAATTAATGTCGGTTTAGGTAAATCCTGGTTTAATCAGAATTAAACCAAAAACCCTAGTTTTATAAAAAGAACGCTACTTCTCTCTTTTGTTTTGTCGCTGTTGTTTCTGAGAGTTGAGTTGAGAAAAGAAGAAGGTGAAGTTCACTTGTGAGAAAGAGAGGGTTAGTTTTACTTTGGTGTTTAAGGCAAAAGAAGCAGACTCGTCACGTTTTGGTAGAATAGAGTTCCGACGTATCAAATCTTATCGAAAGGTAACGAAATTTGGTAGGTTTGTTCATAAGGCGTGAATTCGGATTAATATTCAGTAAGTTATATGCAGTTTGGTGAGACGCTTCTTCTCTGTTGCGAGCTGGGATCAGCGGATTTTGTAAGTGCGATCGTGGTTTCATCGTTTCTCTGATCGGCACCAAATTTTGTGGGAAGCTTCAGGACGTCTGGTTCTTGATTTCCACCGAAGGGATTAAGGAGTTAACGGTTGGTTTATGTTTTAGTGCTTCGTTTCTGCGGCTGTAGTTTTTCTGCTGTTTATGTCCAATTGGTTCTTAGAGATTTTGTTTGTGTGGATTGTTGTAGGGTGTTGTTTGGCTGTTGCAGTCGCGAGGAGAGTCTTTCCTGGTTGTTTTTGTTATTCAAATCACCTTGTTAAGGTGAGTGCGTGACCATAAGCTTATCTAAGCGATTGGGATTGAGTGACTTGTTTTGTGATGATTTGTAGGTGAATTGGAAGTGTTATTGGATGTTTAGCTTGCTGGATGGTTTGTTTATGTTATATATGTGGGTGTTATCTCATTGCTTGTGTGTATAGCTCGTAGATGGGAGGATCGCCCTCACTAAGTATTTATGAAATACTTATGCATCTCATTGTGTTTGTGGTGCAGGTAAAGTGTGACGTGGAATCATGGCAAGGAGAGGAGGATGATCTAGGGGCTCATTGGTGTTTTAGATTATTGTTGGATTTGTTAGGGTGTTAGAATGGATTTAGAAACATTTTAGGATGATCATGTTTTGGAATAATGTTTGGTTGAACTTGTTGGTTTAATAGAATTGTTTATTGGATTTTTGGTTAAGTCTTCCGCTAGTTAATATTGTTGGTTTACTATAATGAGATTGCTTGGTTTAATTGATTTAAATTATTATGGTCGGTTTTTTTGGTTTAATTAATTGGGTTAATCCGGTTTGCATGTTCAAAAGAAAAAAAAATGGGATGGGTTCTTTCAACCCTAACATCACTCCTTTGCACACTTGAGCCAATTCAAGACACTAGCCCTGGGCATATAATCCGGATCCGACAAAACAGATCTGAAAAATCCGATTTGGATCGGTGTCGGTTACTATGTAAAATCCGATTGGATTTTATGTTGAACATCATTCGGTTTTCGGATTTAAACCGATCTGAACCGAAATCCGATCGGTTATCTGCTAACTCGAATACACAATACACAATTACATATGACATGTAATCTCTGTGAGTGGTGACTATGATTCTGTGTTCTGTCATTCAAACGCCTAAACCTTTTTTTGTCTCGACTCTCACTTCTTGACAGAGAACTTTTGCCGACCCTAGTTTGCTCTCACCTCAGCGCTTGCGATTCACTCAACCCTAGTTTCCTTTGCTTTATATTGCTTTCCAAACCCCCAATTGCTACACTAGAAACTCTCACCTCTCAGCGGCTCCAAGGAGACTCTTTAGGTGAGGAAGAATCCATCTGCAACAAACAGTCACACACTATGTTAACAGACAGTCGCACAAACAGTCACACAAACAGTCACACACAAGATCTATACTACATATCTCTTTGATTATCTCTATCAACAGAACTATCACCATTAACAGTCACACAAACAGACGACATTTTTTCGCAAACAATATAAACTACAAACCGTAAACAAAGTTAAACAGAGATATAAACTACAAACCGTAAACCTTGAAGAAGCTAAACAAATCTAAAAAAGCTAAAAGAGTAGAACATATAAATTAGAAACTAGAAATTTGAAGCCATAAACAGATCTAAAGTCTGAAATTTGAGCAAAGTTAACAAAGCTAAAAGAAGTGAAATTGGAAACTCGAAAGTAGAACCCGTAGACAGTTATGAACTTTGAACAAATTAAACAAATTATTGCTGCTAGTAAGAAAAGGATTTCTCTGACAACAGATATATGGGTTGCACCTACGACAAGAGCTATCTACATGGTCATCACAACACAATATGTTGATGAAAATTGGTGCCTAAAGAAGATGATAATTGGTTTCAAGCACGTCCTTGACCATACAAGAGAAACAATCAATTATGTGCTTCTTGATTGTTTGGCAGAATGGAGAATAAACAAGATCTTTACTATCATTGTTGACAATGCCACTGCCAACACCAATGCTATGAAGAAGTTTAAGGAGGCATTTAGCTTAGTAGGACAGGATGCACTGGTTTTTGGTTGACAGTTCATGCATTTGCGTCCAAAGACTAACCAGCTTGGGATACAGTTTGATGTTTTGGGCTGGTGGAGGATCAATACTCCTAAGTATCATGTTTTGGCCTTAATAGCAAAGGATATACTTGCTATGCAAGTGTCCTCTGTTGCATCAGAATCTGCTTTTAGCAACAGTAACCGTATCTTATACCCATCTAGGAGCTGCTTAACTCACTACATGCTTGAAGTTCTAATGTGTAGTGAGCAGTGGTTAAAGGGTGAGATTCAGTTGAATGAGAAAGGAGTGGTTACCACTTAGCAAATTCTTGCTGAAATTGAATTGCAGGATAATCTTGAGAGAGGTAAATTACTAAGTTCTATAATCTGTTCATGATATCCTCTTTTCAATTGTGCATTTGAGATATTGAGTACCGCATGTTAAGTGTTAACTTTGTATTCTTTAATCTTTTTCAGAGTTTGAGTCAATGCAAGTGAATTCATAAGTCTCTTCTTATCTGCTAAAGTAGACAAATAAAGGTATGAATAAGTCTTAACTCTTGACTTATGTTCTGTCTTGTTAAACTTCTTTCCTTATGTTATGTCTTGTTAAGTCTTAACACTTTCCTTAAGTTTTAACTCTTGCCTTATGTTCGGTCTTATGTTCTGTTGAATCAAGTCTCTATAGTTTATTTTTTCTTGACTTCTTGTAATCATTATCTAAGCTGCACGGAAACGCTGGGAAGCGTGGAGGAATCGCGATTTCCAAACTGAGATGTTTAGAAGCGTGATGGAATCGCACGTTTCGGGATTGGAAGCGCAGATGGTGTTGCTCGGAAACGTTGGTTTGATAGATTGAAGAAGATGAAGTTATTTTTGTAACTTTTGTGTAAGATGGGCTTATATTTTTGTAAATTTTGTGTGGCCCAAATCCTATTGTACCCACTTAAATTGATAGTAAACAAAGAAGTTGAAAGGTTAAAAGTAAAACCTACATGAGAACAAAGTGGAAAATCGAAACGTCTCTCTGTTCTCTATGTTGTTGTAAATTAAGGTTCTGATTTTCTCTCCCAAATCACGAACTAGAAGAACCAAAGGTAATTTCATATATATTTTCTAAATACTAATCTAATCGTATTTTGTTTGCTTTTTGTGTTGTTTTCAAACGATTGTACCAATTACCACAACCAAATAAAGAACATTGATATCCACCGATTGTTTAATAGAATTGGTGTGCTCTGCTTTCTTTTTGTTTACACTTTTCAGTTATAAATTCTACTACAAGTCGTTGTTGATAGTTTAAAATTTAGAAGTTATAACATACAAAACTTAATTTTTCAGAAATAGAACGGTATCATGTCTCAAGATCCTCCAAATATTGATGAGTCACCTCCTATAGTAGATGATAAAGCACCTTTGTGGATCTATGTGAAAAGGATTCAGAAGCTGGCTGGTGGAGGGTCATGGAGGTTTCAATGCAATTTTTGCCATACTTCATATGTTGTATCTTATAGTAGAGTCTTGTCCCATTTGTTACTAGAAGGAGTTAAGGGAATTAAAGGTTGCTTGAAGGTTACTCCTCAACAAAGAACTCACATGAGAAAACTAGTTGATGAATGCAAGGAGAGAATAAAACGTGCTGCTCCCAGATCAGTCCCACTACCTTCGTCATCAAGGATACCATCTAGTTCTTCTCTTGATTATGATATGAGCTATAAAGTTCCTAATACAAGCGAGTCTGATCCAAAGAAGAGAAAGGGAATGTGTCCTCTAGATAAAGCATTTCAGAATGAAGTTAGAGAGCAATGTGATGGTGAGATAGCTAGAATGTTCTACACAGCTGGTTTGGCTTTCAACGTTGCAAGAAATCCTCATTACCGTAACTCATATGTGCGTGCATCAAAAATTCCGGGATATGTTCCACCTGGGTATAATTCACTAAGAACAACACTTCTTCAAAAAGAAAGAAAGAACATTGATATGCATTTGCAGCCTTTGAAGAACACATGGAAGCAAAAGGGAGTTAGTATATGTAGTCATGGCTGGTCAGATCCTCAACGAAGGCCAATATTTAATTTGATTGCTGCAAATGAGAGTGGTCCAATGATGTTGAGGGCGATCAATAGTCAAGGTGAAATAAAAAAAATGGTGAGAAAATTGCAGAAATGATCATAGAATGCATAAAAGAGGTCGGGGATGAGAATGTAGTTCAAGTAGTCACCGACAACGCTTCAAACTGTGTAAAAGCTGGTTCACTTATTTCAGCTAAGTTTCCTACTATCTTTTGGACACCATGTGTGGTTCACACATTGAACCTTGCTTTGAAAAACATATGTGCACCAACAATGGCCACAAGAAACAATGAAGAAGTGTATGAAGCTTGCTTTTGGATAAAGTCTATTAGTGAAGATGTAACTTGGATCAAGAATTTTATCATGAACCACAGAATGAGGCTTGTAATGTTCACTGAACATTGTGACCTTAAGCTCCTCACAATAGCTTCTACGAGGTTTGTAATCTATTTTGTTAAGTATATTAATTTTTTTTGTTTCAATATAAAAGTCTAAGATCATTAAATTTTAATTTTACAGGTTTGCATCCACAGTTGTAATGTTGAAACGATTCAAAAAAATAAAAACTGGGTTACAACAAATGGTAATCAGTCCTTAATGGGATGATTATAAAGAAGATGGTGTGAGTAGAGCACATGCGGTGAAGCAAAAAATATTAGATGAGATATTTTGGGATGATCTTGAATATGCTTTATCTTTTACTTTGCCTATCTATAGTGTCATTAGAGCTGCTGATACTGATAAACTTTCTCTTCATCTAGTCTATGAATGGTGGGAAAGTATGATTCAAGATGTGAAGAAGGCTATCTTTAAAAAAGAAAGAAAACAACTTGATGATGTTTCTGTTTTTTGGAATGCTATTCATTCTGTTTTGACATCTCGATGGAATAAGAGTAACACTCCCCTTCATTGTATGGCACACTCTCTAAATCCCAGGTACGTAACTTGATTTATTATTATTGGAATTCTATCTTCATGCATGCACTAACATGATCAAAGTCACGTATCTTCACGTGTGTGTGTCGTCGACTTATATATAAATCATTGTTTCCTTAGATTCTTGTATACTTAATTGACATAACCATTGTATATTCTTGTTGGATGTAGATATTATAGTTCGGAATGGCTTGCGGATGGCAACAATAGAAAAGGTCCCCATCAAGATTTGGATATTACTAGAGAAAGAAGGAATTGCATCCTACAATATTTTCCAAATCAAGATGAAAGAAGAGAGGTTAATGTTGAATATTCAAATTTCTCCTTATGCTTGGAAGATTTTGGTAGCGTCGATGCGATTCATGATAGATTTATTCTAGAACCTTTGAGATGGTGGCTAGTTCATGGTTCTTCAGCACCAAAACTCCAAGCCTTAGCGTTTAAGTTGCTTGGACAACCGTCGTCATCCTCATGTTGTGAAAGGAATTGGAGTACTTACAAGTTTATACACTCTGCAACAAGAAACAAAATTCTTCCACAAAGAGCTGAAGATTTGGTATTTGTGCACACTAACCTTCGTCTTTTATCTAGAAAGAGTTCTGCTTATAAAGAAGGTCCTAATCATATGTGGGATGTAGGAGGTGATCAATTTGAGTCATTGGATGAGATTAATCTAGGGAGACTTGAGTTTGCAGATCTTTCTCTTGTCGAACCAGAGTTGGAGGCGATTGTGTTCGATAAAGTCGATGAAAATGAGCATCATGATAATGATAGTGAATTGTAACTTTTTGAAACTATTTTATCTTCAAATAGAATGTAATATATATGATTATGTATTCGAATAGTTGTTTACAACAACTTATTAATTATATGTATAATATTTTATTAATTACTTATATATATATATATTCGATTATACGCTTCCAACTTGTACCCGCTTCCTAGTTTTTTAGAAAATATCGATTCTCCGCTTCTAAACGCTTCCGCGTACCCGCTTCTTGATTGTTTGGCAGAATGGGGAATAAACAAGATCTTTACTATCACTGTTGACAATGCCACTGCCAACACCAATGCTATGAAGAAGTTTAAGGAGGCATTTAGCTTAGTAGGACAGGATGCACTGGTTTTTGGTTGACAGTTCATGCATTTGCGTCCAAAGACTAACCAGCTTGGGATACAGTTTGATGTTTTGGGCTGGTGGAGGATCAATACTCCTAAGTATCATGTTCTGGCCTTAATAGCAAAGGATATACTTGTTATGCAAGTGTCCTCTGTTGCATCAGAATCTGCTTTTAGCAACAGTAACCGTATCTTATACTCATCTAGGAGCTGCTTAACTCACTACATGCTTGAAGTTCTAATGTGTAGTGAGCAGTGGTTAAAGGGTGAGATTCAGTTGAATGAGAAAGGAGTTGTTACCACTTAGCAAATTCTTGCTGAAATTGAATTGCAGGATAATCTTGAGAGAGGTATGAATAAGTCTTAACTCTTGACTTATGTTCTATCTTGTTAAACTTCTTTCCTTATGTTATGTCTTGTTAAGTCTTAACACTTGCCTTAAGTTTTAACTCTTGCCTTATGTTCGGTCTTATGTTCTCTTGAATCAAGTCTCTATAGTTTATTTTTTCTTGACTTCTTGTAATCATTATACACAGGTTCTTCACTATTCGATTTTGACATTTGGACTGATTGAGACTTGAGAGAGGAATGCTAGGAACTTGGAGTCTTGGACAATTTATCAGTCTCCTTGTTTTATCAAGTTTGGAACTGGTCTTTGTAATGTCGTTGAATTGCTTCAGTTTTTCAGTCCTTCTCTTTGCTTGACTTCTCGTTTTATGGTTTGAATTAGAAATTTTGTGTTGTTTGGTTTTAAGTTAAGATTTTGTGATATTGGAACTGGTTTTATCAAGTTTGGAATCCAGTTACATCGGATTTGTTCAGATTTAGAGTATAGGTTTGGATTTTCAGTGTAGAATCCGAATCCAAAACTGATCCGAAATAGGATTCGTTTTCATCTCTAATTTTTATTCAAAATTGAAAAACAATCCGAATCCAAAAAAATCTGAACCGATTCGATCTGAAAACCAATCGGATTCAAATCGGATTCTATGCATCCCAATCCAAAATATCCGACATCCGAATAATCCAATCCGATCCGAAAATCCGAACGCCCAGGGTTACAAGACACCACAAAACTCGTCCAGATGCACCACAACACAGAAACAAAGCGTAAAAATGATTAAAATCATGAAACAATCAAAGAAATCACCCAAAAACATGAATCAACTGCTTATATAAGCCTTGGTCTGCACTCACCTTTGAATAAGGACTGAACAGGGACAAAAAACACACAGCAACAGCAACAAAAGACCCTCCTTACACCACAGCTACGAGATCTCTCCTATCTAGACTAGAATCACCAAGAACATGCCTCAAATCTCTCTCAAAACTCACAAAAACCTCACTGGAGAAACTTCACACTTCACTGTTCTTTTCTCAAACAACTGAAAGCGGCTGAATGAGAACAAGGACGACCTTGTCTCTTTTAAAGCGCAACTTAGGGTTAAACTCAAACCAACCCCAATCAAAAATCACAATTAAAATCGAACCGGTCAAACCGAAAAAATGTTGGTGTCGATTGACACCACCCATTTTTACAATAAATGCCAACTCACTCTCTCACTTTTAAAGCTAAAAGAAATATTCAGAAGAACATGAAGGATTTTATGATGACCTCTAGACCTTATATAAATGATTTTGCAAAACATTAAAGAAAGAAAAATTATGTAAAGTTTTGTTACATCCAAATGATGCTGCAAAAATATTAGTTAAAAATAAACATGTCAATCGGGTTGGTTCGGCCCAACACAGTCTGAAATAAAAAAATCACATATGTTTGAGTCCAGACCAATCCAGCCCAAAAAGGAGACAAATATAAGGTAAATAAGACTGATTTAATCATAAATTTATATCTTAATTTTTAATGTTTTGATAAGGTTTCTAAAAGTTATAATAAGATTCCATTTACCAGCAATTTTTTTCCTTTCTTTTGAGACTTTAACATATTCCATATTATACATTAACTCTTTAATAAAGCTTTTCAGAAAGGTGCTCGGTGAGGTATGCCCTTTCTTCTCCTTTTGTTTGGGTAATCCCGGTTGTTGTCTGCCAAAGGTGTCCCAGGAGATATCACAGCCGCGGTTTCACTACGTTGGCCATTGACAGCTACCAAGCTTCCGTTGACCAAACGATTACAAATCCCGATATATTGGATGTATAAAGAGTCATCACCAAGCTTACGTATCAAAGAGAAGGTCAGGTTTGGATCACCTCCATTCTTGACGCCATCAAGCTATTTCAGACCAAGGAAACAATCAAAAACCATAATCTAAAGCATTAGTATATACTGATTTGTAATGTAAACACCCAAAAAAATATGATTGACCAAAATGACAATTTCCATATTTAACTAGAAGAACTTAAAACCATTTATTTATATGTAATTGAAACAATTCAACAGAAACCACATTAGAAAATTTCACATTACCTTGCAAGCAAGAGAACAGAAACGGAATGAATCAAGGAGGGTACGAGAACAAATCTGACATGTTTTGTCCAAGCTTTTACCAATTCGAAATTGAGGTCTCACGTTCAAGAAGAAAATCTTTGAACTGTTAATAACATATGTCTGAATACAAGAGATATCAATATGTCTCTGAATCTCACTCACTTTCACCACATTATGATATGACGATCGTCGAATCTACAACCACAATAAACATTATTATTGGATTTAGTTAAACAAATGTGTTCAACAAAATTCCTCACAGAGATGATTATGATGAAACTGAACCTGGATAACTCGATGGTCTTGGTGATGACCCCGACAGTAAAAGCAAAAGGCATTGCCTGAGCAATCCAAGAAAAATAGATTACATTCTCTCTTACTCGATTCTGCGTGCATCGAACAAGCCACAAAGTAGTCAGCTCAAAGCATTGGTGTTAGCCATGGTGGAATACTCACATCATCGCTCTCCATTTTTACTATAGAACTCACCTGAAATTACAAAGACCCATGGGATCAATTTCTACAAAACAAAACAAAAAAAATCCTCTAAAACTGAAATTATAAAACAGAAAATAGATTAAGAAGCAGAGGAACAACCATTGTTTGGTTCCTGATTTGTCCGAGACCAAAAAATAAATATGAGAAATAGATGAAACAGGTCAATAAATAAAAACAGAGAAGATGTAAAATATAGCCACCACAGCTTGTTGTGGGGGTTTAGAGAAAGAGAGAGAGAGGAGGAGGAGGAGGAAAAAAAAGAGAAGAGGATGATGAAATAGATTTACAAGGAAAAAGGTGTGGTTTTTTTTACTAAGGCGGTTTGTTATCTATATTACTCACTTTATTTACAAATGAGTCCTAATTATTCCCATAATTTTACATTTTGATTCATTATTTTATAGTATTGCTCAAAACCTCTAGTTTTGTCAAAAAAATATTATTTGTTGTATATATATAGCATCGATTTACTTTGGTTTTCTTTAGGTAGAATATTCCTTATTTTTACCAAACAAAAATATATTAAATGAATTATAGTAAGCAATCCAAAACTAGTCAAACTAATTATAATGCTAATTATTGTTTTTGCCGCGTGTCAAAACAGTTGTATTCTGTCAAATACTTATATCATCAAATAATTTTCCTGCTCTCAGAAAATACACTTGTCATTAGTAGATAATCATATTATTAAAAGAGAAGTACATATTTAAACATTCCTTAAATTGTTTTCAATTTCCAAAAAATTATCCCTATTACATTGTAAAGAAAAAAAAATGAAAGAAAAGGGTAATTTATGGAAAATTGGTACAAATAATTAAATTGTCCAACCCAAAACGTAGAAACCCATGCGTATACCCGCTGTTGTCTTTGAGTTGTAACAACCTGTGTTCGATCCGCATTCAAAACCAAACATTAAGGTTGTAGAGGGATTACCAGTGAAAGGAGAAATGGTGGCCGAAGAAGCAAAAAGAGGTGGCGGTCGCTACTGGTTTCATTGGAGCAATTCTCTATATGAAGAAATATCAAAAGGAACGTGAGATTGGAAATTTAAGGTTTAACCGAAGGACTCAAGAGGAAGTGTTAAGATTTGAATCCTCAATTATCTATGTAATAAGAAAAGAAGAATTAGTTAGAATAAAAAGAAGCAAAGCGAAGTAAATGTGAAGACGAAGAAGTCGCCAAAGAGAATTAGATGATGAAACACAGTCGAGGACAAAGAAGTGAAAAAAGTCAACATAAAGAGATGTTGGGTTTTGTGTTGTTTTGGTAATGAACAAGTATGGGCCGTAGATTAGTTAAGCCCAAGAGAGATGTGTTTTGTTGTATAATGCTTCATAAAAGACCAAGTACCTAGTCCGTTGAAAGCTTTCATATAAAACCCTAAATGTTTTTTTTTTATGTTGTAGTAGAATTAAGAGAATTAAAACTTAAAAATAACTTTAATCACATAATCTACTCAAAATTATCATTTAGTTTGTTAAAAACAGATTTATGTGGCATGTTATGTTATTACATTCATATTGTTTATATATTTATAATAAATCATTGAAAACTAATATTAATTTTAAAATAGTTTTAATAAGTAAAAATGTAAACGAGAAACTTAAACATAGATGATATTTTGTAAATTAGAAAACTGATATTGTTAATAACAAAATTAGAAAAGAGATTTGTAGTAAAAATATATGCATGTACTCTAAATTCAAGTGGGACGGATACGATCATATTTTATACACGCAAATTTCATAAGATAACTTTTAATGGTTAAAAATCTTTATACCCATAGTGAGACAAGCCTAAAAATAAGCACAATTTAAGTTGTAAATTATATAAACTAATATAAAATATAAGAAGAAAACAAATCATTAATATGTGGTATAGCACATATCCAAACAAATGATAGATTCATTAGATACTAAATTAAATAACTGGAAATTTTAAAACGAAATAAATAAAAAATTATTATCTAAAATACAATAACGCAAAACTAATCATGCGGTTTAATGCGGGTTTAAACCTAGTATGAATTATGATTATGAACAACTTCATTTAAAACTAATGTAAGTATTCTACTAAAGCTATATATTATATCATGGCAGATATTAAGTCATCGTTCTTCTTTATACTATTTATTGTTATTTACATATTATTTCATATATTTTTATAAGTAGATCCTTTTTTTGTTTAGCTAAAAACCCTCTCTTTCTTACCTTTTTATTTTATTTTATATCAAATAGCTATATGTTATCTGTTTCCTTAGGTTTTTTTTTGGATTTTATCGAGAGTAGACAAAAATTAACAAAGCTCTAGTAGATTTTTGGTTTTTGGTGTGGATGGCTAATTATATATGTACATAACATGAGATTTTAAGGTTTTAAAGATGTTGTAAACTAAGTATCTCTAGGGTTCATGAATATAGCTACTAGGAAAAATGAGTGTAATGAATCAGTGGAGAACGATCGTACGAGAAAAGATTTCGATCAATCTCATATGGAGTTCAATGGATCCCTGTTGAGGATTGATCATTCTCTTAATGTCAAATCACCAAACATGAACTCCACGGGAAGAAGATATTGAAACGAAGGTGGGTTTTTCTTTTCGTTTGGTGGTTTGTTCCTTATATTACCAATTTTATTTACAAGTAAGTCTAGATTATCATCATACGTTTACATTTAGATCTACTAGTTTTTATTTTAGCTCAAAACTACTATTTTTTTTTTGAAAAATATAATTTTTTGTATATATCATCAATTTTATTTGGAGTTTTTTGCTTTTTTTTTAGTAGAATTTGGGATGTCAAAATGGGTCAAGGTTCATGAATTGACTCAACTTAACTCAAATCATAAACGATAGTGAGTTTTAAATTTTTTGACACTACTGAATTCATGAGTCAAATGAGTATTGAGTCAAATGGTTAGATGGAACAAATGAATTGAGTTGTAATGGGTTGATGGTTTAACTATGTAATCCAATTATTCTTGTTCAATTGAATTAAACCAACTTCAATACTTAAACCAATTGCATCACATCATCATAACATCATCATCACCATCTTATATACCATCATTATCATCATCATCATCATAGCATATCATCATCCTCATCGCATAACATCATTATCATCACCATCATCATCACCATCACCATCACCATCACCATCATCATCATCATCATCATCGTCAGCATCACCATCACTGTCACCATCACCATCACCATCACCATCACCATCACCATCACCATCACCATCACCATCACCATCACCATCACCATCACCATCACCATCACCATCACCATCACCATCACCATCACCATCACCATCACCATCACCATCACCATCACCATCACCATCACCATCACTATCACCATCATCATCACCACCACCATCATCATCATTATCGTCATCGTGGTCATCAACATCATCATCATCATATCAAAGTAATCTGTAAATTTCCGCCAAAAAGTAATTGATGTCATCCAGATAGACAGAGAAGGCCGACCACTCAGAAGGTTCAGGATAGAACTGCTCAGCCGAGAGCTAACAACCAGAGGAGCATGGGAAACACCTAAGTCTTAAATCTGAGCCGCCTGCCAGACATGCGCCTCATCCTTTTCCAACCTAGTAACATCCATGGGACATTGATCCGAATTGTTGAACATTTTAGAATTTCGGGCCTTCCAAATATAGCACAATAACCAAGTGTAAAAATCGAAGTGTCCATCCGCTTTCGACTGGAGATAAGCCATATTTGCATAAATATACTCTGTTGGAAACTTAATAGAACCCACAGGAACATGGGCCAACGCCCATGCTTGTCGAGCTGGGGGGCATTCAAAAATAACATGGTTGACTGTTTCCTCCTTAGCACCACATCTAGTACATGTTGGATCACAACTTATTCCCCTGCATCTTAAATTGGCCGAAACTGAGATGCAACATGTAAGTAGTTGCCACATAAAATGTTGTATTTTAGGCAGACACTGCACTTTCCAGATTCTCGTTATCAAAGGATTAATATCAGAACCACATGCCATATTAATAGGATTTCTTGTATCATTCATCCGAGCCGTATGATAAACAGACTTAACCGTATTTTTGTGAAGTGCCATCCTATGGTATCAGCCACTGGATGATTACCTATAGGGAGAGCACTAATCAAAGCAACATCGCTTGGATCAAAGATGGCATTAAGCACATCCACACGCCATGAGTTTGTGTGATGATCTATCAGTTGTCGTATTTGTAAAGATGATGGGCTAATAAGCGATCCATTACTTAAAGCTAGTCTTGGTAATTGCGCTGGAATCCCAAACAAAGATGGTATCTCCCGTTCCAACACGTTTAATAAGGCCTCCATTTACCAGAGATCTAGCTAAGATAATACTTTTCCACCCGTAAGAAGGAGAACAAGACCGAATTGGGTCCATTGGACTTGAGTTCCGGTAATACCGACTCTTGAAAACCTTAGCAAATAGAGAGTTTGGGACATCCATAAGTCTCCACAATTGCTTAGCCAAAAGTGCTGAATTAAAATCATTGACATCACGGAAACGTAAGCCGCCTAGTTGCTTACTCGAGCACAGTTTCTCCCAGGCCCGCCAGTGCGTCGCCCCTAGAGTGACCATTCGTGCTCCACCAATACTTCGCCACCGTATTTGTAAGCTTTGATGTAATTGTTTTCGGAAGTCTAAAACAAGACATCACGTAAGTTGGTAAGGCGGATGCCACTGATTTAATCATTACTTCTTCCCCACCTTTCGACAGTAATCCCTAACGAACGAGAAAACCTTCGATTTGGCTCCCCCTTGACTTTCTGGTAATCCTAAATAAGATCCTATCCCCCCCCCCAAGTTGGCGATCCCAGTAATCGTCTGCATTTCAGACCGTGTAGTCACATCCACTTGATGTCCAAACTGTCGATAACTTCGCAAAATTTATTTGTTGACCCGATAATGTCTCAGATTGCTTTAATAATCTCAAAATAGCCTCACATTCATCCCTAGTAGCTTTACAAAAAAAAAACAAGCTATCATCCGCAAACAATAGATGAGAAATAGGAAGACAATTATTTTCACCTTGATCCCATTTATTAATTTATCCTGCTCTGCATTTTGTATATTACTAATCAAAACCTCTGTACATAAGATTAAAAAATATGGTGATAAAGGATCCCCTTGTCTTAATCCCCTCCTTTGGGGTAATGGCCCCTTGAGGTTGACCATTCATGAGTACACTATACGCTATCTTAGTCACACAGTACATGATCCACGTAATCCCTTTCTCTGCATACCCAAATTTCCGTAACAACCGATGAATAAAAATCCACTCAACCCGATAACAATGAATTTATGCCTTACTCATATCAGTTTTAATAGCCATGAATTTACTCTTACATGATGCATTAGTTCGGAGACCATGAAACATTTCCTGAACAATCAAAATATTATATGAGATCAACCATCCTACCACAAACGCAGATTGTTGTGTCTCGGAAATAAGCTGTGGGAGGACCAATTTAAGTCTCTGATAGAGAACTTTCAAAATAATCTTATAATCAACGTTACATAGACAGATGGGACGTAGCTCTGACATCGTGGTAGGTCTCTCCACCTTTGGAATGAGACAGAGACATATATTTGTCTTGTTTAAACGTTTAGCAAAACCACCTTCCTGTAAAAACGAAGTAACCAATTATACTAGATCCTCTTTCACCACACTCCATGCATGTTGAAAAGAAAAGCGGTCATACCATCCGGACCTGGGGCTTTATCTGGATGCATCATAAACAAGGCCCCCTGAATCTCTTTCTCTGTGACTGGTGCTGTTAAATAATTATTTACATCCTCCGTAATTATTGTTTGCACATTCGTAAGTGCCTCCTCAAATTCTCGAGGGTTGCTCGACGTAAATAACCCCTCAAAATAATCCGCCGTAATATGACTATTGTCCCTATCTTCTGTAGTCCATACATTACTCTTGTCATACAATCCAACAATGCGATTCCTTGCCCGTCTATTTAAGAGATTTGAGTTTTATTGAGTTTTTAAATGATTTTGAGGATTTTAGGGAAGTTCATATGACTTTTGTAAATTCCTTTCAAATCTCACCAAAAACCATGGGATTTTGATTTCTGTATTTTTAACTAAGTAAATCCTCTCAAATCCTCTGAAATCCTTCAAAATCATTAAAAGCCAAATCCACAGATTGTTTTCAATAACTGTGGATTTTAAGGTGGATTTTGAAATCATTAGTTCAATAACAGTGGATTTGATGAGGCTTTTTAAAATCCATGTTTGAATAACACTGGATTTATAAGCTCTACACAAATCTCTTAAAATTCTATTTTGAATACACCCCCCTTAGATGATTGAAATTGATTTTCAATTTTGAACAAAAGAGAAGGAATATTGAAATCAATCAAGGGCAAAATTGGCATCAATTAATAGAATCAATTTTGATCTAACAAGAATCCGCGTGTGTTAGACCTGACTTGGGAAGCGTTGGATTTTCTGTTGTGTGTCACTCACACGTGGGCCTTTTTTATTCTTTTTTATTTAGTTTTGTGTTGCACAGTCTAATCTCTAATCCATTCTTTTTTTTAATGTAAGAACAAAGCCCACATCAAAAAATAATCGAGCCCTCAATAAATTCATTACTTGGTTTCACCAAAAAAAAACTAATTACCTGGTCCACTCCAGTATATAGGATATGCGATAACCAAAATTATCAATCCTTAATGAAGAGTGTTTTACGCTTATTTAGCTCTACAGAATATTCACCACATTAAAACCCATTTCAAGTCGTATCTCAACAAATTAGGCAATCTAAATTCCAATCTTTAAATAAATTTTCCTAATTCACTAATTTATGTCAATCATATCAAATGTTTTCATATCAGTTACTGATTATTCGCTTTCCAACTAATTCGTAATAAAGCTATTTTCCAAAATTTGACATGCGAATCAAAGATATGAAATCTTCCTAACCAATTTTTCTCCCTAATCGTTTTTTAAGATGCTGAACATTGCTGCCTATATATATATATATATATATATATATAGTATATACGTACGTCGATGAGCAAGTTCATCAAACAATCAAGACACCAAAAAAACGTGAACCGAGTCGAACTCTACACGCTCAGAATAGCTCTAGCCTCAGCCATGGATTCCGAACTACAAATCCGAATCAGCGATCTAAAATACGATCATACTTTCACGACCGGTACATCGGAAAAGACAATGCGATCGCGAGACATGGAATCCATGGTTTATATAGATTGTATAGCATCGACGTTGCGGGAAGTTACTAAACATTGGTGATAATACGATATATTTAACTCAAACGAGAAGTTTATGACCGTTTCAAGGTATTATGTACGATTATATTTGTCTTGAAAGTCCTTTTAGAACTTGAAATTAGAAGTTAGTTTAGATGTGTTCTTTGTAATTAGAGTTAACTTTATTATACTTATTTGAATGTAATATGAAGGAAGTGTGCATGATGTATGGTAAGAACCAAGTGTATTTAACGTTATATGATTTATGTTGCGCATTTTAGTTTTGTGCATGTGTATGTTTGTTGAATAGAATCAATAATGTTATGCATGTGTGATGTGTAAAGGAGTGATTTTGCAAGACACTAACATATACTTTAGAACTGAGTAACTGACATCATGCATTCTTCACCTACTGTAATTCTACTCTCTACCGAGTTTATAATTGGTAACAGATACTTATTAATTTAAAAAAATTTCAACTAAATAATTAATTTCACAAAATCCCCTAAAGTAAAGTAGTAATTAGCAATCTCATGTGGTAATGTCACATTTACTAGCTAATGTAAAACCTACCGCATATTGGAACAAATGAATAAAGGATTTGATTTCATATGCCAGTTTTGGCGTTGATTTTACATGAGAATGTTGTTAGTATGCCTCAGCCAAGAGAAGTCTATTTGGTGTGATAATAATATATAACACCAAATATTATAGTTTAACAGCATCAAAATATATACACAAAGCATATGTAAATCATATCAACAACCTGATTAATTTATATTTATGATAATACTAACTATTTAAAAATAAATAGGATTATTGTAACAAAATAAAAAAACAAAGACCCGCGGTGTACCGCGGGTTCAAACCTAGTTTATATTATTTTGTTAATACTGAGAATTTTGTTTTGGACTCTGGTTCACCATGACATGATCTTGGGTAATCACCAAACATCAAAGGATCCAAAAACCTAATTAAGATCACATTTAAGATATATCACTTTATGTAAACTATGGAACATAATTAAGTAGTGTAATAACATATATACCAACCCAAGTTGAAAGTTTTGAGTTCTTTGTACAGCTTCAATGTCTTCTGTCTTGTTCAAGAGTTGTTTAAACCAATGCAATGCTTCATCTATCTCCAAATGTGTGTGTCTCACTGAACGTAATTCAATGCTTCATCTATCTTTAAATATCTGGAAACAAACCACGGTAATAGATTTCCTTTTGAAATTATAGACTACTTTTACAAAAAAATGTACATGAACATATATGATTTTGTAAGGATTGTTACATGATTTTTAGATTTATCCTACCAGAGTATCGATCATGGAGTGCCTGAGGAAGTCCTAGTGGTACAGTGTCACATACGATGATATGACACGATCCCTAAAAAAGAAAGCAAACACACAAGTAAAGCAAAAAATTAATGAATGGGTTTATGCAAATTGTAAGAAAATTTGAGGAATATTTTTACTCTAGTTAAAACAAAAATCATAAACTTATGTAAATGCTTGCGTATGATCGTGAAACTTCCACCATGGCTAAGAAACAAATAAGCAAAGTCAAATTAATAAAACTCTAGATTCAATTTAAAATTATGTAATTTTGGGATTAACCTAATCGATCTCTTATCACATAAACTAAAAGAATCCCCACAGCAAACCAGAGATAAGAAAAAGATATAAAACATGTGCATCAACTCTTTCACCACCCCCGATCTGAGAAACCATAACCAGCCAAACTCACCACCCTCATAGCCTTTCTGAGACCACATAAACTGAACCAAAATTACCATTGAAAACCTTAGAACACCCTAGCCTAAGCCTCCACTTCGCCATCGCCGCTAAAAGTAATAGACAGGTAAACTGTATATCTTGACAGAAGTTAGTAAATAAATAACATAATATAGAAGTGATACTAGTTTGTGACTAATATTTACTCATTCTGGTGCCATAAACGGGGACTTGTATATTCGTTACAAATTCGTAACAAATTTGGAACAACACATTAGTCACAACTTCATCACAATGGTTACGATTGATATTACTGTCACAAATGTGTCACAAGTTCATCACTAAATGTGACACATCTCTAGTCATGTTTTTTCGTTACAATATAAAGACGAAAATATTACAGATCTGTGACAAATAAAAATAGTCATAATATCGTATCTAATATGTCACAGATTTGTGACGAAAATTTTATGTCAAAAAATTTACGTCTCAATAAAATTATTTTTTGTTGTGACGTTGTGTTTGATATACGTGTTTGCAAATTGGTTGTATTTGCTTTCTTGTTCTACTGAAATCGTTAACAAATTTTGTGTCTCGTTTATTTTCTGCACTAACAAGTGGTATCAGAGCGGGTTCTCGATAGAGATTCAGTCTTGTTTCGAGTAGATCAAGGGTGAGGATAGTAGTTCAGGAAGTAAGTCAGAGCTGAGATTTGTGTGATGGATTCATATAAGGAAGGAACGTCTATGACAAGACCCCCATTGCTTGATTCAGCAAATTATGGATATTGGAAGGTTCGTATGTAAGCTTTTATTAGTAATCTTGATAAAGACTGCTGGAATTCAATTGAATTAGGTTCGGAGCCTCCTACAATCACGGAAGATAAGGGTGCTGAAATTCTTAAGCCAAGAGATAAGTGGACTGCTTTAAAAAAGAGGTTATCAAGTTGCAATTCTAAAGCCAAGACTGCGATTTACCATGATATTGATTCAAGCCACTTCAAGTTAGTTTCTCAATGTGCATCAGCTTAGAAACACTTCAAGTTAGTTTCTCAATGTGCATCAGCTTAGAAACACTTCAAGTTAGTTTCTCAATGTGCATCAGCTTAGAAAGCATGGACGTCATTGGAGAATATGTTTGAGGGCACTACAAGTGTTAAGAGAACAAAGCTGGATATGTTAGCATCACATATCTACTTTTATATTACGTTACAAAAAAATATACTACTTTTATATTACGTTACTTTTAAATTCTTGTAATGTTAAATTATATTGTCAATCACCAAAACATTTGCATAAACCAATCATAATAAGATTATATTACATTTATACATAAATTAAAAAATTTAAAAGATATGAGAGAAAGAGACCATGACTCCACAAATTCAGACATATCAAGCCACAATTATGGTTCAATTTATGACATAAAATTATTAAGCCATAATTTATGTCATAACTTATGGCTTGAAGAGTTCATAAAATTTATGGTTCAATTGTAAAATTTGTGGTTTTTTTGTTAAGGGACTACGTAAGAACGCGGGTAAATATTTATGTTTTCACGTATGAACTAAAAATATTGCATGTGTTAAGAAAAAGAGACATCATTAACTTAAAATAAGAATAACAAAAGTCAATATAATCTGTAGTATAACGATTTCTAAATTTTTTTGTTTTCAAATATGTAATTTTGTATACTTTCATATTAAAAAAAATTTCTTTATGTTTGTCTCAACGACATATTTAAGAAAATTTCTTAATGTTTATTTCAACGACACTATAACTCATTTTTTGGATTGATGTTAATTTGTAAGAAATTTACCATCAAATTTTGTAATAATTAGTTAAGTTTAAGAAGTACATTTAAAATTGCAAAGTAAACAAATATGCGAGAATAGTTCTTAAAAAAACTGAAAATAGGAAATAACATTTTTTTAGGATAATGGTATAATTATGTTTAGGGTATAATATCTAAATTAAAATTTTTGAAAATTTTGGTAATATTAATATTATGAAAAATGGTTAATAGCTCACAATTTTTTTTTTTTTTCTCGAGATCATGGCGGAGGAGTTTGATAGCTTTGATTTACTCTTTGATGATGATCTCTTCTTCGATTTCGATCCTTCAATCGTCATAGATTCTCCACCGGCGGAGGAGGATTTTGTTAGGTCTTCACCAGATTCGTGGATCGGAGAGATTGAGAGTAAATTGATGAGTGATGAGAATCAAGAGGAGGAGAGTCTTGCGGAGTTGGATCAGGGATCGATTTCGGAGTTCATAGCTGATTTACTCGTTGATTATCCGGGAAGTGATTCCGGTATCGTTGATTTGACGACGGAACAAGCCACCGCCGGGAAAGAAACAGAAGGATCTGATGATTCCGCCGGGAAAGCAACGGAAGGATCTGATGATTCCGGGAAAGAGAATGCGGAGCTGGTTGTTGAGAAGAAGTCTAATGATTCTGGGAGTGAGGTTCAGGATGATGATGAAGAAGGAGACGATGATGATGCTGGGGCTAAGAAAAGAAGAAGGTATATCTAATTTACTCTTTTCGAAAGTACTTTGAAAAATTAGGGTTTTAGTATTTATTTTGGATTTTTGTGTTTTGTATTGATTGCCTTTAGATTGAGAACAAAGCTTAGATACGTATCTGTGACATTGAAGAGTTGATGATGAGAATGTTTAAAATGTATTATATAACTCATTCGTTATCTTGTTTTAATAGTTCAAATTCATGAGCAAATTGTATGTATGTATGTAAGTATGTGTGAGATTAAAGAGTTGATCATGAGTTATGTGATTAGCTTGTTTGTTCATATGGTTTTGGTTGGCTTTATAGATTGTTAAAAACGTGTTTATGTCTTGAGAAGGATGTGAGAGTTGATAATTGGGATGTGTGATTGTGGTTCAGGAGAGTAAGAAATAGAGATGCGGCGGTTCGATCGAGGGAGAGGAAGAAGGAATACGTTCAAGATTTAGAGAAGAAGAGTAAGTATCTTGAGAGAGAATGCTTGAGACTAGGACGGATGCTTGAATGCTTCGTTGCCGAAAACCAGTCTCTGCGGTATTGTTTGCAAAAGGGTAGTGGTAATAATACTCCCATTATGACAAGGCAGGAGTCTGCTGTGCTCTTGTTGGAATCCCTGCTGTTGGGTTCCCTGCTTTGGCTTCTGGGAGTAAACTTCATTTGCCTATTCCCTTATCTGTCCCACACAAAGTGTTACCTCCTCAAGTCAGAACCAGAAAAGCTGGTTCTAAACGGGCTAGGGAGTAGTAGCAAACCATCTGATACCGGGGTGAGTCGGAGATGCAAGGGTTCAAGGCCTAGGATGAAACAGCAAAACTTAACCCTTGTGGTGAGATAACGCCTTTTTTAACTGCTTCTTTGCGCACTTGAGTCGTAGATGAGTGTCTTAGTTGTCTCTCTTGCTTTTGTGCCTTCGCTGTCGAAAATTATCTCTTGGCTTTGTATCTTCGATGTCTAATATATGGGATAAATCAACAGTCAATGTGGGTCTTATGGTTTGGATGGTTTCTATTTCAGCTCATGATATCTACCTAATAATGTTTCTGTCTATAAAATCCTAAATTTTCTTTGATTTCGAGTGACAACATCAGGTAACATTGATAGAGTTTTTCCTCTTCTGCTAGGTTTTGCATGTTCGCTTCATTGTGGTAAGAATCATATTTTATGGCATTGGTCACATAGTGACAGAGATCTTTATTTGTAGAGTTTGGTAGCGATAGGCAGACATGTTAAGTGTAAAGCTTTATTCTTGCTAGAAGAAACATGTTTTATTATTACCAAAATAAGTTAAGATAATGTAACTTTAAGTTATAGAAAAGTTCAAATACTTCATAAGACATAAACATAATTGGTGAAGAGATCATAGATAGTTCTAAGCAGCATAGAAGTTCTCAATGGGTCTAAGATTCACAGCTCCTCAGAGGTGCTTGTTTTGTTCGATGTTCATTGTTTCTTTCTCCGTTATCTTCTTCTTACCCTTGGCTTGCCTTTCAATCTTCTTGCGACGACACTTGATGAACGTTTTCACGAAATGGTTCACCGTCTTGGTCACTGCATAAAGGGACAATGGCCAGAACAGAAATGAGAACCACAAAAGATTTGACAAGACAGTAGAAGGACAAAGTTGTGATGGTACCTTCCTCGATGGTATAGCGAGCTGGAAACTTAGCTAAGTAGGAATCTATAGTTCTTGTCTGTAAATTAAAATGAGTTACTTATAGGCTTTAAAACATGATACATGTCCATACAGGTCTAATCGACAAATTATATAGCTCACCGCTTCTTCGTATAAGGTATCAACCCACGACGCTTCGTATTCAACTGGATGAAGAAAATCATAGGTCGTCTAAAACACATGAACATCTAATTAAAAACAGCAAAAAAGGACTTGTTCTTGGCTCTTATCATGCGGTTATCTTTACTACACATTCATGTGGCTTACATATCGGAAGCCCATAGAGATTGCACCATCATTTTCTGAAGCCATATACTCCTCTTTCACCTCATTAAGGACGTGGACAAATGCTCCCATCTTCTCCTCAACCGATTTCAATTCAATCTGTAATTTTCACCAACATTAAAGACAAGTGGGAACTAGGTGCATGTTCGTTTCGTCGCTGCATGTATCTGCGGCGGCGGCGAACGAAACATTCTGCGATTAAAAATTTTGAACGTCGATTTGATTGAGCGGCCAAAAACGTTGCATTCGCCACAACCGCTACGGCTGCTGCAACCGCCTGCGGCGACCAAACGAACAGGCCCCTAGCAAAAGAAGCAACCATGAGTTACAACAACAAGCGTACCTTCGATGCAGCTTCTAAATGATCAAGGTCATTGCCAAAATCCAGCAATTCCGGCATGCTTTCACAAACAAGCTAAACCAGTAAGAAGAAAATAAAGCATAAGCACCTTTCGTAATGACCACATTAACCATATGATACAGAGATAGTATCTACCTTGCACAAGTCATGCATCAAAGCCATATTATCAGATACTTTAACAAGACTATCCACTTCAGACCCTACAGCAGAAGCTGCAACACACAAGGTCTTAATACATCAACCAAGAAATGCTACCAAGTATTAAACTTATGAAATTGGAAAACCATATATGATACCTCCTACCTAGATTTTCATGTGTTGAAATTGTTTGCATAATCTGATGCAGCTTTGCAGATTCATTCATCTAATACATGAAATATGATAGTTATTTAATTACCAAGATGGAGATACCTATATTACAATGACACAGAAGATTTCATCCACCACCATATATACATACCTCTTTAGTAGCATTGATTATAGTATTCAGACACCTTCTTAAGTCCTGCACCTGAAAAATCAAAATCAAAAACATCAATTACAACACTGCATGACTTAAGAATAAGAGAATTTGACATTTCTACCTTAGAAACACAGGCAATCTTGAAATCAAACACTCGTAATTTTGCTTCTATACGTGGAACCTTCATTAGTTCCCCGAAAACCTTCAACATTTGCAAAATTTAAAGTCAAACCATATACAATGATCAAGTATCATCCAAGGTTTTAAGAAGTGGAGCAGACCTCCTCACACTTTCCAAGCATTTCCCTGTCATCACCAGCACAATTCTAAAAATACAACATTAGTCAGCTTCAGATTTTAGAGTAGTTGAGTGAGATGTGCGACAATATGCTTTTAAGAGGTACCTTCAACTTTTCTATTTCTTCCTTGCTTTCACAAAATTTTATTAGATTTTCAACCTGGTCAATATCCATAGCTGAAACATCCAAAGCTAGAACTGTGTTCTAAAATTACACAAAAGGAGAAAACAAATGATATTTGAACATTTTAGTTGGTAGATATGTAAACATAGTGTATAAGTGATGAAAAAGGTTATTGTTACATAAAGAAATGTAAATACAGTGTCTAACAAAACACTAGGTGCTAGTTAAGTAGACGGTGACCAGTCTAGCGCCTAGAACGCCTAATCAAAATCTAGGCGATTTTAGATGGTTTAGGTTTTTAAACCATAAACAATTATATATATAATATTACATATAAATGTAAACTACAACTTTATGCGGTGAAAGCGGTAATTTAAGCGTCGCTGAAGCGCCTAGCGCCTAGACAGGACATAGGTGGACGCGTAGAACGTTTTATAGAACTTTCATTATTTTTCTCAGTAAAAATGATCAACAAAACTTACCAGCAAATCTGGTAGAGGAATCTGTATTTTGCTTAGCATTGTCTCACAGTTTCTCAAGTCAGCCTGGTAGAAAATAGAACAAAAAAGTTAGATTCAGAATATAACTAAGCTTAGAGGTAAGAATCCTAATCATTCATGATAAGTCAAAGACTTGCCATTTGCTAAGTAAACTCTTTTCCTTTCTTTATCACAGCCAACGAATGGAGCTAACTTCAGATAATCAATTCATTATCAGATTAGTGCACATATATATATAGATTTCATATTTTCTTATATTTTTATTTTACACAATTGTATTATATTTATTACTTTGTATATTTGTCAATTCACATACAATAAATGATTGTATTTATTTCTTTATAAAGTGATTTCAACATAATAAATGTTAAATGTGGACCAAAGTGAAACTGCTATATTTTGTATTTGACAGTCTGTCATTTTTACATACAATAAAGTGATTTTACTTAATAACCTTGTTGTTACATGTTATTTGTGTATATAAGCAAAAAATGATATAAATTTGTTTTAATAAAATGCTACTTTGTTTCTCTTTTTTCATTGTGTATTTGGAGTAATCCACTTTTAACATTAAAGACGGTCAACATACAATAAATGTTATATGTGGACATAAGTGAAATAGTTGTATCTAGTCTTTGACCGTCTGTCATTTTTACAAAGATTAAGTGTGATTTTATTTAGTTACCTTGGCGTTGCATGTTATTTAATTATTTGTGTATAGAAACAAAAACTTATGAGACTGTGGACTTAGGCATACCATGTAAATGCACCAGATTTTTATAGAAAATGCTAGCAACATCATGGCATCATCAGTTTCATGACTAAGAATAAAATGTGTCATTTTAGAAAATCTATCCACAACCACAAATATAGAACCCTTACCAGTTCTAGTCCTAGGAAAACCAACATAAAAATTCGTAGAGATGCCATGCCATGGATGCAAATAAATAAGTAAAAAAGGGGTATATAAACCGTGGGGCTGTGACTTTGCCTTTGCTATTTTTTTATCTTTCACTCAATCCATATCAAGGTGAGTACGTGACCATGGTTGATATGGGCATGTTAATGTTGATGAATTAAAAAATAGAAAAAACCAGATGAGTTGTTTCAATTGGTTTAAGAGCCAAAACCGGTTGATTGCAAGATAACAACGGTTAGGGGTGGTGTTCTTGGAACGCAACAAGGAAATTGCAATCTATAAGAGGGGTGAATGTGTGATACCCTAGGATGTTAAAATTTGATTTATGTGAGTTAAAATTAAATTAAATGTAGATTGATTGGAGATGGCTAGATAAAATTGACCAAGAGCATGTTCTTAACATGTTCGAGTATGTTGAGTATGTTAATTAATTGATTATGATTAGTTAGTTAATAGATTAAGCATGTCTAGCTGGTCGTTGTATGTTAATTAATTGATTTTGATTAGTTAGTCAGTTGATTGAGCATGGGGTCTAGATCATCCCTTATGAACCTTCAAAGAGATTGAACGGTAACTCTGGTAAAAATTGGTTTTACCATGTGTTCTTAGCCTCTATTCTGTTAGTATAGATAGCTAGAGTTGCTGGTGGTTGTGATCGTGGTCGTGTGCGTGTTCGTGGTAGGGGCCAGGGTAGAGCCTCTGGGACTGGCATGCGTGGGGCAGAGTACAACGGTTGAGTTTGTTGGCGTATCGCAAGAGTACCAGAAGGGGCCGCTGGGTGAGGTTAGTGGCGGTACCGGTTTAGCTGGAATCCTGGGAGGGTGTATTCCAGCAGGAGTAGCATAGGATCGAGATGATCGCTTGGCATATTTGCTAGCTAAGGTTCTGGAACGATTGCCAGGTGCGGTGCTAGTGCACAATTCAGTGGGAACACTTGAGGGTTACGGGAGTGCAGCCGAGGTTGGTTGGAGTGCAGCCGCGGTTAATTGGAGTGCAGCCGCGGTTGGCTGGAGAGCAGTCGGGGACAGTTGAGTGCGGCTAGGGGTTCCGGGTTTGTAGGTAGGGCTTGCGAGTTTGCAGCATGGTGTCGAGGTTATGCAGCCATATATCGAGATTGTGCAACCAGATGTTGCGGGTTTGCAGCATAGGGTAGGTGCGATGGTTGAACAGCCGTACTACCTTTGGATGTTGAAGCAGCTTTAGAGGCTCTATATAAGTGCGTTTTTCAAAGATACCGACCCATCTGTAGTTGATGAGTGGATATTGAAGCTGGAGGGTTTCTGTCGATCTTTGAGGTGCCTAGAGGTCTACAGAGTGGATCTGGAGGTTCAGTACTTGGCACGTGAGGCCCATCTCTAGAGGAAAAGTGTTGCTACCAAGAGTGTGCATAGTCAGATGGCGTGGAGAAATTTTTGCTCGAGTTAAATGCCAAATATATCGTAGAGGAGGCACTAGACTAGATGGAGTCGGAGTTTTAGCGCAGGGTGACTTGAGCAAGCTCCTAGTGTACTTAGGTCGGGTGGGTGATGTAGAAGTGCTTCAGATGCGTCGGTTCCTGAAAGGTCTATAGGTAGACTTGAGGGTACGCTACAAGGTCAGGACCGATGCCACGCGTGTGGGGTTGGTCGAGATTGCAGCGAGTAACAAGGATGACCCGAGGGGTTAGATGGTGGTTGCTAGCCGATGATCCAACCGAAGAGGACTCATAACCAGGTGGTGCCAGGAAAGGGCGGTAAGCCAATGCTGGGACAATAGAGGAAATGAAAGAGCACTACCAGAGGGAGCCAAAGTGGTCGTGGATGCTACGAGTGTGGTAGCATGGATAACAGATTGACGAGCTATCCTAAGAGGAATAGGGACAGTTGTTGGGGTTTCTTAGCTTGTGAGCTTGTGTAAGGATCCTGGTCGTGGAAGGTGTTTTATCTCATGTGTTGTTTGATACTGGAACGTCGCAGAAGTTTGTGATAGCGGAGGTAGCAGATTGGGAAACTTCTACGACTTTTCTAGCAAGAAGCTGTTTTGGTTCTTGGAGGTGGATCTAGGCTGCTATAGAGTAGATCTGCCTTATTTCCCATTTTGGAGTAGTGTCTTTAATGCTAATCCCTTACTGATCATTTAGAGATTAGATCCTAGACTTTCACGCACGAAAGGTGCTCGATGAAATGTCTGATCCTCTAATGCCAGAGATTTATGTGTCTAGGCCCAAGACATTGGTTGACTAGAATGTATTTTGACAATAATGAACTGTTATTTAATGCCTGCTTATTTCATGTTACATCAACGACAATTGAGATTAGGAAGTGACTTGAGTTTGATAGTCTTTGCCAAGACATTGTATTGGCTAGCTTATGAGTTTATCGTCTAGGGAATAGCTTAATTGTGTGTTAAAAAGTAGCCTAGTGACATTAGTTTCTCCACTGAAATCAATTACCCCATCCTTGGAACCTATTGTTAATCTATTGTTTTACCTTGCTTAATGTCTGTTTATGTAGCTCTTGCATGCTTAGCTTTTGTTTCTGTAATTTATGCTTTGTTCATGCTTGCTTTAGTTTCATTTGCTTCAAGTTTAGTAGTTATGTAGTTTTGTTACTTAAACTCTCTTTTTAATTGGCTTGACTTGTTTACTTTTGTTGCAATCCCGACTGTTTACACATCTTCCATGTAGATCGATAAAGCCCTTTATACTACAAAAAATTGGGTGATTGATACCAAATAGGTTAGAAGACCTATTATCAGTAAGGAAGCCTACCTAGTGACAATTAGTACCCCGAAGATAGTTGGAGCGGTAGGGGTCGAGGAAATCCGGTCGTTCAGGAGTTTGGAAAAGTGTTTCAGTCATTCCAGGGATTGCCGCCGTCTCGGTAAGATCCTTTCATAATTGAGTTGGAGCTGAGGACGATGCTGTTGTCTAAGACACCTTATCGGAGGTTCCAATAGAGATGGCAGAGCTGAAGATGTAGCTGAAGGAGTTGATGGATAAGGGTTTTATCTTTCTGAGTACATTGCCGTGGGGAGCACTTGTGTTATTTGTGAAGAAGAAGGACGATAGTTTTTGGTTGTGTATCGACTACCAAGGGTTGAACCGGGTCTTGTGAAAAATAAGTACCTTTTGTCGAGGATTGATGACTTGTTGGATCAATCAGAGGGGCTACTTAGTTTTTTCAAATTTGACTTGGCCTCGGGTTATCATCAAATCTCGATAGATTAGGCAGATGTCCGAAAGACTTCTTTTCAAATGAGGTATGGACACTACAAGTTTGTGGTGATGTCATTTGGGTTTACGCATGCACTGTCGGCATTCATGAGGCTGATAAACAGTGTGTTTTAGGAGTATCTGGATGAGTTCACGATCATTTTCATTGTCGAAATCTTGGTGTATTAGAAGCGCACGATGTTCATTTGCGGACCATAATATAGAGGCTGCGGGAGTAGAAGCTGTATGCTAAGCTGAGCAAGTACAGTTTTTGGCAACAGGATGTTGGTTTTATGGGTCACATTATTTTAATTTTCTTAAGGCCATCAGAGATTGGCCGAGGGCGACAAATGGTACAATGCTACACATGGTTATTACCAGAAGTTGGTCAAGGGTTTTGCGAGTATGGCTCAGATGATGACTAAGCCTACAAGGAAGGATGTGTGGTCATCGGAGTATGATCAGAGTTTCATAGACTTAAAGGTTATGTAGACTTTTACACTGGTGTTAGCATTGTTGGAGCAGGGTAATCCATATATGGTGTACACAAATGCATCAAGAGTGTGTCTCGGATGTGTGTTGATACAGCAAGCTAAGGTGATTGTGTATGCTTCGAGGCAGTTGAGGAAGCATGAGGGCAACTATACTACCCATGACTTGGAGATGGTTGCTAGGGTATTTGCTTTGAAGATTTGGCAATCTTATCTTTATGGCGGAAAACTCCAGGTGATGACAAATCATTAGAGTCAGAAGTACATCTTTATGCAGCTAATGTTGAATATAAGGCAGAGGCATTGGATGGAGTTAGTAGCGGACTATAATCTGGAGATAGTTTACCATCCTAGTAAGGCTAACCTGGTGGCAGATGATCTGATTATGAATCTTGAGGCTTTGGCTTAGAAGCGGATATGGAGATTATGGTTGGTGAGTTAGCACGTTGAGGTTATGTGTTACTTCTGAGGAACCATCTAGCTCAAATGAAGGATGCATGTCTTGTTAATGCTTCCAAGGATACTTGTTCTTAGTATCATGTCTCAGAAAATGGGACGATCCCTGTTTACGGGCGGGTTTGCGTGCGTAAGGATGAGAGTTTAAGGTAGAAGATACTTAAAGAGCCTCACCCTAGTATGTTTCTATTCATCATGAGCAACCAAGATGTATCGAGATCTCAAACGGTATTATCACTAGGTCGGGATGAAGAAGGATGTAACGAACTAGGTAGCGAAGTGCGATATGTGCCAGTAGTGAAGGCAGAGCATCAGGTACCGAGCGGTTTGTTGCAGAGTTTTCCCCTTCCAAAGTGAAAGAAGGATATGATCACGATGGATTTCATGATTGCCCGTTTCTTGATTTAAGGATGTTATTTGGGTCATTGTGGACGGGTTGACTACGTGTGGGCATTTTTGTCTATTAAGAAGAAAGATGGAGCGACAGTTTTGGCTAAGAAATATGTGGAGGAGATAGTGAAGTTCCGCCGAGATTCAAAGTTCACTTATGTGTTCTAGAGGGCTTTCCAAAAGGAGATGGGCACGAATGTGCATTTGAGTACATCATATCATACTCAAACATATGGGCAATTCGAGCGGACTATAAGACTTTTGAAGATGTGTTGAGGATGTGTGTACTAGATTGGGGTGGTCATTGGGTGGATTACTTGAGCTTGCTAGAGCTTGCCTACAACAATAGCTACCAGGTGAGTATTCGCATGGCTCCATATGAGGCTTTGATGGGAGGCCATACAGAACACCATTAAGCTAGACTCAAGGGGGGGGGGAGGAACATATTGGATGCGGATTTTGTTTAGTAAACGTAAAAAAATATCCAGGTTTTAAAGTTGGACTTGAGAGAAGCCCATGATATGTATCTGATTTATGTTAATATATAAGAGGCGAAAAGAGCTAGAATTTGAGGTATGAGATAGAGCGTATCTCAAGATGGCTATGCTGCGGGGTCCTAACATGTCCCTTACCGAGACTAAGCTAAGTCTGAGGTATATGGGTTCTTTTAGGATTAATGAGCGGGTCAGATCTATGGCTTATCGGTTGGATTTACTCGAGGTTATCCAGGCATTACATAAGATGTTTCATGTGTCGATGTTTAAGAGAGATGATGAGGTGTTGGCTAAAATTCATGCTAAAATTCATGCAGATCTTCAGCCCAACATGACTCTGGAGGCGAAATCAATGAGGTTTCTCGAGAGGTGAGTCTAGAATATTTCTTTGATGAGATTCTAGTGGGACTATGACAAAATTTTGAAGGAGACTTGGGAATCAGAGGCGAGAATGGAAGCGAGATTCAAGAAATGGTTTCAGAAGCAAGCTGAGGAATAAGCTTATCATTCTAGGTTTTATTGTCAGGGATTTTTTGTTGTTCTTATTTACTCATCGTGTATTTTATTGAAATTGTGACATTATTACATTTATGAGTTTTCTTATGATTGTGGTGTTCATAAGATTGTTGTTAAAAGTTTCTTAAAAAAGAACGTTTTGTCAATAGTTAAGACTTGTCTATTTTAGGAAAGTGTGCGTAAACATCCTGAAGAGTGGGATATTTAGCTGCTAGCCTGGGATGAGGGTCAGGGTTGTGATGATATTCTAGTGAGTCAATATGGATGGTGGGTATGACATTGCGATGTTGTACAGAGGCCACGAGAGATAGTTCTGGTCAGGAGATGTTGGTAGGCATTTAGACATTTGCTTTAGCGGATGCGAGTTTGTCAAACAACTCACTTGAGATGATTAGTTCTCTTGAGAGGAAAATTAGTTCCCCGGATATACCGTTGACTCAAAAGGTTGCGACCTCAGATTGGCAGATGAGATGATTAGTTCTCTTAGGGAATGATTAGTTCCTCAGATACTAGTAGTGCTCGAGGGTCACGAACCAAGAGTGAGATGGTATTACTCAAGGACTACGATCTGAGAAAGAGAACGGTACGGCTCAAGGGTTGTGGCCTTTGGGCGAGGAGTTACAAGCATGTGGGATCTATAACGCGGATGCCATGCATAGAGATTAGATTGAGACCTTGGAGGTTGATGAATAGTTCAATCTCGGATTTCTAGTGTGTTGGCCGGGTTTGGTCAAGTCTTGTTAGGCTGTGGTAGCGGTTGGTTGTTGTTCATGGAAGTTGAACGATGTTGCTAGATTCGAGGACTAATCTATGTTAGTGGAGAAGAATTTTAACATTCGTATCCGTGTTTTGGATGGGTGTCGATCGACACTAAGGAAGGGTGTCGATGGACACCGGTTATTTGTGCTTGTGGGTGTTCAATTGCTAGTTTCTTATGTCTTTGATCTTGATTATCTATTGTAGAAGCATGTTTTGTTGAAGCTTCTATTGGAAGTCAGAAATTTTATGAAGTGTGCTGGAACATCTTATATCTCCCTGTCTGTGAATGCTTGTTAAGTGACAATAGTTCTTATATATATCATGAGCAGCTTAAAGAGAGAATATTAAGCATATTGAAGAGAAAGAATTGGATTAGTCTCTAGATCCAAAAGTTGAAGCAAAGGGGAGACGTGTATGTTTGCCTCATGTTAGAAGAAAAGGTACAACTGGCTTTTTATTGTCCACATTTAAAAAATATTTGTAATATTCTTAGAATATATATTACTTTTCTAATGGCTATACCAATTTACCTAAAAAGTGATCAAAATACTAGTAAATAAGTATATTATTAAGTTAATATTTTTTTCAATAACGCATTAATAGGTAAAATAAGTTGATTAAATTACATACTGTATCATATTTTTGTGTATTTTTAAAAAAGTAAACAAAAAAACATGAAAATAACTTAATAAATTTTCTAATTCACCTCTATGAATAAATCGATATCATATGAACATACATGCTTTTTTGGTTAGTGTAGTCAAAAAATACATATTGTTGTTATTCACATAACAAGTATATAAGATATATTTGTGAAAATTTGATACTCCCTCTGTTTCACAATGCACACAAATTAAAAAAAAAAAAATTATACATGTTTGCCTTTATTTAACAAGTGACTAGTTAGTAGTTATTAACCTATGCTACAGCACAAACTCATAAATTTTATTAACTAATTGATTATATTCTTAAAATATTGAGTAAACACTGAATGCGTGAATAAGTATATAATGCATGATTTGATTATTTTATTTTAATCAGTAGTTGTGCATAATGCATGAATTGATTAATTTATTTTAATCGGGTAGTTGTGTGTAATATTAAACTCATAATTTTTAGAAATATGTATCAAAATACTTCCTGATGAGTAGCATTTACATGCATTTCTTTCTTCATACTGAGTTCCAAATAATTCATATTCTCTTCATATTTATCAAATTACACATTGATCATAATGTAAAAAAGTGCATTTGTAAAATATGCATTTAAAAAAAAAATACACCACAGTAAATAGTTTATTAGACTAACCCGTAAGATATTGCATTAATATAAAATTATACACTCTCGTATATTTTGACGGACCAACCCGTAAAAAAAATACATTCATAAAAATATCAATTGTAACACGTTCTACCATATGATTGTGAGTTTCCCAAACCAACCCGTACACTCTTAAAATATTATGAAAATCTAATATATATATATATATATATATATTCTAAATCATATATATTAAGATTATATATATATATATATATATATTTTTAAAGATGTTGTTGAGAAAAAGTTTTAAAAATATTAGAGATATTGTAAATCTTTGAAAATAGGATTAGTTTAGTTTTAGAATGATGGTTAGATTCAGTTTTTAAAATCTTTGGAAAAGATATCTTCAAGATATTTAAAGATATATATATATATATATATATATATATCAATATATATATATATATATATTTCTTTATCAATTTAGTAATATATGTTCGTTAAAAACATATAACTGCAACACATGCAAAAAAAAAGTAAAATATTAGACATATGTATTATGTAATAAAAAAATTACTAATAAGATTAAATAAAAGTGAATGTAGAATAATAATTGTTTGAAATGTATTAGTTTAAATTGGGTGGAGATATATTAGAAATATTTAAATTATGTTTACATATATACAATTTTGAAGTTAATAGAGCGGATTTAATGGTAACAAATTTTAATGATTTCCATAAATTTTGGTTAGTTATTATCTTTTGATTTATTTATTTTTCTAGGAAAATATACCAGCCAATGAAAAAACTCCATGTATCATTACATAAGATTAAAATATCTTATTGGAAAAGTTACACGTTTACACCTTTTATGTTTGCGCACCGTTTTTGGGTTACTTTTGCACTGTAGTAAGAAAAAATAACAGAATTAACCTACACTCTAAAACATACGTAAAAATCTTTCTCTCATTCTCTTTTTTTCTTGCTCTCGACAAAATTTTTTTTTTGTTTTTTTTCTTTTATCTTTCCTCCTCTCATATTTCAAAATCAGATTATATAAATTATTTCTAAAGAATATTTAAATTTTTTTGCACAATAATTTAAAATTATTTTTCCTTTCCGTTTTAAGATCTATTTTACTATAGTTTAAGTATATAAATATATAAATATATTATACAATCTCTAATCCTGGCTATGTATATGGTCAACGTTAAATGGATGATTGTTTATGGTCACATATATATTTTTGTAACATTACCAAAATATTTATATATATTTGTGCTTGGATGGCCATCGGTTATAAATGTTTGTGTTCTATTTTGTTAATATAACGCTTTCATGTGTTCATGTTTCCGTGAATGGTTCATGTTTTTTTCCCTAAAATTTTTTTTTCAAGTATTTATGGATATTGTATAGTGAATTAACGATTTTTCAAGTATCTATGGAAAGATTGTCGATTTTCACGCTTTTAAAATTTGGTTCATGAATACATGAAGTTTAAAGTGAAATCAGTTGTTGAGCTCAAACTAGAATCCAACAACTTTCAAAAGCATATATATGGCGAGAAGGGATACTTAAGGAAGAAAGAAATGATAAAAGAGCCAAGCCCTTTAAACAGTAACGACACATTCAAGTAAGTCAAAACACTTGTCTCACTCTGAAAAGATCGATCCGTTTTTTTTAATCATGCAAACCGGATTAACCACATAATTTAAACTAGCTAAACCGGTCTAGATAAATTAACCCAATCCATTTCAGAGTAAACCGGTTAACCAGCAATTCCAGTTTCAACAGATCATAACCAAATTAAATCAGCGGAAGGCAGTAAAATAACAATTCAATAAACCAATTGGATTAACCAACAAATCCAGCAATCATTCCAAAGTCAACCAGCAATCCTAACATACTCTAAGATTACAGGAACTATCATTCCTAATAAAAGCAAATGCATATTATTTATAATATCCAACAAGCCCCTAGAACATTCTTCTCTTCTCGCCATGATTCCACGGTCACACATTTACTTTACTTGCATCACAGAAAGAGATGCATAAGTATTTCCAAAAATACTTAATGAGGCACTCATCCCAACTACTGGGCTATACACACAAGCAGCATTAATCATCATCAAGTAAAACAATCACAATCAAATTAACTACATAAAACGTCACTGATGACGATCGGTGTCGATCGACACTCACACTCGACACCCAAGGTCAACAACGAGCTCAACGCTCCACTCGCGAGTCACAACTATCCTTGCGTAACAAAACATTGGTGTCGAGCGACGCCCATCATTGGTGTCGATCGATGTTGACACTCTACAGTCGCTCTAGTTGCATTTTCTCACTAGAACTCCGCTTTTAATGACTCCAAAGCTACGAGCGAATCTCCAAGGGCTTACACAGAGACCATAGAACACAAAACAACCAAACAAGCAAAGAAATCAATCAAACAATCATCAAAACATCCAAAGCAATGATCAAACTGCCTAGATAAGCCTTGGTCATGCACTCACCTCTTTGCAATGGAGGAACAGCAACGAAACAGGAAAAACAAGCAAGGATCTGTCTCTCCTGACACCACACAGCACAAATTTCACTTCCTCTAGCCTATAAACACAAAGAACGACCACCAAACTCCCCCAAAAAGCCTTACAGAAAGCCTCAGGAACTTTCACTCTCTGGAAAAAGCTAAAAGCGGTTGAATGAGAACAAAGTCGACCTTTTCCCTCTTAAAAAAATTTGAGCCCCAGGTTAAAGCAACCCCAAACCAATCGAATTGACGATTAAATTCAAACCGGTCTAACCAAAAAATATTGTAGTCGATCGACACCTCCCATTTTTGAACACGGGTGTTACACACGCCATCTATGCATGACCATCCATTGTAGGTAATCTATCTGACCAAATGCATCTGCATTACCAAACTATGATGAAGTGAATGTTTTTATATCTATGGACATATAATGAGTTTGTGTCCATGATAGTTTGTCCTGAAAGGCCAGAATTAGATTTTGGTTTTGATTTCAAAACCTCCATTACTAAAAATTAGAAAATTTGAGCTAAGATATGATATTGATTTTCCATATCCATAAAATCATGTCCAAATGGATGATGTCCATGATAACACAATTTCAAAACCTCCATTATTAAAAACAAGAAAATTACTTGGGCCTCTAACCATAAATGTGTTAGGAGATGGCGTAGTCCAAGCAATTTTTGCAATTTTTGCACATCTCCCTCTGATTTTACTCTTTGAATCTATTTTGGCTTAGTTTCTTCACCAACAAAGCCAGCCATATCTTGTCAAAAAACCTGCAACACACAAATTGAATTCTTGAGTAAAGTTGAGGGACACCATCAATTCAATGGTTTCAATTCATAGCTACACCAGAAACTGGAATGGAATTAGTAAAGTGATTTCAAATTTCTTGGCTAGGTTTGAGTAAATCAAATAAACTTAACACAATCACACATGATTCTGTGATTTACTAGGAACCTTAAACCCTTAATGATCTGAAATAACATACAAAAGAAAAAGAAAAAAACAGGCCCTATATAATTGAATTAACATTCTATCATCAGCAACGCATACATAACCATGAAAGAAGAAAGAGAATAAAAGAAAAAAGATTTTGTTTTGATCCGAGAGAAACAGAGCAATCCAAACCCAAAATATATGAGAAAATTAGAGTTGAGATACGATATTAATTCTCCATGTCCATAAAATCATATGTTCAAATGGATGATGTTCATGATAACACAAGTTGACCTAAAACGTAGTATTCATGATAAACATGTATACTTTGTAAAGTGAATTATGATAAGATTAATACTTAAATTAAACCGAATTCTAATACAAGTGGGCTCAATTTTCTGAGATAAATTAATCAGATAATTACAAAAATATCTATAGCTTATGATACCTTTCTCACGCTCTAGATCCATGGAATCTATCTTATTGTCGATGCCGTCTACTTGATAAATCTTATAGATCTGATTCGTATAGAATCAAACACCTTACTTCTATTTTCAAAAGTAGTGGCTGGAGTCAGAGGATGGACAAAAGTGCCCGGAGTCGCCAAGGAATGTGGGCAGAGATCGGTTTTGACCATGTAGTTTTTCTTTTTTCTTATGAATCTCCCACGACTCGCCATGGATACAGAACTTTGATTCTAACCACAAATCGCCATGGAGAGAGAGAGAGATTTGATTTGTGTTCGGAGAAAAGTTGAGGAAAAACGACGCTAGAAAGTAGAGACCGTGTAATTTGGAACGGCGGAACACAGAAAATGAATTGGGATCTAGGGATTTTTTTTCCTAAATCATTTATAATGTTGGGGAAAATGTAAAAAAGAAAATCGTAGGTTAAATAATGTTGAACATGAGTTACTTTAGTTCAGGGTTATTGTGTCTATTCACAACATAAAAGGGTGTCATAGAAGTGATAACTTAAAACAAACAAGAAGATAGTAGGAAATAATATTTCGGGACGATCGTTCCATTTATTACTGTTCATTTTTCTCTTTTTGTGTACGATTTTTCAGATCCAACATTTTTTTCTTTTTCTATTGCCCAGATCTTCATAGTGGCATGACTTTCCATAAGAGATGGGCAGCAAGAGTGAGCTTCCATTCATTCGCGTCAGCGTAGAGGTGGGTTCCGACAAACGATGCGGCTGTAGCACATCTTCAGTGGCTGAAGATCTCGGATCTTGATATCTCTGGTTGACGACTACGGAGGTTTGCTTTGGAAATTTTCTAGGCTCCACCCTGGTGTTTGTTTCTTATGGTCGCAGCAGAAGTTGTTTGTTGGTAAGGAGGGTGAGCTGTCCGTTTAGTAATTAGCGGTGGATCTTTTGATCGTAACCGACTGTCGTGGTTATTGGTTTTGGAGGGTTGTTTGAGCCGCCAAGCCTCCTTAACAAACACGATTAGTATTTAACTAAACTGGATTTGTGTTTGGTTGTCTCGGGAAAAGGTTATTCTCTATGAAGGTGACTGAGGGTTATGTTTGTGTCGGCTAAGTTGCTAGGAAGGGGCCTCTCCGTTTACGGATGCTAGCCAGTCAGAAAATGGTATTCTCGAGAGGTGTGTTGCAGAGCGACCGGTCATTTGAGTCGACTCGGAGCTGGTCTCGTATACTACGGTCCCATGAGTTTGTCTCAATCGATTCAGCAGCGAAGTAGTCTGTCGTATACGTCGGAACTGGACGCCGGAGTTTCTGTGGCGGCTGATCAGCTCAGCAAGATCTCAGCTGCTTGATTAGGGCGAACCCTTTCTTTTTCTGTTTGTGTAACTTTATCTTTTGTAAGTTGCAGGTCCATAAACCCATCTGCGATGAGGCCCATTAATAAAAATAAAAAAAAATGATGTCATAGATTGGAAGAGTGTCATAGTTCTCTATCTTATTCACGATCCGGATAAATTATACCCGGATTCAAATAAAATTATACCCGGATCCGAGTAAAATTTATGTTTATATTTGTTTGAATACACCTTTTATAGTAATGGCATTTCATATAAATATGAATTTTTTTAAAAAAAAATTTTCTTATAGGTACTTCCTTTTTAATAGTATAGAATTAATGATTTAATTTCAATTAATGAGCTTTGGGTTAAATAATATATTAAGAAATTTAGTGTAAAAAATACATTGGAATTGTAGTGACACTCTTTGTGAAACAAAGAAAAATCTCTAAAATGACACTATTTGGAGAATAGAGGGAGTAGTATTTTAAACATTTATAAAAATATAGTGTTTCTTTTGGTTTTATATCAAAGTAACTATATATTAAAGAAGAGCATAAACAAAGGTCAAAAGGGAAGCAAATAGCATTCAACTGTGTCTCAAACTCTCAACATACTAACATTATTGGAAACCAATGCAGTTTGAGAAACTTTTAACTGAAAAGTTCTATCTGATCCAACGAAAAGAGTCTGATTCTAAATATGCAATGTTCTTTTGTAGCTATGGTTGTTCGTTCTACTTGTTACGCTTGGCAGCACGTCTTCCGTGACCCTTCTTTGGTGGTCCTTTGTTACGACGCTTCAACATCTCAAGCTTTGATATCCGCCTACAACAACACACAAATTCAAGTTCAAATGGCCTCTCAACAGATTATGGCAAAACATACCAGTAATATAATCCAAGTGTAACCGAAGTTTAAAGAAAGTACGATCCATAAACTATCCTTGTCAAATAAAATCGTATTGTTACTATACTGCATTTTATACTAGAGACACAAGAGCAATACTATATCATAAGCTGTACAGATCACTATACATATACAATCTACTACATCGAGTTTCTTTCTCATGTTTAGGAATTACCTACACTAAACCCCGATTTGCAGTTGAACTAAAGCTAGTGGAAACATGTTACAGCTCGATCCAACTCAAAGATTTCAAGTGGTTTCTATGATAAACAAAAAAAGAGAGAGAGGTTTAGGAAAGTACTCTTGTTCTTCTCTAGCCAAGACATTGGGATCCTCATTCTTGATGTCGTATGGATACCATTCTGCAACCTTGTCACCAAAAAGCTTCTTCCTTAATATCTTATGAGGAGATCTCTGTCCCGTTGGATTAAGCATATGTCCAAAAATCCTGGCTCTTGCTTCGGTCACACCTCGACCCACTGCTGAAGATATAAGGCTTTTCAGGCTACCACTAGCCATCTTCCTAGACACTATACTAGCTCAGAGTAAGATACACAACGAAACAAGATGACTAGAGAACAAAGCATCAAAAACCTCATGGACCAGTGCCACAAAACCAACACAAACCATCGCAAAAATACAAAACCAACACAAACCATTCCAAAATCAACAAAAGAAGGCTTCAACTGTTTTCATAGAAAAGCATGTAAAAAGAACTCAAAGCAGAGTTCTTAGCTACAAACAAAGTAACCGATTAAAACCACAGATCAGCATAATACAAAGCCAACAAAATCAAAGTAGAGAAGCAGTCACAAAGTGAAAGAGTAGTTGTGACATAAGGATCTCTTCACGTTTGGACCTGAGTTTTAGACTATTTTTAATCATGAATCTAGAGTCTAGCGAAAAGGTTCTCACTTTACCAAATAATCAAAGACCCTTTTTCATTCTAATCCCACCCTTCCTTTACATGTAAGCTTATCAAGTGATTCAAACGAAACCTATCTACCATTAGCTTCTATGATCAGTGAAGATAACAAAAGCTCATTGTCTACATCAACATTTCAGTAAGGGAGAGTATACGCTGACTTTACCAAATAAAGTACGAACCTTTACAAACCAGATTTGGCAAAACATGTTAAATAACACACCCAAATAAACTAAGAGTTCGGACAAAGAAAGATTCAATCTTTACCTGTCAGATGTGCAATACCCAGAAGAAGAACAGCAATGGAGTTGCTTTGTGACTGCAGAGATTTCAAAAACCCAGAACGAAAATCGAGTGGAATCAAGTGGAAATCCAGTGTTTGATACAGAGGAAGTGTGAAACGGTGTCGTTTTCAGAAGATATGAATTGAGATAAAACTGTACGAAACTTTACTATACTCGCCCAATATAAACCTTATTTATCGATAAACAGGTCCAGTCTTATTTAACAAAGCGAATATCCAATTTTTAAAAAATATCCGTATTCGTAGTATTCGTATCAGTATTATCAGTTATTTTCGAAATCGTATTCCTATATGAAAATTTAGATATTCGTTAAAAATACGATTATCCGCTAAAATTTGTAAACATATAAAAAACAAAAAAAAATTCGGGTATTGTAGACCAAAATACCGTAGTTCCGTATGTAAATACTAGATACATACATATATATGTACCTAAAATACCGGATATCCGATTATTTCGGACTGTATATCCGGTTTAAAACCCAAAAAAGCGAATATTTGTTATTCTTCTTAAATTTAGCGTATCTTATTTTTTGTCATCATAAATTTAGCGTATCTTTTTCCGAATATATATATTTTTTTTTGTCAACCACACATTCATTAATAAATCAAGTCCGTATTGGCTAACAATCAGAGGGAAAAAAAAGTTTACAAAAGAACCATATGTGTAATAATCTGGCTACACGGGCTAGACCATCCGCATTGGAGCTACAAGAACGAGAGATTTTGGATAGGGAGAAGGCCGGAAAAGAGGATCAGAGCGTTCCAAATACGTCTAAGAGATTGGAAAAAACTGGCCATTCTTCAAGGGACTGGAACATTGCAACTAGCTCTGCACTATCTATTTCGAACACCTGACAATCGATTCTTCTTATCAAGATATTCTCCATAGCCCATAACAGAGCCTCCAGCTCAGTGTGTAAAGGGGACAAACTTGCTCGTTGACATTTAGCTCCCATCAATATTGTCTGCTCCACTCCTCGGTAGCACCACCAGCCCAGACCTGAAGTAGATTCCAAAGTTTTCCACGAGCCATCCACTCTGCACTTTTTAATATTCGAACAGTCGATTAAGACCTCTGTGGATTCAATCATTTCATCTTGACTAATTTGAGCATCTATCCATAATGATTGTTCGCTTAAAGCCTGACTGATAATATCAATGCGTTCAGATTGCACTCCTTGGAAAACTTTTTTATTTTTATCTTTTCACAAAAACACAACTGTAAACGAACAACTCGTGGTCCCATCCTCCTTGAGGATGGCTTAAATGCAACATTGGAGCTACTTGGTCTAGGAGTAAAAGGTTAGCATGGGCTGCGTGGGTAGTAAGGGATGAATGGGGAGTGGTGGTTATACATAGTAGAAGAGCCTTCTCCAACATTAACTCAAAACAGGAAGCTATTTTGATATGCTTAGTGTGGGCTGTGAAAAGCATGCTAAGTCATAAGTTATCGAATGTGGTCTTCCAGTCGAGGATGGAGCTCTTGTTTCAGCGGTTGAGAGGCCGAAAGCTTGGCCTTCATTTAGGTTCCATTCATCCCAGTTGTTATCGGTCATGAAGGATATAAAAGATTGGAAGCTTGTGTGTGAAGGTGGGACAGCAAACAGAGGAGCTCATCTCATTGCTAAATCAGTTACGGATGACTCCAGGCTTAACTCCTATGTAGTTGGTGGTCATCCCTCTTGGTTGGCTGGTTTTTTCTGTAGTGAGAGAGTTCAATCCTCTGTGTGAGTGTCGATTCTATTGTTTTTTGGCTCAGTGGAGCGATTGGTTTTTTGATCAAGACCTCAGATAATCCGAAGTGTCTCTTTAAGGGTTTAACATGTTTTAGATCAGTAGTAGTTTGTAAAGTGGTATGACTTTCTTCAAGTCATCTTGTAACCCTTATCATATTTCAATATTAACCCAGTTGACAAAAAAATCTTTCCACAGAAACCATAGAATTCAAGGAAAACAAAGTTGCTTATCCTTGTCCTCCAAATGAGATAACACTCTCCAAAATAAGAAGTCAAGGTTAGAGAACACAGAATTGGAAGGGAAACAATCTTGAACAACGGGGATCGGAGACAATTCCTAGACTTTTTGAGAGTGTGGACATTGAAATAGCGCATGATTAATATTTCTGAATATTCGTTTTTTGGATAAAAACGGATACAAATACGAATATCCGCGGATAATCTCAGAGTTCAAACGATAAATATGGGTTTTGGAGACCTATAACCCACTCTTAACAACCCTAAGCAAAACTGTTGTTTTGAAGTTACATTTTATTTTTATTTTTTTGTTGAGAGTTGTTTTGAAGTTACAATTATATGATACTTCTAACTCAATTTTACTTGGGAAAATATACTCTCTCTTTTTTTAATAATCATTTTCTAAAATACCAACATATGCATTTGCTAAGTTTTCCTTTAACATTGAAATAATAGTATACTCCACAATAAACGAAAAAAGGAAAAGGTATGCATTATATGATTTCGAATAAATAACTCAACATATTTGTTTGGTGAGAATTAAACAAAGCTTCTTCATTCAAAGACTTTGCATTCCTCCTCTCCCGGGTTTGTCTGGCAGAAATCCTCCAAAGGGTCTCCACTTCCAACAGCTTTCTCACCTGGCCACTTGCTAGCCACTAGGTGAGCCAAGTCCACTACTCTTTGACTACAATACAAAACACACAAACACAACTATAAACAACAAACACAATCATATGTTATATAGAGTGATATCATGTAATTTGGTGTATATATCTCACCTGTAACCCCACTCATTGTCATACCAAGCAACGACCTTAACCATATCATCACCCATGACCATTGTTAGGGAAGAGTCAATGGTGGTTGATACATCAGAGCACCTGAAGTCAACAGAGACAAGAGGAGCGTCGCAAACGTCTAGAATCCCCTTCATTGGTCCATTAGCGGCTTTCCTGAAGGCCTCGTTCACCTCCTCTGCCGTTATACCTTTCTTCTCGACGTTTATAACAAGGTCAACCACTGAGACGTTTGGTGTTGGCACACGGAGTGCAATGCCGTTGAGTTTACCCTTCAGCTGCGGTAGCACTAGTGACACAGCCTTGGCTGCACCAGTGCTGGTTGGCACTATGTTCAGTGCTGCGGCTCTTGCACGCCTTAGATCCCTGTGTGATGCATCTAGAAGCCTCTGCAACAATTCATTATATGTTACTATTGGTTCAAGGAAATGTAGTTAGTCAAAAATCACAGTAACATTTCAATAATTTGTTATACAAGCTCTAGGAGTATTCAATCTATATAAACCAAACCCATATAACTAATCCATAAACTCAAAACACATTCTAATATAGCTTATAAGTATATATATGAAAACCAAAACCAAATGTTATAAGTATATTACTTGGTCTCCGGTGTAGGAGTGTGTGGTTGTCATTGTCCCCTTGACAATTCCTGTAATTCAGTTCATGTATGAGTTAAACGGAACAAATTTGAACATATAGTGAGAAGATAGAAGTAATGTACCAAATTCTTCATCCAAGACTTTGGCAAAGGGTGCCAAACAGTTGGTAGTGCAAGATGCATTGCTGCCAAGAGAGACCAAAAACTGAAGCATGAGTACTCATTTAATAGTTCTTTGTTTTAAAAAGAGAGATTTAACTTTAAACGAACCTAATGATGTTAGCGACGTCGTGACCATAGTCTTGCTCATTGACTCCCATAACATAGGTAGGGATATCAGCACCTTTGGCTGGTGCAGTGATGATCACTTTCGAAGCTCCAGCTTGGATGTGCTTCCCTGCTCCTGGTCCATCAACAAACACTCCTGTTCCCTGATGATCATAACATTTATCTTTTTTCGGTTAACTAAGGCGCGAGTTTGCCATCATCACAATGCAAAGCTTTAGATAGAAAAAATGAATTTCACCTCGATGACAATGTCAATGCCGAGCTCAGCCCATGGAAGCTTAAGAGGGTCTCTGTTTGAGACGACTTTGATGTGCTTACCATCAACACTGATAGTTTCATTATCCACAATTTTCACTTCAGCCTTGAAGGTTCCAAGCATCGAGTCATACTTGAGCAAGTGGGATGCCTACAATTTCATCATAAGTATCAAATCTGTTCCACAATATAGAATGAACCTCTTCAGTTCTCGGTTTTTTAGGGACTTACATTCTTGACACCACCACTGTCGTTAAGCACAACGACCTCGAGAGGAGAGTCCTTGCGGCCGTGCCAACACCTGAGGAAGTTCCTACCAATCCTTCCAAACCCGTTGATCGCAACCTTCAGCTTGGCCACTGTCTCTCCTCTAATAGGAGTGGATGTTGTCACAGCCTAATATTTCACAAACTCATCATACATATGCACATTCATATCTAAAAAACAAAGTTATTCATTCCATCAATCAATTAGTCAAGTCACCTTGGTTGTGATCTGTGAAGCTACGGCATCAAAGAAAGATGCTTCCCCACTGTTACTGCTCATACGCAGGCCAGAGAACTCAGCAACTTCTAGCCTCTGTGCAGATAATAACAAGAGAAGCAGATCAAACAAACATTACACCCAGACACACATACACACAAAGAGATGGTATGTTAGTACCTTGGAGGAGCATTGAGCAGGGAAAGAGTGAATGGCACTCTTAGACTGCAGCCTCTGTGCGACCGGGATTCTAGAGACGGCGAGAGCTGCATGTGTGGCCATAGCTGCAATTGAAACAAAGAAGAAAAATCTAGGAATGCTAGTGATCAGTTTTGAGCGTTAACATATATACATACATACACACATCCATTGGTTTTCATTAAAAGCAACCAATGGTTATAAGTGAAGCAAAGAAATATGTGGTTATTATGTAGGTAAGATACAATGGGGATAAGATTCTGTGAGCCATTGATCACAAGTTTCTCAAAGGCCGTTACTTTTTTAATCCTTGTTTCCATGTCATATACTTTCCTTTAGGATCCGGAAATTAAAATCTATGTAAGTCTGGTTTGGTGTATAATTGCGGTATTTTTGGACGCGATTTCGAGACAAACAGAGAAGACGGTAGTCATTTGAAGATAGTCGAAAAGTTGTACAACATTACATAGAAACAGCCAACAATTATTGGGATCATAATAAGTAATCACCCGTGATTCAATTCAAATCCTAAAACAGATGACTTCAGGCTGTAGCCTCGACTTCATCAGTGTTTAGAGCTGCACCATTCGGGGTGTCTTCTGATTTGAGCTGCGAGGACACATCGTCGATAGCAGAGTTAAGCTGAGCGATTTTTTCAGCCAGTACCTTGCGTGTTTTCTACATTAACATTACACATCGTTGTTCATAAGTAAATCAATAAAAACGAACTCATATAAGTGATACAGGTTTAGACATATTAGTGATCATTACAACTTACCTCCAAGGCTTTTTCCTCGTCATATATGAACTTCGGCAATTTCCTCATGAGATCCTTTCGGTCTGCTCCAGCTATAGCCTTGCTGATCTGATATATAGTTCACAACAACATCATCAAACATTGTCAAACCTTAGACAAGAAGGGCAGATATGGTTTAGTAACAACCATGTGATTCAGAATATTACCTGTGGTGCGTATACACATCCGAGAGCCCCAACTATGAGTCCGCCCAAAATAAACCCTCCGACAAATAAGCCAGTGCTGCCTGAACTGTCATCATCTCTGCAAGATTTGATGCTATGCTATTAGACATTGCAAATAGTCTGTGTGAACATAAGTTGCCAATGTTATGCGGAGGTACAATGTTTATAGTGAAACCATCTAATAGTCCCAATTGAGGGGTTATAAGAACCACACTTTATGATTTACAAACTTTCAGACATCTCAAGTAGTAATTCACCATAATTCGTATGACTTTAGATATGTAATTAATCTCACTAAGGTCCAAAACTAAAACAAATAAAAAGAGGATCAACTCTATACCTGTATGCGGATTGAATGGTCAGGATCCTTTTGTTTCTAGGAGCAGAAATATGAAGTTTGTTGGAGTGATTCAGTCCAAAAGAAACACTGACACATGGCTTCAGAGAAAAGCCTTAATATTAAAAGAACAAACAAACATCAGTGAATCGAGAGAAAGAAAGAGAGATCATACTCGAGAATCTACATCCAATTTGACATCTACATAGAAAGATATCAATCGAATACGAACAGAAATCCAAAGAATGTTCACTTTCCCCAATATGAATATAGAAAGAAAGGCCTCACGATATCTAAAATTATACCAACGGGCAAACACAAATGAAAAGATCAAAATTTTCATCTTTCCAATAAACACTAATCACAGCCAAAGCTATTCAAGTCCTAATTTTGCATCATGATATGCATTTCAAACCATTTTCGTCAATGAGATTGACACTCAACTCAATCAAAAGAAACGACCCAACATTGCAAAATCGAAACTTAAAGCTGATATAAATAAAGAACAAACAAAGATCAGTGAATCAAGCGAAAGAAAGGGAGATCATATTCGAAAAGTTACATCTGCATAAAAAGATGTCAACCGGATACGAAACAGGTACGCAAACAAATGGTTACTTTCACCAATATGAACTTACAAAAAAAGGCCTCACTATATCTAACCTTATGCCAACGGCCAACACAGATGGATTTAAAAACAAAAGTTCCAAACTTTCATGTTTCCAATAAACAAAACACTCATCTCTCCAAAGCATTTCTAGTCCTAATTTTGCATTTTAAACCATTTTTGAAAATGAGAAAGAAAGGCCTCACGATATCTAAACAATGCCAACGGCCGACACAAATGGATTCAGAAACAAAAGTTTCAAACTTTAACCTTTCCAATAAACAAACACTCATCTCAGCCAAAGCTATTCAAGTTCTAATTTTGCATTATGATATGCATTTCAAACCATTTCCTTCAATGAGACTTACACTCAACTCAATCAAAAGAGAGGACCCAAGATTGCAAAATCCATACTTCAACACAGATGGATTCAGAAACAAAGTTCCAAACTTTCATCTTTCCAATAAACATAACACTCATCTCAGGTTCTAATTTTGCATCATGAAATGCATTCCAAACCATTTTTGAAAATCATATTGACACTCAACTCAACCAAAAGAGAGAACCCAACATTGAAAAATCGAAACTTTAAGCTATATCCACATAGATAAAATCCAAACTGAGTCCGACTGATTTGGGGAAAAAACTGAAAATCACAGAAGATAAACCAATCTGGATCACCCAATACACAATCAAACTGGGTTCTTGAGATACTAAATTAGAATCGTAACAACACAAGGATCAAATCTGAGCAGCTCTATAGAGTCTTATCTATCGAACGAAGATTTAGTGTAAGAGATTAGAGAGATTGAAAAGCTTTTACCAGATGAAAGATGGAGTTGTTGAGCATTATTGGGAAGAGAGAGAGATGTAGAAGAAAGAGACGCCATGGATTGAAGAAACTGAGATCGTAAGAGAGGGCAGTTGAAGGACGTTCGATGATATCTAAGCTTCTTCGATTCAGTGGTAATTATAAATTTAAATGATTAGAAATATTATATGAGAAACCAAAAAACAAATTGGGGAAAATAGGGGAAATGACGACCATAGCCCTCCGATTTATAACCGAACTGAGATTTTCGGTTCTTCTTACTGAACCGATTGGAAGGGTTCTAATCGGGGTTATTCGGTAATTTCAGTTTGGTTACGGTGGAACCGATCGGTTTATAGATTAATTTTGTTTTATTGAGCAATATCCCGATTTTTTTTAAAGATTTTGGAAAATCTGTATACTATATGAAAATAGAAACTATAAACTTTTAAGACTATGCACATAAGATTTTTAAACGACCAATAAAAATTAGACAAGTAGTTAGTTAATATTTTTTCCCTCTTATTAATTAATATTTTTAAATTCTAACTTTTATTATATATAAAGATATTGATAAAAATAGAAAAGAACAATCTTATAATAAAGTTGGGTTTTCAAAATTAGTCATTAACAAGATCGTGACACGTGTTAATTGAATTAATAAGATGTTGACACGTGTCAAATAATTAGTTGTGATAAATGATATAAATTAGTTTTTAAAAAAGAATATTTTCAAAATAGAAAGAAGAAAATAAAAACTCAGAAAATTTAACAATTACTTAGTAGTAGTACTAAAGGAAAAATGATAGTAATTCTAAAATAAAATTATTAATAAAAAATATAAAAATTAGGTTTAAGGAATAAAAAAATTAACAAATAAAGAAGAAAATAAAACAGTCAACTATAAGAAAATATTAGGATATATTTGCATTATCGTGAATATTATGTAATATTTAAATATTTTTATTTAGTAAGTTAATCTAAATAAGTTCATCATTAATGTGACAATGTGTCAATTATATCCATAAAATATTGACATGTATAAAATAAAAATATTAAAATATTTTAAAATTAAATTTATAAACCTATCATTAAAAAAATTTTGCATAAGTAATATATATATAAAATTATACCTGATTACAATGATTTTTTTTTATGTTAATTCAAAAATTCTTATTACGTAAATTACGTAAAACTTAGTTTTTAGAGTTACTAACTCACGTGATTGTGATATATGTCAAGTAAAACATTAGATGCCAGAATGTGACACATCTATTTTGTAAAAATTTTGATAAAAATAGAAAATTACAAACAAAATTAAAATACTCAGAATTTTTTACTTATAATTAAATTATTAACCTAATTTTTAGTTATGTCGGTTTGGGTTTATCAAAGAGATTTTTTTTTATAATTAAACAAGATTATATGTCGATTTTAGTTTATAAAGAAGGATTAAAGTTTAGTTTTTACTACTAAACATGTTATATGGTTGCCTGGATTTATATTTATGATTATGGTTTTGATTTTACAATTAAAGAAGTGTTTATGTCGATTTAGGTTTATAAATAATGAGTAGAGTTTCGATTACACAATTTATACAAGGTTATATAACTGTTTCAGTTTATAAAAGGGAATTAAGATTTATATGGTACAATTAAACGAGATTATGGGGTTAAAAATAAATGTTTTTATTAAATGTTTTTTTAATATTTTATAATTCTTTATTTTTTATTTATATTTAAATATTGTTTAATTTTAAAAGAGGGTGAATAAAAGAGAACTAAAAGTGACATTAGTAACTTAAAAAAAACAAAAGTCAATATAATTCGTAGTATAATGATTTCTAATTTTTTTTTTCAAATTTGAAATTTTGTATACTTTCATATTTTTTTTTTCTTAATGCTTATCTCAACGACACTATAACTCATTTTTTTGGATTGATGTTAATTTGTAAGAACTTTACCATCAAATTTTGTAATAATTAATTAAGTTTAAGAAATACAATAAATTGCAAACTAAAAAAATATGCGAGAATAGTTTTTAATAAAATTGGAAGTTAAGAAATAACGTTTTTAGGATAATGGTATAATCATGTTTAGGGTATAATATCTAAATGAAGTTTTTGAAAAAAATTGATAATAGTAATATTATGAAAATAGTGAATAGCTCACAATTTTTTTGGTGATCGATAATTTAATATTAATAGATTTTATGCAATATTTTTAGTTCATACGTGAAAACATAAATATTAACCCACGTTTTTACGCGGGTCCTTATCTAGTATATATAGAAAAGGAGATGTCAGACGATTTTGTGATCGAGACTAGAAGATGAAATTGCATAGGATAAGTTTTGTCGATACTAATCGAAAGAAGAGGAAAAACGTCACCATGCATGAGTTTTTTGCTTACCATATATAGACGAGGCTTGGAGAGTCTCCTATAATCCTAATGTCAGGTAGACTTTTTCATAAGGTTTTGGTTGATACATACGCTATGATAAAATCAAATAGGTTGCGGTATATATTACAACAAACAAATCTTAGGTGCGAAAAATTATGAAAAAATCAAAAACATTTCTGAGAGTACTAATCATAACATCAGCAATTAGGGTTACTGAATCTTCATTCCTTCTTTATGTACTGGTGGTTCAAATTCGTGATGCAGTTATCCAGATCTATTCATTACCATTACTTGCAATCCTAAATGGCCTGAACACAAGGTATTTCCAAAAGCATTCGTTAGAGTCAGAAGATAGGCCATATATTATGTGCAAAATTTTCAAGATGAAAATCGATAGTTAAGTATGGCAATTAGCAAAGGGATATTCTTTCGGTAAAATTTCATAAGGTATTTGAGACTATTTTAATTATATTTATTTTTAATATATTAATAAAGTATAAAATCCTATGTTTAATTCATTTAATAACCATATTAATTTATTTTTCTAACATATTAATACTAGAGTTATTAACACAAAAACCTACTTTGGTGAAATTATTGACAAAGAAACCTACTTTCTTTTTTTTTTTCTTTTTTTTGTAAACTACAAAGAAACCTACTTTCATGTGAAGGTATACTTTCTTGGTTCATTTACCTAAAAAGTCACTTTTAGATTATAATATACACAAAAGGTAATTATATAAGCACGGCAAGATTTGTTAACTGTTTGTCCACAAAAGTGACGATAATAGCCCTATTAAGTGTATCAAAAAGAAACCAGATTTTGCAGTTTTTGTTAGTTACGTTTCTTTATTTTACTTAATAACTGGAAATTTGGAGTGAGAAACATCTAGGATTTACTATGACGAAGCAGCCATGTTGAGAAGACGATGTCGAGACGGCGATGAAGAGCCAGCGATGTCGAGACGGTGATGACAAAACGGGGATGTCGAGACGGCGATGACAAGACGACGATGACGAGATGGTGATGACGAAGCGGCGATGTCGAGATGATGATGATGAAGTGGCAATATCGAGACAATGATGACAAAGCGGCGATGTCGAGAAGAGGTGAGAAAGACCGGTAGTGAGATACAAAGCCGGCGATAAAACGAAATAGGGACGACGAGAAGGGGTGTTTTGGATATACATAGGGGAATGGTAAACATTAGATTTGTCGTTTGCTATGGGAGATGTCCAATGTTCAAAGAGAAATGTGCATCGTCCAAGAGATAGTGTCCATCAGGGCCATTAGTACGTTATATTCAAGGTTAACTTCAAATTATGAACAATGCGAGATGGATATGAATTCATCATAGTAAACAAATACACAAAATATGGAAAAAGGCAGATGGATGTGTAGTGAGCTATCAATACATGGCCATTGACGTGCATCCATTATCGTTGTATATGAACAGTCTGAGTTGTATAAATCGAATACTGGTATATTAGGCATCCTTCTGCATAAGGAACCGTTGTTCATCCTTCTGCATATATAGTATATTAGGCATCGAATACTAGTATTATATATAGTTTACTTGTCAATAATTCACAATAGTTACAAATCACAAGAAAAGCTTTAAGTTTTGTAAGATTTGATTGTCGAAAGAAAGTTTTAATCAAAGAGATTTCAGTGAAGAAGAATTGTGGGGCTGAGATGTTTTGGGGAAAAAGAATCCAATGGATAAAATAAATTTGCTTAAATTATTATTTTTTGTTTAATCGATTTTTCCTTTCTTCTGTCTTTTTCACCTCTTTTTACTCTTTTTTTTTGTTGTTCTCATTTTAGGGTGTCATTTTATGTATTTATTATCAAATATTATCTACTTATATTTATATAATAAGTTATGATTATATTTTCTTTACATTTTAAGATGCATATTGCTATATTTTTGATAAATTTTTATATTATACACTATTCGTTTGTAGTTGAACATTTGTTCATTGATACATGGATGGTCAATTGCACTATAGTTTATAGATTTTTACTAGGTTTAATCATATAAAAAACATATCAAAATCTATTTAATCAATGAATATGTGTTTTGATAAATAAGTCATAACCTTAAACTATATGCCTTAAACCTTAAAGTCTAAACCCTAAATTCTATATCTTAAACCCTAAATCATATACCCTAAACTCTAAACCCTAAACCAAAACCCAGAACTCTAACCTTAAACACTAAACTCTAAACATAAAACATGAATCTAAAACCTTAAACCTTGTCCAATTAAATTGAACTGTAAAACCAAAACCATAAATCATACATCCTAACTTGTAAACATTTTAATGAACATCCCAAAATATCCACGTTATAGTAACCACATGGATATATATGGTCAAGGTATCAAGGTGAAAAGATAAAACATTGGAATATTCAAATTAAGCTAATGAAAAAAACATTGTAAGATGCAAACTGGGTTATGTAAATAAAAAATTTTATGTGGATATATTAAAACACAATATCCACGAAAATTCTAAGATTAGATATTGGATATAGGAATCGGTTTCCTCCATGCTTTTGTAATTTCCATCCAAGCCTATCCACTAAATTTTGACCATGTGGTCATTAACCCATATTTTCTACATGTGTATACTGGACACGACTATGTGCTTTCTTCTTCTCAGTTATAGACAATTCAAGCAACCTAGGACTTTTCTTTTTTTTTTCATCAGCTACACGATCTGATTGTTTTTTTCTCCAATTGATTAAAGAAAATGAAAAGGGAGAGAAACTAATATAGGAAGATAAACTAAACAGCTAGTGGGAAACTCATGACGACAATGGCGAGAGAGAGAAGCCAATTATAATTGAAATATTAAAGGAAAGCAATATTAAAAAAAAAGGGAAAGAATGGTAACGACTGTTACTTGTGCCTGTAGACACTTTGACTGTAAAAACTTTGACTGTAAAAACTTTCACTGTAGATATTTTGACTGTAAAAACTTTAATGTAAACACTTTAACTTTTTAAAATTTTATTATCAACAAAAATAACTTTAAAAGATGAAATATTTTTTCTATTATATATAAATTTTATAAATATATGATGATAAATTCATATGTAACATAGTGACAAATAATAAATTTAATAATAATAAAAGCCTTAGCATTTTTTACTGTAAAGAAATGAGAGAGAGAGGAAGAGAGACAATTAAAATAGGGTGATGTAAAAGTATATACCCAGAAGAAGTAAAAACAAAAAAGTTCGGTCTCCATAACTTGATAATTAGTTCTGTCACCTCTGTGGTTGGAAAATGATGAAACTAACCCTGTGACAATTAATTACACTATTCATATGAAATCGATTAACACTGTTCAATTTACGAGAAAGAAAAATATTTTGCAAGTTTATTGTATAACTATTTGTTAGTCGTGCTAAATAATATGATATCGCGATAAGATAACATATTGAAATTAATATAAAAAAGAAGTTGTTAAACCATTTTTGACCATATTGTTGGAGTAAGAATATTTATGAGCTAGATGATTATTTATTGGATTAACACGATAACAAAATATATGTATCAATAAGTTTATGGATATATCGTGTTAAACCATATTGTATCGCGATAAATTCATGATTTAGATGATAAATTCATATTAATAATACTGCTTTATAAATTCTAATATTGTGATAAGTTTTATATTACGTGCTAAGATACTTAAATATTTGAATAGTATTTGTATGCACATGGTAAAATAATTATTATACGGATAATATTTATATTAATATGTTAAGTTATTCAATATTCGATAAATTAAAAGTGTAGCATGCTAACTTATTCAATATTCGATAAATTAAAATTTAGCATGCTAAATTATTCAATATTCGATCAATTAAAAATTATCTTCTATAGAGATGCTAAATTATTCAACAAAAGCTTCAACAAGATTTTGTTGAAGCTTGAAGGAGTTGCAAAGAGCTGAAACAAATTAAAGATCCCAGAGACTTGAGTTGTTGGAGTCATTGCGATTCAAGTCGGTCGAGTCAGTTAGAGAGATTAGCGTCAAATCGGTTAGAGGATGCGTGTATATAATCTCATCGATAAGTTTCGTTCATGGGTGTGAGAGAGTTATAGAAAGAGAAAGTGTTCTGGGATTTTGGGGTTTATGTGAAATAGATGAGAGAAGAGAGATAATAATAGATGAGAAAACAGAAATAAAAAAGAATAAAATTAATAATAAAGCTATAATTTTTTGCACAGTTACAGATTCAATGAACTACTCTATCACATAGTTATAGGGAGACGAATGCCCGTAAAATTATAAGCTAAATAAAATTTTATGGGCGCTGGAAATTTTGTTTTATTTTTATTTGGGTACCTGCATTGTAGTTTCCCATTAAAATAGTTATTTAATAAGATGAAAGTAAAAAAAAAAAAAAAAAAAGAGAGAAACGAGAGTCGAGGTAGAGAAGTGTATTTGGGGACTATATAGTCATTTAATAAGGTAAAAGTATACTTATAGCAAGAAGTAGGTTTTTGTGTGATAAAGTATTAGAAAGTAGGTGATAGTGCAAGAATAACATGTAAACCTACTTTGGTGGAGATAGTTGGCAAGTAGACCCACTTTCTAAGTGTGTTGTACTTTTGTTATTTGTTTAGTAAGAGATTAAGATATGTTTTGACGTTATTGTTCCTATATGAGTTATCAAGTGTAGGAATATTATCTTATTTTGGGTGAGGTTGTGAACCATTCGTTCATAACTAGGAGTTGAAATCGAGCGGCGGTTGTTTTAAAATAAAAATTTGTAACTATATGCTTTTGACCTTCAAATTGTGTAACTAGATGCGATTGACCTTCAAATTGTCTATGTGCTAATATCCCTTAACATAATCAAATTTTCATTAGTTTCACCTTCATCATCATCATCAACATGACTAGGGTTGCGTGGTGGTCTCCAAAAAATTGGAATTTTATGGGGATAACGTTTGTAAGTTTATTGTGGACCAGCTTTTGCTGTTAAGAATTGCTGCACTATCGGCGACGACTAGCTTCACGAACTTGAAGATGTTGTTGTCGAGGAATGTAACGGGCTGGGGAATGTAAATATAAAGAACCATACCTCTGTATCTCGCTATCAACATCAAAGCTGGGAAGGGGGATTGTGTGGTGTTGTTCTCTTGTATTCATGTGTACCAAAAAAACAATTAAATGGCAGAGAAGACATGTCCATGTGGATACAATTAAAAAATATTTGTAAAAAAGTGCATTAGACTAGAGGATATAAGGATATGAACATGTGGATACGAGTATTAATATTTGGAAAATGACATATTCACGAAATAACAGTATCTGAGTACCATCCAAGTCTGCTTCCCCATGCAGAGAATTTACATCATCACCAAACTATTTGATGTGTCTGGATTTTACTTATTTTAGCACTAGTTTATGCATTGTTTTTGTCATTATAGGTCTCATCACTTGATCATTTATGCATGTTTGCCTTGTTTTGCTTCACTTCTAGAATCTAGGCCTTGTATTGCATGCAGTGTAGTTTTTGTGCATAAACAGGTGTTTACCCATTGGAAAAGAAGCAAATCAGGACGAATCGTCCAAGTGTAGATGTTGCATCCGATCGAGCATGAGGATCCGAGCAGTGGAATCGATCGAGTGTTCGAGTGAACCAGAGAAGCAATCGACCAAGCATCCGATCAAGCCATCCGACCAGACTGATCGAGTGCACGACCGAGCAGACAGATCGAGCACCATTAAACCGACTTTCTATTTTGTCTGCTAGTGATTTAGGCCTTTTTAAACTCACTATAAAAAAGCTCTTTTCCTAATGACTTATAAGAACAAGTTGTATTAGGGTTTATCTTCATTTTGCTTTAGAATTTCCAGAATATTGTAAACTCCATATCTTTTTATCTGTTGAGTATTTGGTGTTGCTTCTTTGTATTATTTTGCTTATCTCTCTTAGATCTATCTAGTTATGCTTGATTTAGATATTTATGGGTTTGTGTTCTTGATGATGAATCTCATATCTGAGTAGATTCATTAGGTTTTGGGGATGAGTTAGATGTGTAGGTGGAGAACTTTAGGTAGCTAGGTTGCCCATAGGTAGAAATGTTTAGATTTCCTTCTGGATTAGTGTATATAACACTAATCCCATTCTGATCAAGTGGTGATTAGGTTTCAGGCTTCAACGCATGAGAGGTGTTCGATGGAATGCCGGATATTCTAATACGAGAGAATTTCATGTCTAACCCAAGAGATTGCTTGTCTAGAGTGTTATTTGACATTAATGAGCCGAGTCTTAGTGCCTATTCATTTCATGTTTCATCAACCAGAAGTTGAGATTAGGAAGTGATTTGAATTTGATAATCTTTGTCAAGAGATTGAACCGGTTAGCTTATGAGCTTGTTGTCTAAGAAACATCACTAATTGTGTTTGATTGTTTTTAGCAACCTAGTGAACTTAAATATCTCCACTGAAGTGACCATCTCATCCCCAGCGCCTCCCTTTAATTGATTGATTTACTTTGCTTCATTTCTGTTATTGCATTTCTAGTTAACTGAATGTTATTGATTCTGTAGTTTCATTTCTGTTTTAGTTTAATGATTTATTTTGCTTAACTTTTGCTTGTTCTCAATTCAGTAGCTGATAGTTTAAAACCTTTCATGCTTGGCTTAACTTGTTAAATATTGATTTCATCTAAACTGTTTGCACGTGTCCTTATGGATCGATAAATCCCTTTATACTACAATTATATTGGGTGATTGATACCATTACCATCAGAAACATGTTATCACTATTCATGAAAATAGCATAGTCATGTGAACTAAGTACCATCCAAGTTGTTTTACATCAGAAAATGTTATTTAAAAAGACAGAGAAATACTTCGATACGATTCGGAAGGTGCATGCTCATCCAAAGATTTATCGACCTCATCGTCAAGGCCAGAATTTGTAGAAGTTCCAGAAATCATCACCATTGTCTCCTTGTGAAGAAAAGAGTTAGAAGTACATAAGCCATCACCATAAATGTGACATGTCCATCTGTGGATCACCGACATAGAAAAAGTGTGTTAAAACTTAGTTATTTCAAAAATTGCACCATTCTCCAAAGATTTTTCGATATCAACAAGGGGCAGAGTGGTAGGAGTTACCAAGCCATCAACATTGTATCCTTGTGGAAAAAAACATAGTTGTGAGTTAAGTCAAAACAATATATACATATATCCATGCGGATATGTGGTTATGGATAGGCGATCAGTAGCATTGAGAAGTTGGCAAAAAAATTCAGTTCCATCCAATCAGATATGTGGTTGTGGATAATTAACTTTAGAACCTTGAGCTAACTTCATGAACTATTAATGAATTACCAAAAAAATCCTAGTTAAGTACATCTAATCTCAAATAAGCATATGATTCAGGAAACCCCCATAATCAAAATCGATTAATCAAGTGAACCCAAAAAAATAGCAAAAAGATTTCCAGACTGGAGCAACATTAATTCAATATTAAAAAGTTAACAAGAGCACAATCAATCAATATAATCACAATTAAACTAAGAAACCCCAAATCAATGGTTTTTTATAGTGGTTTTTGTAAGCTTCCTTGAGCTATTCATGTGATTCGCTCTAAAGAACACCTAAGATCTCTTAGACCTTAGTGTTGTCCCTCTTCTTCCAAAGACCTTAGAAACCAACAATCATTTTTACAAGCATGCAGAGCTAATTGATGAACAAAATTCATGCCCTGAAAATTTTATCCAAAATAGAAATATAAGATTAATCCATCGCGTTTACAAAACGGAAACTTAAGAAGATGGTACAACTACTAAGGATCAATTCAAAGCTAATGTGACTAGATTAAATCAACCAGTTGAAGAAGATGGTACAACTACTAAGTTTCCTGATAATCTAGAGGAGAAGACTACTGAATGAGGCTTGCCTTTATAAATCAGTTGCTTGGGTTGACATTAACTTTTTAATGTGAAATATTATTGGCTTGCCTTTATAAATCTTGAACCAACTATTTTTGGTTTACCTTATGTCATCAAAACTTGGAAACTTCATTGCCTACAAGTTAGTTTCACATGACATTCATCAAGAAGCATATATGTTCCACAGTAAAAAGTCTTTCAAAACCTAAACTCAAAGGCTTTCATGCAACATCATGTGCCTAATCTGACCCTAGTCAATTGCTCCTTCTCGTGGTTCATAACTCCAAGAACATGACATAGAAATACGTGCAATCTGTAAGCATAGCGGAGGACATAGAGTGACATCCATCTGAAACTTATCTATTTAGGAATACGTTCTAGGGTTTTTCAAAGTACATGCGATAGTTTGATATTTTTCTTTTCCTTTGAAATATTAAATTGTATTTTAGCCTTTTATTAACATTGGGAAACCCTAGGAGAAAAAAGCGACTTATATAAATCCCAAAATCTATATAATTATTATACCACAACATACAACATACAACATACAACATACGATCGAAAGAAACAAAAATCAGAATGGCGGCGCCTGCAAAGATCACGAACTCGTTCTAGGATTTTTCAAAGTACATGCGATAGTTTGATGAACAACAATCATGCCCTGGAAATTTTATCCAAAATAGAAATATAAGATTAATCCATCGCGTTTACAAAATGGAAACTTAAGAAGATGGTACAACTACTAAGGATCAATTCAAAGCCAATGGGACTAGATTAAATCAACCAGTTGAAGAAGATGGTACAACTACTAAGTTTCCTGATGATCTAGAGGAGAAGACTACTGAATGAGGCTGTAAGTTAAGTTTTTTTTTTTTAAATAACTTTATGACATCTAAAAAATCTATTTACGATTTAAAAGTACTAACATTCATCAGTATTATTTTCGCGTCCTCCTTATTTATTTAGTTCAATATTTTTTTATGAAAAAGACATATGCTAAAAAAAACTAAACATTCGTCATCTATTTAACTTCTTACAATATTTTTAAAAAGGGAAAAAGCCTAAAAATTCGTCATCTATTTAATTTTAAAAAAGAGAAAAAGCCTAAAAATTTTAGTTGAAATTTAATTTTTATTAAATAAAATTAATAATTATTACCACATTATTTTAAATTTAATAATTAATTCAATGATAAGGGTAAAATTGGAATTTTATTATTGGTTTGTGATTGTGGGTAGGAATTTACCAAAAGTTAAATATAAAAAGACTTTTTATAAAAAAATTAAACAAACAAAGTTTTTTAGGCCAAATAAAAACGTACATGTATTAATCGTCCAAAAAATAATAGATGACGAATTAAAGGCATTTTCAAATAACTTATACTCGTTAAATCTACTAGGTATTTGTTCTTTATATTCTTTATATTTTTAAAATAACATTATATTTTTAAAATATCATTATATTTCCTATAACAAAAAAATAGAAACTATTGGAAATGTACATATTATATAATCATTTACAAAATTCTTCTTGAACTTGAAATTCACTATTTCCTTTATGTCAAATTAGGAAAGAAGAAAAAAAATACATATTCAAAACAGACCGCGCTTAGCGCGGAAAATCTTTTAGTGATATAAAATCAGTTTGCTAACGGCGTCCATTTGTTTTTGCTCTAAATTTCCTCCACCAAGTATTCCGTACTCAGTTCCTCTCCATTCATACATTCCCATTTAAATAATGTGGAAACCTCTAAAATAGGAAAGAAAACAAAAGAAAAAAAGCATAAACTTAATTGATAAAAATAAAAATGTATTAGAAAAACAGAAACTCACTTTTTCTACTATTTTCGCATGCACGTCAATGGCAACATCATCCTCTTCCTTTTCATTTTCTCTTATCCCTTTTGACTTCATTTTCATTGTCTCATCTCTAATGACATTGGATTTATGATCATAAAAATCATAGTAACAAAAAAAGTTAATCATCACGGTTTTAATATATGGCTGGAGGTGGTGGTGGTGGAGGAGGTGAAGGTCCAAGACAGCTAGATCAGACCCCGACTTGGGCCGTTTCTACAGTTTGTGGTGTGATCATCTTGATCTCCATTATTTTGGAACTCATAATTCACAAAGTGGGCGAGGTCATTTCCTACACAACTAATACCTTCTGTATATGTTTTTTGTCTTTATTATCTTATTTTTATAACACTTAAGCCATGATTGGTTATGGCTGTAGGTTTGGACTTTTGGCGGTAGATTTTGAACTTTAGAATTTTTAGCTTTAGAATTTTTAGCTGTGGCTGTAGATTTTATTGATGTAGTTTTTTTTGTTGTAGAAAATAAAATTTTGGAAAGCTTAAAATTATTGTCTTTAGGAAAAGAAACTTTTTACGGCCTAAAATATGAATTAATGAAATATTTTGGCTGTGAGAAAAAAAAAAGAAATACAAAGCATCTAAAGCTTGATTGGATCCATTTTATATCTTTAGGAATTTTTTTTTACATTGTAAAGTTTCTAAAGAACTTGCTAATCAAGGCCTTAATTCCATCTTGTAGGTATTCGAACGAAGGAAGAAGAAAGCTTTGTTTGAAGCTCTTGAGAAGATAAAAAATGGTATCGAATAGAAAATAGTTTTTTTTTACATGAAGGAATATTGTTTGGTTCCTATCTAACTCAAAATCATGTCACATATTGTAGAGCTTATGGTATTGGGATTTATTTCTCTGCTTCTAACGTTTGGCCAAAACTACATTGCGAGCATATGCGTTCCATCAAGCTACGGCCATGCCATGTCATTTTGTGGTCCATATGATGGACCTAGTGATGATAATGATAAAAAGCTCAAAAAAACGGATCACGCAATGCGTATTCTCTCCGTTCAACGTCGTTCTTTGGCCGATGCTCCACCAGTGAATTGCAAGAAAGTAATATTTATAACTAAAAATTTTCAGCATAAATTTGATGTAGTTTTAATCTAAAATTATTTGTTTTTCATTGTTATAGGGTTATGTCGCGCTTATATAGCTAAATGCATTACATCAAGTGCATATATTCATATTCTTCTTGGCCGTGTTTCATGTGATATATAGTGCTATAACCATGATGCTTGGAAGAGCAAAGGTATATCTCTAAAGTTTTTACATTGCATCTCTTGATGATCATTAATTTTAAGGTTTTGTGTAAATAAACCGTTCAAGTCGTTCAATTTTGCAACTCTACCCTTCATATCGAAAAAATGCAAAACAATCATACTAATTAAAGAATAACGTGCATTACAACCCTTACACGTATTTTCTACATGTTTTTATGGCCACATACATTTACTTTTGAAAATTGTAACGATATATTTGAACTTCTCGTTATGAAGGCTTCGATTTGATATATTATTTCTAAAACTTTTACGAGCATTATATAAACGAAAACGGGCTATATTGTGTATTTCTTTTGACTTGGTAGGATGTCCTTGCATTTAACTAAAACAATTCTTTTTCCGTAAACACAGATTCGTGGTTGGAAAGTATGGGAGCAAGAGATCATCCATGAACAAGAAATGATGAATGGTACTAGATTAAACTTGATTATAGATGATATATACATCCACACAAAACAAAACCTAAGTCGAAGTTTTTACTTGGTTTTATTGATGACTTTTTATACAGATCCATCAAGATTTAGACTCACACATGAGACATCATTTGTCCGAGAACATGTCAATTCTTGGGCTAGCAATAAATTCTTTTTCTACGTTGTATGATTTTCTTGAATTTTAAGTGTTGTTATTCTTGATAAATAGGATATATTCTCTCTAGCTATTCTCATACTTTTATTTTTTCCAGATGTGTTTCTTCCGTCAAATACTTAGATCAGTGAGAAAGTCTGATTACTTGACAATGCGACATGGATTCATAAGTGTGAGTGCATTGATATTATATACATTACTTCTCCATAGCTATCACATTCTTATTGTTCTAATTTCCAAAAATCTATGTATTTAGGTTCATCTGGCACCTGGTATGAAGTTTGACTTTCAAAAGTACATCAAAAGATCGTTGGAAGACGATTTCAAGGTGGTTGTAGGAATAAGGTAAATCATTAAACTAGTAAAAAAAAAAATACTTATAGCTATTTCTGCAGTCGTGAAAATTCGTAACTATAAAGTAATTTTTTTATATAAAAAAATCCACGAATTATTTAAGCTACGACGTTATAGCCACAAATATTAAGGCACAACCACGAATATTCAAGTGGCTATAGGGATATTTTTTATTAGTATCATTTTATACATTTTATGTCGATATTTTCTAATGCAATCTACCATTCAATATGACAGACCCGAGCTATGGGCCTTTGTAATGTTCTTCTTACTCTTCGATGTTCATGGTTAGTTTTTCTAATATCTTTTTCGTACATTATACGAATATCTTATCTTTCGTTTCCAACATAGAAACTAATACATTTTCTTCTTCTTATGAAACTTAATAGGATGGTATATTACTGCCGTAATCACCATGATTCCTCCTCTAGTAAGTGATTAGTTTAACTACTATATTCTATATATATAAGAAGCTCGTTCTTATACTTCAAAAAAAGAAGAGCAAACTAATTGTGGTTGGTTTGAAGTTAACACTAGCCATAGGAACAAAGCTTCAAGCCATTATATCGTACATGGCACTAGAGATTCAAGAGAGACATGCAGTAATTCAAGGGATGCCAGTAGTTAATGTCTCCGACCAACATTTTTGGTTTGGCAAACCAGCTTTAGTCCTTCATATGATCCACTTTGTTCTGTTCCAGGTATATTTTGGTATATAATTGAATGTTGGTATATATGATGTTTTAGTATGAATACTAATTTTTTTTTTTTGAATTTTTCAGAATGCTTTTGAGATTACTTACTTCATTTGGATTTGGGTAAACTTTTCTTCTAGTTTTACATTATGTTGCTATTTTATTTAAATTATAGAAACTCTTTTAAAATAATGAGTTAATGATTTGTTTTTGCAGTATGAGTTTGGGTTAAGGTCATGTTTTCATCACCATTTTGGCCTTATCATCATCCGTGTGTGTCTAGGGTGAGTAATAATGTTCATAAGAAAAATAAAACTTTAAATTTTTTTGAGTTTGTGACAATTGAACTCTAATAGTATTGGATTTTAGGGTGGGAGTGCAATTCCTATGCAGCTATATCACATTGCCTCTTTATGCTCTTGTCACTCAAGTATGCAACATTTCTATTTTTTTCTTTCTTTTCTTTCAAATTCTATATCCTCGATAGAATAGTTTACTTATCATGCATACAATTTATTTATAGATGGGATCTACAATGAAGAGATCAGTATTTGATGAACAAACATCAAAAGCATTAGAACAATGGCATAAGAAGGCGAGGAAAAAGAATGAAAAGTGAGAATCTATACACTTGTTTTCTTTTTTTTTTTGGAAACATAGGCTTTAGCTATGTAATCATTTGTTTAATACTTACATGGTTTAGTTTTCTACGTTTTGACCATGTCCTATACTTTGATAAATTTGTACAAACTAGTTTTAGTAAGGTAGAATTTTTTATGCGTTTGTAATCCTTACATGGTTTAATATCTTGCCGTTTGGGAGAGGTTCGGTTTCGGTTATTTCGGGTATAAAAATCTTGGTTCGGTTCTGCATATTTTTAATTCTGTTCCGGATACCCAAAGTATTGGAAATGTTTTTTGAAATAGGTAAATTTGAAAAAAAAAATTGATTGCATTTGACAAAATATTTAAGAATTTTGGGATATTTTTTTGTTATTTTGACTACTGTATTTTGGTTATTTTTATATTAAACTAATTGATATTTGTGGGTTAATAATTCTAATTTTTGGTAACTGGGTTAATCAATTCTAAATATATAATTATATATTGAAAAATTTGTATATCCATTTGGTTTTTAGTTCGGTTCCGGTTCTTCGGGTATATGAGTCGAGAATACATTCGGATATGTTGCCCATTCGGGTTTGGTTCGGTTCCTCTTTTTTAATTTAATTCCGGTTAAGTTCTTTGATTCATGTTCTTTTGATGACTTAATATCTGGTTTTGAATGAAGGAAAAATAATTCTTGATATTGAATTCAAAAATTTTGGTAAAACACATTTTACTATTGTTTGTTGCAGGTACAATTCGAAACTCTTAAATAATATACAAAACATAAATAATTAAACAAAATGCATCTTTTTGTATAATATGAATATCTCCAAGATCAGCTATGCAATTTCACATCCGGGTTCCTTATGGATTTGAGCCACATATCTGCCATAACTCTAGATGACAAGCTCCACAACATTTCCTCCTTCTCCTTCTTCTTTACATCAGTCTTCTTCTTCCCTTTCTTCCCCATTCCGTGTTCCACAAGCCATTGCGCCGCGGTGAGCCTCCGCTTCTCCGTTGCATCTCTCTTTACTCCTCCAATGTGCAAACTTCCCACTTTTAACCCTTTCTCTTCTTTCTCTTCTGCTTGCACTGCTACCACAACTGTCCCTCCTACCGCCTCGTATCTCCTTGTCGGGTCTCGGAGCTGTACTGTCGCCAAAACCGTTAGTGATTTCTGCTTGCGGTTCTCCTTTTGCCATTCGTCGAGCGGAATGGTCGATTCGAGTGGATTCTTCTGACCTTTGGCAGCTGAAACTTCGAAAGGAGCATCATCCTCCACCATGTCAGCTTGAATTTTTAGTCCTTCAATTACCATTTCCTCTAGTTTCTGTAAAGAAGCTGCTAAAACCTCCTCTGCCGACGCCAGTGGATTCTCCTCCACGTTCCAAATTCCGGTTAATATTCTCTCCCTTCTTCCGCTGCTCATCGCATTAGCTAGCGTTTTAACGGCTGCAACAGTCCGCGCTGCGCTCGTGTTTGCTCTCTCTTTGTTCCTTCCTTGTATAATCGCTGATGCTATTCCTTCAAAAGCCACTTGCTCACCTGTTTTCCCCATTAGCTCGTCTATCGCCATAAGCGAGGATATTTTCGACTCTAATTCCTCACCCAAACCCGCCATTCGATGAAATAGTTCGAATCCAGTAGCTGATCCAGCTTCTGGTAGTACCTATAACAAAGATTTCAGATTCTTGTTTTGTAGGATTCTTATTCTTATGGAACTATTAATTCAGGTTCTTACCACAATCTGTTTAGAGATCTGCATAACAAGCTTAGGAGTGTCTTTCTTCATGACGACCGTGTCGAAAGGGTTCATAGAAACTAAGTAACCACCATCTCTTGTTTGAACAACACAACCAATACCTTTCCCAAGATCCGAGAGATAATCCTCAGATTCATCTTCTACGGATTCGCCAGACCGCAGTTCGAATATGTCCATTTTGTGCTGATAGAATTTGAGTTTTTCGCTTTCTTCATCCTCAAGCAACTGAAGAAACTCTTTTGTCACAGTTTGTTCCTCTTCATCTAGCCTTTGTGACTCTGTTTCACCATCCCCTCCATCACTCTCATCTTTCATCATTGATTCAAGCGCTTTGATCTGTTTCGCAATCGAATCAAGCTCGGTAAGTCTCATTATATGCCGAGGATCATCAACATTAACAAGTTGTTCCTTCGTCTCCACGGATCTTCCACCAATAGTTCCATCAGATTTCTCAGTTTCCATGTCGTCATCAAACTCAACTCCTTTGTCCACAACTTCGAAATCAGGTTCCTCTTGATCATCTTCAGCTCTCTGTTCAGGTTCCTCTGTTTTCTTAACCGGCTTCTCCTCCGGTTTCTCCTCAGGCTCATCCAGATTCAAATGCTCCATCCCTTGAACATCTGACCCTGGCTCCACGCCACTCGCGGGTGTCCAAGCCTCGCTCCGGCTTGTCATCTTCGGGCTGGGAACACTAAACGAAGTCTTCGATTGCTTCCGCCCGAAGGAACCAGAAAAATTCTTAGGTTTACTACTCGGTTTGATCCCAAATTCACCTTGTTTACTATAAATCCCAGCTCCACCATCTTTCTCCATAATCTGAAACCCTAACTTAAGTACGAATTCACCTCCCTTAGCTTTCCCTGAAAGCCCCCAACACATATCCCATTGCCTAACCCTAGCTCCTTCGTAACTCATCTTCTCCACCGACTCTTGAATCAACTCACTCAAATCCACAACGTGTCTTCCAAACTCAAGTTCCTTGGCGTCCACGGCAAAGAGATAGATCAAAAACGGACGAGCCTCAAACTTGGCCGGACCACCTTTCCCGTTCGCTGGCGAGTAGTAAACATGGCACTTGATGAACAACGTCTCTTCAAAATCCGCAGACCCTTGAGAAACCCTACACGGCATAGTCTGAACAGCACCATCTTTTGTTTCCTTCTTCCTCACGCAAACCCCTAACCGTAGACCATTCATCGATGCTGGAAGATTCTGCGCCGCTACGACCTCTACTGACAACAAACAACTCAACTTTTGCATACCAATCCGAACCAGCCCTCGAATCGGCTTCCAATTCCATATCCCTTTCTTCTCTTCCTTTGTACTAAACCCTGATGACGACTCCTCTGTTTTCTTAACACTCTTATTGTTGTTAATCACATTCTCTTCCTCTTCTACCTCAAGCTTTGGTCTAGACCTCCACGGAGACAGCGACAAACGCCGAGCCCGTGGCTTCGATACCGTGAGATCCTCAACTCTTGCTGTACTCACATCATCAGCAGAGGTAACAAGAGAAGGAACAGAACTGCGTGGTAAAGCAAGAGAGTTGGTTCTCCTGTTACCAACTGAAACCTGAGGTTTCTGGTAAAGGTTTTCACTTAACGCTTCGAGTTCCGCGAGAAGCTGCGTGTTCGAACTCCGGCTACCGGAATATTCCCCTGCCATCAAGAAGAAGAAGAAGAAGAAGAAGAAGCTGTTTGTTTTCTCGGTCCCCAGAAGAAAGATAAGGAAGATGAGGGTTTAGTTGAGGTTTGTGTGGTTATAATTATTGATAGGTTTCACTGTTTTGTCTGAAATGGAAAAATATATTTATTATTTGGTGTAAGGGATTGGATGAGGATTTAGAATGTCGTGGCCTTCTCTCAAATCTGAAAGAGACAACAACCTTATGGCCCCAATATATTTAATGTCACGGTAAGGTTTCGTTCAACGTTTTTGAATCGTTAGTCTTAGCTAACTCCTTAAGCTACTGTGTGGTTGTTAAGAGTTTGTGAGATGTAAATACTATATACTATAATAAATGTCACCAACCATTAAATTTTATCATGTAGAACATTGTTGTGTTTCTAAGATCAAGGTTTAGATACAGTTTGAAACTATAATCAGTTTTAAAAAGAATATTGTAGATGTCTCTGTAACTACATTTTCAATCTAGTGGGTTTACTGAATTGAAGCTTCTTTCTCTGTCGAAGCCTCGTGATCGTGTCGATCCTGAAGTATCGTTTACTGATCCGTCGATCTTTCTTTTCTTGCTTATGGACTTGGAAACGTCTTCTTTCTCATCCATGAGGGATAAGAATCGTTGTAGACGAGTGGAGCGTATGGAGGAAGAGTCATGACTTTGCTGCTGATCTCTCGCGATGGCATCATTGTCAGGCTTTTTATAGAGCTGGCGTAAGATTTGAATAAAGTAGAGGAGGAGAGCGAAGAGGCACGCAACTCCGCATATGAGAAACAGTCCCCAGAAGCTTTTTAGATGAAGTCTGTCTGATTCGAGCTCCGCGTTCTCTAGAGTGCATGCGTTCTTCATTAACCATTTGTCGTGGATCCTCTGCAAATCTCCGTTCTCTGCCAGCTCCAAGATCGCTGTTGATAGATCTATCGCTAAAAGAGAGTCTCTTGGAAATGCCTATGTTACATGAAATGAGCATAAGAAACCATAAAACATTTCTGACCAAATGGTAAAGTATATCTTTGTACTTACAAAACCCCAGCCGCTTTTAGTGAACTCTTGACCGACGATCCTATAGGCGCAATTGCTGGAGAGGAAGAGTTCGACATAAGGACGTTCATCAACGATAGCTGCAACGCCTCCTTTGTTTGGTCCATCTTTTAAAGCCTTGGCATAGGCATCAGGTGTTCCAAGTGGGACAAGCCGTGACTCTGAAATGTTAAGTTCATTCCGCAAATAACTCTCTGCAAATGAACCCACCTGAAACCCGATTTTATCATCCCTTTCTCTAAGGCTTTCAATTCCCTTGATGGGTGAAGAGAGCTGCTGAACTGTCAGAATCGACGTGAGACTAGCGGTGTAGCTCGAGTTGATTATAAGTACAACGAATAGCCATATGATCAGAACCAACCGTCCAAGTGTACTAACTGTGTTCTCTCCTGCCAAAACCAAGGGAAAGACTCGTGTCAGTCAAGAGCCAGCAATCACCAGTGACCTAGGGCCACAATAAGTTTACTTTTCATGTTTCTTTTCACGTACTATGTGCGAAAAACATGGTCGAGAAGCTAAACCTGCATATATCAAACAAACGATAAATTATTCGACCTCTAACAAGTTAAGTGGGAGTTGTTCTTTCTATACTACTCCTAGGAAATATAATAAACTGACCAAAGAATTGTGACGCATTGTCTCTTCGGTGGGCCTCTGAATTCATCGTTAGTCCTATGCTCCAAGATCCAAACAACAATGCCGACAAAGAGAAAGCAGCAACCCGTGACCGCCCACATAAGTCGATTGAAAGGTCTAAGAAAAGCCCAAGCTCCTGAATTCAGTTTCTTAAAGGGAGCAACAACAACTAGTCCAGATGCTGCATACGGTTGTGTAAAATCTACAATCTTTGTCCGGTTTGTTACAATGGCAATATCACCAACTACTCCATCAAAATTCTGTAGTAAGGAGAAATGATAAGAAGAAAAAAAAAATCATGAATTTAAAACAACTTTCATTAGAAAGAATGTATATAATAGGCACTCACACCAGATGTTATCATCTCAATCATATGCGTGTAGCTCGGATTCTCCTTTCCGTCTCCATAAGGAACAAACTTGAAAGGGACTGCGTATGGTAAAAGGTTCACAGCAGCTGTGAAGACATCAATGCAGAACCCTTTGAACAAATTCTCCGTTCCACGAATCTGTGACACAAACTCCTTGTAACTAACGCGACGAGGCACGCCTATCTTGAGCTCTTTCCCATTGTTAGAGAAAACCCATCCGCGAGGTTTTGTAAATGTTTCTCCTGGCCAAATCACATGCCTTAGTTTCGGACTTGATGTACCAACAGACATATTTGGTCGACCCTTTGTGTAGAATGACTCAGGTGATACTGTTGATAAACCAGAATGATTTGACCAGTAGCCTATTTGACGAACACCGGTTCCCGCTACATTGATAATATCATAAGCTGGGCGTGTCCGAGACCTTTCTTGAGTGAACTGAAGTTGTCCTGATAAACCAACCATATGTGTTGTAAGGATTGCTTTAAGCAGAGTTTCTCCACTATCAAAGACAGTCATGGCCTCAAGATTAAGATTCCCACTTTTTCCCAAGGTATTAAGCATCGAATGATTAGAAAACGATATATTCCCACCGTCTTTAAAGAACTTATCTAAAGCACGCGCTAACAACATAACCGAATCATAAGCATAAAGAGCATATGTATTAAGAGCCAAAGAAGAACCAGAATCTTTACGCCACCTCTTAAAAAACTCGCGTTTTAAACTAGAATCAGGCGTATGCGGACGCAAAACAAGAACACCTTGAATAGTATCCAGCCGTTCAGAAGGCAGCGGAGACGAAGAATCAAGCGTCGTAGATAACCAATCAGTAGCAATCCAAACATACCCATTTCCCATCATTCCAAGATACTTAGCCTCTTTAAAAACCGCAAAACCCAATTCCGAATACACATGTATCACAATGATCCTAGGCTGAAGCAACATAATCTTGATAAGCATGTTCATAATCTCATTCTTATTCACAGCCGTATCCGGATGCAAACCAGCCTTATAAGTAATTCTTAACCGCCTACTCGCAAGCTTATCGTTAAGCGCAGCGACACCGTTCCTTCCGAAATCATCGTCCACAAACACAGCAATCACTTCTTTCCAACCATAAAAATCAACAATTGAAGCAATAGCGTCCATTTGGTATAAATCACTCTGAGTTGTCCTAATAAAATACGGAAACTGTAACGGCGACATTACAGGATCCGTTACAGCAAACGAGAGAAGAGGTACACGTAGTTCATTAGCCATGTGAGATATCATATGAGCAACAACAGAACATTGTGGTCCTATAATCCCAACTATATCCTTCTCCATAAACCTCAATGCTACAAACGACAACAACAAACAAAACTCAACTCAAGTCAAAACTAATAACATCCAAAAACATTACCAAAGTCTTTTACCTTCAACCATGCCCATGAAACCGCTGCAGTTAGAGTTCTGCATCGAGACAGAGAACATTGTTCCGGTAAGAATGTTGGGATTTGAGTTGACATCTTTGACTGCTTCATCAATAGCAATCTTAGCAACTTTGCCAATCGCTGAATTGAAACTGAATATAGAACCGATTTTGACAACTTTTGGTTTCCCAGAATACCCTTTTCCTAAACGCAAAGACAAGAACAACAACAACAAAACCCGTAGTTGTTGTTCTTGCTGCTTCATCTCTGCTGACAAAGACATGGTAAGAATTGAAAGTTTGTACTTTTATAAGTTATCAAAAAAAGGGTTTTAATAAAAATTGGACCAATCGGATGATTGATTAGTGTTGATTTCAGTAGGACCAAAGCCAAAAAACAAAACCCAGAAATGGTAAGAGTTAAAGTTTGTACCTTTATGTATATTTTTGTGGCTTATGAAGCTGTTTCTGCAACTACCAATGAAAAGAAGAAGAAACAGATATGAATATTGAGGAAGAGAGAGAGAGAGAGAGAGAGGGATTGGAGAAGAAAGAGGAAAGAACAAAGTGAAGGAATCAGATTCGCTGATGAATTGAGATTAATCCTAACCTCATATTCTTCTCTCTCAGACAAGTGAGGAAAGAGGAGGATGACACATTCTCACGTGTCTCTTCTCTTTTGCTTCTGTGTTTTTTTTGTTTTTTTTTGTATTTTTTCTTCACTTTGTTTTGGATTGAAAAAAGAAACCTTTCAATCTTTATTACACTTTCTTTTCTTGGGGGTAGAAGAAAATAATAATAATAATAATAATATAGTGAAACATTTAGACTCATGATAAATGAGTTTTTTGTTTTTTTCTTTAAAATTGTTGGTTGACAAGGAGGAGTTGTTAACTAAATGTGGTCCATTGTGAGTATATATGTATCTCCCTAATGATTAGGATTGAGCACTATTACTTAGAGTTTTTGAGTATGAAAGAGTATATTCTTTTTATGGAATTCACAAAACTTAAATGTATAATTTTTTTGGTTTAGGGAATGATTGGTTGTAGCGGTAGATTTAAAATGTTAGGTTCAGATATTTTGGCTGTAGATGTTTATTGTTATACGGAGTAGCATCTTGGTTGTAAAATTTAAAATTTTGAAAATGTAAAAATTATGTGTCTTAAAAAAATATATTTTGTACTGTTCATCTTCGGATAAAGATAATATAGCTCACTCTTTCCTCTTTGTGTATTATATCTTTTTTGTATTGTTGAATTTTTTATCGAGAAACTACCGATAGAGATGCTCTTATGAGATTTATGGTTATGAAATTTATAAAAATGGTCGCAAATTGATGGCTAGACATCAACTGATGTACAATAAAACATCGATCAATTAATACTCGATAATTAATAATTTCTATAAATTAATAAATTTCTCCGGTCCTAAGTTGAGACCAGTATAATTTTAGACATCTTTCGATAAAATAATAAGATAATTTTTTTTTGAAAATCTTTTGTAAATATATATGGTCCCATCAATATTATAAATTAATAATTAATTTATAATTTTCAAAATATATGTATATATACGCATTAGTTTTTGTTAGAGTTTATTTCTAATATTTTACTATATCAAACATTATTAGCATTATCTTATTATTTTCTTTGTAACTGATTATTTAAAAGGGAAAACTAATTATCATGATTAAATCTTATTTTTAAATAGTTTTTTGAAATTAGAAAAATCTCTCTATAAATTAATAATTAATAATTCGATAAATTAAAATCTTATAAATTAATAGATTTTAATGGTCCCAACATTATTAATTTATAGAGGTTTTACTGTATTATCTTTCGTGGTATGAATAGTATATATAACATTATCAATATTTACATAATTAGTATTCTTTCTGTTTTAAATTAGTTCTCGTTTAAAATATTTTACACGAATGAAGAAAACAACTAAATTTTTTATTTTACCCTTCCTTAATATATTTTCTAATTTTTTTATTGGTCAAGATATCAAACAGTAGGGATAGAATTTGTATTTTTACCAAACTATAACTATCTATTATAACATTTTTGCAGCAAGTTATGAAATAAATCTTGGATTTCAACAGTATTTACAAAGAGTGCCACTGGTATTAATTGTTTTTGAAAATAAAATTTTAAAACCAATACTTAAAATCTCCTAAAATCTCTCTATAATATTTTTGATATTCCTAAAATAATATGGGTATAAAATCGCCAAACAAAATTGATTCCTACAATATCTCTCTTAAATTTATTAAATTTTCCTAAATCAATTTTTTGTTTAAAAAAAACATTTTAATATTCTAAAAAATCGATTTAAAATTTAAATTTAAAATGTCTATAAAATCTATATAAAACCTACATTTATGGTATACTTAATTAAATATAATTTTGACCAAAAAAGCGTATATAGAAAATTTAGGAATATTTTAAACACGATCTTGCATAAAATCAGAAAATAATTTACCCATATTTTGGATTGCCCTATATTTTTTTTGTGAATAATGTGTATTTTTGAGTATAATCAACTGTAATGTTGTTATTTTTTTTTTAAAAAAAATCTTATTTAATTTAATTATTTAAAACTTGAAATCAATTTAAATTTATGCATATTGTTAAGAAAGAAAATGGTAACCAAATTATTATTGTAGATACAACTTTACAACTAATGAATATGATATGAATAATAATTACCATGATTTATTTACTTAAAGTCATGAATTAGTTAATGTAATATCCAATTTAAGGTGCATTAAAAACTAAACTTTATTATGAAATATTTTTTCAAAAAATCTTTAAATCGTGATTTATAAAATAATTATGAAAATAGTATTATTTTTCTAACCACAGGTCACGGGTCATGTGATTTATTTTTACATGAAATTATAAAATAGAGTTTTTGTTTTAAACAAATCACTAAAAATAATATAATACTATTACAAAATAGTATTATTTTGTAAAATGTAAAAGAAAATTTTCAGTGTTCATGGGTCATGTGATAGAGTGAGTTTGAGTATATATATATATATATATATATATATATATATATATATATATATTTATGAGTTGTCTACATACAAAATATTTTAGTCTGAAATCAAATAACTTGAACTAAAAGATGTTATGTCATCATCAATTCATTGTTTTAAATATTATACATATTTAATTAAGTTGATTAAATTAGAATTATGTAAAAATTAATTGACTCGCGGTCCACGGGTTAAATTATAAAATAAACAATCAAAATATAATTGTACAAACTTAAATACAAAACTAAACAAACAAAAAAATACAACCTAATTTTTTTTTTTTAAATAGTTTTAAAAACTTATCTATCGAAATTAACAAACAAAATTAACAAATATAACTTCAAAATTAAAAAATTTGTCCCGCGGTATACCGCGGGTTAACATCTAGTTATGAAACAAAATTTTAACTTTAGAACGCCCACCTAAAAAACGTAGTGAGTATTTAGTATTTACACTAGAGCCTGGCCAACACAGATAATTTTGTCACTTCGAATTGTATATACGAACAGTGATAGTTTATAGTATAGTTTGTTAAGTGAGTTGTTAATAATCTTAAGCTCTATATAAACACCACTGTAAAGTCAACATTTTAAGTTGATGAGAAAATTAGTCTTTCAGACAAGTTCTATCTAGTTGAGTTGATCTAGTAAGCGGGTTCGACTACAAGAATTCGAATGAGATCGCAACACTACAATGGTCAGAAAACATGGGGACGACAAAAGACACAGACCCAATTATCGACCGAACATAAGATATGAAAAGGTGTTTTGAGGTACGTATGAGTTGTACATAGATGTGTCTAAAACATGGCTATCAAAATGAGACCTTCGCTTGATGGGAAGTAAGTGGTGAGCTTTTCACTGGATTCAGCTATAATTCGTCTGCATCGTCGTCCTCCTCATCCTCTGAGTCTGTTTCACTGAATTCAGAAAACCAAAATGCAGAACCATATCAGGTCGCTCATCATGGTTTTGAGGCAGAACAGTGTAAGAAGAAACATCATTGTGCTAACCTCGATTTGCTGCAGTGGTTACTTAAATTTTGACACAGAACCTTGCGGACTTCTTCAGCCTTTAGGGAACCATTCTTTATTACCTCACCGAGCTGTAATTTCTCATCAACATCAAGTATATATGATCAACCTCGTAACTAACACTTAAGAGAAAGGCAACAGGCAAATTTACCTCATCTTCAGTTTCTTCCAGCAATCTGTGATAAGAAATCACATTTATAGATTTTAGACAAGTTTGATGAATTTTAAGATGGAATCAGATACTGAGACGAGACCCGTATAGTGGATATGAGGAGGTTCTTGATTGTCTTACCTTCCACAATAAGTTGAAATGTCATTTGCATGCGCTTTAGCTTCCTGTTTATCTATATGACAACGTAATAAACACGGAAATTTAATAAGAGACGACAATTTCACAGCAACGATACTTTGAACAGATATTTTGAACAGATAAAGCAGACAATAGATCCAATGACAGTGTCTTCTAGTAGACAACTGGATACACTACAGAACAACATTTTTTCCCTTTAAGAGTCGTCTAAGCTTACTTCAAATTACATAAAGTAGTGAGGCAGCTAGAACAGGCCTACGGCTAAATATGAGATCAACAATTGCAAATATGTCACAGAGCGCAAATTTTTTTAAAGGAAAGTAGACATTACTTGTTAGACTGTCAAAATTTCCCACTTTCACCCATTGACTGTTCTTAGATTTCACCTGCACAAGTGTGGCAATAAGAATCTCATTGGTCCAGTTACAATGATCACAGAGATGTTACACCTGAAAATTAACAAGGATGTTGCTACTGAAACAGCATCGTGATAAGAATTCTACAAGAACTCAGCTTACCTTTTGTAGAGTATAATCCTGCATTCTATCACAAAGCCCATCCAACAAATCTACCACTCTCAGGTCGCTTATTCTATTAAATTCAAAAGAAAGAAGAGAAATTACAGGATCATGACAAACATGCCTTAAAACAGCAACATATTACAGGAACAATTTAACAAATTGTTGAAGAAAATCATAATGTATCTGTATCAATTATTGTTTTACATTTTAGACAGTCTTGTAAGTGTCCAACTGTTAGATTGTTTGCCTTTCGTCACAGCTCCTAACTACGGGAAATACATGTTACCCTGGTTATCACATTTCCAAACTCCAATCGAGATTTCAATTCACACTTCTACTTGTAATAAACACCACAATGACAAATCACGTAATCATGCAAACGCAGATAAAATGAGCTCAATTAGTTCAGTTCATCCTATCCCATGTTTCCATTTACCATACTGATATTTTCAGGATTTACACATAGAAACCAACAAAACACAAATCAAAGCAGGAATGGTTAAAGCACAATGAGGCGACAATGTAGTACCTGTAATCAATAACCTTCCCTTCACGCTGACCTTTAGAGTTTAGTCGGTTTCTCATATCAAGATGGTTTCGTGGTTTTTCCTATTTAAGACATAACAATATCAAGTTACTTAAAAACTTTCTTGTACTCATCGCGACAGCAAGAACGAGAAGATAAAGGTTAACTTAAAGCATTGAAACATAAGCAAGAAAGCTTTGTTAATACTATAATACAAAAATTACAAATATCAAAGATGTTCTAATACCTTTAAAAGCTGTAACTCTAACTCCTCCTGCACAACATCAAGCACCCATTTTAGCATTTAAGGAAGATCTTAACTCATTCTCAAAATCACTAAGTCTTTTTATCATATAGCAAATCCCCTAGAATCAAAGACTTGACATTTTTGAGACAAAACTAAGTTTCACCTCATTGCAATTTCTGATGAATCATTTGGTTTACAACATGTTCATCGAAGATCTCACTAACATTACCATGAAATCGATTCACTATTACATTCAAAAATCAGCCATTTTTGATTGAAATCGTTGTATAACACGAATTCAAATATAGGGGTTCTGACGTACCGCGACGGCGTTACAGGCGGCGCATTTGTCATCGACGGAGGCTCCGAGTGAGACAATCGCGATAATCACGGCGGTGAAGAGCATCAACTTCGCCATTCTTATTTCCCGATCTGTCTCTCTCTCTCTCTCTGGGCAAAGGATAAATTTTGAATATGTGAAAAGACACGTCATCACTTTGTTACGTTGCTATGAACTAATGAAATCGAATGTTTTAGCCACGTCAGATACTTCTCTAGAAAAGGCTTTAGCCACGTCGGATAAAGTTTTTCATGTAGCCACGTAAGTTTGGAGTCTTCTCATTTTTTTTTTTCTTTTTAATGAGTTTTCTCATTTTTTGTAGCCTCTAGATTTACAAGTTTGGTTTTGGGAATATTATCGAAAGTGCCAGTTTGAAGCCCAAAAAAACTGACACTGCCACATTGGCCCAGGTATTTTGTGGAGTGCCACAATGGCTGAGGAGAGAAGTCGAAACTACCTTTCTGGTTTGGGAGAGTTTTCGCGCGGCGTTCAAATAGAGAAGGACGATTTGACAGAATTTTGCAGGCATTAATTGTGGGCAAAGTGAACCTATTAACCATATGATAATAAGATATTTTAGTTAGTGTTAACCTAAAACGAAAAGTAGATCTCAGTTGTTAATGAAGGACAAGTGAGAGATTGTGAGGGTTTTTAGCTTTTGGAGGAGATTGTAGATCCGAATTCGAGTTTAGTGAGAGGATTTCTGAGTTTGTGGCTAGGATTTGCAGAGGACACGATTGTTGAAGGTAAATTTGGTCCATACTTAAGTTAATGGTTGATTTATGTCTAAGGTACTGTCGTCTGTTGAGAAACAGCATTTACTACTGTCGTTTGTGAGAAAAATGTAGTTGGAGGTTGAAATAAATGTTCTTCGTATGTAGCAGGTTCTGGAGATGGACAAGACCGTATGTGTCATTGAAGGAACATGGGCGTGTGATGGTACAGGTGTGTGGAAGTTTTCAGTCCGTAGTGGACAAATGGGAAGATGTATGTCTATTGGGAAAGAGACAACATTTGATGTGTTGGAAAGTAAGGTGGCAAAGGTATTGGGTGTTGACCTTTGTAAGAAAAAGATATTGTTAAGCTTTTGGTACCCAGGAGAGACAGCAGCCTTTACACAAGGGAAGATGCCTCCAATAACAATAACCAGCAATGTGGAATTGGCACATCATAAGTTAAAGCATACAGAGTACGGTGGACTATATTTGTTTGCAACAGTGATTGTCTGCGGTGATGATGAACGAATTATGTCCACAGATAGGCTGGGACAGGCTGAGCAACATGTCCACGATGGACAAATGGTTAAGGCAATGGACAATAATAGGTCGAGATACTATGAGGAACATGTCCGTGATGGACATATGCGGGATGTGGCATCAGATAAAGCGATGGACAATCTATATGGTGAAGATGTGTCGTCTCCCGATATGGCTAAAGACCCTTACTCTGTAGGTGAGCATCTGGCTACTTTAGAAGATGAAGTATTGTTAGATCATTTGGAAAGCGTGGAGGCTATGCACAAGGCACACAGTCGAGAGGATAAGGGAAAGGGAGAGAAAAGAAAAAGAGATCTTATAGACGAGGACGACCAGATGGCGGTGGACATGTTAGCAGAGCTTTTTGATGAAGCGAATGGTCTATCAAAACATACATCTCCTGGCTCGGGAGACGAGTCGGAGTATGATTTTGACAAGTGGACAGATCTAATTAACAAAGAATACCCGCCTGACTGGGATCCTTTTGCTAATGTTGGGGGCATGCAAAGAGATGTAGGATCAAACGAAATGGAAATGACTGCACCAGTTGTCCACCGAACACTGGAAGTGGGCCAAGGATCTGGTTGTGCGAAAGAAACTGAAAATCCACCGACTGTCTCAGGGGAATCTGGTGAAGGCAGTCATATTGGATCGTTGACTTGCATGTGCCTAATACCGCCCAGGGGATGTGCAGTTTTATGTCAGGGGACCTTCTCAGCCATGCACTGATAAAAGAGGATGATCCATTATTGTTAACAGATGCGCCACCTGTGCATGATAACCTAAAGGGACCCCCAGCTGAAGAAAGGAACATGGATCTAAAGAGGGTTGGTGATGGACTTTATGTAGGGCGTATGTTCGCAAACAAGGACGATATGCGCAACACGCTATCTTTGTATGTAATGTCACGGCTGTTCAGCTATAGAATCAACAAGTCAGACAAAGACAGAGTGATTGTTAACTGTGTGGACAAGAAATGCGGTTGGCGAGTATACGCAACTATACATAAGGGGTCTGAGAATTTGGAAATAAAAATAGTGCAGCTAACACATAATTGCGATGTGGCCTCAAGGTCAAGGTATGGGGAGAAAGCAACTGCAAAGGTGTTGGCGGATCTGCTGAAAACTAAATATGAACTGGGTAAGAAAGGACCTAGAGCATGCGATCTACCGGGAATGGTGTTATCCGAGTTAAATGTGACAATTCGTGGAACGCAAAAGAGCTAGCTATTGCCGTAGCCAGAGGTGACGAAGAGGAAAGTTACAAATTCCTGGCAACTTACCTCCACCTGCTAAAGACAACCAATCCAGGGATGATAACTGAAATGCACACGGCGATGGACAACACGAAGAAGGTACTTTTCAAGTATCTATTCTTCGCGTTTGGTGCTTCGATATCTGGTTATAAGTATCTCCGGAAGGTCATAGTCATTGATGGGACAGCCATGAAAGGGAAGTACAAAGGGTGCCTTGTTGCGGCAAGTGGACAAGATGGAAATATGCAAGTGTATCCATTAGCGTTTGGGGTAGTTGATGGAGAGAACACGCCTGGTTGGGTGTGGTTTTTTAAGAATTTGAAGAAATTTGTTCCAGATGAAGAGGATCTTGTCTTTGTGTCTGATAGACATGCATCTATTTATGCTGGCCTACGCGAGGTGTATCCGCTAGCACACCATGGATCGTGTACCGTTCATCTTGTTAGGAACGTTAAGCACAATTTTGGGTGTGATGGGTTGGCGTCAATTGTAAGCAAGGCAGCGAGGGCGTACACGGTGGGTGATTTCCGTGTTTGGTGGGCAGAAATCGAGAGACGTAGCCAAAAGTGTGCGGTGTATCTTACTGCGATAGGCCTACCTCATTGGACTCTCTCCCATTTCCCCGGCGTCCGTTACAATCTTATGAGTAGTAATATCTCGGAGTCATTGAATGCCGCAATGCAAAAAGCCATTGATTATCCCGTTGTTTCGATGGTTGAGTTCATACGGACAATGTTGATGCAGTGGTTTTATTTTAGGAGGATCAAGGCACAAAAAGCGACAACTAGATGCACACCAGAGATTGAGGCCATTTTAATAGAGCATTTGAGGGAAGCGGTGAATTGTGCCGTATTGTCTGCGAGTGATTGGGTATATCAAGTGAACGATGGTTCAGGGTGTGGTTTCATTGTAGACTTTGAGAAAAAAACATGCACTTGCCGCGTGTTTGATGTCCTTAAGGTCCCATGCTGTCACGCATTGGCTGCTAGGGGTGTGAGACAATTGGATATTTACAGTTTCGTTGATCCGTCTTACTTTGTAGAACTGTGGCAGAAAAAGTACGAGAACATCATTATGCCAGTTCCGAAAGAAAGGGATACGGACATCCCGCCTGTTGTTAACGAAATTCCTGTCAACCCGCCAAAGGAAAAACGAGGTGGTGGTAGACCTAAAAAGAAAAGAATTCCGTCGCAGGGCGAAAAGCGTCGGGTAAGGATAAACTATTATGTATAGGTTACTACTATAGTGTTGAGGTTGTCACTTCCTAATGGGATTTTAATTTGTATTGAAAGGTGAAGAGAAGGAAGAACCCAGCAAGATGTGGTAGGTGTAATGGCGTCAGCCACAATCGGAAGACATGTTCAAACCTCATATGAAGTAGGCCAGTTGTCTGCAGGTCGCATTGTGACGGTAGACAACTTTCCTAGTTAATAAAGGTTTGTTGGACGAGAAAGTGATAATTTTTGGGGTGAAGAATCGGAGGTTTGGAGAGGTTCAACAGTTTTTTGGGGTAACGAGACGAAAGTTTTCCAGTGGACTAAAATCGGAAGTGTAATGTATTTAAAACAATTAAGTTGTTGCGTATTAGTGGACCAGGATTGGGATCTATACTGGTCCACGGTAGGTTGTGGGTGCTGTGATTTTTTGGTTTAAAAGACTACCTGTAATCGGATGTTTTAAACATAATTCGTGTCTTATCGGTAGACAGGATTCACTAATTTATGAAGGAAAAAAAGAACTTAAATATGTCCTCCAATAATCACGTCTGGGGATGTTAGAATAATTTGGGTTAGTTTTAGGGTATAGACATGTTTTAAATATGTCCTCTTTTGAGCTTAAATTTTAGGGTATATTCATGTTTTCCTACGACAGGGTGGACAATTAGTTGACATGTGTTAAAAGAAGAACAGTAACACAATTAAATTCGTTGTCCATGCGTCATTAAAAACTTGTACCAACTATCATGTAACACCATTAAATCAACCTCAATAACTATACCTACTAATTACCCACCAACTCTCGCCTATTTAAGTGTAAACAATACAGCTCTCCAATACAAATTAACAAAAACGATTTCCTTTTCTTTTTCTCTATCCCTTAGGCAAAATGAACAGGAAAACAAATTTCCTTTTAGCTATCCCAAAACTTCTACTTATCAAAATTGTTATTCACATAGCCCGTGATAGTTTTGAGTTCCTTGGTCCACTAATTGCAACCGGCAGATCTTTGATGGATATTGTCTTCGACGAAGAAGTTTTGGAGGCAACCTCGTTGACAACGTTTTACCAACAACCTGACAAGACTAACAAACATCAAAAATACCGTCATTTCTTTGTCCGTTGCGTGAATGCCTCAAATCCAACCGCTTGTTACCTAGAAAGCTTACGGATAACTTCAAGAGATGGGCTGATGGCGGAAGGTATTTACCTTTTGAAGAAAACCAAGCCATTGTCTGATGAGATGTCTTTACAGGTGGATTGGGCTCTTTCTATATTTTTAATTTCCAGTGGACATTATTATTGTGGTATGGACATATATGAATCGTTTAAGAAGAAAGTTGGTTCATACGAGAGAGCGAAGAGCATTGATGCGCTGTTCCTGCAATTTATTCGGGAGATTGGTCCAGTACCAATATCGAGAAAGTGCTACCGAAGCTCATGGAGGTACAGGAAAACACCGTTTTGCGCGTTTTACACAAATGGCGAAGCCGACGTTGGTTTCAAATGCACGGACAAGAACGGATGCATAGAGTGCCTTGCGTACTGGCGATCCATCGACTTTCTCTGCATGTTTTAAGTGTAAGCATCTTAATAACCCAATGTAATATGCTATGTAATATGCATCATAATCGGATAGACAACTTGTTTCCGTATGTCCATATGTGGACAACTTTCCATCGTAGCGCTTAATACTATATGCATCATAGACCTTGTATGTCTGCTGTGTGGACAACTTTTTAGTTAATCAAAAGACGACCTGTTGTCTATGACAAAGGAATAATACATAAATATTAGGGAAAATACATAAAGTAGTCTACAAGATAAATGTGGACGAAAATACATCCCAATCTGGTCCACAGAACTAATTACTAAGTAAGTAATCGTCTAGCCGTCTATTACAGAGATTGGTCGATTTTGTGGGGGACATGTTCAGCCAAAAAAAAGGAAAGAAGATTCCAAACATGTCCACGAACAAAAAGTTTAAACATACTTGGGGATGAAAAATGAGAAAGCAAACAACAGATATAACACTCCAAGGGAAATGAGAATGAAGACATTTGTCTTAAAGAGCTTGCGCATCTCGATACAGTGATGAGATATGTGGCTGGTTTTATGTGTGAGCTGCTCAATAGCGTCATTGAGTACAGAGAAATCAATTTTGGTTTCTTCCTCTACAACATGCAGAGTAGCGAGTTGCTCTTCGTGGGCTTTAACACGAGCCAGCATCACCCTGGGGTCGAAGGCTGGGAGTAGGAGTATTGACCCATTGAGTCGATGCGTTGTTTGTGGGTGTGAGTAACAATAAATGTGGTGTTGGTGGGTGTGAAAAGAGGAACAACTAAAACTCAATAAGTAATGGTTTTTATTTTATTTTAATAGAGTAATTTGTTTAGTGATATGACTACACGCAACTTAGACGTGTATGACCAAGAGGGACTAAAGGTAGTAGGGGGTAGGCTTTGTAAGCAGGTGAACCAATAAGAGGACGAAACGTATTGATATAGGCTGGCTTCCAAAAAGACTACTTTTGTTGTATGAGATAGTATTTATTATTCTCTTTATTATTCGGACTATTACGTGGACGTTGTTAAAAGAAACATGGATAATATTTACCGATGGACTACTTGTAGATTTGGAAAGAAAGTTATAGATTAACGATGTTTCCTTGTTGACGGACAATAACTTCAGTGGTCCACTAACATCTAAAAAGTACTTAGAAAGTTTGGAAACATGGAACCATCTTTCGACAAACAAAGTCAACTTAAACACCCAAAGTCGATGGACAAACAAGGTTAAACACCAATAACTAAGGAGATAAAGAGACAACACACTCTTGGAAGACATCAACGGCATATTTCATCCTCATCGAGTCCACCATGACTTCTGTAATGAAATCGTCTCCTCTCAATCCATGTGCGTGAAGCTCGATTAACTTAACAGTGAGAGGTCCGCAGTCTCCGGTCCTGACGTTCTGATAAACATCAGCTAACCTCTTGGCGCTGAAGACAGTGGGCAAGGGAGAATCGATGACATCTTGGCCGACGAGATCTTTGATTATGTGTGGGAGCAGATCGACTAAAGGCTTCATAAGCCTCTTCACCTTGACATCGTCGTTTTCGATTTTTAAAGGGTCGAGAATGTAAATATAACCCTCCTTGAGACGAATGCACAGAGCAACCCAATGCCGTTTACCCCATTTCATTGGCAGGTAGATGATGTCAACGTCGGTGAACCAAGCGAGTTTAGCCGGGCGATTGGGGACATAACCACGGACGTAGTTCTTGATGACACTGTTCTATCGGAATGGAAGACCACTCTTTTTCTGGCGCTTGAAACGGGGTACCTCGTCGCAAATCATGCGCGAAATCCATGTGTCGAGGACAGCAATACGATTCTCGCTGAAATACTCACCATAATGCCTCCATGTAGAGGTGAGCATGGCCTCCATATGCTGCAAGTTGACTTACAATTAGTTAAAATAAACCAGAGGACAATTAAGACCTATATGAAAAAATGGAAAATTAACCAAACTTACCTGAGTCTCAACCCACTGAGATGGGGTGTATAAAACTTCGAAAAAGTTTGGTTTGACAGAATGTCCATCGATGATAAACTCTCTGACAATTATCAACGACAATGTGAGATACTTCTGTTTTGTCTACGGCATATGAAATGTCGTCAATTGCTTTATAACATGATAGGTACTTACTTTTTGGTATGGGAGGCAAGCTTGCCTAGAAACTTTTTCCTAAGAAGTGGTTTAACCTCCTTGAAAGGGTCATACTCGTCATCTTCAGGAAATTCAACCTCGTCCTTCTTCTGAGACGATTGGCCAAACCTTCTTGGGCCTCTCCTGCGTCTCTTACTTGGCAACGGTGTTAGAACTTGGTCAACAATGGGGTTCTTCCTTTTTTTGGACACTTTCTGGGGCTGTTGAAGTGCGCCATCCTATATAACCAAAATATGCATTTAAAAAGGGATGATATACTATTTTTTTTTAAATATATATTCTGAAATCATAAGCCGGATACCTTGGGATCACTAAGCTCGGGGGGTTCATCATTTTTGTCCTCGGGCAAAGACTCCTCATTATCCGTAGATTCCCCGTCGTCCAGCTGCTGTAAAAAGCGAACATTAGGTAATCCCTAATGTTGTCAAAACAGATAATATATTATACGGACCTAATCTTACCTGGTTCGATCTGTGGGATCCATCATTGGTGTGTGAATACCCTTCACTAATTGATAGCTCATGGGGCCCCTAATGAAATGGTCAGTAGACCAGTTCAGTATATTAGTGGACAATAAATTAATTTTAAAGATGATTGCAAAATAGCCATACCTCATCTGCCTCGGTTACATTAGGCTGCGAACAGTGGACAAAATTTTGGTCATCGCCGTTGGATTGTTGACCATCACCCGACTCCTGATCAAATCAGGGAAAACACTTTAATGCCGCTTTGTTTTAAATAATATAGTGAAAAATTTTTAATTGCAAATTACCTCGACTTGTCCATTGCCGCTTCGATAAGATGATTCGCCAGTGTGCACAGAAGTATTGGCGGCTTTGTTCTCGGCTGAAACCGGAGCTTCGTCAACCTTATCATTGGAATTGTGATCTTGATCATCATTGAGGCCGGCTACCTGACAGGTATAAAACATGATAAAATGTTAGGTAAAATAACAGATTCAAAAACTAAGGGATGTGTTTGATGTTGACCTTGTCTGCTGATTTATTTATGTCCCGGAGAATGTCTACAATGTCATCCCCGTAAGAAGGCCATGAAGACTTGTTGAGCTCATCCAGAAAATCTGAATCCCGAGAAGTGGTTCCTCTATTGCTTCGTCCTTTATCACACAACCTCTGGATCAATTCATCAACAATTTCCCTCCTCAACGAAGCTTTTTCTAGAACCCACTTACGCTCTATTTTTGCTAAAAGCTCAGTGTTCCGTCGGTCGACTTCTTCAAGTAGCTCCCCGGAGAGCTTGCTACCAAACCGGCCAGTGCTTGGTGATTTTTCAGCACCTGGTTCATAAATGGGACTACTGGGGGCATCTACCCTCCGTTTTGTGAGAGGGGGCTTCTTCTTATGCTTGGCACCTACAGTTGGTTCAGCTTTCTTTGGGGACTTTGCAATGGATGGGAGATTAGAGACACCTCCATGCCAATCCTCAACCTTAAACTTGTGCCCATCTCTTAGCTTATCAAGAATATAGGTAACCCCATCATCTTCCACCTCATCAAGCCATGTGACGGTTTGTAACTCGGTTTCGTCTTCCGCATGCAAGATACACTCAACCTCGAGCTACACACACGTTAACAGATGGAGGAGTCAACAGTCATGTCTATTATGGACATAACACTATATGTCCATTATATATTATGTCTACATGATAGAAAACAGTAAAGGACAACTTACGTTCTTGTCCATCTCTGTCTCTAAAATATTAGAGTTGTGGAAGGTCTTGAGCATATTGAGCTGGGAAACAGAACGTACGGTGAATGTCTCCTTGTCGTTAGCATCTAAGAGATACCTCTGAAGCAGGGGGACTGAGTGGAGGATTAGCAATTGAATTGCAAGGGTGAATCCTTGCGTAGCCGTGTGGGATTGCATGAGTTTTTGAGCAAGGACATCGGCAGATACAGTCGCCAATGTACGCTCAAAAGACAACCGTCCCCATGGGAAGCTATCAAAGGTATTTATATCCTTAACCATCTGTGCAACCTTCCTAGAAGCTCTGACGTTGGAGGAATCGCAGACAAGTATACCCTCAACTATAACAATGAGTGCTAGCTTTAATCGCTTCTCCCCATCCATTCTTCTATGTTTAGGGAACTTTTTATCACGCTTCAGCCAATCAACGATGTCGCGTATCGTCATGGAACTGTGAGGACCAAATAATGATGTCCAGTTATGCTCATCCTTTGCACATGGGGTTTGCATCTTCTTAATCTCATCCTCAGGAGGGTAAGGGTTACAGTTAAGACCAGTCAGTATTGCGAACTCTCTCATGGAAAAACGAATTGGTTGGCCACCATATATAAACCACAACTCGTGACGTTTCTTGGTAATCAGAGAACGACAAAGAACTTGATGGACAAGTTTACCAGACAAAGAACTTCTACGTAGAGGAAGCTGGAGAAGACGGCCGAAAGATGACTGCTTAAGCCACTCAAACTCCAAAGAACCATCCAACACATCGACGATGTCAAGGAGATACTCCGGCCTAGAATATGAATTGATCCGCCCTCCTGCAGGATATCGATTAGCCGCAAATAAACGAGGTGGGAGCAGGGAGGAGTCACTGTCCTGGTGTGATGGTCGACCAACGTTGTCCACACGCGAATGAATGTTTCTAAAGCATTAAAAAGTAGATTAGAATTTTAGTCTATCAAAATGTAGCCTAAGAAGCAAATGGACTAAATACCTCTTATGTCTCGTGGCCGCTGGCCGTGAGGTCTTAGGTTTGGGGAGGTAAACTGGCCGAGAATCTGCTTTCAGTCCAAGTACTATCTCTCGGGTCCTAATAAGAGTATTTAAACAAGGTATTTAGTATAATGGACAAGATTGTGAATACCCAATATATTTATCTGGTCTAATGAGAAACTTGTTATACAAAAAATAAGTTACATGGACAAGATTGTAGTCAAACAATATATCGATTATCAGATGGACAATATTATCGCTTTTTTGGTATGTAGACAATAAATATATCTCGTCTACTGAAAACTTCTGAAACAAAAATTTTTAAAAATGCACAAAATTGTACCAAGGACAATAGCAAGATCAAGAATACAGAGCTACTTAATCGCTGTTGAGACGGGTGAAAACATTATGAAATAAAATTGTTGAAAATGGACACGATTGTGAAATGGACAATAGTTATAAATTAGGTGGTAGACAGAATTTTTAGTTAGTAGGTGGTAGACAGAATTTTTGGTTAGTAGACAATATACCTATCTAGTCTACTGGAAAATTATGTCATAAAAATTAAACGAAAATGGACAAAATGGTGAGAAGGACAATAGCAATATGAAGACTACAGAGCTACTTAATCTTTGTTGATAACATTATGAAAAAAAATTGTAGAAAATGGACACGTCTTAAGATGGACAATAGTTAAAAATGGGGAAAATGGACAAAATTGTTAGAAGGAGGTACTTACTCTTCGTTGACAAAATTAGAATTATTGTCTTGTCCAGCAGTACGCAGAGAAGATCTGCGGCGGACAATAATTATAAGTATGATGATGGACAAAAATATGACCAAAATTAAGTGCACGGTATCGGAATTTACCTCCTCGGTGAAAAAGTACCAACGTCTCGGGCGGGAGACTCTTCTTGGGCAGAAGTACGAAGGTCGCCGGTTACTAGACATCTATCCGAGACGTCGGGTCTCCAGAAGTCGCATTTCCTCCGGGGATTTCTAAGCCGACCAAAGGATCTTCGCCGGCGGTTTCTCGACTTAGGGTACACGGGGCGTCGCCGTCTCCGCCGTGTTGCTCTCTACGATCGTTTATAGGGTCATCGGCTTGGGGGGGGTGAAAGGTTGTTTCATGAGATGGAGAGTGGGGGGATCTTAGGGTTTGCGGTTCGGCGCCTACTATAGATTCTTCGGGCTGTTCGGTTGCGGGATCTATTGCGGTGGGAAGCCTGGAGATCCCGTCGCCACTATTGTCGCCGGAATCGACCGCCGCTGAGTGAGTCATCGGAGCACCGTCTACAGGCAGAGGCATAGGAAGCGGTTCCATCGGTGAACGTGGTGGACTCAATTTTTTGGAGAAATATTTAGAGAGGGTTAGCTGCTTATCCATGGGATAATATGTTCTCGGGTTTAAAAAAAATAAATGTTTCGTTGAGAAAAACGAAAGGTCGCGGGCAGAGAGAAAGGCGAGTTTAAGTCCTTTCATCAACAGTGTTTCCTCGGCCTTAGCAAGTTCAGTGGCTGAGGGTAAATAAGTCATTTAACTTGGCATTTGTGGCAGGCGGGAAAACGTAATGGAAAATGTGGCAATGCTTATGATTTTGGACACTGTTTGTGTCACTCTTGACAATTTTCTCTTTGGTTTTCTGGTCGATTTGGTTCAGATTTTTCAATTTTGTTTGTTTTGCAATAGTTTCTCGAACTGATCTGAAAGACGATAAAATCAAGTTAAATTAAGTTTGAAATCCAATTTATATGTTACATTTATATACCAATTTTAAGTTTCCATGTAAATTTGGATTATACAATTCGGATTTCGAATTATCTAGTTTTGTATTCTATTTTCGAAGAACTTGACAGATAGAGCATTCCACCGTAAATTTAGACAATAAGTCTTATCATCTCGATAAAATTAGATGTTTGGCAAATTCAAAAAGTTATGTCCGAAACTATTTTGGGATATCCGATAGCATGAAAAATATATGGATCAAAACCGAATATAATTCGAATTAGGTTTTTGCGAAACAACAAGGTCCCAAACTAAAACCGACTTTATGTTGTGTAATTTTTGATTAGTTGCTTCTCAAATTCTCATTATTCAAGTACTGTATCTTGAAATTGCAAGAAATTGTGGTATGTGCCTATCTCAAAGGTCTAAACAATCATCACATAAAATGTGTAAAAGATCCTACAAAATCATATAATCATAGTTACCTTATACCGCACCGTTCTACCATTCATAGAGCGAAGCTCACTCTAAGGATGCTATTAAGTATATAAATCATGAATTGGTAATAATGGAAACAGTAACACCGGCCAAAAGAAGAACATTTGGTGTGATCTTTTTCCTTTTTCTGCTATTGGCTATTGCCCTGAACTTATCTTTCCCTGTGGCTGTAGGTAACAATTATAACCATTTACAAATGGATGCTATAATTAAAAGAAAACCTAAAAAAACTTAATTCATCTATGGCAACGATGAAACCGAAGGCCGATGATCTTGCCTTTCTCCTTCGACGTTTCTTGGAGCTGGACCAAACATGCTCAAGAACACCTTCACCATTTAAACCAATATGTTACAAAACTGAAAACAAAAAGTCTAACATGAGTGAATGTTTGAATGATCATATGACTTACCGGTAAAAATACAAGACCGTGTAAGAAACCGAGTAGGACTAGAGCTAGATACATCTTGAAGTAGTAGACCTGTCCGGGGAAAAAACAAACAAAATCAAATTGAGAAGCCAAATAGGAAAAGGAAAGGAGAAAAAGAAAAATGGCTTCAAGAGATGGCAAGCACATACCACAAAGACTTCTGATCTTGAGAAACCGAGCACAATCACACCAACTAGCTTTGTCAATGTAATTCCACTGCCACAGTACATGATACAAATATAAGAATACTAAGTGATGGGGTTTGCTAATTGTTTATCAGCTTATACTGAGGGAAACAGGTTCTCCATTTCGGTGTTTTATATTCATAAATCGAGTTAAAGAGAGACAATTACCTGAAAACTGAAGCTCCCATTCCACCGAGCGCTTCTTTCATCCGTTGGTTTCTGTCACCAGAGCTTATCTGAGCATTTAGGAAAGTCCCGGTCAGGATGAAATAGTATTTTGGTTGTTAATACTGTTATTACGGATAGAATGGGACTGACCGAGAAAGCGTGAGTTATGTGTACACAAAACTCAACCGCTATGCCCACGGACATGATTAGATTTACAACCGATAGTGCATTTAGCTGGATATGAAAGACTGCCATAACTCCCTAGAATGTTTTAAAAGGGTTGGTAGAGTATAACATTAGTAACCCGAGTGTATGAAAACAGATAAGTTTTCAAATAACAGTGAGAGAGTAAATTACCAAGAGATCAATAATAATCATTGCAATCACCAGCAAAATAATTGCGGAACTCCAAAAGCTGAGTTAGAAAACAAAATGTAGAATCAGGTTTAACCATATCTAGCAAAAGGCTATGGTTAATACAGAGGTTGGAGTAAATTTCAGTGGGAATGAGCTTTAGAGTGATACCTGCATGTGATGATTAAACACACGACAAACACGGCAGCTGTAAAAAACTTTCAAAGTTAGCTCAAAGTAAAAAGTTAGAATCAAGACCTACCAACTAGAAACTCAAAGCTAAGATCTGTGAATAGAAAATTTACTAACCGATGGCTATGGAGAGGTTGATTAGTGCAGTTTTCCATATGTCAAGATATTGCTCAAAGAACATATAAAATACTGAATATGGATATATCTCCATCTGAAAGTAAATAAACTCTAAGTTAGACATTAAAGTTCACTAAGAAGAAACTGTATCAGAGACCATAGCGCAGTATACGGTAGTGGGACTTAAAATCATGGGACTTCCATCGGTAAGTATACGGTAGTTTATTATTTTCACCTTTAAGGAACGTGAAACTTTTGCACTAAACTCTTGAGCAGCTCTCATTGAATTGACATAATCAACCTTGAAAACAAACTTTCAGTATAAACTAACACAAGAATAGAGACATACAACAAACGTGAAAAGTTGATCTACATCTTATGAAATGGGAAAGTACCTGCTTGTTAAGAGGTGTGTGATAAGTTCGGAAAGATGAAGCTTGAATGATACCATTTTCATAACCTGGTAAGAAAAGAGAACATACATATTACAGAGAATTGATGACAGTTAGATGGACTTAAAAAGAAAAAGGAGACAGTGTGGAAACCTTTCAAATCAACACCAGTAGAATAAGCACCATGACCACCTTTAGCACAATCAGCAGAAGGAAGCGCGCTGAGGAACCAAGGAAGTTTCTCTTTAAATTGGGTTGTGGATGGGCGGTCACTACTTAAATCTGCATGACGGAAGCACTAGACAACCAGAAATATAATTATGCAACTCATCATTACAGATGTTGCGGAGAGTAACAAATACAGCACAATTCGATTAGATCATCATGAGAAAAATTACCGTGGTACAATCTTTGCATACTTCACTTAGGCCACAGCTGCCTTGATCAGGAGCGCAACAAGGAGGCTAGAAATGCAACACAAGTACAAGAATATTAGCCTTCAGTAAGTTATAAATTGATCTACACATGTTGACCATAATATTTTGAACATAGTATATAGGACCACTAAATTTACAGTATCTTGACTCTAAACCATGGCACTGAAATAAAAAAACATATACCTACCTGGTCATCAGGGGGGCAAAAGGTACCATTTGTAAACTTTCTGCAACAACCAAATGCCTCAGGAGATAACCACACAAGAAAGTCATCAAGCCATGAAGCAGCTGGCTTAGCTATGTAGCTCAGTTCTGGAGTCAAAGAAGCCCTTGCAATCTATGGCCAAGAACAAAATTTGAGTAAGATACTCAAAAAGAATACGAACACTCTGCTAAAACAGTGCCTATTCGAATACTGAAACACAATTAATGCCAACAGCTAAAGAAGTTGTAGGCAATTAATAGTACCATGTCTTAAAATCTTGTGAGAACATAGAAAAAATATTACTTCTTTCAGTATGTACTAGAGATAATTCCAGGTTATATACAGACTTAACTTACTAAACTACTAATTTGATTTGTAAAAAACTCTATACATATCAATGATAGCTTGCCAAATTATATTAGGAGGAGAAATGAAAATAAATACAGACAAGCTACATACCTCGTTTAAAAGAGAGCTAGGATCACACTTGTTAATGGAACAAAGTTGATTTGTATGTCTTGATTCTGAGCTGAGACATGATGCAAATCAAGTTTTAATCATAAGTTGGACCGAATTATTTCAGCTAAACGCTTATAGCTAGGAGATACAGAACTTGAGATACCTGTAGTTATAATTTTTCAGAACAAAGTATAAAGGTGGACCAATACGAAGATATGTAGATATATTGTTGAAGTAACCCTGAAAGGAAAAGAGGGACACTTGTTAGATATCCTAGATTTTGATAATTTACATTAGTAAAGATCAATGCAAACCTGAAGATATGAGTCCTGCGGAAGAACAATCTGTTGCTCCAAACCAGGCTCAATCCGAGTGGACAATGCCTACATAGTCCACGAACACAATAAATGAGAGATGATAAATTTCAACAGCTGACTGAACAAGATACCATTTCTCTTGTGGGTCACAAAATATATCAACTTACAATTCCAGCCATTGCTAAGCCAAAGAACAAGGCAATAACGAATATTTTTACTGCCCAATGGCTGAGAATGGGTGCATGGATTTCCTGAAAGTATAAAATGAAGCATAAATTTCAAAATAACTAAAAACTTTCATAGATTGAAAAATTGCGTAGACTAAAATACATGCAAGGATAAAGTAAAATGTTTTTTGTAATGGAAATCTCAATTATGTCGAACAGAAACCAAATCTCCTATGGATGGTATAAGGTAATCAATAAAGTACCTTCATATATCGAGTCAAAAGGCCAGCTTTTCTCTGACCAATCCCTGAGAGTGATACAAGGCAACTCCAATGAAACTTTGATTTCACAAAATTCTACAATGAAAAAGGATATGATAATATATCAAAACGTAAAAGTGATTACCTTTGTCAGCACTGTTTGATGATTGTGATGTCTTAATACACGGGAAGCAATCAACCCGCTTATTCTCTGTCCGTCGGAAGTCAAAAACTATCAAAGCAACAAAAGCAGTAACCTGGAGAAGAAAGTCCAAAAGGACAGCCAATGCTGCAAACATGATGCATATAATCGTTAAAAATCCAGACTGCATATAATGAAAGCATTAGAACTGATATACTGAAAAGTTTTACTGACCAGCAAACATGGAGAACACTCGAACTGCTGGCATTTTGATAAAAGCACCAACAGCAAAAGCTAAAATCTCGGCTAAACTTGCAAGAGTGATCGATGGTCCAACTTCCATAAGGGCGTTGCTTATTCGTCTATCCAAAGGCAGCTCTTGCTCTTGCCTCTTGACAGCATGAACCAGTATGCACATATTATCAACACCGACCTGTTGATAAATATTTCATGCAGAAGTACAAAAAATTAAGAACACGTTGTAGATTGTCGGCAACAACATCAGTTACATATTTAAGTTGCAAGCAATATTAGAGCCAGACATGACTTACAGCTAAAACAAGAAAAGGTATGACTTCCATTATGATTAGAGTCGATTTCATCCCAACAGCACTGAAAAATCCTACAGAGCCAAGGACAGAAAGCATGACAAGAATAACACCAGATAGACCAAGCAAAACCTGAAATTAAGAAGGTTTTTGTCATAATAAAGTATAAGAAAATATGACCTTTGAATTTTAAAACTTCATTAAGAGTATCAGAGTCACACTATAATTCAGATATTTCTAAGTTAGAAATTCTAACCATTAATCATTATCATACCTTTGAGGTAATGTAAAAGGAATTTAAGCGAGGTGCATCCCCAAGTGTGAGTGATATATAGGCAAACATGACAAGGTAACTTATCTGAAGGACAGGAACAGGACAAATAGAAGACATGAATCACATATTAGAAACATAACAGAGTAGGAATGAAAAAGCAAATTAGAAAAAAGATTGCATAAATATTAAGATGAAATAGACCATAGAGTCTTGAAGGTACAAAATAAGGAAACTCACCGCTATAGTTATGACATCTGCGGTGCTTTCTCTTTTCAATTCTTCTTCAATAGAACTTTCCGAAGAGAAAGAAAGTGTTAAATGTTTTGCTTTAACCATTGGCAACAATTCATCCTGTCACATAATGAGTACAAAACATAAATGAAGGAACAAGAATGATAGCATCAAACCAATACATAGTGACTCATTTTTTTATCGACATTTCATACCTTGGCCAGTTGGATAAAGGCTTTCTCCCATGCCACTGCTTTCTCAGTTTTGTTGCCCTTATTGTTAACAGCATTGTCCACAGGATAAGTTACAAGAAAAGCAGAAGCCTGTCCTAAGCATTTCAATTGAAGAGGTATTAGATACTCATATGAATGGACTTACTCTATGCAAGTTACTCTAACAAACTGAAGAATACTACCTCACTAAAATTGTTCCCTGAGAAACCTCCCATTGCAGTAGCTGGATCAAGGGGACCCTTAAATGCACTTAAACATGAATCTGTCGAGGTGAAATGCTGAAGAAAAGTAGTAAGTATATTATATAATGGTTAGATATCTAGAAAAAATTGCGACAAAGACATGAAGAAACGAAACAATAAGAATACAAGTTACCTCAAAACAATATTTAACATGATCGATGCCTCCAAAGTCCTCATAATTTTCTGGTTTCATTTTGAAATACTGCCTCAAGAAGCAAGAACATCCACCAGATACGTTAGGAACTACTGGACTAATGAGAAAAAAACTAAAGTCTAGTACTATAAAAAGGAAGGAGTGCAACCTGCAGAACACTCTGTGTGGCACAATCCTCTCCAAGGGGTTTCATGCATATGTCTGTCAGAGAAACCATTGAACCTGAGTGATTTGCTCGAAGTCCATCAACCTACCATATTAAACAACTTTTTACATGTCCATGACAGAAAAACATTATGTGGGTGGTCAGATGGATTTAAAAACGGTGGAGAACGAGAAAGCAATACCTTCTTTTGTATGTCGAAAAGTAACTTAATATTGTCGTCCGTCAAAATCTCTGGCGCCTTTTCATGAGGAGATTTTGGAATTGTTGCTAATATTAGCTGCAAAAATTTCCATAACAATGTGAAAAGAAAGCTGAGATAGAGAAGTTGAATGTTTGATTCCCATATGAAAAACAAATGCTGCACAACTCAGAGGCTCAATAACTTTTAGTGACAGAGACAAGTTGATAGAAATGGGAAACCTGTTCAATTCTATAGAATGGAGCAAGATGAGTGTCAAAGAATTCTTTCTCTTCAGCAGCTCTACTCCCTGGTCCTACCCATAGCTGCAATATACAAGTAAGATAACAATTTATATAAACATGTGCCGGAAAGGTCAATAAGGTTGCAAATAGCATAGGTTGTAAAAACAATAAGCAAGAGGAAATATATTCAAAAAGCTACCTTATCAGGCCGTGTCTCCACTTTGAATCGGATCAAACCCACACAAAGTAGAAGAACTATAGAGATTGACAAACACAAAACAAGAGCTGGGTGTCTTGCTACCCAAATCCCATACTTTCTGAAAACAGAAAACACGAAAATGTCAACAACACTACTCTGAAGCTAGGCAGCGTAATGTATGAATTTTCAATAACCTGTAAAAGTTGGCCAAGTATCCTTGTACTGTGGACAGCTGAGACCAGTTTCTCTGTGGAGTATTTTGTAACATCTGAGGGAACCATAACAATAAAAAATGAGCATCCCAATTAGGCAATTACTAATCAGCAGCTCAAACTTCAAACGTTGTAGTACTGCCAAGATAAGCACAAATACCTGCGCATGAATAGTGTCCGGTTTTTGATGATTAACAGCATTTCGTTCTCCACCAGCTTCTGACAATGGTCTCATCTGAGAGGTCTTTTTCTTACCCCTTACTCGGTGAAGTACACCTCCTCCGAGAAACAGTGAAACCAATACAATATACAAAATAGCTAGTATAAAATCAACACATTTCACCTGCATGATTCAAAAACCAGGACCATGTTAAGCAAAGACTTCATTCTCATAAACATTACTAATTACACAATCCATATATACCTCAAGTGATCCAATTTTGATCGAACAAGAATGCTTCTTCTGAGTAGGAATCTCTTCTTTACTGGAGCAAGTAGCTGCAGAAGGACAATCACCACAAGAACAGCCAAGAGTATCATCACCACATGAATAACTAGACACATTCATAGGCCTCATTCCAGATGACACAGGTGGTGTTGGTAAAAACTCCATCCCATATGGCGACCCTGGCACATTAACACCCGCTTTCTGGCCAATAAACGCAAACCATTCTGATGACACAACAAACATCTCAGTTATTCCAAAGTAAACTCAATTGTAACTAGTCTGGAGACATATAACAAGATATCTACCCTTAAAATTCTTTGCACCGGCTCCAAGAAAGTCTAAAGCACAGGTATTCGAGCTACCAAACTTCACATCTTTACAGGATTCATACATTCCTGCTCCAAACTCATCAGTTATATAGTACTGAATTCCATCTACAGTCGAATTATTCTTGACCTGCCAAACAAAATTACACTTAAAACTACTCCAAGATGCACAGAAGCCATTAACAGGGCATCATTATAAAAAAGTTGTTACCTTTGTAGTAGAAGTAACATTGATAAACAAACTCTGATCAGGAGAACAAGTAAGTTCACAGAAAAGATTCAGAAAGTTCCTCAAACATGCTGGACAACCTACAACAAAAGGAATAGCCTGACAACAAAAAAAAACTTCAAATTTCAGTGAATCTTGAATCAAAGAGGTTTGATTTAACAATAGTATTAGTACCTGTTGAACTTGTGAACGTAATGTATCAAATTGAGTCTCTGTGCAACAAACATTGCCAGTGATTGTTGGACATAAGCTTTGAATCTTGGAAGATAACAAATCATTAGGCTAAAAAAAAAAAGAGAGAATGGATCAATCAGTAGAGAGACAAACCAAAAAAAACACACATTTTGCTTAATTCATGTTTTGGGTTGAGCAATAAATTAAAAAGAGAACTGACCTTTACAGCAGGAATGTTTAAAGGGCAATTTAATACTTTCCCATCACTTCTTGCTCCACAGATATCATACATAGCACAATATCCTGCTGATTTTTTTGCTTCTACTCCATAACCAACAAACAGAATCTGCATTGGTTCAAAATAAAAAAAAAAAAAAAACACAACAATAACATCAAATTCAGAGAAATTCAAAAAAAAAAAACACACAAATATATCAATGCTAATCATCACAATCCGAATTATACAAACCAAATACAAAAATTGGATTTAACAAAAAATTAAAATCACAAAATTGGAATAATCTTTTTTTCCTTCCTTGATAAAATCACAATCCGAATTATAGGAACCAAATACAAAATTTGAATTTAACAAAACAAAAAAAATCCCAAAATTTGAATAAATTTTTTTTCTTCCTTGATAAATAACAATCAAAATTATAGAACCAAATACAAAAAATGGATTTAACAAAAAAAATAAAAAAGCACAAAATTTGAAAAACCCTTTCTTTATTCCTTGAAAAAATCACAATCTGGATTATACAAACCAAATACAAAATTTGAATTTAACAAAACATAAAAATCCCAAAATTTGAATAATTTTTGTTCTTCCTTGGTAAAAATCACAATCCAAATTATAAAACCACATTAAAAAATTGGATTTAACAAAGTAAATAAAATTCACAAAAATTTGAATAATCTTTTTTTATTTCTTCCTTGATAAAAATCACAATCTGTGTATATAACTAATTAAGCGATTTCACAGAATAGAAAAATTAGATTTCACAATCAGAATAAAATCTTTGTAAAAAATAAAAAAATTAATTCCAGGAAAAAAAAACAAGAAAAATTGCAGAAACAAATTTGCCAGAAGAGAGGAGAAGCAAATGGAAAACAAACAAATCTCAATTTTTTTAAAAAATGGACTTTCCAGGAGGAGAAGAGACGAAGCAATCCTCATCATGACTTCGCCGGCGATTTGACTCTGTTTCTCCTCCGTTCACCGACAAATCGATACCAAGTTTTTTTTTTTGTTCTAATAGAAGAATCTCATCAGAGAGACAAGAAAGAGAGAGAGAGAGAGAGAGTCAAAGGTTGTGTGTGAAAGAGGTTTTATAAAATATTACAACAGTGTCTTTGTGTTGTGTGTGCGCTTCATGAAAGCTCTGCTGCCATTTTCAGGTCCTAGGGATGTGGTGAGAGAGGGTATTTGTGATTTGACGAATTTACCCTCGCTTTCGGTTTGTTTTTAGTTGTGACGTGGTTTTGTCGCCGAGGGCGTTTTCCGTAATACTGGGGAGAAAGGATTACGCGGTTCCTCCGGAAACTGATTTTTGTTTCTATCCCTCTTGGAGCAAAAATAAATTAGATTTTTAGGTGTTGAAATTATATATTTTTGTTTTTAGTTTTGCAAATCTAACTTTTGAATATATACATATATATATATATATACTTATTCAGAGATTATTTATTACTTTGGAATTTAATTTTGTTAATGAATTAATTGTAGTTTAATGTTTTGATTGTAATGTTTTGTAGTTTAGTGTTATTATTACTATAGGTAAAATTTTAATTAGTATGTTATTTTTGGTAAGAAATTATTTGTAGTTTAATGTAATTATTAGAGATGGAATTTTTAACTAGTAGGTATAAAAAACCAAATTAATTAGTAGAGATGGAATTTTTTTTTCAAAAATAACAACTAGTAGATAAATACGACAACCATATGTGACACAAAATGTAACAATAAAGAGTAGAACGTTTCAAACTACAAACATTTTGCTACATCTTTATTATAAAAAATGTAAATTATGTATTTTTCTGTATTAGGACCTCAGTGGGAAGCATGCATTTAATTTTATTTTTTAGGGGATTATTGAGCATGAGAATTTGATAGAATATAAAAGAATATATACATATATATACATATTTTTGTATCATTTCAGTGTTTATTTTTAAGATGAATTTTTTTTTGTGTTATCTAATTTATTAATTTTAAAATTCTATGAAATGTCAGTGTTATGCTATTTAATATCATGGTAGTTTTGGTAATAATGCCATTTGAAAGAAATTTAATAGAAAATTAAAGAACCAATTCCAACCTTTTCTGATCTCATTTGGATATAATCATTTATTACTTTAAATTCTATTAGTTTTCTATTACATTCAATTCTTCTAAATTCAATTATTGAATACCCCATCTAATTAAGAAGATTTTAAAACAGATGGCATGTCCCAAACAAGAACCCATGAATTCTAACTAAGATACTCATTTATATATCTTTCAATCACTTTTGTTTAACAAGCTAAAATATAATTAAAACCCTAAAATTTATTTCAAATATTATTACTTTATTGCTAAGATACTCATGAGAGGAAATATTTTTCTTTTAAAAAAGAAGTTAACAAAATTGATGTTTTAAATAGTTTAGTATAAGATCAATGTTTTAAACGACATTAAAGTTCGTTTGGAAATGACGCCATTTTGTCGTTAACATATAATCGTTAACGACAAAGTAATGTATATTAGTAGCTTTGTTAGCATATTTTATATTATATCTATTTTTGCTTGAATCAGTGAAATTTAATGTCTAGATAACATACAAGTGCTAATAACTCATTTGATAAAGATTATTGGCAAAAACTTAGAGATCGTCGATTCGGTAACTCTTGGGACAAGACCAAATAACCTGCTCTAGTCTCAGGTCTGAAATAATGTATGGGCTATCTAAATAACATAAGAAACTATAAATTTTAAATAACTTATTACAAATTTCATGTTTTGAATTGTTTACATTTAAAAATTAGGATTTAAAATAACAATTTCCTCGTTTATAGGATATTAGTTTTAATTTTTTAAGCTTAATGACTTGTCAAAACTCAAAAATAAAAAAGAATCAAAAACAAAAAATGCCACCCCAAAGACCATGTTCAATGGTGACATTTTAATAGGTGTGTAAAAAAATTAATTAAATTTTTAAACACATTAAGTGTCTAAAACCAACAAAAGTGTGCTAAATAAGATACTTTTGACAAATAAATAACTAAAATTGGATCTCAAACTCAATTAATCAATATTTTTCATTTTTAAGACACCCCCAAAATTCACCATTGTACATGCTCTAAACTGTATAAATAAAGCAAACTAATCATTTTATCATCTTCATGTGCAAGGATGACCTACCTATGACTAAGAGTAGATCTACATGGTTTTCAAGTATGAATATATAGTGAGTTTGTGGTATTAGGTATGAAAAACAAATACAACCTATAGAGTTGGATTATAGTTTAACTTTTGGAAATCTAAACCCTTCAGAAACACCAACCCATCGATTGTGGGAAATAAAACAATGTGTGAGTGGGTATGCATATGTGTCATGTGAACACATCTTTGCATCTTCTTCCATCATCACTATCATACATCACCCACGATTTTTTTTTTACATAATTTTATATTAAAATTATCCACAAAATTTGGTACAACAACAAAATTTTAAAATTATCCCAAAGTTCATCTGATAATATAATATGAAGTATTTATATTCCCGAGCCTCTTGGGATAATTTCTTATCTAATCTCTAGATAAAGATTTAAATTTGGATTTCTTAACTAAGTGTATTAGCTAAATTCTTCCACTGATTTGTTTAGCAAATTGTTAAGAGGTAAGTAAATAGTTTAAGGAGAAAACAAAAGGTGATCAAATAGAAGCAAATAGAAGAAATGGGATGGCCAAAAGAAACTCATACATCCTTGATTCTGCCGCACAATTGCTTCACGTAAACATTGTGCGTCTAACTCTTTTCAAATAGCTAATTTTTTTTTTAATAACTCAAAGTCATTAAAAAGTTTTAGGTTCAAAATTAATTATTTGTATCAATAAAAATCGGTATAAATTTCTCGAAATATTATGATGGCCAATTCTACTCGAATACAGGTTACATAAAATTTCTTTCTTTTTATCATTAGACCATGCCACCAAGGCAACTAGCTTAAAGTTTTTTTTTTGTGATATCCACAAATAAGATTAGCTAAACTTATATTTTTTTCTGTTTTTTAGGTTAGTTGATTACATAAATTAGAAAAACACCTTCGAATCGGTGATTTTCCAATTTGTCAGAAATAGTATAATAAGCTGAATTTCATTTATTTTGATGATGCTATTTATCTCGTTTATCAGTTTTTGAGAAGTATTACTGTTGATATTTGATGATACAATTTGCATATTTGTTTATTTTTAAATTATTATTTTTGGCTGGATAATTTTAATTAGAGTTGGGATAATAAACCAAACCAAATTAATCTAATCATTCCGAGATTGTGGTTGTTCCATTTGGTTTGGGAAGTTGGTTATTACCGATCGACAATATGGGGAAATTAGTTTGGTTAACCAAAAACTTTGGTTAGTTTGGTTTGATTCTTGGTTAACTTTTTAAATTTTATTTTTATTATTTTAATAACTAGACCATAATAATCGAATTAACCGAACTATTAGAAGCTAACTGAAATTATTTAAAAAACCGGGAAAACGGGATTTTAAAAGAATTTTGGTTTTAAAACCAAACTAAAATTCATTTCAGTTAATTTTGTCAAAGATTTTCGAAACTTAAAAGAACCGAAAAACCATACTAGATTTTCTAAAAGTACAAATACTTAACATACTAGATTACAAGATACTAAGAGCAAATGCATTGGTTTGGACGGCAATTGGTCCCATTTTTTTAATTTTTTTTTTTAATTTTTTTCTTTTTCAGATTTTTTTTAAAAAAAAATAGATAACCAATCGCGGGCCGCCACGTGTCGGTGGGGCCCGCGATTGGTGAAACAAAAGAGAAGGGACGGTCCCGTTTGGACGTACGTCCTCCTATTTCTTTTTTATTTTTTTGTTTTTTTTTTTCTGCTTGAGGGACGACATAATAAGTCGTTGATGCACTTGCTCTAAGATGCACCACAGAAAAATTAAAAAACAGATTTGTTTACGGTATATAATGAATAAGAGTGAGTTTTTAAAAATTAAAAATACTTCTCAAATAAAATATAAGAAATTTTTAATTTTTTATCCAGCTAAATTTTTAGTTCATCTACAAAAATTAGATTAAATCGAATATTCTTTTAAAAAAATTTGGACGTTTAATAAATAGACGTCCTATTCATTAAATTTTTTTCCTTTCTTTACTATGGCATATAACCATAGCCTAAATTTTTTAGTCGTCAAATGTTGAACACATACTTTTTGTTTATTAATCGAGTAATATATTTTCTTTTAAAAATTCTGAATATATATGCACCATACTTTTTTTGGTTTTAATATGAAGATATATGCACCATACTTGTCGAATTAATCTTTCAAGTTCCTCTCATTATGAATTGTTTGCCCCGTATTATCTTGCACGAATTAATTGTCTTGTTACACTCAATTCTGTCCAGAGGCTATTTAATATGCAATGTACGATCCATTCTAATTCTAAGGTATAATTTGTGTTTTTTTCTGGAAAAAGAACATAAATAAAGATGGTGACATTGAGACAGGAGGATTGTTTAAGGAGTTGGTAGTAAGTGCGGCTAATGATGACAGTGTGTGATAACTTCAGGTCCACATCGACTACATTTAATAAACACAATTCCAATTCTGAACAAAATAAAATAAAAAATGATATATACATATACATAATGAATTGCATTTTTAATGTGAGTATGTAAAAAAAATTAATAAATTTATTTAATCACATTGAACAAACATAAAACATAAAAAGGTTAACCGTTTTAGGATGTACTAGTGAACTATGCGTTTTCATTATCATTTGGTTTTCATTTCTTAGATGTTTGTGCGGACATTATTCGACAAGTATTGTTAGATAACTGTAACGGGATTTCATTCTCACGACATGGTCGTTTGTAACTTTTTGAATTTTAATAAAATCTTGGAGACACTGTCTCCTCCAATTTACCAAAAAAAAAAAACAAACACAAAACATAGGATTTTATATTTTTCACTTAATAAAATATAAAATAAAATCTTAACATACAAATAAGTAAGTTAATTTTTATATTATAATTACTTATTAACCACCATTAATATACTTTAGTAAACCTATTTCTTATTATTAAATATTGCTTAAAATACATTTTTTATTTATTTTATGTATTAAAAAATCTGTTAAAAATATAATATTATATATTTTATCATTTCGCATAAATTTATTCAATCAACATATTTTTTATTATGCCATTTATGATTTATCATTATGCAACGTTACGACAACCATTTAAGTCACATTTAAACTGAAGATATGCATTAAATTATTCCCAAAACTAACCAAAAAACTACAAATTGGATCTGTGAGCATTAACTAGCATTTAAGTATTTATTGTCTAATTCAATACAAGATAAAGATTGTTGTTGGTGGTCATTTCCAACACTTATTGCAATATTTTTGCTACGTCAACTACTCAACTTTGTTCGAACTTCTAGCACATACCATCCATCTCTAGTTGTTGGCGAGAACCAAACTCATTGAGTTTTTGTTTTCCCATTCAATTTATGTAATAACTACAGCTAGGACCATTCTTGATTTATATGGAAGTGCTAACGACGAATCAAGAAAATCAAGATCCTACAAAACTATATAAACCAAGCAAGATTATATACAAACTTCAACGGATGACTAGGCCATGAATGGAATGAGTTTTTAAACTGAATTTTAGTTTTTAGTTTTAGTTTCTAAATATTTGGTTGTTGGTTTTTGTTAAAAGAAGATAAAAAATTTAATAAAAGTAAAAATTTGAAAAATGAAAAAAAATACACTCACGTTGAGAGAAACCATTAAAATGGGTTTTTGGGTTTTCTTTGAAAATGGTAAAAATCTTTTAAAAAATTGATTCCCTAATTTTTAGGAAAACCATTTTTTAAAAAATCTTAAATGACAACAAATTAGATTTTTTGAAAACTAAAACCAAAATCTAACTAAAAACAGTATACATTCAAGGCCCGCCGCGAACACGTTCATATCATATATATACCACTAGACAAATTAGACGAAGATTTTATTGGATATTAGTTTTTGTTCGGTATTTTTTGGTGATCCGCGACTAAAGAAAAGAGTATCCTTACATAATTCATAGTGTGTTTCATGATTTTCATTTTTTTGTTACTCTCTCGGTCTTCCCCTATTGGAGATGAAATAATACTTATATTTGAAAATGACTAACATGGTTTGGGTTTAGAGGTGTAAACTGACGAGGTGTGAACACTAATATCATAGTTAAAGTCTTCGGTCATCACTCACAAGATCTCATACCATCTCGGTTGGTTTGTCCTCTTTTACTACGTGTACGTGGGAACATTTAGAGATAGTGTCACGATAAAATAGACATTATTTGTCATGGTCGTAGCTTGTGTCGTAGACTCTCCCAATTCAAGATCTTTAGATGTTAAGTTTTTTGTTTGCTTTTTTTTAGGTCTAGTACTTATGTTTCTTTTATAAAAAGCCCCTTTCTAAAGTGTACTAACAGATGCCAAAACACACACCAGTGCTAATAAAAGGAGAAAGTGTTAAACACATAGACATGTACAGTATTAAATAAACCAAGCTTTCAACGACCCACTCAAAGTAATGATGGTCATCACTCACAAGATCTTATCATTCCAACGCCACGCCTCCGATTTTAACCGAAACTAAAAACAGCTACTAGAAAGGTCTATTGATTCCAATTTCTCATAATGAAAAAACCAAAAAAGGCTACATGTTAACTATATATTAAAAAAAATGTAACCAAAAAAGGCTACAAGTCAATTCAATTCGTTATCTTGATAATAATAAATACTTGAAAGTTAATGTGATGGACATATAGTTTAGTGGACAGTTACATGTCAATTGTTATATTTTAAAAAGAAAGCTCTAGCTAATATATTCGTTGGGAGGATTCTTTGAAAAAGGTTACATGATTTTTATTTCCAATTTAGTGTTAAATTATATTCAAAGAAAAAATAGCGTTGTTATAACTAGTGCGTCAGATAGTTTAAAAACTGTTGATCGAAAATAAATTGATAAAAAAGATCAAAAAAAATAATTTAGCTTCTAGATTGAAACAAGAGCTGAAGGCCTTTGTCGTAACGTCGATCTCCTAGTAGCTGTTTATGATCTTTTTGAATGTCCGAAGCCCTAAACTATAAGTAATGCGATTTTGGCGTCAAAACATTTCATGGTTTTGACATCACAACACATGCAATCCCAGGGTTGTATAACGTAAAAACTTGATTATGTGACTTTGCAATTGGTTATTGCTAATCTCACAAATTTTGAATCTCCGTGTTTTGCTGGTCAAATGCTTCTCTCAAGGAAATAGAGAAGATATGTCAAGCTCTTTATGGCTGGATCCATAACTTAGTTCAAAGAAACCCAATTCACATGAAAAAATAGGTTTTGGGACTTTGGTAATTTGTATTGCTTAATTCGGTCTAAGATAAATTTAGCTTTTTCAGTTATATTTAGGTAGTTCGGTTTAATTTAGTTTGGTTCAATGAAGAAAACTAGTTTAAATTTGACATAATTTGCGGTTTGGACAGTTTATTCAAAAATAATGTGTGTTTTGGACCATTTACGATTTACAATTGGTCAAAAGCAACAAATGCAACTGTTCGGTAAATGTTGCTCTCCTTTTCTGCCCTCAACTATACTGTAGATTTAAAGTTATGTCATTTCTCTTAAAACACAAAATATAGTATATTTTGCAAATCTGTAAAGATTAACTTTTACTTATTTAATATGTTTGTACTCCATGGTTAGTATTCATACCATTTTAGCATATTTGTACTCTGTTTTTTTTTGTTATTTGTACTTCGTTTGATATGCACATTTTCATGTTGTGATCTCTAGAATCGTCTTTATTTTTTTATTTTTACACGATACTACTTTAAGCATATTCTGTGTTTGGCTGCGCTAGTCTGTTTATATGTATACAAGACAACTTCATTTCAATTATTTGAACTCTAAAAATTGGGTTCGTATTCCTTTTGCCGTGTTTGTATTTTGTTTACAAAGTTCGTATTCCAGAGACTTATATGTAGGGTTGGGTTTATTATTGATTGGTTAGGGGTTAGATATTTTTATTAAAACAAAATTATTATCATTTTGGGTTTTTAAATCACTAGTTAGGGTATAGGTTTTATAATTGACACGAAATTATATGTTGGTTTGGGAAAAGGATTTAGTTGTTAGAGATTAGGGTTTAGGGTTTATTGTTTAGGATTGAAAGAACCCATCCCATTTTTTTTTCTTTTAAACATGCAAACCGGATTAACCCAATTAATTCGAACCAGCTAAACCGGCCATAATAATTTAAATCAAATAAACCAAGCAATCTCATTAAAGTAACCAACAATATTAACCAGCGGAAGACTTAACCAAAAATCCAATAAAACAATTCCATTAAACCAACAAGTTCAACCAAACATTATTCCAAAACATGATCATCCTAACATGTTTCTAAATTTCATTCTAACACCCTAACAAATCCAACAATAATCTAAAACACCAATGAGTGCCTAGATCATCCTCCTCTCCTCGCCATGATTCCACGGATCACACTTTGCTTTTACCTGCATCAAAGAAAGAGATGCATAAGTATTTCATAAATACTTAGTGAGGGCGATCCTCCCATCTACGAGCTATACACACAAGCAATGAGATAACACCCACATATATAACAAAAACAAACCATCCAGCAAGCTAAACATCCAATAACACATCCAGTTCACCTACAAATCATCACACAACAAGTCACTCAATCCCAATCGCTTAGATAAGCTCATGGTCACGCACTCACCTTAACAAGGTGATTTGAACAACAAAAACAACCAGGAAAGACTCTCCTCGCGACTGCAACAGCCAAACAATGCCCTACAACAATCCACACAAACCAAAATCTCTAAGAACCAATTGGACAGAAACAGCAGAAAAACTACAAACGCAGAAACGAAGCCCTAACACATAAACCAACCGTTAACTCCTTAATCCCTTCGGTGGAAAGCAAACACCAGACCTCACGAAGCTTCCCACAAAATTTGGTGCCGATCGGATAAACGATGAAACCACGATCGCACTTACAATCTCCGCTGATCTCAGTTCGCAACAGAGAAAGAGCGTCTCACTAAACTGCATATAACTCACTGAATATTAATCCGAATTCACTTCTGTAAAAAGGAGAATCAACGTATACGTCTTAAGAACAAACCTACCAAATTTCGTTACCTTTCGATAAGATTTGATACGTCGGAACTCTATTCTACCAAGACGTAACGGATCTGCTTCTCTTGCCTTATACACCAAAGCAAAGCTAACCCTCTCCTTCTCACAAGTGAACTTCTCCTTCTCCTTTTCTCAACTCAACTCTCAGAAACAACAGCGACAAAATAACAAGGAAAAGGAGCGTTCTTTATAAAACTAGGGTTTTTGGTTTAATTCTGATTAAACCAGGATTTACCTAAACCGACATTAATTAAACCTCCTTTGATTCAATTAACAAATCGACCAGTTTAGGAAATCAACCGGAATTAAACCGACTCCACCATAATTCTTATACACACTCAAGTCTCCTATTATTTTTTAGAACACGGGCGTTACAATTCTCCCTCTCTAACATGGATTCGTCCTCGAATCCTTCAACACCGTCCATCAGTCTAGGACTCCATGCAACTGTCTACACAGTCCGCACTCCTACAACTGACTCCTCTGAGGCTCCTATCTAATCTATATACTCACGTTCCAGGCCCACTTAGAATCATACTCACCCACTTCCCCCGTCCACAGGTCGCAACCTATGAATCATACCGGCTCGTCCTCAGGCCTCAGCCTTAGACTACGGTATCCAGGAAGTCTCACCACTTCCCCCGCTCTCAGGTCGCAACCTTCGAGTCATACCGGCTCACTATTAGGCCACCAGCCTATAAGTTACGGTATCCGGGAAGTCTCACCACTCCCCTCATCCACAGGTCGCAACCCATGAATAATACCGGCTCACTATTAGGCCTCCCGCCTTCAAGCTACGGTATCCGGGAAGTGTCACACTCGCTCTCAGGTCGTCACCCTAAAGCGTGCTCTCGAATCGTCATCCGAGACTATCACATCTCATCCGAGACTATCACATCACACTCGAGCAAATAAGTCTAAACGCCCCCGAGCATATCTCCAGATTAGATATACCTCCCGTGGTTCCCCTATAGCATCGCGATGCTATACTAACCACAATCCCAAAACTTTCTAAAAATAGAACTGTCAAACCCGACACTTTCTATTTTTAGAAACTCACACATATTTCTCTTCACATGACATCAACAAGTCAAATCCAAGAAATACTCACAAAACACACAACTTACCGTGGAATCTCATTAAAGGCTCGAGAGGATGATCTAGGTCTCCATGCTCACACAATTGATTAAACACCCAAATCAATCAGCATGCAATCCACATCATCATTTCTCATCAACGAAATTCACACATCACATTAAAAATCACAAATTTACTCCGGCCCTAGAACCGTAAGGGCTCTGATACCAAATTGAAAGAACCCATCCCATTTTTTTTTCTTTTAAACATGCAAACCGGATTAACCCAATTAATTCGAACCAGCTAAACCGGCCATAATAATTTAAATCAAATAAACCAAGCAATCTCATTAAAGTAACCAACAATATTAACCAGCGGAAGACTTAACCAAAAATCCAATAAAACAATTCCATTAAACCAACAAGTTCAACCAAACATTATTCCAAAACATGATCATCCTAACATGTTTCTAAATTTCATTCTAACACCCTAACAAATCCAACAATAATCTAAAACACCAATGAGTGCCTAGATCATCCTCCTCTCCTCGCCATGATTCCACGGATCACACTTTGCTTTTACCTGCATCAAAGAAAGAGATGCATAAGTATTTCATAAATACTTAGTGAGGGCGATCCTCCCATCTACGAGCTATACACACAAGCAATGAGATAACACCCACATATATAACAAAAACAAACCATCCAGCAAGCTAAACATCCAATAACACATCCAGTTCACCTACAAATCATCACACAACAAGTCACTCAATCCCAATCGCTTAGATAAGCTCATGGTCACGCACTCACCTTAACAAGGTGATTTGAACAACAAAAACAACCAGGAAAGACTCTCCTCGCGACTGCAACAGCCAAACAATGCCCTACAACAATCCACACAAACCAAAATCTCTAAGAACCAATTGGACAGAAACAGCAGAAAAACTACAGCCGCAGAAACGAAGCCCTAAAACATAAACCAACCGTTAACTTTTAAATCCTCTCGGTGGAAAGCACGACCTAGACGTCACGAAGTTTCCCACAAAATTTGGTGCCGATCGGAAAAACGATGAAAGGACGATCGCACTTACAAACTCCATTGATCCCAGTTCGCAACAGAGAAGAAGCGTCTCACCAAACTGCATATAACTCACTGAATATTAATCCGAATTCACTTCTGTAAAAAGGAGAATCAACGTACACGCCTTATGAACAAACCTACCAAATTTCGTTACCTTTCGATAAGATTTGATACGTCGGAACTCTATTATACCAAAACGTGACGAGTCTGATTCTCTTGCCTTAAACACCAAAGCAAAGCTAACCCTCTCCTTCTTACAAGGGAACTTCTCCTCCTTTTTTTTCTCAACTCAACTCTCAGAAACAACAGTGACAAAGGAAAAGAGAAAAGAAGCGTTCATTATAAAACTAGGGTTTTTGGTTTAATTCTGATTAAACCAGGATTTACCTAAACCGACATTAATTAAACCTCCTTTGATTCAATTAAACAAATCGACCAGTTTAGGAAATCAACCGGAATTAAACCGACTCCACCCTAATTCTTATACACACTCAAGTCTCCTATTATTTTTCAGAACACGGGCGTTACAATTCTCCCCCACTAACATGGATTCGTCCTCGAATCCTTCAACACCGTCCATCAGTCTAGGACTCCGTGCAACCATCTTCACAGTCCGCACTCCCACAACTGACTCCTATAAGGCTCCTATCTAATCCATATACTCACGTTCCAGGCCCTATTTGCTCATACTCACCCACTTCCCCCGTCCACAGGTCGCAACCCATGAATCATACCGGCTCGTCCTCAGGCCTCAGCCTTACACTACGGTATCCAGGAAGTCTCACCACTTCCCCCGCTCTCAGGTTGCAACCTTCGAGTCATACCGGCTCACTATTAGGCCACCAGCCTTTAAGTTACGGTATCCGGGAAGTCTCACCACTCCCCCCATCCACAGGTCGCAACCCATGAATAATACCGGCTCACTATTAGGCCTCCCGCCTTCAAGCTACGGTATCCGGGAAGTGTCACACTCGCTCTCAGGTCGTCACCCTTAAGCGTGCTCTCGAATCGTCATCCGAGACTATCACATCTCATCCAAGACTATCACATCACACCCGAGCAAATAAGTCTAAACGCCCCCGAGCATATCTCCAGATTAGATATACCTCCCGTGGTTCCCCTATAGCATCGCAATGCTATACTAACCACAATCCCAAAACTTTCTAAAAATAGAACTGTCAAACCCGACACTTTCTATTTTTAGAAACTCACACATATTTCTCTTCACATGACACCAACAAGTCAAATCCAAGAAATACTCACAAAACACACAACTTACCGTGGAATCTCATTAAAGGCTCGAGAGGATGATCTAGGTCTCCATGCTCACACAATTGATTAAACACCCAAATCAATCAGCATGCAATCCACATCATCATTTCTCATCAACGAAATTCACACATCACATTAAAAATCACAAATTTACTCCGGCCCTAGAACCGTAAGGGCTCTGATACCAAATTGAAAGAACCCATCCCGTTTTTTTTTTTTAAAAACATGCAAACTGGATTAACCCAATTAATTCGACTCATATAAACTAATAATTTAAACGAATTAACCAAGCAACATTAAAGTAACCAACAACATTAACAGCGAAAGAATTAACCAGAAATCCAATTAAACAACTCCATTAAACCACCAAATTCATCCAACATTATTCCAGAAACATAATCATCCTAACATATTTCTAAATTTCATTCTAACATCCTAACAAATCCTACAATAATCTAACACATCAATGAGTGCCTAGATCATCCTCCTCTCCTCGCCATGATTCCACGGATCACACTTTAGCTTTACCTGCATCACAGAAAGAGATGCATAAGTATTTCATAAATACTTAGTGAGGGCGATCCTCCCATCTACGAGCTATACACACAAGCAATGAGACCAATCTAACATCCACATATATAACAAAAACAAACCATGCATAAAAAGTCACGAACTACTCGATGTCTAGAAAATTGGTGCAGAAACCCTAAATCGCCTCTCAATTCCCCAGAGAACGAATCCATCACCTCCAAAGCCCCAAGCATGAGCCCTAACACTCAAACATACCATAACACATCCAGTTCACCTACAAATCATCACACAACAAGTCTAGCCATCCCAATCGCTTAGATCAGCCATAGTCACGCACTCACCTTAACAAGGTGATTTGAACAACAAAAACAACCAGGAAAGACTCTCCTCGCGACTGCAACAGCCAAACAACACCCTACAACAATCCACACAAACAAAATCTCTAAGAACCAATTAGACAGAAACAACAGAAAAACTACAGCCGCAGAAACGAAGCACTAAAACATAAACTAACCGTTAACTCCTTAATCCCTTCGGTGGAAAGAAAGAACCAGACGTTCCAAAGCTTCCCACAAAATTTGGTGCCGATCAGAGAAACGATGAAACCACGATCGCACTTACAAGCTTCGCTGATCCCAGTTCGCAACAGAGAAAGAGCGTCTCACCAAACTGCATATAATTCACTGAATATTAATCCGATTTCATTTCTGTAAAAAGGAGAATCAACGTACACGCCTTAGGAACAGACCTACCAAATTTCGTTACCTTTCTATAAGATTTGATACGTCGGACCTCTATTCTACCAAAACGTGACGAGTCTGCTTCTCTTGCCTTAAACACAAAAGCAAAGCTAACCCTCCCCTTCTCACAAGGGAACTTCTCCTTCTTTTTTTTTTCTCAACTCAATTTTCAGAAACAATAGCGACAAAACAAAAGAGAGAATAAGCGTTCTTTAAAAAACTAGGGTTTTTGGTTTAATTCTGATTAATCCAGGATTTACCTAAACCGACATTAATTAAACCTCCTTTGATTCAATTAACAAAACCACCAGTTTAGGAAATCAACCGGAATTAAACCGACTCTACCCTAATTCTTATACACACTCAAGTCCTCTATTATTTTCCAGAACACGGGCGTTACAATTCTCCCCCTCTAACATGGATTCGTCCTCAAATCCTTCAACACCGTCCGTTAGTCTAGGACTCCGTGCAACCGTCCCAAACGATCCGCACTCCCACAACTGACTCCTATAAGGCTCCTATCTAATCCATATACTCACGTTCCAGGCCCTATTTGCTCATACTCACCCACTTCCCCCGTCCACAGGTCGCAACCCATGAATCACCGCTCTCAGGTTGCAACCTTCGAGTCATACCGGCTCACTATTAGGCCACCAGCCTTTAAGTTACGGTATCCGGGAAGTCTCACCACTCCCCCCATCCACAGGTCGCAACCCATGAATAATACCGGCTCACTATTAGGCCTCCCGCCTTCAAGCTACGGTATCCGGGAAGTGTCACACTCGCTCTCAGGTCGTCACCCTTAAGCGTGCTCTCGAATCGTCATCCGAGACTATCACATCACACCCGAGCAAATAAGTCTAAACGCCCCCGAGCATATCTCCAGATTAGATATACCTCCCGTGGTTCCCCTATAGCATCGCAATGCTATACTAACCACAATCCCAAAACTTTCTAAAAATAGAACTGTCAAACCCGACACTTTCTATTTTTAGAAACTCACACATATTTCTCTTCACATGACACCAACAAGTCAAATCCAAGAAATACTCACAAAACACACAACTTACCGTGGAATCTCATTAAAGGCTCGAGAGGATGATCTAGGTCTCCATGCTCACACAATTGATTAAACACCCAAATCAATCAGCATGCAATCCACATCATCATTTCTCATCAACGAAATTCACACATCACATTAAAAATCACAAATTTACTCCGGCCCTAGAACCGTAAGGGCTCTGATACCAAATTGAAAAGACCCGACCCGTTTTTTTTTTTTAACATGCAAACCGGATTAACCCAATTAATTCAAACTAGCTAAACCGGCCCTAATTAATTAAAATCAATTAAGCCAAACAATTCCATTAAACCAAAGCAATCAACAATTATTTCAGAAACATAATCACCCTATCATGCTTCCAAATTCCAGTCTAACAACCTAACAATTCCAACAATAAATCAAGAACACCAATGAGCCCCTAGATCATCCTCCTCTCCTCGCCATGATTCCACGGATCACACTATACCTGCACCACAAACACAATGAGATGCATAAGTATTTCATAAATACTTAGTGAGGGCGATCCTCCCATCTACGAGCTATACACACAAGCAATGAGATAACACCCACATATATAACATAAACAAACCATCCTGCAAGCTAAACATCCATTAACACTTCCAATTCACCAACAAATCATCACACAAAACAAATCTAGCCATCCAAATCAATCAAACACACATAAGAAGGGTTAAACATGCTTAGATCAGCCATAGTCACGCACTCACCTTAACAAGGTGATTTGAACAACAAAAACAACCAGGAAAGACTCTCCTCGCGACTGCAACAGCCAAACAACACCCTACAACAATCCACACAAACAAAATCTCTAAGAACCAATTAGACAGAAACAGCAGAAAAACTACAGCCGCAGAAACGAAGCACTAAAACATAAACTAACCGTTAACTCCTTAATCCCTTCGGTGGAAAGAAAGAACCAGACGTTCCAAAGCTTCCCACAAAATTTGGTGCCGATCAGAGAAACGATGAAACCACGATCGCACTTACAAGCTTCGCTGATCCCAGTTCGCAACAGAGAAAGAGCGTCTCACCAAACTGCATATAATTCACTGAATATTAATCTGAATTCACTTCTGTAAAAAGGAGAATCAACGTACACGCCTTGAGAACAAACCTACCAAATTTCATTACCTTTCGATAAGATTTGATACGTCGAAACACTATTCTACCAAAACGTGACGAGTCTGCTTCTCTTGCCTTAAACACCAAAGCAAAGCTAACCCTCTCCTTCTCACAAGTGAACATCTCCTTCTCAGAAGTGAACTTGTCCTTCTTTTTTTCTCAACTCAAAACTCAGAAACAACAGCGACACAAGATAGAAGAAGCGTTCTTTATGAAATAGGGGTTTTGGTTTAATTTGATAAACTAAAACATGATTTACCTAAACCGACATTAATTAAACTGTCCTTTGATTCAATTAACAAATCGACCAGCTTAGAAAATCAACCCGGAATTAAACCGACTCCACCTTAGTTCTTATACAAACTAAAGTCTTCTATTATTTTTCAGAACATGGGCGTTACAATTCTCCCCTTCTAACATGGATTCGTCCTCGAATCCTTCAACACCGTCCATCAGTCTAGGACTCTGTGCAACCGTCTACACAGTCCGCACTCCTACAACTGACTCCTCTGAGGCTCCTATCTAATCAATATACTCACGTTACAGACCCTATTTGCTCATACTCACCCACTTCCCCCGTCCACAGGTCGCAACCCATGAATCATACCGGCTCGTCCTCAGGCCTCTGCCTTAGACTACGGTATCCAGGAAGTCTCACCACTCCCCCCGCTCTCAGGTCGCAACCTTCAAGTCATACCGGCTCACTATTAGGCCTCCAGCCTTCAAGCTACGGTATCCGGGAAGTCTCACCACTCCCCCCGCTCTCAGGTCGCAACCTTCAAGTCATACCGGCTCACTATTAGGCCTCCAGCCTTCAAGCTACGGTATCCGGGAAGTATCACACTCGCTCTCGGGTCGTCACCCTTAAGCGTGCTCTCGAATCGTCATCCGAGACTATCACATAATACCCGAGCAAATAAGTCTAAACGCTCCCGAGCATATCTCCAGATTAGATATACCTCCGGTGGTTCCCCTATAGCATCGCAATGCTATACTAACCACATTCCCGAAACTTTCCAAAAATAGAACCGTCAAACCCGACGCTTTCTATTTTTAGAAACTCACACATATTTCTCTTTCACATGACACCAACCAGTCAAATCTAAGAAATACTCACATAGACCAAGTACGACATCACAATGTCATACCTACCAAACAATATTCCCACATGGAATATCATCTCCACCATGACCATTTTTCAAGACAACGCCCACACCATCCCGAAGACCCGCGCTCCAGACCATAACCACCACAACCACACAACTACTGCGAGCACCATGCTCGAAACCTCTAGCCTCCTACACTGCCACAAGCAGAAACTAGGAAAACAAACAACTAGAGAAAAGACAAAACATCACAACTTACCGTGGAATCTCATTGAAGGCTCGAGAGGATGATCTAGGTCTCCATGCTCACACAATTGATAAAACACACAAATCAATCAGCATGCAATCCACATCATCATTTCTCATCAACAAAATTCACACATCACATTTAAAAATTACCAATTTACTCCCGCCCTAGAACCTCAAGGGCTCTAATACCAAATTGAAAGAATCCATTTCTTTTTTTTTCTTTTAACATGCAAACCGGATTAACCCAATTAATTCAAACTAGCTAAACCGGCCCTAATTAATTAAAATCAATTAAGCCAAACAATTCCATTAAACCAAAGCAATCAACAATTATTTCAGAAACATAATCACCCTATCATGCTTCCAAATTCCAGTCTAACAACCTAACAATTCCAACAATAATTCAAGAACACCAATGAGCCCCTAGATCATCCTCCTCTCTTCGCCATGATTCCACGGATCACACTATACCTGCACCACAAACACAATGAGATGCATAAGTATTTCATAAATACTTAGTGAGGCGATCCTCCCATCTACGAGCTATACACACAAGCAATGAGATAACACCCACATATATAACAAAAACAAACTATCCAGCAAGCTAAACATCCAATAACACTTCCAATTCACCTACAAATCATCACAAAACAAGTCACTCAATCCCAATCGCTTAGATAAGCTCATGGTCACGCACTCACCTTAACAAGGTGATTTGAACAACAAAAACAACCAGGAAAGACTCTCCTCGCGACTGCAACAGCCAAACAACACCCTACAACAATCCACACAAACAAAATCTCTAAGAACCAATTGGACAGAAACAACAGAAAAACTATAGCCGCAGAAACAAAACACTAAAACATAAACCAACCGTTAACTCCTTAATCCCTTCGGTGGAAAGCAAGAACCAGACGTCCCGAAGCTTCCCACAAAATTTGGTGCCGATCGGAGAAACGATGAAACCACGATCGCACTTACAAGCTTCGCTGATCCCAGTTCGCAACAGAGAAAGAGCGTCTCACCAAACTGCATATAACTCACTGAATATTAATCCGAATTCACTTCTGTAAAAAGGAGAATCAACGTACACGCCTTATGAACAAACCTACCAAATTTCGTTACCTTTCGATAAGATTTGATACGTTGAAACACTGTTCTACCAAAACGTGACGAGTCTGCTTCTTTTGCCTTAAACACCAAAGCAAAGCTAACCATCTCCTTCTCACAAGTGAACTTCTCCTTCTTTTTTTCTCATACTCAAAACTCAAAAACAACAGCCACACAAGATAGAAGAAGCGTTCTTTATAAAACTAGGGTTTTTGGTTTAATTCTGATTAAAACAGGATTTACCTAAACCGACATTAATTAAACCTCCTTTGATTCAATTAACAAATCGACCAGTTTAGGAAATCAACCGGAATTAAACCGACTCCACCATAATTCTTATACATACTCAAGTCTCTTATTATTTTTCAGAACACGGGCGTTACAATTCTCCCCCTCTAACATGGATTCGTCCCGAATCCTTCAACACTAGCCTAAGACTCCGTGCAACCGTCTTCACAGTCCGCACTCCTACAATTGACTCCTCTGAGGCCCCTATCTAATCAATATTCTCACGTTAAAAACCCTATTTGCTTATACTCATGCACTTCCCAGTCCACAGGTCAAAACCTATGAATCATACCAGCTCGTCCTCAGGCCTCAGCATTAGACTACGGTATCAAGGAAGTCTCACTACTCCCTCCGCTCTTAGGTCGCAACCCTCAAGTCATACCGGCTCACTATTAGGCCACCCGCCTTCTAGCTACGGTATCCGGGAAGTCTCACCACTCCCCCCGCTCTCAGGTCGCAACCTTCAAGTCATACCGGCTCACTATTAGGCCTCCAACCTTCAAGCTACGGTATCCGGGAAGTATCACACTCGCTCTCGGGTCGTCACCCTTAAGCGTGCTCTCGAATCGTCATCCGAGACTATCACATAATACCCGAGCAAATAAGTCTAAACGCTCCCGAGCATATCTCCAGATTAGATATACCTCCGGTGGTTCCCCTATAGCATCGCAATGCTATACTAACCACATTCCCGAAACTTTCCAAAAATAGAACCGTCAAACCCGACGCTTTCTATTTTTAGAAACTCACACATATTTCTCTTTCACATGACACCAACCAGTCAAATCTAAGAAATACTCACATAGACCAAGTACGACATCACAATGTCATACCTACCAAACAATATTCCCACATGGAATATCATCTCCACCATGACCATTTTTCAAGACAACGCCCACACCATCCCGAAGACCCGCGCTCCAGACCATAACCACCACAACCACACAACTACTGCGAGCACCATGCTCGAAACCTCTAGCCTCCTACACTGCCACAAGCAGAAACTAGGAAAACAAACAACTAGAGAAAAGACAAAACATCACAACTTACCGTGGAATCTCATTGAAGGCTCGAGAGGATGATCTAGGTCTCCATGCTCACACAATTGATTAAACACACAAATCAATCAGCATGCAATACACATCATCATTTCTCTTCAACGAAATTCATAAATCACATTAAAAATAACCAATTTACTCCCGTCCTAGAACCGTAAGGGCTCTGATACCAAATTGAAAGAACCCATCCTTTTTTTTCCTTTTAACATGCAAACCGGATTAACCCAATTAATTCAAACTAGCTAAACCGGCCCTAATTAATTAAAATCAATTAAACCAAACAATTCTATTAAACCAAAGCAATCAACAATTATTTCAGAAACATAATCACCCTATCATGCTTCTAAATTCCAGTCTAACATCCTAACAATTCCAACAATAATTCAAGAACACCAATGAGCCCCTAGATCATCCTCCTCTCTTCGCCATGATTCCACGGATCACACTATACCTGCACCACAAACACAATGAGATGCATAAGTATTTCATAAATACTTAGTGAGGCGATCCTCCCATCTACGAGCTATACACACAAGCAATGAGATAACACCCACATATATAACATAAACAAACCATCCAGCAAGCTAAACATCCAATAACACTTCCAATTCACCTACAAATCATCACAAAACAAGTCACTCAATCCCAATCGCTTAGATAAGCTCATGGTCACGCACTCACCTTAACAAGGTGATTTGAACAACAAAAACAACCAGGAAAGACTCTCCTCGCGACTGCAACAGCCAAACAACACCCTACAACAATCCACACAAACAAAATCTCTAAGAACCAATTGGACAGAAACAGCAGAAAAACTACAGCCGCAGAAACGAAGCCCTAAAACATAAACCAACCGTTAACTCCTTAATCCCTTCGGTGGAAAGCAAGAACCAGACGTCCCGAAGCTTCCCACAAAATTTGGTGCCGATCAGAGAAACGATGAAACCACGATCGCACTTACAAGCTTCGCTGATCCCAGTTCGCAACAGAGAAAGAGCGTCTCACCAAACTGCATATAACTCACTGAATATTAATCCGAATTCACTTCTGTAAAAAGGAGAATTAAAGTACACGCCTTAGGAACAGACCTACCAAATTTCGTTACCTTTCGATAAGATTTGATACGTCGGAACTCTATTCTACCAAAACGTGACCAGTCTGCTTCTTTTGCCTTAAACACCAAAGCAAAGCTAACCATCTCCTTCTCACAAGTGAACTTCTCCTTCTCACAAGTGAACTTCTCCTTCTTTTTTTCTCAACTCAAAACTCAGAAACAACAGCCACACAAGATAGAAGAAGCGTTCTTTATAAAACTAGGGTTTTTGGTTTAATTCTGATTAAAACAGGATTTACCTAAACCGACATTAATTAAACCTCCTTTGATTCAATTAACAAATCGACCAGTTTAGGAAATCAACCGGAATTAAACCGACTCCACCATAATTCTTATACATACTCAAGTCTCCTATTATTTTTCAGAACACGGGCGTTACAATTCTCCCCCTCTAACATGGATTCGTCCTCGAATCCTTCAACACCGTCCATCAGTCTAGGACTCCGTGCAACCGTCTACACAGTCCACACTCCTACAACTGACTCCTCTGAGGCTCTTATCTAATCCATATACTCACGTTCCAGACCCTATTTGCTCATACACACCCACCTCCTCCGTCCACAGGTCGTAACCCATGAATCATACCGGCTTGTCCTCAGGCCTCTGCCTTAGACTACGGTATCCAGGAAGTCTCACCACTTCCCCCGCTCTCAGGTCGCAACCCTCAAGTCATACCGGCTCACTATTAGGCCACCCGCCTTGTAGCTACGGTATCCGGGAAGTCTCACCACTCCCCCCGCTCTCAGGTCGCAACCTTCAAGTCATACCGGCTCACTATTAGGCCTCCAACCTTCAAGCTACGGTATCCGGGAAGTATCACACTCGCTCTCGGGTCGTCACCTTTAAGCGTGCTCTCGAATCGTCATCCGAGACTATCACATAATACCCGAGCAAATAAGTCTAAACGCTCCCGAGCATATCTCCAGATTAGATATACCTCCGGTGGTTCCCCTATAGCATCGCAATGCTATACTAACCACATTCCCGAAACTTTCCAAAAATAGAACCGTCAAACCCGACGCTTTCTATTTTTAGAAACTCACACATATTTCTCTTTCACATGACACCAACCAGTCAAATCTAAGAAATACTCACATAGACCAAGTACGACATCACAATGTCATACCTACCAAACAATATTCCCACATGGAATATCATCTCCACCATGACCATTTTTCAAGACAACGCCCACACCATCCCGAAGACCCGCGCTCCAGACCATAACCACCACAACCACACAACTACTGCGAGCACCATGCTCGAAACCTCTAGCCTCCTACACTGCCACAAGCAGAAACTAGGAAAACAAACAACTAGAGAAAAGACAAAACATCACAACTTACCGTGGAATCTCATTGAAGGCTCGAGAGGATGATCTAGGTCTCCATGCTCACACAATTGATTAAACACACAAATCAATCAGCATGCAATACACATCATCATTTCTCTTCAACGAAATTCATAAATCACATTAAAAATAACCAATTTACTCCCGCCCTAGAACCGTAAGGGCTCTGATACCAAATTGAAAGAACCCATCCTTTTTTTTCCTTTTAACATGCAAACCGGATTAACCCAATTAATTCAAACTAGCTAAACCGGCCCTAATTAATTAAAATCAATTAAGCCAAACAATTCCATTAAACCAAAGCAATCAACAATTATTTCAGAAACATAATCACCCTATCATGCTTCCAAATTCTAGTCTAACAACCTAACAATTCCAACAATAAATCAAGAACACCAATGAGCCCCTAGATCATCCTCCTCTCCTTGCCATGATTCCACGTCACACTTTACCTGCACCACAAACACAATGAGATGCATAAGTATTTCATAAATACTTAGTGATGGCGATCCTCCCATCTACGAGCTATACACACAAGCAAAGAGATAACACCCACATATATAACAAAAACAAACTATCCAGCAAGCTAAACATCCAATAACACTTCCAATTCACCTACAAATCATCACAAAACATGTCACTCAATCCCAATCGCTTAGATAAGCTCATGGTCACGCACTCACCTTAACAAGGTGATTTGAACAACAAAAACAACCCGGAAACACTCTCCTCGCGACTGCAACAGCCAAACAACACCCTACAACAATACACACAAACAAAATCTCTAAGAATCAATTGGACAGAAACAGCAGAAAAACTACCGCCGCAGAAACGAAGCCCTAAAACATAAACCAACCGTTAACTCCTTAATCCCTTCGGTGGAAAGCAAGAACCAGACGTCCCGAAGCTTCCCACAAAATTTGGTGCCGATCGGAGAAACGATGAAACCACGATCGCACTTACAAGCTTCGCTGATCCCAGTTCGCAACAGAGAAAGAGCGTCTCACCAAACTGCATATAACTCACTGAATATTAATCCGAATTCACTTCTGTAAAAAAGAGAATCAACGTACACGCCTTATGAACAAACCGACCAAATTTCGTTACCTTTCGATAAGATTTGATACGTTGAAACACTGTTCTACCAAAACGTGACGAGTCTGCTTCTTTTGCCTTAAACACCAAAGCAAAGCTAACCATCTCCTTCTCACAAGTGAACTTCTCCTTCTCACAAGTGAACTTCTCCTTCTTTTTTTCTCATACTCAAAACTCAAAAACAACAGCCACACAAGATAGAAGAAGCGTTCTTTATAAAACTAGGGTTTTTGGTTTAATTCTGATTAAAACAGGATTTACCTAAACCGACATTAATTAAACCTCCTTTGATTCAATTAACAAATCGACCAGTTTAGGAAATCAACCGGAATTAAACCGACTCCACCATAATTCTTATACATACTCAAGTCTCCTATTATTTTTCAGAACACGGGCGTTACAATTCTCCCCCTCTAACATGGATTCGTCCTCGAATCCTTCAACACCGTCCATCAGTCTAGGACTCCGTGCAACCGTCTACACAGTCCACACTCCTACAACTGACTCCTCTGAGGCTCTTATCTAATCCATATACTCACGTTCTAGACCCTATTTGCTCATACACACCACCTCCCCCGTCCACAGGTCGTAACCCATGAATCATACCGGCTCGTCCTCAGGCCTCTGCCTTAGACTACGGTATCCAGGAAGTCTCACCACTTCCCCCGCTCTCAGGTCGCAACCCTCAAGTCATACCGGCTCACTATTAGGCCACCCGCCTTCTAGCTACGGTATCCGGGAAGTCTCACCACTCCCCCCGCTCTCAGGTCGCAACCTTCAAGTCATACCGGCTCACTATTAGGCCTCCAACCTTCAAACTACGGTATCCGGGAAGTATCACACTCGCTCTCGGGTCGTCACCCTTAAGCGTGCTCTCGAATCGTCATCCGAGACTATCACATAATACCCGAGCAAATAAGTCTAAACGCTCCCGAGCATATCTCCAGATTAGATATACCTCCGGTGGTTCCCCTATAGCATCGCAATGCTATACTAACCACATTCCCGAAACTTTCCAAAAATAGAACCGTCAAACCCGACGCTTTCTATTTTTAGAAACTCACACATATTTCTCTTTCACATGATACCAACCAGTCAAATCTAAGAAATACTCACATAGACCAAGTACGACATCACAATGTCATACCTACCAAACAATATTCCCACATGGAATATCATCTCCACCATGACCATTTTTCAAGACAACGCCCACACCATCCCGAAGACCCGCGCTCCAGACCATAACCACCACAACCACACAACTACTGCGAGCACCATGCTCGAAACCTCTAGCCTCCTACACTGCCACAAGCAGAAACTAGGAAAACAAACAACTAGAGAAAAGACAAAACATCACAACTTACCGTGGAATCTCATTGAAGGCTCGAGAGGATGATCTAGGTCTCCATGCTCACACAATTGATTAAACACACAAATCAATCAGCATGCAATACACATCATCATTTCTCTTCAACGAAATTCACAAATCACATTAAAAATAACCAATTTACTCCCGCCCTAGAACCGTAAGGGCTCTGATACCAAATTGAAAGAACCCATCCTTTTTTTTCCTTTTAACATGCAACCGGATTAACCCAATTAATTCAAACTAGCTAAACCGGCCCTAATTAATTAAAATCAATTAAGCCAAACAATTCCATTAAACCAAAGCAATCAACAATTATTTCAGAAACATAATCACCCTATCATGCTTCCAAATTCTAGTCTAACAACCTAACAATTCCAACAATAAATCAAGAACACCAATGAGCCCCTAGATCATCCTCCTCTCCTTGCCATGATTCCACGTCACACTTTACCTGCACCACAAACACAATGAGATGCATAAGTATTTCATAAATACTTAGTGATGGCGATCCTCCCATCTACGAGCTATACACACAAGCAAAGAGATAACACCCACATATATAACAAAAACAAACTATCCAGCAAGCTAAACATCCAATAACACTTCCAATTCACCTACAAATCATCACAAAACATGTCACTCAATCCCAATCGCTTAGATAAGCTCATGGTCACGCACTCACCTTAACAAGGTGATTTGAACAACAAAAACAACCCGGAAACACTCTCCTCGCGACTGCAACAGCCAAACAACACCCTACAACAATACACACAAACAAAATCTCTAAGAATCAATTGGACAGAAACAGCAGAAAAACTACAGCCGCAGAAACGAAGCCCTAAAACATAAACCAACCGTTAACTCCTTAATCCCTTCGGTGGAAAGCAAGAACCAGACGTCCCGAAGCTTCCCACAAAATTTGGTGCCGATCAGAGAAACGATGAAACCACGATCGCACTTACAAGCTTCGCTGATCCCAGTTCGCAACAGAGAAAGAGCGTCTCACCAAACTGCATATAACTCACTGAATATTAATCCGAATTCACTTCTGTAAAAAAGAGAATCAACGTACACGCCTTATGAACAAACCTACCAAATTTCGTTACCTTTCGATAAGATTTGATACGTTGAAACACTGTTCTACCAAAACGTGACGAGTCTGCTTCTTTTGCCTTAAACACCAAAGCAAAGCTAACCATCTCCTTCTCACAAGTGAACTTCTCCTTCTCACAAGTGAACTTCTCCTTCTTTTTTTCTCATACTCAAAACTCAAAAACAACAGCCACACAAGATAGAAGAAGCGTTCTTTATAAAACTAGGGTTTTTGGTTTAATTCTGATTAAAACAGGATTTACCTAAACCGACATTAATTAAACCTCCTTTGATTCAATTAACAAATCGACCAGTTTAGGAAATCAACCGGAATTAAACCGACTCCACCATAATTCTTATACATACTCAAGTCTCCTATTATTTTTCAGAACACGGGCGTTACAATTCTCCCCCTCTAACATGGATTCGTCCTCGAATCCTTCAACACCGTCCATCAGTCTAGGACTCCGTGCAACCGTCTACACAGTCCACACTCCTACAACTGACTCCTCTGAGGCTCTTATCTAATCCATATACTCACGTTCCAGACCCTATTTGCTCATACACACCCACCTCCCCCGTCCACAGGTCGTAACCCATGAATCATACCGGCTCGTCCTCAGGCCTCTGCCTTAGACTACGGTATCCAGGAAGTCTCACCACTTCCCCCGCTCTCAGGTCGCAACCCTCAAGTCATACCGGCTCACTATTAGGCCACCCGCCTTCTAGCTACGGTATCCGGGAAGTCTCACCACTCCCCCCGCTCTCAGGTCGCAACCTTCAAGTCATACCGGCTCACTATTAGGCCTCCAACCTTCAAGCTACGGTATCCGGGAAGTATCACACTCGCTCTCGGGTCGTCACCCTTAAGCGTGCTCTCGAATCGTCATCCGAGACTATCACATAATACCCGAGCAAATAAGTCTAAACGCTCCCGAGCATATCTCCAGATTAGATATACCTCCGGTGGTTCCCCTATAGCATCGCAATGCTATACTAACCACATTCCCGAAACTTTCCAAAAATAGAACCGTCAAACCCGACGCTTTCTATTTTTAGAAACTCACACATATTTCTCTTTCACATGACACCAACCAGTCAAATCTAAGAAATACTCACATAGACCAAGTACGACATCACAATGTCATACCTACCAAACAATATTCCCACATGGAATATCATCTCCACCATGACCATTTTTCAAGACAACGCCCACACCATCCCGAAGACCCGCGCTCCAGACCATAACCACCACAACCACACAACTACTGCGAGCACCATGCTCGAAACCTCTAGCCTCCTACACTGCCACAAGCAGAAACTAGGAAAACAAACAACTAGAGAAAAGACAAAACATCACAACTTACCGTGGAATCTCATTGAAGGCTCGAGAGGATGATCTAGATCTCCATGCTCACACAATTGATTAAACACACAAATCAATCAGCATGCAATACACATCATCATTTCTCTTCAACGAAATTCACAAATCACATTAAAAATAACCAATTTACTCCCGCCCTAGAACCGTAAGGGCTCTGATACCAAATTGAAAGAACCCATCCTTTTTTTTCCTTTTAACATGCAAACCGGATTAACCCAATTAATTCAAACTAGCTAAACCGGCCCTAATTAATTAAAATCAATTAAGCCAAACAATTCCATTAAACCAAAGCAATCAACAATTATTTCAGAAACATAATCACCCTATCATGCTTCCAAATTCTAGTCTAACAACCTAACAATTCCAACAATAAATCAAGAACACCAATGAGCCCCTAGATCATCCTCCTCTCCTTGCCATGATTCCACGTCACACTTTACCTGCACCACAAACACAATGAGATGCATAAGTATTTCATAAATACTTAGTGATGGCGATCCTCCCATCTACGAGCTATACACACAAGCAAAGAGATAACACCCACATATATAACAAAAACAAACTATCCAGCAAGCTAAACATCCAATAACACTTCCAATTCACCTACAAATCATCACAAAACATGTCACTCAATCCCAATCGCTTAGATAAGCTCATGGTCACGCACTCACCTTAACAAGGTGATTTGAACAACAAAAACAACCCGGAAACACTCTCCTCGCGACTGCAACAGCCAAACAACACCCTACAACAATACACACAAACAAAATCTCTAAGAATCAATTGGACAGAAACAGCAGAAAAACTACAGCCGCAGAAACGAAGCCCTAAAACATAAACCAACCGTTAACTCCTTAATCCCTTCGGTGGAACACAAGAACCAGACGTCCCGAAGCTTCCCACAAAATTTGGTGCCGATCAGAGAAACGATGAAACCACGATCGCACTTACAAGCTTCGCTGATCCCAGTTCGCAACAGAGAAAGAGCGTCTCACCAAACTGCATATAACTCACTGAATATTAATCCGAATTCACTTCTGTAAAAAAGAGAATCAACGTACACGCCTTATGAACAAACCTACCAAATTTCGTTACCTTTCGATAAGATTTGATACGTTGAAACACTGTTCTACCAAAACGTGACGAGTCTGCTTCTTTTGCCTTAAACACCAAAGCAAAGCTAACCATCTCCTTCTCACAAGTGAACTTCTCCTTCTCACAAGTGAACTTCTCCTTCTTTTTTTCTCATACTCAAAACTCAAAAACAACAGCCACACAAGATAGAAGAAGCGTTCTTTATAAAACTAGGGTTTTTGGTTTAATTCTGATTAAAACAGGATTTACCTAAACCGACATTAATTAAACCTCCTTTGATTCAATTAACAAATCGACCAGTTTAGGAAATCAACCGGAATTAAACCGACTCCACCATAATTCTTATACATACTCAAGTCTCCTATTATTTTTCAGAACACGGGCGTTACAATTCTCCCCCTCTAACATGGATTCGTCCTCGAATCCTTCAACACCGTCCATCAGTCTAGGACTCCGTGCAACCGTCTACACAGTCCACACTCCTACAACTGACTCCTCTGAGGCTCTTATCTAATCCATATACTCACGTTCCAGACCCTATTAGCTCATACACACCCACCTCCCCCGTCCACAGGTCGTAACCCATGAATCATACCGGCTCGTCCTCAGGCCTCTGCCTTAGACTACGGTATCCAGGAAGTCTCACCACTTCCCCCGCTCTCAGGTCGCAACCCTCAAGTCATACCGGCTCACTATTAGGCCACCCGCCTTCTAGCTACGGTATCCGGGAAGTCTCACCACTCCCCCCGCTCTCAGGTCGCAACCTTCAAGTCATACCGGCTCACTATTAGGCCTCCAACCTTCAAGCTACGGTATCCGGGAAGTATCACACTCGCTCTCGGGTCGTCACCCTTAAGCGTGCTCTCGAATCGTCATCCGAGACTATCACATAATACCCGAGCAAATAAGTCTAAACGCTCCCGAGCATATCTCCAGATTAGATATACCTCCGGTGGTTCCCCTATAGCATCGCAATGCTATACTAACCACATTCCCGAAACTTTCCAAAAATAGAACCGTCAAACCCGACGCTTTCAATTTTTAGAAACTCACACATATTTCTCTTTCACATGACACCAACCAGTCAAATCTAAGAAATATTCACATAGACCAAGTACGACATCACAATGTCATACCTACCAAACAATATTCCCACATGGAATATCATCTCCACCATGACCATTTTTCAAGACAACGCCCACACCATCCCGAAGACCCGCGCTCCAGACCATAACCACCACAACCACACAACTACTGCGAGTGGAAATCAACCGGAATTAAACCGACTCCACCATAATTCTTATACATACTCAAGTCTCCTATTATTTTTCAGAACACGGGCGTTACAAGGATTTAGGGTTTAGGGTTTATTGTTTTGGATTTAGGTTTTAGGGTTTCATATCAATTTGGGTTTATAAATGCCCCTTAGGGTTTAGATTTAACAATTGAAACAATTTTATATGTCGTTTGGGTTTAGGATTAGTAGTTTAGACTTTAATAACAAAATTATTTATATAATTCGTAGATATGCACTCTTTACACATAGTACGTTGATGTGATTGGTACACCCATTACAAAGTTCATATATGAATACTTATTTTTGTAGTGCAGTGTTTATTCAATATGTAGATTAGACCCCCAATACATAATACGTGCATCGCTTTCCAATTGACAAGAATCGTAACTCTTAGCCCCCTCTCTCGAATTCGTCTCCAATATGTGGGATACATAATACAATTCGAACCCTCAATACAGAATCCGTGAATCTTTATTATTAGTCCCCATTTTCTAATTCGTCCCCCATATGCGGGATACATATTACAACCCGGTAAATAGAGTTCATATATAATTCTTATATTCGAACACTTCATACAGATTTCGTTGTTGTTAATTGATTGGTACACCCATTACGCAGTTCAAATATAAATACTATTATTTTAGTAGGGTATTCAATAATCATTTTCGTTAGAATACAAATGAGCCTTCTATTCAACAAAACTTCTTTCATTAGGCCCAAATTTTTACATTCCATTAGAGTAAGAGTTTTTCTTTCTCGTTGCCTAGTTTTTACCCATTTTAGTCATTTTAGTCTCTCTATTTCACACACTCACTCTGGCCACCTCTCTCTCTCACAACAAGTAATAAATATCCCTTCTTCCAATATTAAATAGTAAGAGGGCCAAATATCACATTACTTTCTAAAAACTGTCCAAACCACCAATTCACCTTTTAAATTCGGTAAAGCCAACCCAATTTTGGTATAATCTTGTTATTCAAAAAAGTTTAAGTTAAATAAGAATCTAACCGAATCAAAATTCTTGGTTAATTCAAGTACTATAACCAAATTTGAATCGGATAAACAACATATCGGTTCGGTTTGGTTATTCATCCCAGATTAATTCAAAGAATATTAATTAAAAGAAATTTGCAAGACATATAAATAAGGAAGGTTGGGATAAAAGCAATGGTTGAAGTAAACAAAGTAAGTCGTCTTAAGTTAATATGGAAAATTGTATTGACTTGACACTCTATGGGTTAGCTATTCAAAGACAACTATTAGAGACAAAATTTTTCTGGTTGGTGATATGTCTATATTTTATCAAGTTTTGAGCATGTATTTATCATCAACTAGCGAAATACCCCGCGCTCCGCCGCGCTTCACCGGAACCGTAAATATTGTTTGCATTACTACTAATAATAAATCTTAAGTATTAATACAATGTTTTTAATCTTACAATTACATGGTTATTTAGGTTAGGTGTTTAAGTTTGTATTTTGAAGATGAATCAATTTTGAGTTTTAATATTTATTACATATTGAGTATTAATATTTATTTACGAATAAATAGTAAACCGGGATATGCAAACCAAATATATACAAAACAATTAGTTTTTTAAATCGTTCTTATTTGTTGCATGAGATAATAACGCACACCTTACATGATGATGAAACAAAAAAAAAACTGAATAAAATTAAATTATACAAAATAGATTATTAATCCTCATCTGAGCTTTCATCTTCAGCATTTCATTCTGGAAGTTCACCACTGTGTATGATCAAATGGAAAAATAATTATCACCATTGCATCTTTTTATTATTTGTTTTTACAGTATGCAATGAAAAATTATAAAATTGTGAAATGTAAAACTTACAGTAGTGTCTCCAAGTTCATTTCCATGAACTCTTAATCAAGGTAAATTCTTGAACAACCATATTGAGTAATAAGACTGGGGTTATCTATGTAAATTATGGAATAATGAGAAGGTAAGCTTGAAAATTGATACAACAATTATATACACAATACGTGAAATAACATTATACATAAATGATTAAATACTATAAGAACGTGAGTACTAACCTTCGTAAATAGAGATTCTCCAAAAACGCAGAACACACATAATAGGACGATCTTCATAACCAGCATCAAAAATAATCTCCTCCCATTTATTATCAAATTCTTTTGCGGATTTTCCCACCGCAACACATGAGATTTCTTTTTGGCTGATCATGATAATGCTTATTAATCTAATATAAGTTAACCTTAAATCCCAACATGTATTAAACTTAAAATACACTTTCGGTATTAGAATATCCATTTTGTTCATCGATAAATGTTATTTCACGGAGGAGTGAAACATTGGAGACAATGCCGCTAGCATCTGTTCACCAACTCAAAAGTAAGGTGTAGTTAAGAAAATATTTTTATTTTTTAATCAGAAAATTTTCAAAATTGTAAATGTATTGAATAGACAAATTATAATTACACATACCCACACAATACTTTTTATCTTCCACTTGGGCATTGAGAAGTTGCGTGGATGTAAGAAAGTTGAAATAAGAACTCCATGACTTCTCATCCACTTCGTGCATTGTTGTTTGGTAGACCATCGTTATTGTCAAGTGATGGCGAGAGTTTTTGATTGGCAAATTATTTTCCATAACGTGAATGTTTGAAAGTAGATACCACTTGTCCTCAAGAATGATATTATGGAATGGTGATGCATACATGATGTGTGGAATTGTTGCATCAATCCTACAACCATGTGTTATAAGATGGTATACCATTTGATATTACACGATAAGTATACATAGCATAATAAAGATACACGCAAAATCACTAAATGATTCACCTGTCGATCTACTAATATCATATTCTTCCTCTTCCTTTGTGAATCCAGCTTAGGCTTCAGACATCCAAAACTTTTACAAAAATGCTCCAGTCAGTTGAATTCATAGAGATTTCAGCGAGCGAATGTTGTGATGCCATTTTTTTGCAGAATGATGTTTTGTATCGTTTGAGTGAGAATGATTTTTGTTTAGGTGAATCGTCTTCCTTGAAGGTATTTATATAGACTGAAAACCAGTCGTTATTAGGTGCCTCATTTTAATATTTTCTTTAACTTGTCAATTTATGAACGGTCAACAAAATAAATGCATAATTGAATTACACAGAAAACTCAGTCAGTACTGACATTGTTTTGAATTGGCCTTATTTTCAATTATAGATTTAAATTGACTCACGATTGACAAATTTTGTAGAGGTCTTTCAATAAGAATAAGATTTCTCGTCTCATATTTTTATTCATATTATTTGAGGATTACAATGTGGTGCAATAAGTTTTGGATTAAATGTTTTCAAAATTAGAAAAAAATAAAGGTAAGGCTTCCAAATGTTCTATAGATTTCAATATGTAAAATAGGTACGGATAAAAGTTATGTATGACGAATCACGGGATAAATTGTAGGTATTCTAAATTGTCTAAATCGATATTGAAAGTTCCCAGATCACTCACTCGATTTATTATGTTGCATGTGAATTTAGAAGACTCTTTCTATGAATGTAGAGAGTGAATTGATATTATTAGAGTAGCATGTACATCTTATATAGTACAAAGAGTAGAGTAGGGTTTATACAAAGACTAAAGACACTACTGTCCTTTACATATATAGACATATCTCTTATACGCCCCCTCAAGATGGAGGTAATTCTTGAACTCCAATCTTGTTGTTTACACGTCGGAATATAGCGCTAGGCAATGGCTTGGTGAGAGCATCGGCTAGTTGATCTTCGGCAGCAACATGAACGACACGAAGAGCTCCGGACTGAACATACTCCCGAAAAAAGTGATAGTCAAGTGCTACATGCTTCATGCGGGAATAAAAGACAGGGTTTGCACAAAGATATGTAGCACCCATATTATCACAGTAAATGACCGATGCTTTCAAGAAGATGATTCTCATCTCCGTTAACAGCGAACAACCCCATTGTAACTCCGAGGCAGTGTTAGCCACTGCCCGATATTCTGCTTCGGTAGAAGACCGAGAAACACTCCGCTGCTTCTTCGAGGACCATGAGATTGGATTCCCACCAAAATAGACAATGTACGCATTAGTAGAGACATAAAAATCATTATCTCGACCCCAATCCGCATCGGAGAAAGCATGAACCGTTAGAGGTATATCACTGCGGAGAAAAATACCATGGGACTTAGTTCCTACCAAGTACCTGAGAACACGTTTGGCGGCACTCCAATCCTCATCGGACGGTTGATGCATAAATTGAGAGAGTCGGTTGACCGCAAACGTTATATCCGGTCGTGTAAATGCCAAGTATTGAAGACTGCCCACTACACGACGATACTCAGTAGCATCTGATAGCTTTCTGCCCGAGAGAAGAGTTAATGGTGGTGATTCCGCCATAGGTGTTGCGACGGGCTTAGCAGAGGACATATTTGTTTTGGCGAGAAGGTCCGTGATGTATTTGCGTTGCATCAAGTGAAGTCCCTTGGCTGTGCAGGTAGCTTCGATTCCGAGAAATTAACTCAAGGGACCGAGATCTTTCAAAGAAAATCGAGCTGACAAAGTCCTGTTAAAAGCTTCAACCAAGGGAGTCTCTCCAGCAATTATAATATCATCAACGTATACCAAAACATATAGAAACACCGTACCACGCTTATAGATGAATAACGAGGCGTCCGAAAGTGAGTTGGTGAAACTAGCTTGAAGAAGAAAGTTCCGGAGTTCATGATACCACGCCCGAGGTGCTTGTTTGAGACCATAAAGAGCTTTATTGAGGCGACAAAAATTGTCAGGGCCATCCTTGTCCACAAAACCAGGTGGTTGCGAGACATAAAATTCTTCCTTCAAGGTACCTTGAAGAAAGGCATTGTTGATATCGACTTGATGTATTCTCCAATTATTCTTCACGGCGATCTCAAGAACCGCACGAATTGTGGTTGATTTTATGACAGGGTTGAATGTCTCCGAGTAGTCAACACCGTACTGTTGATTGAAGCCACGTGCAACGAGCCTTGCCTTATGCCGATCAATAGAACCATCCGGTCGATATTTGAGTGTGAAGATCCACTTACAATTGATGACATTTTGATTTGGGCGAGGGGGAACAACATCAAACGTCCGATTACGCAATTGTGCATCAATTTCCTCACACATTGCATTTCGCCAATTTGGATCTTTGAGAGCTTGAGCAACCGTTGTTGGAATTATAGGTGCGTGAGGATGAAGTGATGTTGTGAGAGTAGTCTTACGGCGTGGTTTGACGATGTTGTTCTTAGCTCCTGTTTTCATCGGATGAATGTTGTTCTGGTTTTGCGGATTCGGCGCCGGTTGGAGCACAGGCGGCGCTGGTTCTGGTTCAAGCGGCACCACCGGACTCACGGGAGGAGACTCATGTCGTTCTGGAGACGACAACATCGAGGAGTGAGAGGGCGTAGATTGTTGTGGGCTTGTGGCTACTGGGCCTCCACTTTCACGACTTGGACTCGTTATTGGGCTTCCATGGCCCAGATTTGGACTCAAAGTTGGGCCTGCCAAAAGAGAACCAGAAACGTTAGAACGAGTAGAAGGTTCACCTTCGTCAGCGTTTGTTGGAGATGGTGATGACGGCAACGGCGTCAGAACCAGCACCGGCGGTGGTGACGACGGGTGAAGACTCTAACACGAGGAAGAATTGGAATGAGTCCAAGTCCAAGTAGAGTGATGTTGTAAAACCGGTATTTGGGAAGAGGAATTTGAGTCTAATGGCTCAACATGTGGAGTTGATGGAACCGTGGCAAACGGAAACTTCGATTCCACGAACTGGACATGCCGCGATGTATACACTCGACCCGTGTCATTGTCAAGACAGAAGTATGCACTCTGCGTTAAGGAGTATCCAAGAAAAGTACACGGGTGGGAGCGAGCTTCCAATTTGTTTTTTGTGTATGGCCGTAGCCAAGGGAAACACAAACATCCAAAGACCCTTAACTTGTTGTAGTTGGGTTGTTGTTGAAAAAACATCGCGTACGGAGAAGCACCATTCAAAACATCCGTAGGCATCCGATTAATGAGGTAAACCGTGGCCGCACAAGCATACGTCCAGTAGAGAGGTGGCATGGATGCTTGACTCAATAGCGTTAGACTTGTTTCCACCACATGACGATGCTTGCGTTCGGCTATGCCATTGAGTTCAGGCGTATGCGGCGGAGTAGTGAGATGGGAGATGCCATGAGTAGTTAAAAACGACCGTAATGCAGTAAACTCTCCACCATTGTCCGAATGGAGAGTACGAATCCTCGTCTTGAATCGATTTTCAACCAAAGCCTTAAATGCCACAAACACTTCCTTGACTTGAGATTTTTGCTTGAGAAGGTATAGCCATGTATATCGTGTATAATGATCCACAATGACTAAATAGTACTTGTAGTTGTCTATGGATACATACGGCGACGTCCAAACATCAAAATAAAGTAACTCAAGAGGGTGAGAAGAGGTGAGAGTGTTTGTGTGGAAGGGTAATTTATGACTTTTATTGATAAAACAATCGGAACAAGTAAATTGTTTGTCCATGGAATTGGAAATAGGTAAATGAAAACGAGAAACAATGGTTTTTAAAATGGATAAAGTGGGGTGTCCCAAACGGGAATGCCATGAGGAGAAGTCGGTTTTTGGTGTATGTGATGTAGTGAAGGTGGAAATGGTTTTCTTTGTGACTGGCCACTCGTATAGCTCATTCCTAGTTCGGCCTTGGAGCAATCGGTCCCCCGTGTTGAGATCCTTCACCTGAAAATGTGCAGGAAAAAATTCCACCGAGACCTTATTAGCATTGCACATACGATATACCAAGATCAGATTCGTGCTAACGTTAGGAACATATAACAAGTCGTTAAGAACAAGAGGACGATATGGTGTAGGGAGTAAACCGGAACCGGTATGAGAAATAGGGAGACCCGAACCATCCGCAATGGTCACCTCCTCTCCGCCATTGTACGCTTAGTGAAGAGATATTCGCCAAATCTGAGGTGAGGTGATGTGTAGAACCGGTGTCAAGAACCCATGGATTGTACGATGCAGCCATAGCCATGTCCGCCCGAGGTTGCCATGGCGTCATCGGAGACGGTGGATAGTCGCCGTTCATGGGAGGCGCTTGATATCCGCCGTTCATGGGACCATAACCCCCACCAGTGGTTTGAAGTTGAGAACACTGGCGAGCACTATGCCCATACACACCACACAATTGACAACGCCATTGATATCCCTTGCCTTGATTTCCACGGTTTTGATAGCGACCATTGGGTTGAGACTGTTGTTGGCCGTGTTGATCATCACGAGAAGGATAGCGGTTTTGGTGACGATTGTTGCTGTTGTTGTTGGTGTTGGACTGCTTATAAGCTGCATTTGCCGTGACCGGAGTAGAGACGGAGGAGTTCATTTGCGCCTGAAGTCGAAGCTCATGATTGATGAGTTTCTCATGAATCATTTGGATCGTGGGTGGTGAATCACGACTCTCAATGTACTCCACAACCCGTTTGTAATCTTCAGGGAGACCAGCAAGAATGTAGTGAAGCTGGTCTTCATGCGCAATTGGACTTTCCAGCAACGTGAGCTGATCAAAACGAGTAGTGCAACCAAGAACATACTCGTCGATAGTCTTGGTGCCCTTCTTCCACCATTTCAGTTGCTCAAGGAGTTGCATGATATGCCCTCGGCTGGGATTTGCATACGTCGAGGAGAGAATGCTCTAGATCTCGGCTGAGGTTGTGGCCTTGGACACAACCGGTTGAACACCTATAGCAATCACACCAAGGAGACCCGAGTAGATCAGTTGATCTTGTCGCATCCATTGCTTGAATGCAGTATTCGATGTGGTTACACCGACATTGGTAATAGTGTTGGCTGGTGTAGTGACAGATCCGTCGAGATAACCATCTAAGTCATATCCCTTGAGAAGGGCATGTACTTGACGGCGCCACATGAGAAAATTGGTGGACGTCAGCTTCATCACGTTCGTCATGCTCACGTTGAGAAGCGACAGTGAGTTACTGACAGAGATTTCTTCAGTGTCAGTCGACATGGCCAAGCAAAGAGAGAAAGAAGAAAAGAAAGAAGAAGAAGAGAAAGAAGTGAAGAGGCGGCCGAAAAATTTAGGTTTAGAAACACTGCTCTGATACCATATGAATGTAGAGAGTGAATTGATATTATAAGAGTAGCATGTACAGCTTATATAGTACAAAGAGTAGAGTAGGGTTTATACAAAGACTAAAGACACTACTATCCTTTACATATATAGACATATCTTATACTTTTGTCACATACAAAAGCAGTTGCCACTGTCAGAGCTATTGTTTATCGTGAAAGATTTCCATTGTCAGCTATAAATGTTTTTAATGGGTTCGAAACATTGATCACTTTATATGCTCATATAAAATATCATGACATGACATATCTAGGTATGTATAAAGATTTTAGAAGACCTTATTATTTAAAGAAATTGAATGAGAACAAATTATTTGGTCGAAGCCACATTATTGCAGACATTAAAGCAAAGAAAATAAATAACTTGCAACGCAATTAAGAAAATGATGATAGTTTTACTTGCGGTTTGGAGGAATGATTTGAATCCCCAACTAAATTGTTGTCCACTTTGATAGAAGCATTGTTCTGCTGCTCAATTGTGGATCAACTTGTTTCTTTATTAAATATAAAATGTGGAGGAGAAGTTTCATATTCGAAATTTAAATGGACACTTAAATGAAAAACTTTGAATTAAAACATACTTATAATAAAATTTCATATTAAAAAGATAATTATTAATTGTAATATAGAGTAAGTGTCAATGTAATAAAGGAATCCTAATGAACGACCCTAAAAAAGGTGAAAACATGAAGTCTAAAATAGTAAAATCAAAATAAAAGGAAAAAACCTAAATTAATATCGCCATTCTTCTGATCATCGACGTTGTCTACTTATGCGAATACTCTTCCTTGGATTCCTATAAATAAAAAATAGGAAAATTAAGCTATATCATTCATATAACAAAGTTAAATAATACTATGTGAAGATTTATTAAAAACTTACGATTTGATAAATTTATCAACCTCTGGAATCTTCGGATTGAGTCGAACTTATGTACAAATGGTGTTAGACACAGTTCTTTTTTCCTATCATAAGAATAGCAATCTCTAATTATATTAAATAAAAAATGAACTAAGTTATTAGGCATTAAACATGTAACCAAATGAATAAATTGATGAGTGTGTACCTTGGAAAACATCCGCAACTCCCCATCGAATAAGACAGACTACAGTGTAGCCTTGAAAGTTCTGTAAGTCTTGTAAAAGTTCAAGGTCGATGATCCAGTCAATTCACATTGTAAAATGACACTACTAATTTTCCAAAATCAAAGAGAAACATGAGTTTTGTATACTTATCATCTATTTAAAAATAAAATGAAATTAGAATGAAAACTTTCATATTTAGAAACCAATATCTAGTGTCCCGAAGTTCAAAAGAAATTTTATGGTGTATGAAATATTCTTTTTCTTCATTGGCCTCTTCCTTGCAATTTTGATCATCATTCTCGACTTCTTCTTCGACGTCGTCTTCATTAGAATCATCTTCTTTGAATCCTCATCTTCATCGGTTTCTTCCTCAGGATCGTCGTAAGCAAGATCTTCTTGCTCGCTCGCATTACTATTAGATGATTCAGTTTGAGATTCGACTTCCTCGTACTCAAGATCTTCTTCTTCACTATCATCATTGTCGCCATCTTCATCACTTTCATATTCATCATCTTCATGTTCCATTATTTCATAAAACCCTCATCTTCTTCATCCTCTTCCTCTCCCTCTTCCTCTTCCTCATAATCCTCATCCATTGCATCTCCTTCATCCTGACTTTCCTGACTGTCCATACTATCGTTGTCAGAATCATTGTTTTCAAAATCGTAGAGACGAAGTGCCTTGGAAGTGTGTCCCTTGTTGGACAATTCGTCTCCGCATAAAAATTTGAAAAGATGTTGGATATAGATTGTTCTTGATTTAGAAACATCCATTACGCGATTCTTCGGTTCAGCTTCATTGTCTACATGGTCCCAAGTATCATATTTTCCAACATGGATAACCTCTCCAATGACATCTAAAATTTAAAACGTTAACCGTATGAATACAATTCATAATAATAATCAACAACATATGAACTATTTTTGTTTTCTAAATCATTAAAGTATAAGTTTGAAACAACTTACCGAACAAGAAATCATCACAGTGAGAACCATCCAGTATACGTTTAAAATCCATGAACTCATAATACTCTCCACCTCCAACATTCTTAGCCTTCTTAATCTTTGTTTGATACAGAATAATAAATTTGTATTTATGATTAGTAGCCTTGCACGACCCATATTGATCCACGACTTTGAAATGTTCGATTTCGAGCCAATCACCAACATCAAACTTGGAAACAAATCGATCATAAAAAATACAACGGAAGGAACACTGCACCTTTTCACCCTATAGAAGTCAATATATTGGTTAAGCAATATGATAATTTAGAATCCTAATGATCTTGAATATATTACTATAATCTATAAAAAAATTTGACTGGAATAGGAAAAACTAACAAACTTAAATATTAGTTAACACCATCTCCAAGCTTGATCCAAGTTCACGATAATGATCCAGCCATAAACATAACACCTTCACCTGAATTTTCCAGTCATATTTAGAGGGATTCAAACGTGACACACCATCAAAAGGACAAATCTTCACCATAATGAATAATCATAAAGACGATTAACATGAACTAAACTTTTAATTAAATCGACAGTAAAGTAATTTCCAACCTTTGAAGATCGATTGAAGTATGAAAGATTGGACAATGCATGGTTAAACATATATGTACACATATACACATAATTTAGATAAATTTAAAAGATATTTTTGTTATTAATAATTAGTTATGCTAATATAGACATTTATCTTTACTTTATCTTAATTCATTATTTAAAACATATATCTTTCCTATATTTATCACCTTAAATTTGTATATATGTATATCTTAAATTAAATCTTTTTAAAACGATTCATTAAATATCAAATAGTGAATAAGTAAATATATCCTATATGTAATATTATAAAATTTCCTATATTGCACCACTAATTTTTAGCATGATTATCGTTTCAAAATTGTTATACATATATATATATAAATATATTTACGTATATATTTATGATATATATCAGAAAGATATTTTTCTATATATTAACTATTTTGGATTTTTACAATTTATATATAACTATATAATTTTATTTTTATTTTTTATTATGATAATTTAGTTTGGTTAAAGATACAACTAAATCACGATAGTCTTATCGATTTCACTTTTTATCGTATTAAATTATTATATTTTTTTACATATTAACATATTTTTCAAATCTAATACAATAACGTTAGGAAAATAACTATTATATATTTATCTCTATCCGTATCATCTATAGAAAATTAAACATAATTTAAAATAATAAATAAATTCTGAGATAATATACCTAATTCAAAAGGTGATGTAACCATAGACAAATGAGTAGTATTCTTTGATCTTGCTTTCCAAACAACCTCTACCCGAACATGAAAACAGAAATTAGACGATGATGAATAAGAGGAAGAACAAAGATTAGTATCAAAACATAATTCTGGGAACATGATAGAAAATTAAAGATTTTGTTTTTTTAGTTATGGAGAGAGCATAGAAACCCTATTATTTCTAGTAGTAAACGACACTTTTTTTCTAGGGTTTCAACTTATGAGCTGTTTTTTTAGTGGACTTTTTTACGTAAGCCCATTTCCTGTAAACCCTAAATTTGAAACATTATATGTCATTTTTTTAAAAAAAAATCGGCTTTAGTTAATAAATTTCTGATTTTAGGTTAGATATGTCTAATTTTTATTGTTAGGTTTTGATTAAACGACACTTTTTCTAGGGTTTCAACTTAGGAGGTGTTTGTTTTAGCGCGCTTTTTTACGTAAACCCATTTCCTCTAAACCCTAAATTTGAAACATTATCTGTCATTTTTTAAAAAACATTTCGGCTTTAATGATAAAATTTCCGATTTTAGGTTAGATATGTCTAATTTTTATTGTTAGGTTTTTATTAAATAAGACCTAACCAAAAACTATAAGCTAGGGTTATTTTTTCATTAAGGGTAAAACAGTAATCCGATCTGAGCTAAATTTTTGATTTTGTCTTCAAAACACTCGATTTTAATTGTTTTGTTTTAATTAAATAAGGATTAAGGAAAAAATTATAATCTAGAGGTATTTTTCATTAAGGGTAACTTAGTAATTTTTTTCTGAGAGCGAACATGAGCCCTTTTGACTACTCCTTTAATAATATAGATTCAACATCGTTCACTTATCTATTTGCATCCTTTTATATATCTTTTGCACGTTTTGCATACTTAAGTAGGTTTTACGCATATCATGCATACATTCTACATATTAGACTTTTTCAGGTGCATAAGAGACATGCAAATTGAAGCTAGAGATAACATGTTACTCGACTGTGCTTGTCGATCGAGTAAGCTGAAGGAAAGCAAAGGAAAATCATATTTCACTCGACCAGCAAGGTCGAGAGATACGATCTAGTGGATGAAGCGATGCAGAGAAAGATGAGCATGTCACTAGAGCACCACACTTGTGTGACTCGCTCGAGTGAGCTTCAGAAACCAAGAAGAATGTGAGACCCCAATTTGCGAAGAGATTTAAATGAACTGATTTGGCCACTTATGTTACCAAAGTACACTTATGTTTTCGGTCAAAGGTCCTGAGAGAATTTCACAGTTAAGCGTGCTAATGCTGGAGTAGTCAAAGGATGGGTGACCTTCCGGGAAGTGGTTGTCGGAACTGTGTGAGTGACGCCAAAACACAGAGAAAAATAATGTGGTGATTTGTAGGGTCAGTAAAAAAGTCTTTAAGCCTCCTCGACGTAGCAAACTGACTGTCGGATATTAATGTGCTCATGTGCCTAGTGAGAGGACATGAGCCCATTTAAAAAGGTGGGTCCATGGATTGAGAGTGAACATGAGAACCACTACAGAGGTGACGGTCGGGGCGTTACAAATGGTAACAGAACCAAACCTAGACAAGTATGGAGTGGTGGGCTCACACTGTCAGAAGGTGACAGTCTTGGTGTGCAACAAGGACATTGCGGCGTGTTAGTGGAGGAGAAGAGTGAGACTCCAGTTTTCGAAGAGGTTTAAATGAGTTGATTTGGCCACCTATGTCACCAAAGTGCACTTATCTTTTCGGCCAAAGGTCCTCAGAGAACTCCACAGTTAAGCGTCTTTATGCTGGAGTAGTCAAATTTGGGTGACCTTCCCGGAAGTGGTTGTCGAAACTGTGTGAGTGAGGCCAAAACACTGAGAAAGATCATGTGGTGATTTGCACCTAAGGGATCGTGAGATCACTTAGACCAAAGGATGTGGAGCGAATGGTCGCACAAAGGTTGCGGAAGAGCCTTTGATTTACTGGACTTGGACTTGACGTTGGATATTACACACCAAAGAAAAGAACAAGAGAGTGATCTAACTTGAAAGAGTTTTTGATAAAAAGATAGATGAGTTACAAATGAGAGGTAGAGGGGGATTATATAGGAGACGAGGATGAAGAAGAAGAAGGGAGACAAGAAGAACATGCAAGAGCATGCACAAGTCAAAACTCATGCAAGCTAGGAAATTACAAAAGCATTAAATGTAAGAATGAAGATAAAAGATAGAAAATGGGCCAAGGCAAAGTGTTGGGCCTTGGACCCACAAAATTGGCTTGGTAAAAGGCCTTGAAAGTGTTACTTAGGCCTCATTAAAAACCTTGTCAAGAAAACCCATTGGGACAAAACTTGACAAGGGAAAAAGAGTGCATAAGCAACACTTAACCCTTAACACTTAACACTTCTTCAATCTTCTTTGACTCCCTAAGAATGCCATTGATTGATTGTTTGAGCTTCTTGAGCCTTGATCTTGTTAGAGGACCTTCCGGGATGACTAGTGCTTCCTCCGCTTCGAGCTGCTCCTCGGGTACGTGCTGCTCCTTGTCTTCGTGTTTCTCCTCGTCGTCTTTGTGCTGCTCCTCGTCAACGGGTTCCTCCACTATGTGCTCCGGGTCTTTATATCAAATTTATGAAAAACATTAAATACGCTGATGTTTAAGTATGATCTCCTAATTTTATTACGGATCATATGCATATAATTTATCACTTTTTGTTGTTTTTATGTACTTTTAAGTGCTATAAGAAGATATATTTTCTTCATCTTACACTTTACATGAAGCATTATTGGTCATTTGGGAACCGGGTAATGACATAGCGGTTCTCAATATATTCATTAGAGAAGCATTAAGCCATAGACGCTAAATTGAAGAAAAAAATCGTAAGAGAAAAAAGTATATTGTAAACACATGCAATAGAAATCGTAAGAGAAAAAATGTATATTGCAATATACTAAAAATAAACAGAAAGCAGAGTATAGAAATGAGTAAAAAAAAAGACAAGTGGGGTCTCGAGACAGAAGATCTTTCTACTTATGTATTGTTTCGAGATCTTTTCTACTTCTGTTTCGGTTCTATCAAACCCTAAGTTTCAATTTTCTTTTGAAACGAATCAAACAAAATGAATATTCTAATTCCTTTTGGTTTATTTTTTTTTAATAGTTTGTTGTGCAATTAGCTATGCAATTGACAGAAAACGGTCAGAGGATTCTGAATATTTGGGTAGGTACAGTGCTAAGTAAACCATCATATCCGTCGACTTCTCCGGTGAATTTCATGGAGATCCCCTCTCGAGCGTGGAGAGCCAGATGTTTGGCGAAGAGAGATCAAGCTCTCGGGGACACTCCGGAGGATTCCTTCGTGGAGAGGGAGGAGTACTTCTCTGCCACCATCTTGTTTGGGTCGACCACTGACTCTAACTCTTTTCCAACCGTTCCCTCTTCTCCAGAGAATGTCATACATGACATATATCTACCCATTTGGTAAAAAAAGAATTTCTTATTTACTTACTCTTTCACTGCGTAAAAGTGCCAAAGTAAGGGGGGGCTATCTTGGTAGACCATCTTGACAATTTTTATGGGTAAAGAGAAGACAAATTTTCACTTAACAGAGTTTAATATTATATGATATTTTCTAGTTCTTTGCATGGTGACAATGTGAAGTTTGATAACAATGGAGTTCTTACTATGTAGTTGTAGTTAAAAACAATTTTGACTTTCATTAACCACGTTTATGTTTGTTTTCCAAAAAACGGTCAATTGTGAAAGCTTAAATTTTGTGTATAGGGAGGCTATGAAAGAGAAGGATGTAGCAAAGGACTTAGATGTAGTTCTTGAGGAAGCTATTCTTGAGGTGAGTGACCATGTGGTTTTGGAGGTGGCTAGGCACGGCGAGGCTGAGCAAGATATCTGTAAGACATGTGGATTTGATCCTCAAAGTTCTCCAATGCACATAGTGAGCCAAGGTGAGTAACTGATTCAAATGGTAAGTAAAAATAATACTGACTTAACTTCCAAGCAAGCATTCTATTAGCTAGTCAAATCAGTGATCAAAGAACTTGCTATTATTCAGAAAACATAATTTTATCTGTCATTCCATTCATTTAAAGCTATTGTGTATGATTTATGTACATTAGTTTTGTCTCTTTATCTGTTTTATTTGTTTGTTTTAGGGAAACTTTCGGAGATCCCGTGGGAAGAAATGATTGGGAGATCAACCTCAAGATCTATTAACCTCATTGAGCAAACGGTTGCTGCTTTTAATCACAAGATTTTTCATGATTTTTATTCGTGCTTTAGTTGGTTAAAAAGCCAAAACAAGAAGTGGTAATTGGTAATGTTTTGTATGTTAGGTGGGGGAATGGTATGTGGGAATGAAGCCGATGGTCAGTACTTGTAGTTGATCAGTTTTTGTCTTTTCTTTTTATGTTTCTAAATTAATGGATCCCTGAAGCCTAGTATGATTAGTGAGCTGATATGGAGTAAATATTTTATTAGAACATTTAGATCAATTACTCGGATGGTGGTTTCTAGATCACTAGTTCGAATATAACTCGTAGATTTTATATGATTTGAAGAAATTCTTAAACTTGTCTTCTTCTGCCAAATTTTGAGACGGTAAATACGTCAGACTCTACTTGTCGAATTCATTTCAGACGGACAAAAATGGCGATTCTAGCCAATCTGTCGACACCACTACAACCACTTATAATGTACTTTCCACCAAGTGAATACAACAAGAAAATCAAGTTATCTACGAGGTGTAATATCCATGAATTTGAAGCATCCTCTCACTAGAGTTGAGAGAAATTGGTTTACAAATCATCAACATTTTCCACATAGTCAATCCAAAGTAACTGGATGTCCACAACGGCTTAATTATTTCATGATAATTAAACAACACCATTTGTTCAAGGGAAAATAAATAAAAGCAGCATATGTTTGTGAGTTTCTTGAGGTATAGACCTACTCGTTTGAACCATATTCGTTTGAACCATATTCGTTTGAACCGGCTCCTTCTTCGCAATAGTCTTCATCTGATAATATAACGTACAAACAACCCCTGTGATAAACATCGGATTTGATTGGTAATTAAATTAAGAGAAATTTAAACTCCTTACCGTTCGATATCTATTTTGAATTCTTTGATTTATTTGAACATCGAAATTGAGACATTAAACATTAAGTACCTAGCACACAATAAATTAGAAAGAACATCAATATATTGTTTATTATATAAGAATTTTTAAAATTATTGTTGAGTTATAAGAAAATAACTTCAAAAACAGACATTTTCCAAAACAAAAGCATACACCAACAAAAGCATACACCTAACAGGTTCACTACAATAGGTAGGAGAGGAAACTAAGGCCTGGGCAATCGGCAGAAACCGAAAGAACCGAACCGAGAAAACCGAAATTTTCGGTTTTCGGTTTCAATTAAATTCTCAGATGTAAACCGATCGGCGGAATTATAATTAGAGTTCGGTTATCGGTTCGGTTCGGTTCGGCAGGCGAAAACCGATCGGTTTTCTCGGGTTAAGGAGAACACCATATTAAAAGAAAAAAACCTAGATATCTAACCTATTTTCTAATCTCTTCGCCTTCTCCTCACGTGAAACCTCTTCTTTTCTTCTTCTTTCTTCTTCACCACCTTCGTTCTTCTTGTATCTCTTTCAATTCCATCCAACATCACAAATGAATTGTGAGCATATTCACGTCCATCACGATTACATAGCCAAGCTCTTGAGGTACACATCTCACATGGGTCTCAAACCTTTAGTAATTGTGTAATTGATTGATTCAGTTCGTAGTTTCCTTCTTTTTTTCTAGATTTGTAGTTTGTGAATTTGCTTAATAGAAGGAAAAGATTAGTTTTAATCAGATTAGTGTTTATTGTATTTAGATTTTATAGTCGATTTAGTTGATATTGCATGTTGTTTTGATGATGGTAGGTGATATATCTGCGATTAAGGATAACAATCTTCATCAGATGATCGAATGTCACGCTCACCATCGCCGCCGTCGCCATTGCTGCTCCTGCTGCCTCACCATGTGTCGTCGTAAACCCTAGCTATTAATGGGCTGGGCTGGGTTTTATTTTGTAATTGTAAAATTTGTTAAATGGGTATGTAATTAGTTTGTAATTGTAAAATTTGTTAAATGGGTATGTAATTAGTTTGTAATTATTTTTTGTTTTATTTCAGCCCATTTACTGTAATTTTGTGTATTTCGGTTCGAATTAACCGAATTACAATAAATTTCGGTTTACTTCGGAACTAATTTAAAACCATAAAACCGAACCGAATAACCCGAGTACCGAATAACCCGAACCGAAATTTTATTCGGTTCAATTCGGTAGAATTTCTAGATAACCGAAAAAACTTAAAACCGAAAAACCCGAACCGATTTAACCGATTGAACCGAATGCCCAGGGCATTAAATTCCCTTGAAGCACCACCTACTGCAACACACTCAATCTCTTTACCTCTTACAAATTTTCAAGATAATATAGTTAGTATTCGTTACTTCAAATCAACAATTGTAAATTGCACAACTTCATGTTGAAAGCTGTACCCATTTTGACGATAAAAAAAAAACAGTTTGAACTTCAGATACCCGTGCCACCATGCCACACATATCTAACATAAAAAAAGTCAAAAAATATTAAATCATCCTCTTATAAATATAAAATACAATATATATTGAAGCAGAAAAATATATTCTGTGTAACACGTACCAACACAACAATTCTTTTTATCCGGTGTAGCATTCTCAATTTCAAATGCATCAATAAAATTCAGAAAATTGGCTCTGCTTCTAGGTGATATTGCAGTCATTTTTGTTTCCTTTAAAAACCTTATTTCAAAGCGATTATTTGAGTTTCTTAACGATAGTTGACTTTCAATGACTCAAAATTTATAAAGAAGGTACCAAATTCCTTCTTTATTTTTTTTTCCATAAATTTGTTGGCGTACATGAGTACATGAATTATACCATTAATTCTTCTTCCCTAAAAAAATCAAATGCTTCAGTTTATTTACTGATTTCTCTAAACTTGAATTTTAAAAATATTTTTAAGACTAAAAAATTAAATTAAAAAAATACACCTTCTCGTCCACCAAAAATAAACATCTGAAATTTGGTTGATTATAATCCGAAGGAGGTGACCACATTGTCAAAACTTTCACATCAATACTCAATTTTCCGATCGTCGGATTCAAATCATCAACGTAGACCACCATTTCGTTGAATTTTTAATAGGTTATAAGGGTGAAGCTGAAAATCTCAGTGCGGTACAATATTTATAACCAATGAATCAATGTAACATAAACACCAGTTCTACTATTCTCTACATAATCTCGAAAGAAAAACAAACCTCGTAAGGAAACGATATATAAACCTAAGGTTCAAGAAATAATAGCCTCTACCAAGACATTAACCGCTGAAGTAGAAAGCTTTTTGAAAGAAGGTATCAAAGATAAACTAGAACGTTAATTGCTTCCACCTATTACAGACAAACAAGTTTTACCAAGTTATTCTAGTATTACAAACAAACAAGTTTTACCTAGTTATTTCAATATTACAAACATACTACTTGTTCCAAATTTTTAGATGCATGAACCTTTAGCCCAAAACGTAAGCCTACTACCGAAAATTAAATCCAAAGAAATTTTAAATTAAACAATTATCAGTTGATGAACAAGAGAGCACAACTTAGAGAAAGGAAACGATCTAAGGATTTATCAAAAGCTAAAACGAAGCAACACCATTGTGTTTTCTTTCTCAACTTAATCTAGAGTCTACAAAGGCTTTCATGTCCTGAAGAAGCTAAAGTGCCATAAGAGTTGAAATCGTTGAATTTAGCAACTACAAAGAGTTTAATAGATGCCAAGAGTATTCAAAGTTTTTACCAAAAAAAAAAAAAGAGTACTCAAAGTAACCAATTATCATTATCTAAGTAGACTTTCTAGTTTCCCCCAAAGTCATTTCAATAGTTTCGTTTGGTTAACATGTTATATTAGACGTAAAAGAAATTTCAGTAAATGAAATGGAGGATAAATCTAATTTTCAAAACCCCTATTTCATAAACTAGAATGAAGAGGAAAAGAAAAATACCAAAATAGATGATCAAGAAAATGAAATCGAGAAAGAAACCAATATCAAATTTTGAAGTAAACCCAAAATTAAATAATAACGAATCACTACTTCAAAATCTAATTTCTCAAAACCGTATCTTGTGAGACTCGAATCAAAAAGGAGAAAATTTTTCAGCAAATTGAGAAGTAAGTTGAACGAAGCATCAGCTCCAAAATTATAATTTCTCCAAACCCTATTTAGTGAGATTCGAACAAACAAAGGAAAAGAAAAGAGCGAATTGGATATACACATACCTTTGTTAAGAAAATTGACATATAGACCTACTTTAGAGGGATGATATAATTTTGTGAAGGTTTTGTTTGGTTATTGAATTTTCTTAGACGATTTTGCCTTTCTTTGTGTGGTTTGCTTCTAAACCCTTGGATTGTAACTAAGGATCGAGATGAGTGGCTGATATTAATTCAGATGAATAAAGTAAAGGGAAAATGGCATATGCACCTACTTTTTTTTTTTTTTTTTATTAATGGGCCTCATCCCAAATGGGATTTTGGACCTGCAAATTACAAAAGATAAAGTTACACAAACAGGAAAAAAAGGGTTTGCCCTAATCAAACAGCCAAGATCTTGCTGAGCTGATTAGCCGCCGCAGAAACTCCGGCATCCATTTCTGACGTATACGAGGCAGACTACTTCGCTGCTGAATCGAAAGAGACAAATTCATGGGGCCGGAGTATACGAGACTGGCTCCGAATCGGCTCAAATGACCCGCTGCTCTGCAACACACCTCTCGGGAATACCCATTTTCCGACTGGCTGGCCTCCGTTAACGGAGAGTCCCCTTCCTAGCAACTCATCCGACACAAACATAACCCTCAGCCACCTTCGTAGAGCTACTAACAACCTTTTCCCGAGACAACCAAACATAGATCCGGTTTAGTTAAACACTAATCATGGTAGTTAAGGAGGCTTGGTGGCTCAACAACCCTCCAAAACCAATATCCACGACAGTCGGCTATGATCAAAAGATCCACCGCTAATTACTAAACGGACAGCTTACCCTCTTTACCAACAAACAACTTCCGTCGCGACCATAGAAACAAACACGATGGTTGAGCCTAGAAAATCTCCAAAGCAAACCTCCGTAGTCTTCAACCGGAGATATTAAGATCAAAGATTTTACAGCCACCGAGGATGTGCTACAATCGCATCGTTTGTCGGAACACACCTCTACGCTGACGGGAATGAATGAAAGCTCACTCTTGCTGCCCTTTCTCTTCTGAAAAAGTCAAGCCATGAAGATCTGGGCAAAAGAAAAAAGAAAAGAAAAAGCTAGATCTGAAAAAATCGTACACAGAGAGAGAAAAGTGAACAGTAGTAAATGGAACGATTGTCCCTATTTTACACAGAAGTTAATGCTTCATCTACACCTACTTTAATCCAAACTATTCACCAACACACCCACTTTTTGCTACTCCTATACTTTTTACCAAGGAAAAGACTAACAACTCTTCAAACTCTAAACTCATCTCCTTCTCCTTATTTCTGTAATAATTTTCTACTAGTTTTATTATATTGTTATGAGTAATTGGTTTGTATTTTATTTCCTTCTTATTTTTTTCATTATAGCATACTTTATATTTTCAATCATAGATTGTGTTTTGTATAGAAACTTGTTGAGTTTTAACTTCATTAGAGTTGAGAAATTAAGTGTATATAGTATAGGTCGATGTGTGGGTGTAAACGGAAGTACGGTAGAGAATCATAGAGAAACATGTGTTATTAGGGTTCCCACCAAATATAGATCTAGATGTTAATATTGTGGGCCATTTTAATATGTTGGCCCGAAAGTTGAAAATGATTTGTGGGTTTTCGGCGGATTGTTGTATTTTTAATTGGTTACATTATCTCTTTATATATTGTCATAATTTACTTTTTTGCTTTACGTTTTTCATTTTTGGAGTTGACGTAATTTATATCTCGTTATGATCATTTTTATACTATTATATATTCGTTTCAAATATTTTTTTTTATATTTTTTTGTATTTTCATATGGGAATTTTTAAAAATTTAACATATTAATATAATTTACTATATATTTAGTTCATTTAATTTAATTATGTTTTTATTTTATTTTAATTTTCAACTCAAATGAGGGCGAAAACGTCATTATGCAACTCAATCCCTTACAAAATAAAGAACAAAAGTACACCATACTCACAAAGTGGGTCTATGTGCTATTTTCCCTAAAGTAGATGAAAACCATTTTTGATTTTTTTTTTAAATCGATTTTCTCTCTCTTTTTCTCCTTTTTTGTTGTTGTTGTGATTATATGTTGTCATTTTAAGTAGTTACTACAAAAGTTATCAATTTATTTGTATATTGTAGATTATGATTATATTTTTAATACATATTAAAATGCATATTGCTATAGTTTAGATTAATTATTGTATTAAACACTATTCATTTGTAGTTGAACATTTGTTCACTGATAAATGGATAGTCAATTATAGTATCGATCATGGATACATAGTTATTTTGAAAATATATATGTGAACAACTAACTTTATCCACATGAATTACAAGAAGAGACTAAACAATAAACCCTAAACCCTAGATATTAAACTGTAAAATTCTTAACATAACCACTAAATACTAAATCCTAAACACTAAAACCTAAACTAAGCATACAAGTTTACCAGTGAATCCAATAACAATAACACTAAACTCTAAACTTGAAACCCTAAATTTGAAAACCCAAACACAAAACCCTAAACACTAAAGACTTTTAAAATCTAAATAATAACGTTTATCATTAAGAAATGCCAATGGATAGTAAATATGTGAACAAATGTATTATCCATTCTTCATTGAGTATATTACACGATATCTACGAAATTGAATCTATCAATAACGTTACTCCCAGTCTAATTATATGTTGTCATTTTAAGTAGTTACTACAAAAGTTATCAATTTATTTGTATATTGTAGATTATGATTATATTTTTAATACATATTAAAATGCATATTGCTATAGTTTAGACTAATTATTGTATTAAACACTATTCATTTGTAGTTGAACATTTGTTCACTGATAAATGGATAGTCAATTATAGTATCGATCATGGATACATAGTTATTTTGAAAATATATATGTGAACAACTAACTTTATCCACATGAATTACAAGAAGAGACTAAACAATAAACCCTAAACCCTAGATATTAAACTGTAAAATTCTTAACATAACCACTAAATACTAAATCCTAAACACTAAAACCTAAACTAAGCATACAAGTTTACCAGTGAATCCAATAACAATAACACTAAACTCTAAACTTGAAACCCTAAATTTGAAAACCCAAACACAAAACCCTAAACACTAAAGACTTTTAAAATCTAAATAATAACGTTTATCATTAAGAAATGCCAATGGATAGTAAATATGTGAACAAATGTATTATCCATTCTTCATTGAGTATATTACACGATATCTACGAAATTGAATCTATCAATAACGTTACTCCCAGTCTAATTATGTATTCTATATCTTCAGCCTAACAAATTAAAATGATAATTGGCAGTGTATATGTGAACAACTAACTATATCCACATTGATTCAAAAGGCTATAAACAATAAATCCTAAACCCTAAATATTAAACCCCAAATCCTAAACCCATCCACCTAATTATAAACTCTAATCATAAACACCTAAACACTAAACCAGTAAATTTAAAACACATAATATTTTGTTCACCATTTTCAATACTGAAGTTATATTGTCTTCCTCTACTACTTAACCTTTATCCAATTAAATTTAACTCTAAAACCAAAACCAATCATACACTATATCCTAACCCCTAAACCTTAAACCCTAAACCCTAAAACCAAAACTCTAACCTTAAACACTAATGTATAAACATAAATCATGAATCTCAAACTTAAGCCATTATCCAATTAAATTTAACTATAAAACCAAAAACCAAAAACCATAATCATAAATCATAAGCTACATCCTAACCTCCAAACATTATAATAAACATCCCATCATATCCACACTACTGTAACCACATGGATATATATGGTCAAGGTATCAAAGTGAAAAGAGAAAATATTAGAATATGAAAATTAAACTAATGAAAAAGCATTGGAAGATGCAAACGAAGGTAGAGTGAAATTTAAACTATTTGAAAATTAAGGACATATATTGTCAAAGTATGAACTTGCTTTATAATTGCTAAAAAGTATCCACACCATGTCCATCGAATTGAGTCCATATGTTCATAGTGATTGTGCATTATGTTCGAGAAATAAAATTTATTGTCCATGATAATTTATGAATCCATTTAAACTTATTCATATGGAGATATTTTGAAATTTGTTCAAAAATGTGTAAGTCGTTGTCGTTAGAATGAGGAAAGTTTGAAAAATGATGATAATAACAAATTATGTGTCTAACCATTGGTGACTATTCAAGCGGTATAGTCTATTTGGTCATGCGAATCACGTAATTATTACATATCTATATACAAATTTATAAACATCTAGTGGTTATCCATATAGAATATGTGTACTAGACATGAGATCATAGACAACTACTGTGCAAGATGTTCAAGCTGAAAAAAAGTCTAAGTCCTAAATGCTAAATCCTAAAACCCTAACCCTAAATACTACATTGTAAACATAAATTATGAATTATAAACCATCCAAGTAATTTTCAACATGGAAATTATTTCTTAAAATTTCTTATATCAAAAGTTAGATTCATGTTATCATTACCAAAAGGAGGAGAAAAATAGAGAGAAAGAGAGAATCTCTTGTAAAATATGAAAGGGGGAGAGAAAGATAGAGAAAGAATAACATTAAAATAAAAATAAAAATATGATTAAAAAGAAACGAGAAAAAGAGAGAGAAATGGAATTGAGAAATATATAAGGAGATTCGTTATAACTTAGAAAAAGGAGAGTAGAAGTTGTAAGAGTTGTCATTACAAGTGTAGAAAGTATAGAGGTAGCATAAAGTGGGTGTATTGGTGAATATTTTATGAAAAAGTGGGTGTAGATGCTATTTACTGAAAAGAAAATAGCTTTTTGAATATGAACACCTTTCTAAATATGAAAACGATGTGACCGAGAAGAGTGGTGTTTGTGTGACTATTTACTATTCTCCTTTGATACCGTTTATTACACTAGTGAACAAAATTTAATATTACTCAGTAGTGAATGGTGACATATACGAAAGCGGAATCTAAACAAAAAATAGAAAATCACTTGTAAGTCACCATTCATGATTTATTTACACAATTTGCGTTTTTATCATTTCTTTTATAAAAGGAGTAGTTTGTGTTTTTCAAAACATCTATAATATCCAATAGATACAAAAACGTACTTACCTTTTGCAACAAGAACAATATCCCGCTGTTCAAATAAATCTGCACCAACATGTCTTCCTACCAGCTGGCAACCAAAAAGCTAATAGCATCGACATCAAGGGAACTGATAGCCTTCATCACTTTTATCATGGCTTCGTGTGCCTTCTCGAAATACAGTCCCAAGTCAGTTACTGTATTGTTTGCTTTACGCATTACAACTCCTAGATCCGTCTCTTTCTCCACTATCTCCGCGTTCCTGGGAGCCTGTTCAGCTGCCTCCTTTGTTAGTGTGGTCCGTACTACGAACTCTATTTTTGCTGTGCTGCACATTACTCTGGCGGTAAACCTCTCTTCTCTCCTTTCTCCAATGGTTTGTTTCTCTGGGCATTCTCTCTCTCTCTGGGGTAATTTCCATAGGGTATGTGACTTAAGTTATGGAGTTTTCCTCATTACCAAATCCCATCATTTGTGAGTTTACGATGTTTCATGTATTTGAGGTAATGAAATTAAATGATAAGTAATTATTATTGTTTCATAGTTATATAAAATTGTTTGACAACAATTTAACTAAAGATTGTAGATACTATCACAAAATAACTACAGATTCTAGATACTACAAAAGATTCCTATTTGCTAAGACTTCATGCTTGCTAAAATTTGTTTGTTTTAGCGAAAACATACAATGCACCAAAATATACAAAAGAAACTAATAAATTAGAAGACGATCGTTCCAATTAATCTTTAGAAACTCGTAGTGCGCTTGGTTAAGCAGCTCGTACTCTCTGTGCCCGAGAAGAAAACATTCTCATAATCCACACAATATCACATTGTTTAGTATCACACTCATTTTATTCAGATTCTTTATAATTTTTTATTGTAACGTGAATAACTCCTTGACGCACTGTTCGTTCACCATCAAATCATGGACAATCAAGTTCTTTTCATTAACATCTTTCAACTTTTTCTCATACACCTTGAGGCAAAAATTATTCAGATAATACAAAATTTTTGAAATATTACAAGATTGTACAAATCTTTTGAAAATTACTCATATGTTTCAAAATTTTAGTGCCATGGTTCAAAATTTTAAACGAACAATCAAAATTCTAAATAGTTAAGAAAAGGTGTTCACAATTTATCTCTAAACAGTTCACAAAAAGTGTATACACACTGCTTATACAATTCTCTCTCTCTCGCACTCTTATGCATTTTTCCAATGGATTTTCCTAGGAAAATCTTTCAGTTTTCTCTTTCTCATTAATCTCTCTCTTTATCTTCTTTTTCCTATTTTTTAAGATCATTATAAATAAGACCAACATGTTTCCAACTACTAATGAGGAAAAAGCTTAATTCACCATGCATCCAAATTTAATAGTTTTTTTTAATTATAGGAAGAGTCTTTAAACAAATTAAAAAGGTGATTTTGAAATTAAAAAAAAACATGTGATTTTAAAAGATACGAATACTTTTAAACAAGTATCATAACATCTTTCAAAATCACTTCACTTATCTTTTCATATATATAATTTTCTTTTAATAGATATCACATTTTTCAGAGTCATTTATTTTTCACCAGTTTTATGAACGGTAGAAACTAAAACATTGTTATAAAACGTAACCCAAATAATAATATTATATTATATATATACATGTATAATACTATGTATATAGCAAATTATTATTTTGAGAGAGAAGAACATGAGAGTAGAGAGAATTGTATAAACAAGGGCTCTTCTTCATTTCTTACTTTTTACACTTGTGTTTCTCACGTACATATATATAGGAAGTCTAAAGAATGGATAAGTGTCTAGAGACTTGGAGTACAAGTCTTTAACTTACCGGAGAAGTAAAACTATTTAGATAAACATAATCTTCAATAATAGATAATCATTATGAGTAGATAATTGGATAATTATCTATCCAGTTTATAACACTCCTCCTTGATTATCTATATTCATCGACGTATTGTGTACTGTCTCGTTAAAAACTTTATCATGTAAAAACCATATAGGATAAAAACCATGATAAAGGGAAAAAAGCACAGTGACACAATCTCCCCCTGTAATATACGAGTGTTATTCTCTTCACATTTTGGTGAGGTGACCCATGTCGATAATTCTCATTGTTTCGTCTGATCTCGTCGATATATGACAAAGATTTTGGAAGAGAGATAGACTTTATCATTATCCTTTTGAAGTCTATCTTTTGCGTGTTATATGCTGCCTCGTTAAAAACCTTGTCATGGAAAAACCCAGTGGGATAAAAACCATGGTAAGAGAAAAAGAGTGCAGCCACACGAATCATCATATTGCTCCCCCTGGAAGTATCATCTCTAAAAGATGCATCTTGATCTCTGAATAAGGTAGCATGAAGCGCCTTTGTATGTAACTCTGCTATTTTGTTACTTGTACTGATGTACTGGCTATCAACTTCCTTATTCTTCTCGGATTCTTGAATGTGGAGAAGAATCTTGGAGGAACATGTGTACTCTTGCCGCTGAAAACATCTTTTGTGTTCGGGCGACATATGCAACAATGTCTTCCACCAATGTTGCAAGCTTCAGTAACAATCTTGATTGCTTCTTATACATGTTGACGCATTACTCTGAGCCATTACGGATTCTCGATATGCATCATGAAGCATAATAATTCCGGCATGACTTCAACAAGCGACGACCAAATTCTGTCACTAAAACTCCACGTAGTCTTTATATGGAATGATACAAATCCTCTATCTGCAAAATCAATAAGACCAAACTCGGGGGTTCCAAAATATAATAAGCTCAAGTCAATCATATCTTTTCAATAGGAGATACGTTTTAATTGATCTCAGAACTACTCATAGGAAATGAGTTATATGCTCGTTTGAGATGAGTTACATGCTGCAAAAACATTAGTAGTAAATGCTAGCACAATTCATAATATATATAAATGCTCGTCAACATTTTAGTATGGTCTTTTATAGCCATATATATATAGTCTACTTCCTTTAGAAGTGACCAGTAGAATATCTATTTTGGTAGATGTTTAATTTGGAATATCTGGAGACAATTTTGTCTCTCCAAAATCTTATATTCCAAATAACTCTTAAAAGAGTTTTGATGATGAATAAATAATCATTTTCATGAATTCCCGTTGATTTGAAGAAGGATCAAGATAAGCCAAAGTTTTTGAACACTATGTGATATCTTTTGGTGATTCTCTCAATCCTCCCCCTAACGCGGGGAATTCACTTTCATCAAAGTGCCAATCAGCAACTATCGATGAGTTCCCGGAAAAATAATAATGATATCATATATCTCTTGGGTAGGCTCGCCAAGCATCTCATGAGGCGTATTTCAAATAATTCATATAGCATCAAGTTTATTGGATATAGGGTATATTAACAAAACATGGCGCGACACACCATTTTGTTATATATGTTTATACCCTTTTAATGCTTGGACCACTAGTCCAAATATTACTCGTTTTACATACGAGTGTAATATAGACTTGACTGCCTCTTTTATTTATTGGCCAATATATATATCTCTATACGCTCACAGAGCTGAGATTCATGATTCTCATTAATCACATTTGCGCGCTAGATCATTTTTATTGTATTTGGCTCCATATTTCCCGTATTGACATGGTTAATTGAGATCTCTTAATCATTATAAACTAGGTAATAACCCGCGGTACACCGCGGGTCGAGAAGTGGTTATACTTTTTTTAATTTTTTCTGATTTTCAATGGTAGTTTTTGTAATGGTTTCTAGTTGTTGATTTTATGGGTTTGTTATGTAGTATGCAGTGTAATTGTTTAATAAAATTGAAAGTGCAAATTTGATATGTTTTTTTATCTTCTTAAGTCACGTTAAGTGTGTTTATTTGGGATTTTCCACAACTCGTTTCTTTCATGTTTATTTACGCTTTGTTTGAATTATAAATCTTAGTATATACTTCAGTACACCAAGATTGTAGAAATTTTTAATATTGATTTGGTGCATGTGAAACATTGGTACCATATTATAAAGAATGCCCCCTTATTAACAATTTTACAGAAGTGTTTTTGGCTCTGTTTATTGGGTATGTAAAGCCCAATACGTCATGGTTAGATAGAAAACAATCAAAGATTAAGCAGGCCCATTTTGGCTCGTTTTTGGTTAAACACAAACGGCCATACACAATTTCATAAAAATGTCCTCTCGACTACCTATCTTCTTCTTCATTTTGCCATTTCTTCTGTCATTAAACGTGTTCTCTTTTCTTCCAAATCTCCGAATAAAAGAAACAATCTTCATCTTCTATGGTTGTATTTGTCCTGAATTGGTAAGCAGTTGTGAAATTAGCAGTCATTTGGTTAGATTTATATGAAAGTTTATGAATTTTTGGGGTTCCCTTCGTCTGCGCAAATCTATGAATTGAAGAGCCGAGCGGCTGGTCCTCAAATCGAATTGGCGATTATTTCCGACAATGGAGGTATAAGTACTTCGGAATTCAGATAGATCATCTTTTTCGCCTAATTAACACGATTTTGGTTTTTAATTAACAACAAATTCGAGATAATAACTGAGTTAGACCTGAAGATTAAAGGAAATTGTGGACAATGATAATGAAATAAACCCCAACAGAATTTAGTTTACAATCTATACTCACTTCAAAACTTATCCAATTATAGGCCTTCCTAGTTATTGTACAAATGTTTAGGTTTAATTTTAATGGAAGAAGTTTATGGTAATTTCAAATAGCTTAGGTTATTCGAAGGGGTTTAACGGATGCGGTTGTTCATTCTTGGACGAAAATACTGAAGAATACATTTACTTTGGATTACATTTGTTGCACTACCGTTTTACTGCTTAATTAGAACCTTGTAATATAGCTTATTCATTGTAGTTGTACTTGCCATGTGTGTAATAGGTTGCACTCCACGACGGCGGAGTTTTGCTCTAGCCCTACAACTTTTGTGGACATGCGAGTGAAGCTTAAATGGCAAAAAACAAACAGCAGACAAAAGGTATGTTTACTTAAACTTTATCTTAGCTTAATCAGTTGATTGTTTTGTGTGCAGTACTTTACTGAAAAAAAACATCTAGTTGAAGCAATACTAAATAGATAGACCATGTTTTATTGATTGAATAGAAAAACTTGTTTTACTGCATTGCAGTTAGATTGGAATGAAATAGAACAATATTATTAAAATTTTAAACTGGAAAGATAGGCCAACATTATTGAAATCTTAAACAACTACCAAAGACAATATAGTCTGATACTGATACGTTTGCATTGTTTCATTCCTCTAGAAAACCATTAGCGAGACATGCCTCCTTGTAAGTGTTGTATAGTACACCATTATGTGTCCTCAAATCGTCATCGTTCATAGCTCCCTTCAAGTACCTGAAAAGTAGTTTCAAACTTAAATTTCCATCAACACTACTTGGTAGATAAGATGTTCTCCGATTGTTGATAGTTCTTTGTCTTCTGCGAAATGATTTTGTCTTCTGATCCCAAGAATAAAACTGAGGAATTTCTTCAAAAGTTAGACGCCTTGCATCTTCAGACTTCTTATTGAGTTCGAACCACGCAGAGATGAAACTGTTTGAAACATTTTTCTTAATTTCTTGATAACACATGATACTAAAATTTTTCTTAGAAAAATGTGTGTATGTTAGGTATTACCTGATGCATATTAAGGCCCCTGTATTTATACCATTACACCAAAGGTTATTAGATTTGTAAATGAATGTTGGGAGATCAAAACTTGCTTTAAATATAACCTTAATTAAGTGCATAATATATGGATATTTATAACTGTATCAATTAACACAAATTTTACGCAACTGTATAATATATTATGATTGGTTTTAAATTATGTTTGGTTTTAAATTATGATTGTAATGATTTTATTGAAAAATATTATTCTGAATCGAGTTCCCAAACTGGGGGGTTATCTCCACCATGCAAGTCATCCACATTCTCGTCATCGGCATGAGCACCACTTGAGAGGACCCTAACAACTTTGTAGATGTCTAGATCATTCCAAAGATTCTCATGTTCAACACTGACCAGAAACTGGTAAGTCTTTCCACATAAGCTCTTGATTTCATCTGGTAAGTCATGTGGATCCTCAATCTATATCAATTTAAAAGAATACATTAGCAGATAACAAATTTTAAATACTAACCGTGTAGGAATTTAATATAACTAACCTCTTCCAAACCGCCTGCAATTATACTGGTAGCAGTGCAGCCAACAATCTCAGTAGCCATGCTATCAAATAGCATTAGTTTCATCTCACCGGTTCGGTCCATTACTTGCAAGTGTAGCTTGAAGCTAAGAAATAGAAACGAATGAGTAAGCTAGCAATACTACACATTAAACCATTGTGAAATATAATAAAGCGATAGAAGCTTAGGCTACCGTGCAACAACATTAGGCGCTACAGAGCGACAACCCTCACACCAATGTTGGGGTCTTCTTGAGGAAGAAGAGCCAGCGTTGGTAAGAGCATTAACTTTAGTAACTTTCTTGTTACATTTTTTCCATGCCATGTAAAACCAAGACCAGTCACAGTCAATTGCGTAAATGGTACATAGGAGTTTAACCCTTTCAGCCTGTTTTTAACAAAATTGAAACCATGGTTAGGTACACACCCAACATAGTAGAATAAAATTAATGTATATCTACTATAAGTCGGAAGTAAACCTCAATCATAGTGGAGATATCTCCAATGGTCCTAGTAGGAAACTGATGATAAAAATCACCAGGTAGAGCAACCACGTTGTCTCGTCTTGGAGGTCTTTCATGGACTGTTAGAGCCAACCCATCATTTGGTAACCTAAAAGTAGCAAAATTTAAAAGGTTACTACATGCATGTTAGCTTATTCGTATAAGGATATAAAATGTAATCACTTACTTGTTCTTGAATTCAAGGGCATCCGCATAATCAATAACATTGATTTCAACCAACGACGAATTGAAAGCATTAGATACACTCCTTACATCTACAAAAGAGACAAATTATTATTAAGTATATACGCAATAAACATTTATGATTTTCTTAGGTACAGATTAATAAGTTATTACCTTTGTAACTCTTGATTTTGGCAAAACGCAACAGACATATGACCATGTCTAGATCTTCTTGCTGACATGCTGTGAACAGCTGATGTGCAAACGAACCCCATAGAGTACATGGTAATCGTACATCACTGTATATCAATATAGGTAATAAGTTATTGAATCGATAGTACTATAAATGTGTTTTAGCTGAATAGGATTTTAAATGTACCTCTCATCCCTCAGTTCGAAATCCAATTTTTGAGTGGGTCTGTTGTTGACGTCGATGATTTCCATCTCACCAACATTAACAACTTTGCCCACAACGTCTACAACATAGAAAAATAAGTATGAAAAAATATCCACATACAAAACACTAAATAGTAATATAGATGACATAAATGAAGAAAAAACTCACCCACTAAAAAATTAGGATTGCAATTGCCGGATATAATAGAATCGAATCGAGTGATGCTAAGGAACAGATCTTCAGAAAGAGACTCAACTCTAGCTACAACAGTTTGAGTCATGAAGCTCATTTTGTATCGGTGACTTGTAGGTTTGAACTGACCGCTGGCGATATTGAGGCCGAAATTCTCGATAGACCTCCACTCGCCAGACTTGATACGGTGCTCGAAACGGTTGATCAACTCCTTCTTAACAGAAGCATGTATCTTGGTGCCCTACAGATGTAAACCGTTTATAATTAGGCTTCCAATATTCAGTTTAAAATGTGAGAATGTAAGTAAACGTATTTTAAATTACAACCTCAGCGTCTGCAAAAATCATGTCGAAAGTCTCACCAAACTTGGTTGTATATGTCTTCCAGGTATGGAGGACCCTGACTTGTACCTTCCAAGAGGTTTTGTAAGGCTTAATGTCCCTGAGGTATGCATAGGAAGCCGACATTCTCATAAATGCGAGGACGTTGGAGAATAACTACGTTTAAGAGGTAAAAGTATGATGAGTATAGAAAACGGTTGATATTCAATAGATTATATAGTCGTCTATGATCCCTAGGTTTAGCAGAAAGTTAATAAATGTTGTAGAGGAGATCGTTTAGTATTAAATGTAATATTCCATTAAGTAAGGAAAATGGGTTATATGAGATCATTGTTTGGGAAAAATTAGGCATAGTTAACGGGATTGGTATTACGATTTGACACTAATAAGGTACTGCTGATAACTTCATTAAGGTGTACAGAATTAGCAATGATTTAGTATCTGATTTTAATTATATCATAATATCAATTGCATTTAAATACGAAAGATTGTGGAAGATTGCTAGCGTGATTATAGGCCTTTGACTTAGTACTCAATATCGTCTACAAAAAACTATTAATTCATTTCTCTTTGGGCTGAGTGTACACTTCAAAAGCCTAGCTCGATTATCAATTAAGGCCACGGTCCATAATGTTAATAATTATTGAGAAATGTTTGGAATTTGGCGCAGATAAATTCCAATTGGGAGGTCTCCAATTGACGGGTCCGCGTGCGTGTATTCTTTAAACGGGTCGGGTAATTTTAATTTAGGTGAATAAATTCCGCAATGTACCCCCAATGATTTCTAAAACTATTTTCCTTCAATACTAATTGAGGGCAAATTTAGGAATTGAGGACAAAATTGAAACCATGATTATATTTGTACTTCTCTTTTAATAGTAGTAAGAGAAACGTTTGTATTTGTAAAATATAATAAGCTCAAGTCAATCGTATCTTTGCATTAGGAGATACGTTTTAATTTATCTCAGAACTACTCATAGGAAATGAGTTATATGCTCGTTTGAGATGAGTTATATGCTGCAAAAACATTAGTAGTAAATGCTAGCACAATTCATAATATATATAAATGCTCGTCAGCATTTTAGTATGGTCTTTTATAGCCATATATATATAGTCTACTTCCTTTAGAAGTGACCAGTAGAATATCTATTTTGGTAGATGTTTAATTTGGAGTATCTGGACACAATTTTGTCTCTCCAAAATCTTATATTCCAAATAACTCGTAAAAGAGTTTTGATGATGAATAAATAATCATTTTTCATGAATTCCCGTTGATTTGAAGAAGGATCAAGATAAGCCAAAGTTTTTGAACACTATGTGATATCTTTTGGTGATTCTCTCAATCCTACCCCTAACGCGGGGAATTTACTTTCATCAAAGTGCCAATCATCAACTATCGATGAGTTTCCGGAAAAATAATTATGATATCATATATCTCTTGGGTAAGCTCGCCAAGCATCCCATGAGGCGTATTTCAAATCATTCATATAGCATCAAGTTTGTTGGATATAGGGTATATTAACAAAACATGGCGCGACACACCATTTTGTTATATATGTTTATACCCTTTTAATGCTTGTACCACTAGTCCAAATATTACTCGTTTTACATACGAGTTTAATATAGACTTGAGTGCCTCTTTTATTTATTGGCCAATATATATCTCTATACGCTCACGGAGCTGAGATTCATGATCCTCATTAATCACATATGCGCGCTAGATCATTTTTATTGTCTTTGGCTCCATATTTCCCGTATTGACATGGTTAATTGAGATCTCTTAATCATTATAAATGATTTTATTCAGGTACTTGATTTCGTTATTAGCCATATCAATCGGTTTTTCTACTCCTCTTTAGGAGTATTTTTACTCTTCTTTTAGAGTCTATATGTACTCCTAGTAGGGAGTCCATTGCTCCTCTTAGGGAGTCTCTTTGCTCTTTTTAAAGATTATATGTACTCCTATTAGGGAGTATATATGCTCCTCTTAAGGAGTTTATTTGCTCCTCTTTAAGAGTCTAATCCTCTTTTATTTTGCTTCTTTTTTCTTTTTGAGGACTATATTTATTTTAGGAACCAAAGTAATCTATCACGTTTCGTACGTGTCATAGAATTACTATGTCATCCTCTAGAGACATATTTTTTATTGGAGCATTTTCAGCTAGGATGTAAGATTTCTTTGAACTTTAAGTTCATATTTATGTGAGGATCATTGATTTTATGAAATCTCATCCATTAGCTTTTTGCACTTTGATTTGCAGTATATTATGAATAGTAATCTTTTGAACTTTTGAACTTTAAGTTCGTATATAATATATTTGTTCAAAGATCGAGACTATTTAACAGATCTCCCATAAAGATGCGGAGTTTTAATCATCAACATGATGATATGCAAATCTTGCAATATACACATCTTTCATAAGATGGCTAAGCACATCTCTCATAAGATGGCTAAGCACATCTCTCATAAGATGGCTCAATATTATTAGAGCGGAGACTCATCTCCCGTATCTATATATTTCATCTTCTTTGGATGATATTTTTATGTGGTGTGGAGGAGCATTTGCAATATATATCACACACCCATAATATTCAAGATGAGAAATATTTTATCTCCAGCCATAACTATAAAGCATAGAGAAATATTAAATTGTTGGTCTCATGTATAATCATTACAACATGCGAAATTGCATGTTCCATGTGAGACATGAAGATTTAATCACCAATGAATCGTCTTGCAACCCTTTGGGTTTGCGCTATGAACAATTCATTAAAGTTCATGTGAGAGTGAACATCATAGTGTTTCACTTTATCCCTTCGATATTGATAAAATATGTGATATGACGTCACCAAAGTTATATTGCTCTGGGGTGTCAAAGTCACCAAAGTTTATCAACTTATATCGACTTACTGTCGATCTGGGATTCTTTAATTCTCCCCCTCGAGATGATAACTCTTGGAGTTCATACATCTCGAACTGAATCCCACTTTCGGATCAACAACATACTAAAATTTGGGCATGTGTATTATATGGATCCTTATAAAAAATGTGGGACTACTGTTAACCCCTCTTAAGATGATGACTTTCAAGTCTATGCACCTTGAACCGAATCTCATTTTAAGATCAGTTATATTCGAGGTTTAATTTGGGGATTATAAAAGAAATCGATCATCATATATATTATGAGCTTTTTTAGATAATAATAATGGTGATTAGACCAACATCATATGATTATAGAGGCATAGCCTACCACATAATTTAAGGAGGAGGTCTACAACCATCTTCTCCATAAATAATAATTAAAATAAATGTAAATGAATTTAAATAAACATAAATTAAATGTTACCTGGAAAATATGACCGCGGCATGCAGGGCTTGAATATGCTTCTTTGTCTTTTATAAATTTCATTGATATTTAATATCATTTTTAGACCGGGATGGTTTGACCGGTTATGCTTTGCTTAAAGCAATTAGTAATTTCAAGTTTACTATTATTTTACCATCTTTTTGCATGATATAATAATATACATGCGTGTCTCCAATTGTGATTGAAAAACTCGACACCACAAATATTTTTAGTCTCAATATAATAAATTATTAAGACAAAACGTCTTTGAAAACTTCATAAGTTTCTTTGAGACTTTGGAGAACACTAGGCATCAATAATTATGAATATGATGTCTTTGGAAGTCAAGAGACAAGCTCATCTAGACATTACAATTACTTTTGCACCGTCTATAATATATTGACATGTGCTCCATATACTATCATAAGAGAAATATATTTCTTTTAATTGTAAAGACATATGTCATTGTCTTTTAAGTTTCATATAGGACATATATATTTATTTTACTTAATTTGGGGCATAGCCTGCTATATATCTAACGACCAGTCGAGAAAAGACAAAGCTTTTTATTTGATCGTAAAATTAGGCAGAGCCTATATATGTATAGCGATCAATCCGGAAATGATATAACATTCTTTATGAACGTATAGAAGGCAGAGCCTACCATGTATAAAGATTTTTCCGGAAAAAACATAGCTTTTTATTTGGTCATGAATGAGGTCGAGCCTCTCTATATAATGATCATTGAGCCTCTATATAAAATGATCATTCCTGAAATGACATAGTATAGAAGGTATAACCTCCCATATATAATGATCTTTCTGGAAAAACATGGTCTTTTGTTAGATCGTAAAGGAGGCAGAGCCTACCATACACAACGATCTATATAAAGTTATATAGCTTTTATATATGATCGTAAGGGAGGCAAAACAACCCATATAATGATCGATCTATCCGGAAAAGACATAACTTTTACTTGATTGCGATAGACATATAGCCTACTATATCTTACAATCAATCCGGAAATAATTAGCTATATATTTGATCATAAAGGAGGCAAAAGCCTACCGTTTATGAAAATTATTCCGGAAAAAGCATTACAATAAATTATGCAATAACATAAAGACTATATTGACAACATAACGGCTATATTGACAGCATAACGATTATAAAAATAGTATAATGGCCATACGATAGCCTAACGGTTATGCGAACAACATAACGGCTATATTCATTACCATTATAACCTCAACAAACAGATCAATCATAATAAATCAAGTAAAATGCAAAATCTAAACAGATCTGCTTGCAGATCATACATTTAAAATGTATAACAAATTAACCAAAACTAAGGTATGATTTATATTGAGTATAAAATCATAACCTCATGCACAAATTAAACAAATGAATAAAATTTTAATCATATATTACTTTACACGATCGGAATCACGATGTCTATAATATTTATAAACATAAACTGAAATAATAGAAAAATTACTTATCTCAAAAAAGCTCCAGCGGTAAAGACATCGTGCTGATAACGTTTTATAAAACGTAACCCAAATAATAATATTATATTATATATATACATGTATATTACTATGTATATAGCAAATGATTATTTTGAGAGAGAAGAGCACGAGAGTAGAAAAATTGAATAAACAAGGGCTCTTCTTCATTTCTTACTTTTTACACTTGTCTTTCTCACGTGCATATATATAGGAAGTCTAAAGAATGTATAAGTGTCTAGAGACTTAGAGTACAAGTCTTTAACTTACTAGAGAAGTAAAACTATTTAGATAAACATAATCTTCAATAATAGATAATCATTATGAGTAGATAATTGGATAATTATCTATCTAGTTTATAACAAACATTAATTTTCTTGCACTTTATTGCATTCTCATGTCATCTAAGATTGTTTTTGGTAGCATTTGCATCTTGTTTGCATCTTATTAGGTAATTGGAGCTTTAAGGAGTTCTTGTGGTCACAACTGAAGTGAAGCATCAAGCTTTGGAACCAAATGTGGATCAATATTGAATGAAGATGAAGAAGAGGAGATGAGAAGAAAGTCAACCGACCAACCGATCGGTTGAGAGTTCGATTGAGTCGAGTCCGTAGGCTTGGACAAGACTCAACTGATCGACCAACCAATCGGTAGTGATTTGCAAATTGTGGATAAATCTTGAACTAAGATCAAGAAAAGGAGATGAGGAGAAAGCGAACCGACCACCTGGTCGGTTGAGAGGTCGATTAAGTCGAGTCGGTAGCCTCGAACAAGATTCAATCGATCGGTTGTCAAAACATGACATGCGAACCGACCGATTGGTCATTTAGGAGGTTAGTTGACTCAAACCCGAGATCACTGTGCAAGCTCAATCGTCTGACCAACCGATCGGTTGGTCGTGTGATGTAACGCCTAGAGCTAGAAGGTTTAGGCGGGTATTAATCGACGTCTAGGCTTAAAGAGAAAATTTATATTTTTCTTATAACACGGTCATCTATTATCACTTTCAGTTTTTTTATACAAACAAGTAATTTTCTTTACATACAAGATTTGTTAGTAAAGAACGTTAAATGTGTTTTTTTATCAAATATCTTTATACTTATCTTTCTCTCTCTCTCTCCTTTAATTTAATATACTCTATACACTGAGGGCTTTAGTTTAAGTTTGGAAGACTTATCCTTGGCTATTATTCACAACCTAATAATCCTAGAGACTTCAACTATGGTGTCTCGCTCGAGATTATCATATTAGGTATCATACTTGGAGCTTTAAGGAGTTCTTAGTGGCACAAATGAAGTAAAGGATCAAGCTTTGGAGCCAAATTTGGATCAACCTTGAACGAAGATGAAGAAGATGAGATGAGGAGAAAGCCTACCTCTGGTCAAGAGGTCGATTGAGTCGAGTCCGTAGTCTCAGAAATGATTCAACTGATTTGTTGTGATTTCAGAACATATCAACTGACTATTCAGTTGGTTCTAAAGAATTAACCGACCGACTGATCTATCGATTTGTCAGTCGGGTGAAGTAGCGCCTAACGCTAGACGGTTTAGGTGGGGATTAATTGATGACTAAACTTTAACAATTTTTTTATATTTTTTCATAACACGGTCATCTTAGACTAATTATTACTTTTAGATTTTCTATATAAACATATATTTTCTTCAAAATACTAGATTTATTGGGAAAGATTGTTAATTTTTTTTATCAAATATCTTTATACTTATCTTTCTCTCTCTCTCTCTCTCTCTCTCTCTCTCTCTCTCTCTCTCTCTCTCTCTCTCTCTCTCTCTCTCTCTCTCTCTCTCTCTCTCTCTCTCTCTCTCTCTCTCTCTCTCTCTCTCTCTCTCTTTCAATTCATTATAATGTAAAACAAAAACTTTTTTAAAATTTAAAGCTGAGTTCTAAATTTAGTGGTGTGTTGAGAGGTCAGTCGATAGGTCAGTCGGGTTAAAATTTATGCATAGTCCTTCATTCTTTTCAAATGCAAGCCTATGTTCTTATCTAAGTTAGTTTTACTGAAAATAAGCTTTTGTGTTTTTGAATATTTTGAAGGTGAACCTATAGTGTTTTCATCCCCTGCTTCAACCATTTAGGAAGCACCAAGCACCATCTTTGATTTGTCCCTTATTGATTTGAAGGAGAATCCGTGCACTTTTCAATGGAGATCAAGAAGAGGAGACCACTGGCTTAGCTCAACTGATCGACCAATGTAACAGTTAGTTTCAAATGAGCCGTAAACCCTAAACCCTAAACCCTATTCCGTAAACCCTAAGCCCTAAACCCTAAACCCTACCTAAAAATTAAACTCTAATCCGAAAACTTAATCGATGTACATAGACACATGTTACCTTGTATCACCTCCATTAATTATTTACGTTGAAAAGCATTGGTATGAACTATGAAGATGGCATTTCAACAGTGGTATTATAGCATGGTTATAGATGCTGACGTGGCACATTCTCTGACCGAAGAAGTATACCAGAATCCGAGAGATGGATAGAATTAAAGTTTAAGTTAGAGCACAACCAATTTATAAAGACGAAGCAAAGACGAAGCCTTGACACTAATTTGGTTATTTTGTTTATATATTCGGTTAATGGACATTTAAAGTGTTTTCATTTTTACTCGTTTCTTGTATAGATATACGATAGATCAGTTTGGGTGTGATCATGTCAACCCTACCAAAGTTTATGAAAGGAGGAATGTGATCTTGAATGAAGGTCAAAAGACACAAAATTGAGTTGGAAGGGTTTAGGGTTTGGAAGGACCATAAACCCTAAACTATAAACTATAAAACCTAAACCCAAAAACCTAAACCCTATGCCCTAAACCCTACTTCATATAATATATAAAATTAACTAGTCTACTCACGTTTTCATGCACGTAAAGGGTCATGTAGAAAATTTTGTTTGTTGATACACATTACATATATTCTAACAATAACACGGCTATAACATGATATGGGATGATATATAGGACGAGGAGTGTATAAAAGTTAAGAATATGAAGTTGATGCAACACTACAGCAAAATGAGAAGTGTTGAGTAGAAAACTTTCCGATTTCTATTAGATGATTCAAGGGTTCACGATCATTAGCTTATTTGATCGAATCGGGGAACTACAATATCTCGCTGTTTGGATATTAATAGAATAAATCAATGGTTTTCCTCGAGAAGGGATTTTGGCACAAAACATGAAATTCTCATGGAGAATCATGAGAGTATGATCAAAGATTTCTGTTGGTTGATTCAGAGTAGCTTGTAGGGTTTCAAAGTCATGATTGGAATATCATTAGCTTGTTTGATCAAATCAAAGAACGAGAAATCTCTGTTTGATATTGCTAGATTAAACAATGAGTTTCCTCAAGTAGGGATTTTGGCGATAAAACATGAAATTCTCATGGAGAGTCAATCATGAGAGTATGATCAAAGATTACAAAATGCAAAAGTTCTCATGGAGAGTAATGAGAGTCTGAGCAAAGATTACAAAATGCTAGATGAATATTTTAAACTTGTTAGTGAGATGCATGAGGTGATTATGTTGAATCTGAACCCTTCGGAAAAGATAAGCGTTCTTTGGAAACAATAGAATCAACGATGAAGGAGTGATAGGGAACCAATAATAAAGATTCCATCATCAGCAACGAAAGTCATGTTTTAGGGAAATGGTGATGATGAATCCCAAGGCAGTCTTGCAAAATAAACGTTGAAAAAACAAAATCCATGAGTTGCTTCTTGCTCTGTAGTGAGTGTTTTAGATGGAGATGGAGTAGGCGTGGCATAAATGATGAAGAGTTGCGTGGTTGCTTGTGCTTGCTATTTCTTGTCGTGACAAGAGTTGAAGCATTCATGAGAATCTTCATCGTTTGTGTCAGTTACTCGTATTTCCTTCCTTTTAACGAACTTGTCTCGCTTTGAATGAAACATGCATTCTTTTTATCTCTCCGATTCCGCTTTACTTCTCCGGCCAGAGAATGTGCTACATGAGCATCTATAACCATGCTCTATTATCACCGATGTACGTCTTTATCATGAGGGTTAGTTCACGCAAATGATCCAAGGAGGTGTAAATATTTGGCTTATGTTCAACTCTAGTAGGAGAAGGTGAACCAGTGCCAGACGTAACGACATATCAATGACTTACTAGAGTGTTACTGTCTCTCACATTCACTCGTCAAAACATTGAAAATCGATGAAACTGAAAGAACCCATCCCGTTTTTTTATAACATGCAAACCGGATTAACCCATTAACTCAAACAAGCTAATCTCATTAAAGCAAACGATCAACATTAACAGCAGAAGACTTAACCAAAAATCCAATAAAACAATACCATTAAATCATCAAGTTCAACCAAACTTATTCCAAAACATGATCATCCTAACATGCTTCTAAATACCATTCCAACCCCCTAACAAATCCAACAATAATTTAAAACACCAATAAGCGCCTAGATCATCCTCCTCTCCTCGCCATGATTCCACGGATCAGACTTTGCTTTTACATGCATCAAAGAAAGAGATGCATAAGTATTTCATAAATACTTAGTGAGACAATCTGTAACGCCCGTCTCCGACAAATCTTAGTCGGTACTGGACGCGCCCATGGTCAAGAAAACATAAGTTGGTCGAAGAATTCATCAATGGGTCGAGAATTTATCGGTACGATAGAATTTTATCGAGAAAGATCGGTGTAAGCTGTCGGAAATCTGAATGATCGAAGGGAAAGTTGAGTGTTCGAACAATCATTTGATTTGTTCGGACAATAAAGGATTTTCGGACAAGTTTGTTAGAAGATTATCGACCATTGCATGTTTATCGGACCGTCTATCGGGAATCTATTGAGTGGCTCGATAATTGTCGACCCGATTCGGTAACCCGCGTGTGTTGGTAAGACGAGATACGTGGGATTGGATTTTCTCGATGGTTTTTCGGAGAAATAGATAAAATCTTGAAGAAGATCGGAATAATGGATATTCCATCGAATATTCTCGACGGATTGGGAATTTTCTCGAGTCTAGCGTTTTCACGTGTAAAAACCCAGAAGGCGATCGGCAAGCTTTACATCAAGAAAGTTATGAGTTTGTCGAGAATCGGTGAGAAAGGTCGAGAGAGGATCGAGTAATTCTCGAGAATCTTGGTAAGTACCGAGTAAACTTTGTGTTTATCAATTGCTTATCGATTGTTCTTCGAGTATTATCGGTAAAAGAGTTAGATCTGTGTTCTTTGTGTAGATCCACTAAGCAAATTCGTTTGCTTACGCCTCCTTTTGGATGGAGGAAATGGAAGTAACCATTGTGGCTGAACCAGCTCGTGAGACGAAGGCAAGGAAAGCGAATGATGGTGGATTGGGTAGTTTAATAATTCGGTCTAGTATGTTGAAAACGATATAATAGCTTATTAGCTAATTCGCCGTTTGTACTAGAACCTCATTTGGAAATTCAAGTAATCTGTTTTGCGATTGTCTTATGCGTTTAAATTTTGAAAATTCGGGTTAGGGTCTTTCACAATCCTCCCACTACTGGCTATACACACTAGCACATTCAAGCATCATTCAAGGAAAAGAACCAGACAGCCAATAAAAGACAAACTAGAATCGCTGCTGAGTATCGGTGTCGATCGACACTTGCTGTTGACCCTCGCGGTCGACACCGGGCTCGACACTCCATTTGCGAGTTGTAGATATCCTCGCAGGACAAAATATTGGTGTCGAGCGACACCGACGCTCTGCAGTCGCTCCAACTAACGTTTCTCACTAGATCTCCTCTCCAAATTCAACTCTATGATATGAGCAAGTCTCCAAGGGGTTTCACAGGCATCATTCAACATATAAACAGCCAAACAAGCAAAGAAATCAATCAAACAATCATCAAAACACCCAAAACAATGATCAAACATGCTTAGATAAGCCTGGTCATGCACTCACCTTTCAAAAGGATTGAAACAAGGACGCAATGCACTCAACAACAGCAACCAAAGACTCTCCTAACACCACAGCTACGAGATCTCCCTCCTCTAGGATAGAATCACCAAGAACAGGCCTCAAATCACCATCAACCTCACAAAACATCTCTAGGGGTTTCACTCTCTCTGGAAGTGTCAAAAAGCGGCTACCAAGAACAAAACACGACCTTTAATCTTTTAAATGCGACTAAGGGTTAAACCCTAACCAATCTTACTCAAAACGCAATTAAAAAATAAAACCCAACCAAACCGAAATTGCTGGTGTCGAGCGACACCTCTCAGTGGTGTCGATTGACACCAACTAAAACGGAACACGGGTGTTACAGAAACCCTCAAGGGGAAATATTAAGCTTTTAGACGTTTCTTCTGTTGGTTGATTCATCGAAGTTTCTAGGGTTTCGAAGTCATGAATGGAAAATCATTAGCTTGTTTCATCAAATCGGAGACCAACAAGATCTCACCGTTAGCATATTGCCAGAATAAACAATGGGTTTTCTCAAGAAGGATTACAAAATGCTAAAATTTTCATAGAGAGTAAGAAGAGTCTGATCAAAGTTTACAATATGCTAGATAAATGTCTTAAACATGTTAGTGAGATGCATGAGGTGATGAAGTTGCATCTGAACCCTTCGAAAAAGATAAACTTTCCTTGGAAACAAGAGAATCAACGGTGAAGGAGCACTATGTAACCAATAAGAAAGATTCCATCATCAGTATTGAAAGTCTTGTTTCAGGGAAAAGTTGATGATTATCCCAAGTCAGCCCTTCAAAATAAACGGTGAGAAATCAAACTAATGAGTTGCTTGTTGTTTTTTGGTGAATGTTTTAGATAGAGATGAAGTAGTCACGGAGAAACTTATTTATTTTTACAAATAATGTAGTTGATAAATAACCAAAAATATAAGAAGCATAAAGGTTTTATGTTTAATTGCATTGTAGAAGGCCCAAACCCATCGTGGAGCCCTAGTCATTTCTTAAAAGATATAAGGAGTAATAATAATATTATTGGTCTATTGGAATCTGTTTGGTTTGACATAGTTACAAGAAATTTGTGTGATAAATGATGTTATAACTCGTTAGCCATTTTCTGGTAAGTAAACCAGAGTCGGAGAGATGGATATAATTCATGTTTCAAATATAGAAATGATTTAGGGTATGAATATTTTCAGCTAAACAATTGGTTTGTTCGAACCAAACCAAAATAACCAATAACCGAATACCAATCCTATTTGCTGCCGATTGGTTAAGACCTTATAACCGAAACCAAGCTGAACAGCCAAAATCTTGGTTCTGCTCTGTTCGGTTAATTACGGACCATTCTCCACCTAACTACATACATTCATTTCCTGATGAGCTTTAGATACATAGTTAAAATAATTTAAATTAATTATTTTTTTTGGCCAAGGTTTTATTAAAAAGTCCAAAAACGGGTACTTAAGGGTCTAGCCCTTAGAGCATATACAATGATGATTTAAGAAGCGTCTTATAGATTAATCTTAGAGTATAATAATCAAATTTCAGGGAAAAAGATTAAAAATACCTTATCTAAATTTAATGAAAATATTGGTCTAATAATTAAGATCTTTGTCTTATATAAAACACATTTGTGGGTGTCTAAAAGTTTAAATTTATATAAAACATAATTAATTGTTTTAAACACCCACAATTGAACATGCTTACAACAAAATTAACAACTAAAATTAAATCAAATTACAAAATAATGATAATTGATTTAGTGGTAGACAAGTGGATGAAACATGAGGCAAAGACGTGTTCTCCTAACCATGCTTCATGACCTTTAGCGCCGATAATCATATTAATTAAGATAACTTATTATACAACAATAAAAACGAATAAATTTGATGCAGCGCACAAACTCCTCTTGATGGGCTTCGTCAAAGGCTTTCGTGCCCATCAAGCTTCTGTTTTTTTGTTTTTGCATTTCGTTTTAATTATCGGTTTTTGATAAGGATTGCTTAGTTTTGGCTTTATCTCTTTTGTTAGGATTTTATTTTGGATTTCTATCACAGCCCTATAATTAGGAGCTGCTGAACATTTGTAAGTTTCAGTTCATTTGCATTAATCAGAAAAGACCAAAAAGAGGTAGATTTTTACCCAAAGAGCTTTGTAACCAAGGCCCTGCAAGGAGGACAGCGACCCTTGTGTTGATCTTGATTCCCTGAAACGATCTCCACACTCTCCTATCTCTTTGTTTCATCACTTCGTCTCTTCCCCATTGAAGTCGTTAGTGCTCTGTTTCGGAAACGTCAAAACAGAGTATCTTATCTCTTCTTCCTTCTTGGTTCCCCTTATCAGTTGGTATCAGATTTTTCTCGATCCGACCGTCTCCTTCCATCATGCCTCAAGCAAAACATAATCCGACCAGTTCTACTCCCGCCGACCACGGCTTCAGTTTAACCGACTTGCGTGATGTTTTGCTCACATCCAACGAAAATTGCAGGCCACGCTACAAGCTTCACTTGATGCGTTGACTCTAGCCCTGGATCGTCTTAGTACAGCCCATCCAAGACAACCTGATGTTGTCGAGCATCAACAACACGACTACGACAACGTCCGTCACCACGACCAGCGACAACAAGACAATCGATGGGAATCCAGTTTCCGTGTGGAGATTCCAGAGTTCCATGGTGGTATTCGTGGAGATGCACTGCTGGATTGGCTTTTTGTAGTTGATGAGATTCTCGAGTTTAAAGCAGTCCCGGATGATCAACGAGTTGCTCTTGTGGTTACACGCCTTCGAGGTCTGATCGGCTCAAATTTGCCCTGAGCTACTCTCTCAATTAAGAGATCACGGTAGTACTTAGGGATCGAATCCACAGAGACTCAACGATTACACAATAAATAATTGGTATTAAATTAAGCTAAGCAAGCAGGTTTTAAATTAAATAAAACAACAAATTAAAATAAAGATTGGTTTTTAAACAGTAATGAGGAAACGCTAGGCCTAGGGATATTCTCAGGAAATTCAGAATTGCAATTAAATAATTGTCAGGATTTATAAAGCACCGTTTTTAAACTCAAATCACTAATGTAAAATCTACCAGCTTTCGCTGCGATGATTATCTATGTCTAGAACCCTAAATTCCAAATCTCTTTGCAAATTTATAAGTTTCAGACATGCATTTAATTCAGGTTTGATAAGTTCACAAAATCCCTAAACCAAATCTCTTTGCGAATAGGTATTTTTCTCATATAGATTATTTTCAGGAAATCAATAACACTTTCGTGTCTACCAATTAACCTAAGATCAGATTCTAGGTTGCTTTCACTACTCTAGAACAAATTAACCAAAATCTAGATGAAAAACTTTATTGATTCAATCCTAACAATCTAACAACCTAACAATTCATGAATTCCTTTGAAAACCCTAAACCTAACAAGAGATCTACTCAGACATGGTGAATGAAACAAACATCATGAAATCAATAGATATCATTAAAGAAATCAATAGAAGAAGTAAAGGAGTTCTGAATCTTTTCTAAAGGAGGTTTTGATTCTTCTCTCCTGCCTCTCTACAAATCTCACTCTCCAAAATAAAGCTTAAGTCTTAACAAAACCCTAAAAACTCAAAATATATGTCTTAACCACGAACTGGGCTTAATTGCATAAGGGAAACTTCTGGGCCGAATCTGCTAATCTTCTGAACTTCAATTAAGCGTGAAATTCAATTGCCGTCAGATATTGGTGTCGATCGACACCCGAAGTTGTGACGCTCGACACTCACACCAAATATGCTCTCCCGGTACGTTCCTTCGGCACATCTTCTCCAAATGCTCCCAAATGCTCCAAAAAGCTCCAATCCATGCCAAATAGCTCCTAATCCTGAAATGACTCAAAAAGACTCGAAAACACTATAAAATTATATAAATAAGACTTATATCATGGCCAAAAACCCGTAAAAACCATGATATATCAACTCCCCCAGACTTGGCCTTTGCTTGCCCTCAAGCAAAATAGAAACTTAACCTGTAAAAGAAGTTTGAAAACGCGGGAACTCACTAAACTGCAGGAAACTCTTCTTTGCACTCTTCATCGCCTTGACTCTAGAACTTACTTTATGTACTTTGCCTATGAGAAACATCAACATTCCTTACTCTAATCCCACAATCCTCAGGAATCTCCAGTCTCTCCATTGTCATCTCTTTACATAAATTAAAACAAGTAAAGATGAATTCTTACCAAGGGAATATCGATCAATGGCATATGGACTCTTCTCAAACCAAGACATTCTTCGTATGATTTCACTTCTTCTCCCTTTTCTCACTTCTAAGGTAATCGACATCTCCCTACTTTTCTAGGGTATCATTTTATTTTTTCAACGATTCCTTTTTCTTCAAATATGCTCTCCCAGTACGTTTCTTCGGCACATTTTCTCCAAATGCTCCCAAATGCTCCAAAACGCTCCAATCCATGCCAAATAGCTCCTAATCCTGAAATGACTCAAAAAGACTCGAAAACACTATAAAACTCTATAAATAAGACTTATATCATGGCCAAAAACCCGTAAAAACCATGATATATCAAGGTCACGCAGCGTCTTGGTGGAAGCTGACTAAAGCCACTCGCTCTCGTAGTGGTAAAGATTCTATCCGTTCGTGGGAAAAGCTTAAAAAGAAGTTGAAAGAGACTTTCATGCCATACAATTATGATCGCACTATTTATACCAAGCTACAAAATTTGAGACAAGGCTCGCGTGCGGTGGATGAATATGCTGAAGAGTTTCATTTGTTATTGATTCGAAATGAGATTTATGACAGTGAGGTTCAGCTTGTTTCACGCTTCATTGGTGGCTTACGACTGCAACTTCAGAACTTGATGTCTCAATTCGACCCGGATACGGTTCCAGAGGCTAATCGTCGTGCGGCATCGTTCGAGCAACAGCAGCGTTCACCATCGTGGTCTACCCCTACCTCACGTGCGGGTAGTACTGACATCGGCCCCTCTCCCGGCGGGTTCTCACCTCGGGAAAGTTCTGATTCCTCCAAACCCGATACAAAACCTGTGGTGAAAGATGCGGAAGAAGGTCTTCGCCGGTCTTCTCGTAATGCATTGTGATGTTTTGCTTGCGGTGAGCCTGGTCATCGCCAAACCGCTTGTCCCAATTATAAGAGAGGTGGTTTATATGCTGAGGAGAACCCCAAAGACGATGATGAAGAGTTTGATGATGATACCGTGGTAGAAAAGTCAGCAGAAGGTGTCATTCATCCCACTAGTGGAGACCATGGCATTTCATTGATATTGGATCGCCTCTGTCTCCCTCCACAACAGCGGGAAGAACATTGGCTCTGGACTTATAATTTTTGCTTGACTTGTACTATACGAGATCGAGTTTGTGTCTTTATCATTGACTCGGGGAGTTCTCGGAACGTGGTCTCCTCTTCGGCTCTCCAAAAACTTGGAATTCCCACCAAACCTCACCCGACTTCAAACTCCCTCACTTGGTTTCAAGATGGTATCGCGGCGAAGGTTTCTCATCGCGCGTTAGTTCCAATTCCTAAGGCACCTCTTCCTCCATCTGTCGTCACCACAAGCACTATACTCTGCTCTCACACTGACTTTGAGCTTGCATTACGGGAGGAAGGTGTTGCCTTGGCGTTAATTCCTGTTTGTTCGTCTACCATGACGACGGAATGGGTAGTTCCTCCCGCATTCGACGTCTTGTTGTCTGAGTTCAAAGATGTTTTTCCAAGTGATTTTCCTTTCGGGCTACCTCCATTAAGGGATATTCAACATCACATAAACCTCGTTCCCGGAGCTACACTTCCTAACCGACCACATTATCGAATGAGTCCAAGCGAACATGAGGAATTGCGGCGTCAAGTGGAGGATCTTTAACGCAAGGGTCACATTCGAGAGAGTCTTAGCCCTTGTGTTATTCCTGCCTTACTTATTCCCAAGAAAGACGGTTTCTGGAGGATGTGCGTGGACAGTCGTGCCATTAATAAGATCATTGTTCGTTACCGCTTCCCCATTCCGTGTCTTGACGACTTACTGGACCAAATTGGCTAGGCGTGTGTCTTTTCCAAGATAGACTTGAAAAGTGGTTACCATCAGATTCAAATCCACCCAGGAGACGAGTGGAAGAATGCTTTTAAAACCCGCGAAGGACTCTTTGAGTGGCTGGTTATGCTATTTGGTCTATCCAACGCACCGAGTACTTTCATGCGGATAATGAATAAAGCCTTACGACCGTTCATTGGCAAGTTTGCCGTTGTCTATTTCGACGATATTCTTATTTTTAGCACGTCTTTGTCGGACCATTTGGTTCATCTTCGATCGATACTACTTGTTCTTCGTGCGGAACAATTCTATGGGGCTCAACAAAAATGTGAGTTTGGAACTTCGGAGGTGACATTTTTGGGTTACATTGTCTCCGATCAAGGTCTCTCCGTCGACTCCGCCAAAGTAGAAGCTATCAGGTCTTGGCCTTTGCCGAAGACGGCCACTGACGTGAGAAGCTTCCATGGGCTGGCCTCTTTTTATCGTCGTTTTGTCCAAAATTTCAGTTCCATCGTTGCACCAATCACGGATTGTATGCGTGAGGGCCGTTTGTTGTGGACGCCTGAAGCCACAGCTGCCTTTGAGTTGATTAAGCACAAGCTCACGACCGCACAAGCTAGGAATGCTTCTTGGATTGCTTTTCTTCAGCAATTTACCTTCTCCATCAAGCACACTTCAGGGAAAACAAACCATGTAGCCGATGCTCTCAGTAGACGTCACATGGTTCTTACCGCCATTCATACGACCGTTCCGGGATTCTCTGAATTTGCTGAGCTTTACAAGACCGATGCATTCTTTGCAAGATTGTTTTCTGAGGCGGAACAAGGTCTTTCTGATGACTACTCTCTTCATGATGGGTTCCTTTTTAATGGATTGCGTGTGTGTATTCCCGATTGCAGCCTTCGACATCAAATAATCAGCGAGCTACACAATGAGGGCCATGTGGGTCGTGATCGCACCTTTCATTTAGTATCCTCGTCTTATTTTTGGCCGACCTTGCGTCGTGATGTAACTCGTTTTGTTGAGCGTTGTCGGATTTGCCAACAGTCCAAAGGAAAGTCTACAAATGCTGGTTTGTATCTCCCTTAACCAATTCCTACGCAACCATGGACTGATATTAGTATGGACTTTGTGCTCAGACTCCCGCGTACTCAGCTTGGTCATGATTCAATTTTTTTTTGTGGTTGACCGTTTTTCTAAAATGGTTCATTTTATTCCCTGCAAGAAGACTACGGATGCTCTTAATGTTGCTACCTTGTTCTTTCGAGAAATTTATCATCTTCACGGGTTGCCGCAGTCTATTGGTTATGACCGTGACTCTCGGTTTTTTAGTCATTTTTGGCGATCCCTTTGGAAGCTCCTTCGTACTAATTTAGATATGAGTTCAGCATATCACCCCCAAACGGATGGTCAGACTGAGGTGGTTAATCGTTCTCTTGGCAATCTTTTGCGTTGTTTGGTGGGTGATCATATCAAGAGCTGTGATGCTCAGCTCTGTCAAGCTGAATTCGCACACAACCATGCATTTAGTTGGAGTCTTGGTTCCAGTTCGTTTCGTGTTGTTTATGGCATTGTTCCTCGCTGTCCGTTGGATTTGGCTCCTTTACCCGACCCTACTCGCTTTCATGGTCAGGCCGTGGATTTTGTTGAGAATTTGGAAGCGATTCATAAGCAGGCTCATGATCATCTTGTGGACGCGACGGCTTCGTACAAGTTCAAAGCGGATGATAAGCGTCGTGTGGTGGAATTTCAACCAGGTGTTCTTGTGTGGGTATACTTAACACGTGAGCGTCTTCCTCTTCGGGAGTACAACAAGTTGAAGTCAAAGAAGATTGGTCCTGTTGAAGTTGTGGAGCGTATCAATTCAAATGCTTACTGTGTTCGTCTTCCGCCTCATTTGCGTACTCATGATGTTTTTAATGTTAAGCATTTGTCTCAGTTTCATGGTGATAACGAGGCGCCTGATTCGAGGCTGAATCCTTCTCAAGAGGGACTTGATGCAGCGCAAAAACTCCTCTTGTTGGGCTTCGTCAAAGGTTTTCGTGCCCATCAAGCTTCTGTTCTTTTGTTTTTGCATTTCGTTTTAATTATCGGTTTTGATAAGGATTGCTTAGTTTTGGCTTTATCTCTTTTGTTAGGATTTTGTTTTGGATTTCTATCACAGCCCTATAATTAGGAGCTGCTGAACATTTGTAAGTTTCAGTTCATTTGCATTAATCAGAAAAGACCAAAAAGAGGTAGATTTCTACCCAAAGAGCTTTGTAACCAAGGCCATGCAAGGAGGACTTGCGACCCTTGTGTTGATCTTGATTCCCTGAAACGATCTCCACACTCTCCTATCTCTTTGTTTCATCACTTCGTCTCTTCCCCGTTGAAGTCGTTAGTGCTTTGTTTCGAAGTCGTTATCAAAATTGAACAATACTATTACTTAGTAAATATTAACGTTGCTTGGGCAAAAATTTCTAGATTACAGGCCCGGACCAGGGGGCAGCAATAAGTAAATATTTTGACTTTTCAAGTTATTTTATAAATGTAAAACCTTCATACTCTAGATAAAAAAAAAAATCAAACGACGTCTCCTATTTCGATACCTCTTCCAAGTAAATTTGGAATTTCTGCTTCAGGCTTTCGAGATGAACAACAACTGTCCTGATGAAAAATATGTGTGGCCATGGGCTGGTATTTTAGCCAACATACCAACGAGGATTGGGAATGAAGGTAAGCCATCTGGTCAAATGTCACATTTATTTGGAATCGGAGGGGACATTATGGTTTTGCTTTGGTTGAATTTGGAAAGGATTTTACAGGATTTGAACACTCTATGAGTTATGAATTAGACTGTCATGGGAAGAGAGATTTTGTAGAAGGTAACGCTTATTTCTGAATTTTTCAGTGTTTTGATTTATAGTCAAATGATTTCTTTGGCATTGTATTATGATTTATAGTCAAATTATTTCTTTGGCATAAATTTATTTCCTGGATAGGTTTTCACCCTAAAAACGAAAAGGTTTTTGGGGTGGTTGCGAGGGAGAACGATTATAGTGTAAGGGGAGCTGTTGGGGATCATCTTAACAAGTACAAAGCCCTTAAAAGTATTTCACAGCTAGAGGGAGAAGAGGCACCTCGTTCAAAATATGACTCAATTGATTGTGATGAAGAGGCAAGAGCTTGCACTGAGAGTTATTGATACTTACCGTATCACAAAGAGTTTGGAATCGCATAGCAATCAGTTAAACTAAATTTACAAGAAAGGTAATTCATTTTGTTCATGGAGTTTAATGATTTGGAAATCAAAACGAATTAGGTTTTAAAGCAGATTCTATTTGTTTTTCTTGCTGACATACATTTTTGGGTGTCGTCCTTATGAAAAGTGAATGAAGAGATACACACGAATGGGGAACTGTTTTATCAACATATTCAGGAAGGACATGAAAAGGCTATGTTAGAACTAGAGAAAAAAGCGGGAAGAGCTGCTGGAGCGTGCTAAACAAACCAAGCAACGTGGAAAACATAATTGAAGATGAGATGGAAACAAATCAGGCTTGAAACAGAAATCGTAATTAATTTGTTGCTTTAAGATTAGAACAAAAAGATCATAAGACTGAGTAAATATGTTACCTTTTGTTGTTTTCGAATAAAGAGGCTATGTGGTATCAAAAAGAAGCGGCTGAGGAAACTATGAAACTGAAAAGCACCAGGCAAGTACTTCGTTAGGTTTCATGAACAAGCAATAAAAACTGAGTTCCAGATTCAACTTTTGAATTTCTGAATCATGAAAACTTTGCAGAAAGAGAAGGAGATGCTTCATGACAGGATAATGGAAATGCAAGCGAAAGTAAATCAAAAGCACGAGTTGGAGTTGGAATTAGAGATAGAGAAGCATAAAGGTAACATCAATGTATTGAGTCATATGGTGGGGAGTAATGGAGATGCCGAGTTAATGGAGAAGATGGTCAAGACTCATATAGAGTTTGAGGCTAGGGATACGACTCTCCAAAGCCAAATGATGACGCTGGTAAAAAAAAGAACGTGTGACCAACAATGAGTATTGATAACCCTATATTTTTATACTCTTAAGCATATGTTTTGTGCATTATTTGCATGTCTAGATCTCTACTTTTTAGGATTTTTAGTCTCTTTGCATTATATTTCGCATCTAAGATCTTTAGCATAGGGATTTGCATATCATCTGCATTTTAGAGCAAAACAGGCACACTCGGACACTGCAAAGCACGGACCCGATCGAGTGTGTCCAGCCCGACCAAGCGAGCACGATCAAGCACCCGGACTCACAGGAGAAAGCTGAACACGGACGAGCCGAGAAAGGACCCGAATGAGCCCAACATGCACCCGACCGAGCGCTCTTTAAACCGACTTTGTAATTTGTCTTTTTGTGTTTTATGGCTTCCTGCCCTTAGTATAAATAGACCCCTTGGGTCATTAAGCCAAAAATCGAGTTTTATTAGGGTTTTTCTCTGTAGCCACCAAACATTTCCAGAAACTTGTAATCTTTATATCTTTTGATCTATTGAGTATTTGGAGTTGTTTCTTTATAATATCTTGCTCCTTAGATCATTATCTATCTAGTTATGCAAGATTCAAAGATTTCTGGGTTTATGTTCTTCATGATGAATTCCAGATCTGAGTAGTTTTTTGGGTTTAGAGGATGGGTTAGGTGATGAGGAATCTTAGTTTCTAGGGATGCTTAAGTATAGATTTAGAGAGATACCTTCTGGATTAGGAGATCTTAATGCTATCTTAGCATTAACCATGTGGGAATAGATCTTAGACATTCCAGAACTCAAAAGGTGTTCAAATGGAATGTCTGATCAACTAATACCAGAGATCTGTTTGCTTGCCCAAGAAATTGGTTGTAAAGAGTAGATTGACATTAATGAGCTTGGTCTTTATGCATATCTATAGTATGTTTCATCAATGAAAGTTGAGATTAGGAAGTGCTATAGAGCTGATAGTCTTTGCCAAGAGATTGGACTAATTAGGTTAAGTGGTTCATTGTCTAGGATTAGATCTATTTGAGCATGTTAAGCATCCCCATGAGATTAAGAGGATTCATCACCCTATTAGCCCATCCTCAAGACCTTTCTTTATCTGATTGTTTACTTGCTTCATTTCTATTTTCATTATTGCTTCTGTAGTTCCTGCATCTTTTGTTTATTTTCAGTTTTGTTCTTAGATCTTTTTAGTTTACATTCTATAGTTTATTTTTATGCATTAGAGTTCTTTAAACCAAACCTTCTATTGCTTGGCTTGACTTTATTAGTACTACTATATCTTAATTGCTTGCAAATCATCCATTTGGATCGATAACCTCTTATGCTACATCGCATTGGGGAATTGAACTCCAAGAGCACAAAAAGCTTGCTTCAATTTGGCGCGCTGCCATTTGGATGTTATTTGTTCCATTTAGGTCAAGTTCTTTCTATTTTGTTTACATTCGATCACTGATTTCTACCTTTGCTACTTGTCTGTTTTGCATTTCAGGTACACTCGACCGAGCTACACTTTGCGCTCGACCGAGCTACACTCTGCACTCGACCGAGTTTCCTACCAATTCGATCGAGCCTGACCACGTGTTCCTGATCGAGCCACCTTGCATGCACACCAGATCCAAGGGCAACCAGAACCTACTCAATTACCTCAACAACATTGACCGCTTGCACAGACAACTTCGAACGCGTTCAAACATCAGACATAAACACTCAGCCAGCATAGATGGACCCTCCACCAAGGGTACCCATACTTATTGGAGCAGGAGATCGCATTGGCAGTAGCCTCACCCTTCTCCCTCCTGGCTGCTACACCCCTCCACCAAAGGTGAGCCTTACCCGCGAGGTACGCTTCCAGGCACTGCAAAGAATGAAAATAGCCCTCCAGCTTCAATCTCCACTCATCAGCTGCAGATGGATTAGTACCACCAAGAAAAGCACTCATCCCGAGCCTCTGCATATGCTCCAACATACTCAGGTAGTGCGGCTGCTCAACCACCGCACTCACACCATACTACATACCTACACAACTGGCTGCATAACTCGAACCGATGGATGCACACCCACTCTAACTAGCTGCACTCTGACAACCCATAGTGGTCCCACTGGAGCCTGCACTAGCACCACACCCGGTAACCGCTCCAGCAACTGCGTCAACAAATCTGTAGGACGATCATCTCAACCCTGGGCAACACCTACTGGAACACCCCCTACAGGGTTCCTAGCCGCACCTGCTGGAAGACCCTCAACCAGGTTCCCAGCAAAACCAGGACCGCCCAACGGCCCCTCCTTATGCGCCTACGACCCGCCGACAACATTAGCCGTGGTCCTCTGGCCCACGCTCTCCTCGCTCCCCGAGGCAGCAACCAAATGTCTCCTATGACTGCGCCCGCGACCCCAACTACGACCCCAGCCATCAGTTCCTCTACCTTCAACCATCTACACTAACACAACAGAGGCTAAGAACACATGGTAAAAACACATTTTACCAAACAAACACTTACCATTGAATCTCTTTAAAGGCTCGGAAGGGGTGATCTAGACACTAGCTCTGCAAGAACTCTGAAATCGCATCTTCTTTCCTTAGAGACCGATTCAAACACTTTCAGGCTCTAAACTTGAATCCTAAATCAGCAGTAGACACAAAACAACATCCATAGCACACAAACAAGCCAAAACACAACAATTCCAGCCACACAAATCAATCAAACACACATCTAAAAAGTCTTATGCGCCAAGATCAACCATGGTCATGCACTCACCTGGATGTGGATTGAAGGATTGGAAGAATAGAGAAGAAAACAGCAAGAACAAGAGGCTCCTTGAACCATAGCCATGAAATCAACCTTCCCCCTTGGTAGAACATCCACGAGCAGCCAAAGAAACCTCTAGAAAACTCTCTAGAACCTCTCATTAAGCTTCAAAAACAAGCCAACACACAACTCTCTCTATCTCGTTTGCCTTTAGAAACGTCCAAAGCCAAAAAGTGAGAAGAAAGTGGCTGCCCTGTAGTCTTATACTGAGATTAACGCTTTCCCTAAACCAATTTTGGTTAAACCGACGATTTATAACCAAACCGCCCAAACCAAAATTTTTTGGTGTCGATCAACACCCAAAATTGGTTTCGATCGACAGTAATAAAATTCCAGACACGGGTGTTACAATTACCATTCAACTACTAAAACTACAACCGACTGCTACCACGATTTAACAATCCTTGACCCAACCCGGCCAATACACCAAAATCCCGAGATTGAACTAATCATCAACCTCCGAGTTCTCCATCTAGTCTCTACGCATGGCCTCCGCGTAATAGACCTCACAACTCCTCGTTCTCAAGTCGCAACCTTGAGCTGTACCTCTCTCACTCTTAGACCGTAGTCTCGGATCGTCACCCTCGAGCATTTCTGGTATCCAGGGAACTAATCATCCCCTATGAGAACTAATCATCTCATCTACCACTCTCAGGTCGCAACCTTTGAGTCAACGATACACCCGGGGAACTAATCATCCCCTCCAGGGAACTAATCATCCCCTCAAGAGAACTAATAATCTCTCGTGAGCAATTTTCTAAACACCTCCAGCATCTCATGATCAGAAAATATAACCTTAAAATCACAAAATATCAAATTCTCAACCTAAACTATATGAAATCAGCCAAAATCAACATATACCGAAATAGTGTTAGTTAACCACTTAACGGCGATGAGTGAGCCGACACCGTGGAAATGACGTATAGTTTAGGTTGAAAATTTGAATTTTTTTTTGAGTTTAGGTTGCTATTTACCGTGTATCGTAGTTTGCGTATAAAAATACCGCCAGCAAAAAGTTTGGGTTAATTTTCGCTATTTTCTCTACTTAAACACTATATAGTGTTTAAGTATTATTAATATTTTAACTGTAAAAAAATTTAAAATATTTTAGTTACATATAAAGTGTAAGATATTATCAAATGTCTCTCAATAAGTATCTCGTAATTTAAATAGTGAAAAAGCATGAGAGAGAATGAAAAAAGTTTCAGAAACGCATAAATTGTTTTGAGAAATTTGACAGATGGCTTTTTGTGATTGGACAAATCTTATAGTTTTAATTCAAATCTAAATAATTAATTAAAATACATCAAAATTATTAAAATACAATATTTAAATATTGAGAGGGGTTCTAAACAGTGCGATGCTTTTATCATAATAAAAGATAAGGGTTCATGCTACAGCGCAGAAGAATATTTACAAATACATACGATCCATAACAGATAAGAATATTTCATTGCAGCGCAGTCGATAACGGTGATTCATATATTTGTTAAATGAGTTTTTATAAAATAGTAGAAGAAAAAAGCGAGTCAATGGTAATATAATGTGTTTTGATACAATAAAATAAAAAATAAGAGAGGGAAATTTTAATAACCTACAAGATGACTCCAATAGAGATTGTAGAGCTGAAGAAGCAGCTGGAAGAGTTGTTAGGTAAGGGGCTTTATCCGGCCAAGTACTTAAATGTGGGGAGTACTAGTGTTGTCTGTTAAAAAGAAAGACGGGAGCTTCCAGTTATGTATCAATTATCGGGGGTTGAAATGGGTCATTCTGAAGAACAAGTATCCTTAGCTGCGGATTGATGGGTTGTTGGATCATTTAAGAGGGGCTACTTAGTTATCCAAAATTTACTTGGTGTCGGGTTATCATCTGATCTTGTTAGATGAGGCGGATGTTTAGAATACGGCTTTTCAGACGAGGTATGGAGACTACGAGTTTGTGGTGATGCCATTCGAATTGAGGAATGCACCACCATTGTTTATGAGATTGATGAACAACGTGTTTCAAGAGTATCTGGACGAGTTTGCGATCATCTTTATCGATGATATTTTGGTGTATTCTAAGAGTGCTAAGGAGCACGACGTTCACTTGCGGGTGGTGTTGGAGCAGCTGCAGGAGAAGAACATGTTCTCTAAGGTTAGCAAGTGCAGTTCATGGCAGGGGGATGTTGGTTTTCTAGGTCACATTATCTCTACAAATGGGATTTTTGTGGATTCAAAAAAGATTCAGGCTATCAAAGAATGGCCAAGGCCAAAGAATGCTATTGAGATTCAATTTCATCATGGCACAAAACAAAAATATTCCAAATATGTATGTCCCAAATCTTTGGCTTGTCCTTTTAACTTGTCCTAATACTTGAAGGAGCAGTTCTGGAATAATAATGAAGAGTTGGTGAAGGAAGAGAAGATTGGAGTGAAGAGAATGGGGAGCATAAACCTTGAACCGTTTTTGGTGCAATTATGAAGAAACGTAGAGTTATTGGATCAAGTGCAAAATCTGATTTGAGGCTACGATATTGTCTTCATTGTGGGAACAAATTATACGAGATGTGCAATGGTATCCTTTTAAAGTCATTGAGTGTAATGGAACAACAAAGCTTTGGACTACAAACACTACTTACATATCTTAAAGATGGCTTTCTTTTCTGTCCCTTTTATATATTTATCTCCCAAAATTAAATGTGAAATGCAGAGAGTGGCGGGTAAAAACGATAAGGAGCTTCAGCAGCTGAAGGAAGAGTATTGTGGTGAAGTTTTTGATGTAGTGGTAAGAGCAAAACAAGATATAAAGGATTACAATGGGAGTGGTAGCTATTTGTCGGCAGAGTTTTGGAACTATGAAGAAACCGAAAGGCGACACTAGAGGAGGCAGTAGATTTGATGTTGAAGATAAGGTTGACCCTTGATGTTAAGGGGACGAAACGAAAGAAGCTTTCAGATGTACCATATGGAACACATAATAATTAGTAGTATTGCTTTTTAGTTTCGTAATCTTTTTGTTGGCTTTCATAAAAACAATGGCTATGCAAGGTTTTTTGTATAACAATAGCAAATTTGGAGCCATATTCAATTGCGTTTTTTTTTTACTTATATAAAAAGGTATAAAAATGTACTACTCTAATTAAATATCCATAGTTTTAGAATTTTTATTAGTTTAGATATATCCATTATTAAAGCATTAAAAAAAGATTATTGCAAGGGGTAATTCTGAATGTTGGAAGTTGAAAGATCGTGTATCTTCATATGACATTGGTGTCTCTATGTAGTTACTCTTCATTTGTCTATAAAAGAAGATTTTAAGAGATACACAAAACAATCTGTGATATCAACCCCGATTTATGTGATCTAAACCTGCTAGGTATGTGTTCCGATTTATGCTTCCATATAATATTATAGCAGTTTCAAACAAAATCTTATGGTGTTGTTGTTTATTTCCTTTTTCTTTTGTGTTATGTTTTTTTTTGTTTTTTGTTTTAAGGATTGGTGAATAGTCATATAACGGTGGCTGTGTATATTAGTTTGCAAAGATATATGTAAAATTAACGAGTTATCAATTGACTTGTCGGTGAAGATACTATCGATTCTTCATTTTAATGATGTTGTCTCCACTAGTGCTTTATCAAAGCGATGGGGTTTTGTTTTGACCTGGATGCCTAACATCGAGTATGATTCTGTTTATTTCGAATAAACTCATGCATTTCAAGAATGTCTTCAAAAGAATTTGGCATTACATAAAGCTCTAGTCATTGAAAGTTTCTGTCTCCAACTTAAAGGTGGGTTATTTCAGTCTGATGATGTCAAAAAGTGGCTTACAATTTCTGTTTCTCGGTATGTGAAAGAGTTGAAAATCTTCAATAATTATGATTTTTTTCTTTCGCGGTCGCGGTCACGTAATGATTGATGATGATCCCAAGCCAGTTGTAAAAAAGAAAAGGTGAGAAACAAAACCAATGAGTTGCTTGTTGCTTCGTGGTGATTGTTTTAGATAGAGATGGAGTAGGCCTGACATAAATGATGAAGGGTTGCATGGATGCTTGCGCTTGCTATTGCTTGCATCATCCATGATAATCTTCATCTTTTGTGTCAGTTACTCATATTTCATTCCTTTTAATAAATTGGTCGTGCTCTGATATAAACATGCATTTTATGTACCTCTCCGATTCCAACATGCACTCATATTTTCTATCTAGTTTTTTTTATATTTTTAAATAGAATATTTGTAATTTAAAAAACCTAGAAACGAGATTGTTTGGAAAATCCTGACGTGGCGTCTATGATCAAAAATATAAAAATACATATAAATAAATAAATGAAGATTATAGGAAACATTCAACTACATTTTACACTCATATTTATTATAAAAAGAGGTTTTTTTGTTAAGGAAATAAATAAATTTTGATAATAAACAGGTGGTTATTATGAACCAATACAACTCTCTGAAAGCATGTAATATACATGTATATATATATATATATATATATATATATGTGTGGTGTTGAAACGTGAGTCTTTACGGTTTTTTTCTCATTTGTGAGAGAAACACCACTGAATAAAAACATTAAAGAAATTAGTGATCTTTTTCATCAATGATCACGTAAAAGCAATATAGATTAAGGGAAGAAAAAATCAATATGTGAAAAGACTTGAATCCATCATCCTAATCAAGTAATAGATGAAGGTTAGTGTTTCTTCTTTTACAAGAAACTGTTAATGGTTGAATTAATTTGAATATAGATGATCTTTGGAATTTAAATTTCATAACAGAAATCATTAGAGAAATAAGATTAATATTTGGTATCATACCAAACTACATTTCTTTAATTCACCGTTAATCAAACGTACTTTTTTTTTTTCTTGATCGATTATGAAAGTGTTCATATATTCTGGGAATTAGTTTTGCTTCATACACATACGAGTGTGTTTAACATAAGTCCTGAATAAATTCTTGTTGATGGTTAATACATGAGTGTGAAAGGTCACAATTAAAGTTTATTGAATATATGGAGTAGTCGAAACAAGGATTAGTGATATGATCCTAGTGAGGAATCAATCCCAATTTCGGCACTAAGAAGATCTTGAGTGGATATTCTCGAAATAGAAACGACACACAACTCAAAGACGAGATGATGGATTGAATGACGCCACAAAAGGATGCGGAAAAGCCTTTTGATAAGTCGAGAAGATAAAAATTCGAAATACGAAATTGGATCCATGATCTACTTTTAGAAGAGAGATTTTGATTAAAAAAAAAAAAAATTTAGATGAGTTCTCATCATAGATTACAATGGGTTTATAAAGAAGAATGAAGTCTGGAACACACTCACAAGACTACCTTGGAAAATTAAAAGAAATAAAGACTAGTTTGTTAGTTTAAAGTTCCACTTCTTGGCTCCAGAATGACTCTTAAAATGTTATTTTGTCAAACCTCTTGACCAGCAAATTACCCACTTGATTTCGGCTATTCTTGGGCTTGCAATAGGTATAAACCAAGTTGGACTTGATATATATTCCATAGGGCCAACTTCTGAATGTTATACCATGGTTTGGATCATCAAATAGGTGATTTGGATGTGAATCATTTGCCTCATTAAAAACTTTTCAAGAAAAACCCATTGGGACAAAATTTGACAAGGGAAAAAGAGTACAAATGAGACACATCCCCATTTGATGATGATTACAAGGTTATTTAACCCGATAACTTAACCGAAGTAAAGTATATGCGGGATCGATCACAAGGAGCAAGGTTACACTAAAGACTTCTGAGACTCGTTCTTAGCTAAATCGGAACGGATTTTTGTTTGGTATTTGAATTTGTAAATAAGAATGAAAAAGTAAAGTGAAATTAAACTTATAAATTTATGACATTGGGCAGCAGGGTATTTTAAGAGAATCAATGAATAACAAATAAAACCAATAAGGAATTCAAACATGAAGAATCGTTCTTGAACATTAACAGAAGTTTAGACTAATTCTCTTTCAAGACATTAATCACTAAATTTAACTATTCAATTACTAAACTCTCATTTGTAATTTCATAGCCAAATTCACATTATCAAACAGGTTCATTTGGTTCACAAAGCATTCTAACATAAACTCTCGCAGGTTAGAAATACTATGATCAATTTACATTCATTCAAGCATTTTATCGAACATCTCTGAAACACATAAAAGCCTAAGTTCTAAAACAGGGTAATCAATCATATTCTAGCATTGAGAAAATGTAAATTGAAGAACCAAAAGATTGAGAATTCCCTAAGACATCTAATCTATCAAATCATTGAATTCTCCTACTTGGAACCCTAAAACCCAATTAGAAGACTACTCAAAGATAGCAATTGAAACAAAGCAAATAGATATGAAAGAAAACATGATGAAATTGCAAATATAATAAGAAAAGGTTTAGAAATCTTCTCCAAGTGTCAAGAGGATGGATTCTTTTCCCAAAATTGTTTTGAAAGCAAAGAACAATGTTTAGAACTCAAAAATATGAAGGATGGAGAGTAAAAAGTCGAGCCTAGGGTATAAAAACAATAGGAGAGAGTTGGATCGGTTTTGGAATGTTTCGGGTCAAATTTGGGCTTAAAACTGCGTATGGGAAAAGGACCGATCGATTCAAGTGGTGGACCGATCGGTCTGCCACGTTCTGGAACTTTTGTCGCGTCCGGAGGAGGATGGACCGATCGGTCTAAAAGTGGAGCGATCGGTCTGACCCTCTCTGCTTCCGATTTCTGCATCTGCTTCAGTTACTCGCCAGAATGACCTGTCTTCATTAAATTGGGTCTAACTCTTAAATGCACCGTTAGATTTCCTTGAAAGCACTTGCAAATACAAGCTAACATCTGTCTCCATCTTGTGTCAAAATATGAGAAAGATCTAACGGTGGAAAGTCGTCCATCTGATCCAAAACATATGAGACTTCTACATGAATCTGCATCTCCAAATGTGTGTTTGCATCCCAAAACGGCTTATTTTATTCCAAAACAACCTAAAACCTGTAAAGACTCTATAATGGACTAAAAGACTCTAAAAACACACTTTGACTCAATAAAATTATAAAATGAAGGAAAATAAATACTTAAAACCGTTAAAAACACAATATATCAACTCCCCCCGCCTTAGATTCTTGCTTCTCCTGAAGCAAAACAAAAATCTTAACCAGGAGAAGAGGTTTGAAAACATGAGAACTCACATATTCTTTTGGGATCATGGTCTTAATCAATTGCCTGCAAACCACTATCACAAAGTTTATATCAAACCGTACAATAATGTACCACCATGACATCATGAAATCCCTAAATCACAAAGTACTTCAGAATCAATTCACTTAACCTTTTAATATTCATTAATAGTTGCATGCACTCTCACAAAGGGGACATTGAGCACGTTATGGTTTAGGTGTACAAGCAGTTTAGGTGGCTCGAGTGTTTAAGGTTCAGCAATAATATGAACGGATGCAAATCATTATGCAAAATCACAGTGAGACACAGACCAATTGAGAGGTACATAACTTCCCCCTAACTCGGATTACCCTAACCACATCGAATCCCAAGCAAAATTGGATCACCTTAACCAATTCAAACCCCAAGCAAAATCAAGTATAGTAGATGCTTTGATAATAAATCCAAAACAATGACTTTTCCGGTTCCATTCTTTCTCCCTTCCCGTTCTTTTTTGTTTTCGTTTTTTTTGTTTTTTGTTTTTTTGGCGGGGGAGTGGAACCGGTTCTCGTATCACAAAATGCATCAACAAAACTCAATCATGATATCTCAGCACATGCTTAACAATATAACCATAAGAAGTCAATGTCATTCATCCCAAACAACTACAACTACAATCCTAATTAAAGGAAAAATATGTCAGTATGTATACTCTATAGTTTTTGCACATGAATGCACATGATGACAATGACATAAGAATGCATGTGGTCTGAAGCATGGATAGGGCTAAAGGTGTGATACTAGACTAAAGATGAGTCTAGCCATTGAGAGTTTACAAAGAGTGGTAAAATAACATGGACTAAACTCTGAATGTATGATCCATTACATGATTACCAACCCCTTGGTTTTGATATGATAATGTATCAAAACTAGTGAGGTTAAGATAACATCTTTCCCATACTCTATATCCGTTATATGCTTATAATCTGGTTCAACCGGTTCCTTAGCTTTGAGCTGCTCCTCCTTGGCTACAAGCTTTTTATCATGTTCAAAATCCTTTGTTCTATCAGGGATCACATCAATTATAAAGTTTGGAACATGTACTATGTAATATTGAGTTAAGCATTCGATTTCTATGAGGAAAGGTCCTAATTATTTTCTGTTTCAATAATGAATCGTTGGTTGCAATAATGAACAGTTGTTATTATGATTCTATGCATATTCATTTACGTATGGCTTGTACATGGGCATGACACTTATAAGTATATTTAAAGCCACTTGAATTAAATTGTTATGGGAAATTGATTAATATTTTCGTAATTTAGTGGAATTGACTGGAATTGATATGGCTTAAACTGGTTAGTTTAGTTATTGCCTCGTTTGTTTTTTCTAAATTACATCTGTTGTGCGTTTAGTTAAAATGGGTAATTTAGGTTATAAAATATTAACATTATAATTAGATAATTTTACCCATTAAAATTGTTTTTATGTTTATATTGTATATACACATATACACATTAGAAAAATGTTCATTTAATTGATCATGATTAAAGAGATGCTAAATAAATAAAAAGAGTTAAGTTTGATTGATCAATTTTTTTGTTATCAATATTTTGGAGATCACCCAAAAGGTGGATCATTTAATATAGTTAATAATATGAAAATAATTAATCATTTCCAATATAGTCAATAATATGTATACCCAAAGGTAACATGTTTATTTGATTATTTATAAATGTTAAATTTTAGCATCGTTGAAACTGCTTGTGTTTAAATATTGTCCAAAGGTCATTTAAATTCATGATTTAATGTTAAAGTTAGGCATTAAGAGTTTGTATAACAGTGTCAAAGCACTAATAGGTAAGAATGTTTAAATGTTTGCAGCTTCATCAGATTTGTATATATCAGCTAACTGTGTTTTAAAGTTCAGTGGGCAGAATTATGGTGACTGGTCAGAACAGATCCATTTTGCATTGCGTGTAATGTCTTTGGACTCTGCAATACTAAGGACAACATTATTGGGGGTATCTTAGGAGGCTAAGATAGCCTCCTAAGATACCCCCAATAATGTTGGTCTAACAGATGATGAACCTCCAGCCAATACAGTAGATAGCTCCGAAAAGAAAAAATCTCGTTATGAGAGTTGGGAGCGATCTAACAGGCTGAGTTTAAACCTTATAAGGATGACAATGGCAGAAATTGTTAAGCCAACTATGCCTAAGACAGAGAAAGCAAGGGAGTTCATACAGAAAATTAAAGATTGTTCACAATCAGATTTGGCTGACAAGTCGGTTGTAGGAAGTCTCATGAATGAACTTACTACCAAAAACTTTTGACTGGTCTCAACCAGTTTATGATCATGTGACCCACATGTCTAACTTGGCAGCAAGGTTATCAACCTTGGGAACGGAAGTTCATAAGAATTTCTTGGTCCAATTCATTATGAACTATTTACCTTTTGAGTTTAGCTAGTTCCTGGTGAATTACAACACGATTAAAGATAAACAGAACTTTAAGGAATTAAAGGCTATGTTGGTTCAGGAGGAAGAGAGAATTAAGAAAATGAAAAATCATGTCGCCAATCTTGTGGGGTTTGGAAATGCTAGCAGCACTAAAGGAAAACCAAGTAGGAATGGCAAGACAAAGGATAAAGCTTTCATGAAAGGACCTGAAAGTCATATCCATAAGGAAAAGAAGTGTTTCTTCTGCAAGAAGATGGGAGACTTCAAGAAAGAATGTCCGAAAGGAAGGCTTGGTTTGAAAAGAAAGGGATTTAGTCCGATTCAACCCATAAGAGGACCTGAACAATTCTTGAAGGCATTAAGACTTATAGGTTTGATCTTGGACACTGGTTGTCATGTAGATCTTGAAGGGTATCTCTATGTACTTGAGTGTGCTATAAATCTTGTTTTTGTAAGTAGGTTGGACGATTTAGGTTTTAGTTTTAGGATTGGACATGGTATTTTCTCATTATACCTGAATGATAACCTTTATGGAAGTGGTACTTTGTTTGATTTGCTTTATTGGTTCAATCTTGGTGATATTTTTATGAATCTTTTTTTAATATTGAGAGTCAAGGCATTAAACGTAGTGCATCTAATGAAAGTTAAGCTTTCTTGTGACATCAAAGATTAGGTCATATTTCCAAAGAAAGAATGATGAGGTTGGTAAAGAATGAAATTCGTCCTCAATTGGATTGCAGTGACCTAATTGTGTGTGTGTGCAATGCACTAAGGGAGAGCAGACCAAACATCCTATAAGGAAACCAACCACAAGAAGTACTCAACTTCTTAAGTTAATTCACATTGATATTAATGGTCCATTCGATGCTCCGTCTTGGAGCGGTGAAAAATACTTTATCACTTTTATTGATGATTACTCATGTTATGGGTACACTTATTTGTTGCATGAAAAATCTCAGTCTGTGAATATCCTAGAGATATTCATTTATGAGGTGGAAAAGCAATTAGATAGAAAAGTAATAGTAGTAAGGTCTGATAGAGGTGGTGAGTTTTATGGAAAATTCACCGAAAGTGGACAATGTTTTGGTCCATTTGCAAAGTTACTTTAAAGTAGAGGCATTTGTACACAATATACAATCCTGGTGCTCTTCAGCAAAATGGTGTAGCTGAGAGGTGGAATCGTACTTTAATGGAAATAGTTAGGAGCATGTTAAGTATTAGTCATGTACCCTTTTCATTGTGGACATATGCATTAAAGACTGCAACGTATGTCTTAAACCGGGTTCCTAGTAAGGCAGTTCCTAAGACTCCTTTTGAACAGTGAACAGGAAGGAAACCTAGTTTAAGACATTTACGTGTTTGGGATGTCCAATAGAACTAAAGCCATATAACCAATATGAAAAGAAACTTTATTCTAGGATTGTTAGTGGCTTCTTCATTGGGTATCCAAAAAAATCAAAGGGGTATGTATTTTATTGTCTAAAGCATAATACAAGAATAGTTGAAACAGGAAATGATAGATTCATTGAAAATGGTCAAACTAGTGGGAGTGGTGAACCAAGAAAGGTGGACATTAAAGAAGTCCAGGTTGAAGTTTCTTCACCTGTTACACCTGAGGTAACACCTGAGGTAATTGTTCCTATTTTTTCAGTATAGTTAAATGACACAATTGAACAACATGATTATGTACCAAGGATACAAAGCTCAGTGGTGAGCTTGTACTAGGATAGAGATGATGGTTTCACAAGCTAGCGGTCGCTTCTCTCTTGTGAAAGAAAGATGGTCGAAACCAACTGCAAAGTACGTTCACGTCCAAGATGACCTTCGTTATGAAGTTCCCGAATGATTTGAAGACGCCAACTTGAATCTGGAACACAAATCCGCAGCCCTTTGAAAAGAAAACCATCGTGAATAGAATAATCATCAGTGTTACCTAGCTCAGCGTCCGAGAACACAGTTGCAAAGAATGAATTTGTCTTATATAATTCGGCAAAGGTTGCAAACCCCGGAACAGAGGCGTGAACAGTAGCCAAAAGCGTATGACGTCGGCTTAAAGCATCAGCTACCCAGTTGGTCTTTCCCGATTGATGCTTAATAGCGAATGTAAATTGTTGCAAAAATGCAATCCAAGAAGCATGTCGAGAAGAGACCTTAACTTGACTATCAAGATGTCGTAAAGCATCATGGTCTGTGAACAAAACAAAGTCGCGATGAACCAAATAATGTCTCCAATGTTTGATAGCCTGAACAATAGCATAGAACTCCACATCATAAGTGCTATAGCGTTGACGGACGCCGTTCAATTTCTCACTATAGTACGCCGCGGGAGGTTTTGTTGGCTTAGAACAGCCCCAATTCCAAGTTTGGAGGCATCACAATGAAGCTCAAATGGTAAAGAGAAATCAGGAAGTACCAAAATCGGAGCTGTAGTGAGCTTAACTTTAATTGTCTCAAACGCTGTTGTAGCCTCGGTTGTCCACTCAAACTGAGCGCCTTTCATACAATCCGTGAGAGGGGGCATGATTGTGCTAAAATTGTGAACGAACCGGCGATAAAAGGAAGCGAGGCCGTGAAAACTACGAACTTCAGTGATTGAGCGTGGAAAAGGCCAAGACATAATAGCTTCAACCTTGGTGGTGTCTACGGACAGTCCCTTGTCAGAGATGACATAACCTAAAAAATTGACTTCTCGGGTACCAAACTCACATTTTTGTCGCCCCGCAAATAATTTTTCTTGTCGCAAAACCAAGAGAACGTCACACAAATGAGAAAAATGTTCCGGAAGAGAAGCACTAAAGATGAGGATATCGTCAAAATAGACCACCACAAATTTTCCAATGAACGGACGGAGGGCTTGATTCATAACACGCATAAACGTACTCGGTGCGTTGGATAACCCGAATGGCATGATGAGCCATTCAAAGAGGCCTTCTCGTGTTTTAAAAGCCGTCTTCCACTCGTCTCCGGGTCGAATTCGAATTTGATGATACCCGCTTTTTAAGTCGATCTTGGAAAAAATACAAGCCGTACCGATCTGGTCAAGAAGGTCATCAAGTCAAGGAATCGGAAATCGATAACGGATGGTGATCTTGTTGATTGCCCGACTATCCACACACATTCGCCAAGAACCATCTTTTTTTGGAATGAGTAAAGCCGGAACAGCGCAAGGACTTAGACTCTCCCGAATGTGTCCTTTACGAAGCAATTCTTCCACTTGACGACGCAATTCTTCGTGTTCTTGAGGACTCATTCGATAATGAGGTCTGTCAGGAAGTGTAACGCCCGGTGAGAGGTCTATTTGGTGCTGGATATCGCGCAAAGGCAGCAGACCTAAAGGCAATTCCTCCGGGAACACATCTTTAACGTCGTCTAACACAGTCTCAATATAATCTAAAACCGGATCCGTGCGTGGTGAGGACTTTGATGAGAGGTTTACTAGAGCAAATTCCTTCCCTTCTTGCTGAAATTCCTTCTCAAAAGCTGTGTGAGAACAAAGAAGCGATGGGGCTATCACCTTGACTCGTTTTGTAGGCAGAGACTGCTCATAAGTAGTTGGAGTTGTCTTGAAGGCGTGTTCTTGTGAAGGTAAAAGCAGAATTTTATGAGTCTCCCAGATAAACTGATAAGTGTTCCGAAGACCATCATGGATAATCTTACGATCAAACTCCCAAGGTCTTCCCAAAAGAAGGTGACTGATATCCATGGGGGCGATATCGAAATAAAACCGCTCCTTGTAAAACGGACCAATGGAGAAAGACACCAACGACCGCTGAGAAATACGGGTAGCCACGCCGTTTTGGAACCAAGATTGCCAAACCAAGTTTCTCAACTGCAGTTGCGGAGATCACGTTACGACAGCTTCCAGAGTCAATGACAAACGTGCAAATCTTCCCCTAAATCGTACAAGTGGAGCGAAAGATGTTAGTGCGGAGCCAGTGTTCATCTCGCTGTTGAGGTGTTAAGCACAGATGGTGAAGAACGAGCGCTGGTCCCATATCGCCTATTGTATGATGTACATCGTCGTTCTGTTCGTTGTCCTCGTCCTCCGACGTATGTGTCTCATAGATAGGGTCTTTGTCCTCTGCGATTAAACCACGACGCGTTTGATTTGGGCAAGCCGTTTGACGGTGACCGGGTTCACCACATGTGTAACAACGGAGAGCATTACGAGAGGACCGACGTAAAACTGGTTCTTCTTCTTTATTTAAGACACGTGAATCAGATTTTGAGTGTTCTTGTGCGTCACGGGGATGTGGCGAGACTTGTTGTTCTGCAGGCCGGGGTCGAAACTTGGAAGAGCTCCAAGAAGCTGTTTTTTGTTGTTGCTCAAACGACGCAGCACGGCGGTGAGCTTCAGCGACAGTGGTGGGATCGAATGGAGTGAGAGAATTTTGCAGTTGTGGTCGTAAACCACCAATAAACCGGGACACCAACTGAACTTGAGTGTCAAAAATCTCATTCCTTGTCAACAAGAGATAGAACTCCTCTACATATTCTTCAACTGAACGAGAACCTTGTCGCAAGTTTTGGAATTTTGTGTATTGAAGACGGTCGTAATTATGAGGAAGAAACGTTTCCTTTAGCTTTTTCTTTAACTTATCCCATGTATTGATAGCAGCTTTGCCCGCACGAGTACGAGTGGTTTTGGTTTGTTGCCACCAAGAGGCTGCGTGTCCCCGAAATTTTGTAGCTACCAAAGCTACTTGACGACTGCTGGGACGCCTTTAAAAGCAATGATTTCTTCAACAGCTACTAACCAATCAAGCAAATTATCACCACGAATTCCACCGTGAAACTCCGGGATATCAACACGAAAACCATGTTCCCAACGAGTGTCGTTATGGTGTTGTTCTTGTTGGCGGTAGTGAGCTAACTCTCGTTGTAGAGGATCGTCAAGACGCATGAGAGCTTGGTGATCTTGTAGTCGAGCTCTCTCACCAGCAGCTTGTTGATTGTTGTTCTGAATTTCTTGTGGTGGAGTGTTGACGACAGCAGCTGGAGGACGCACATTACCATTACCAAGAAGGCGAAGCAAAGTTTGGTTCAGCTCACGGATGGATTCTTGAGTCGTACGTTGAGAGTCGAGTAGAGTATCAAAAATTCAAGCCAATTAATGGTTGTGTCGGGTAACTGGCTGCTGTTAGCTTCATTCTTTGGCGCTTGTGGAGGAGGCATGACTGAAAACCAGAAACGAAAGAGTCTCTGATACCAACTGATAGAGGACAGCCACGAGAGAGAGGAAGATGATGCTCTGTTTTGGGTTCAAGGAACAGAGCAACTCACGAACAGTAGAAAAGCGAGAGATGAATTGAGAAGATGAAAGGATAGAAGGTTGATATTGATTCCAAGGATCGATATCAACACTGTTTTGCAAGTCCTCCTTGCTAAGCTTCGTTACAAGCTCTCGTTGGGTAACTTAGTTACCTCTTTTTGGTTTTTATTAATGCAATGAATAATGAATGTACAATGCTGCTACGTTCTCTAGTTATAGAGGCGTAGGAAAAACAAGCTTAAAACCCTAATCTTAATTCCTAAAGTAACAAACCGACTAAGAGAATGCAAAGAAAGGCCAACTAAATAATGTAACTTAATGGGCAAGAAACTCCTAAGCAAAGCCCATTAAGGATCGAGGCTATGCTGCATCAGGTTCCTCCCGGTGAAGAAGGATTCGCCTCTGAATCCAAATCTGCAAAATCTTCATTGTCGCCATGAAATGGAGAGAGGTGCTTGACGTTGAAGACGTTATGAGTACGCAAATGAAATGGAAGCTGCACACGATAGGCGTTATCATTGATACGTTCAAGAACCTCCAGAGGACCAATTTTGCGAGACTTGAGCTTGTTATATTCCCGAAGAGGAAGACGATCTTTGGTGAGATAGACCCACACAAAGTCCCCGGTAAAATGCAATGTCCAAGAAATGAATTGGAGCGTAAAAGAATGAAAAGAATTCCCTATGAATCAGTGGTTGGGAGTTTGAACTATGTTCATACATGTACTCAACCAGATATCACCTTTGTTGTCGGTATGTTGGGTCGACATCAAAGTAATCATGGAATGGACAACTATAAAGCTGCAAAGAAAGTCCTCTGGTACTTGCAAGGCATCAAAGAGGTCATGCTTACATATAGGAGAACTAATCATCTTGAGGTTATTGGATATTCAAATCCAAACTATGTCGGATGCGTTGATAATAGAAAATCGACGTTTGGATATTTGTTCCTACTAGCTCGAGGAGCAATATCCTGGAAAAGTAAGAAACAATATATCATTGCTTCTTCCACTATGGAGGTTGAATTTGTGGCATGCGTTGAGGCCACAATTCACGCATTGTGGTTGGGGAAATTTATATCAGGGATTCGGATTGTCAACACCATAGAGAAGCCGCTGAGAATTTACTGTGATAATTCTGCAGCTGTCATTTTTCAAAGAATATCAAGTACTCGAAAATGTGCTAAGCTAAACACATAGAGATAAAGTATTTGTCAGTCAAAGAAGAGGTTAAGAAACATAGAGTGTCCTTTGAGCATATAAGGATAGATTTGATGGTTGCAGATATGCTAACTTAGTGATTACCATCCAAGGCGTTCATTGCCCATGTGGAGCGTATGGGTGTTATCAAATAAGTCCTTGCTGTTTTGTTATAGAATGCTCATTATGTGGAAGACACTATGAACTTACTTAAAGTTATGTTTCTGTTTTATTAAAGATATCATCGTTAAAGTATGTGTACACATTTATGGTTTATAAATGACATGATTATTTTGAGAATTAAGGTTTTCTCAATATAAAAGATCAATATTAAATTGGAATTGGTTTGTGATACATGGAAGGGAGCATGTCATTCAATGACGTGTAACTGCCATGATTATATCAATTTAATTTTATTTAGATAATTAAAGATAAAATGAGCTTGATATTAAAGTGCACATTAAAGTTAATAATCCGGTAAATTGACAAATATGCCAAGTGGGAGAATATATGAATATTTTTATATTCTGTGTGGCTTATGTTTTTCTGGTTTATTTATAAAGTTTAAGTTCATATTAATGTTATGAATTATAATATTAAAGAATTAGAATTCAATTAGTGAATTAGAATTCGGGTGTATTGATAACCCTCTTCCCTTGTCTAGACTATATTATTTAAGTTATATATACTATTGTATATGTTATATTTATGCATTATTAAAGAGGTGGTTATTAAGAACCAATGCAACTTTTTGAAAGGATGCAATATACATGTGTGTATATATATATATATATATATATATATATATGTGTGTGTGTGTGTGTGTGTGTGTGTGTGTGTGGTGTTGAAACGTGAATCTCTGCGGCTTTGTTCTCATTTGTGAAAGAAACACCACTGATCTTTGAGATTTAGATTTTATGACTGAAATCATTATAAAAATTAGATTAATAAAAGCAACACCAAATTTCTCCTCCTTGGGAAACACTGTCTTTGGTTCAACATCACAATCACGTGAAAAATCTCATACAATCAAGACCAACGTTTCCTACAAGGTTGTTGTTCTTGGTGCAAGCCAAAAGTCTGGTCCCGTTTTGTCACTCATTCTTTCAAAGTCACCATCCTTCTCAAACCTTAACATGTATGACGAAACTGTCCATTTAAATAAAGTCGCTACTAGTCTCACCTTTTTAACTATCGAATACCTTGGATCATCTAAGTTGAGGGAGTGCCTAAAAACCGAAGCCAACGTCATGGTGATCACACCTGCTCTTGGTGTGCCTAATTGAGATGAAGATGTCTTAACCTTCAATGATACGAAGGTGAAAGGACTGGTGGAGTCTATAGCATCATACAGTCTGGATGCTTACATTGTTATCATGAGCAGCGTACTTAACTCCATAGTGCCATTGGCTGCGGAGGTAATGAAAATGAAAGGCAAATTTGGTGGACGTTCGTGTTGTTGGTGCGCACGAGGAAAGGACCAACTATCCACTTCTATCAAAAACCAAACCCTCTCTCAACCTAAGTGATGAAGAAATGGAACAGCTAGATGTCAAGATTCAAAACGCCAAGAGGTAGCACAAACCTTAAGGTAAGTAGTTACAGATGTGACTATTCTTTTCGTTACATTGTTCAGGTTTGTGTTAATTTAGGAGTTGTGTGTTGATGTTGATTATTGTTAGTGTAGCAAATCATGTTGTAAAAGGATATCAAATAATTTATAGGTATTTTAAAAGGATTTTACAAGGTTTTAAATTGATTTTAAAAATGGTTTAAAAGTAATTTAGAGAGTTGTATATGTCTCTGATTATCTTTAACCTTCTAGCTTCTAATTTCTGGATGTTTTGTCTCTTGACGTTTCAAATTTATACTTCTTAGTTAGATTCAATTGTTAATTTTTTTTTGGTATATGCGAAAACTAAGAAGATTAGGTTAGAGATGTTTTTTTTAATCTAATAGTTGGAATCTAGGATTTGATCTAGGTTTACTTTATTCATGATGTGTTGGATTTTGTTTTGTTTCATCGATTCTTAAACTGTGAATGAAGAGCTTCTGTTTTTGGCTTGTGTAGAGAGAAACACATGACCATTAAAAAGAGACTTCACATTGTAAAGATAGAGAATTAGAGAAGATGCGTTATAATGACAGCCCTCTGAAGTCTCTGGTCGAAGCAAGGAATGAGATGGAATTTGACTGAACTTCAGTTTGTATTTTTTTACTAGATATGCTTTATGGCGTAGAAGACATGCATGAAACTTGAATGAAACACTAATTTTTTGGATTTGACAATGAAGTTGTGGGGAATATTTCTTAGTGATTCTTGCCTTGTTTATATTATTGGATTTTGAATTATCTTAAAAAGTTTTATAAAATAACCTTTTAAAAACATTTTCAAACGTTGTAAAATCATTTTACAAGGCTTTTATAAGGTTTTGAAAAGGTTTTGAAAAGTATTTAAAAAGTTTTACAACGTGTTTAAAATGTTTTACAAGGTTTTATAAGGTGTTTAAATGTATATTAAAGTTTTAAATCTATTTAAAAGTTTTACAAAGCTTTTATAAGGTTTTACAAGGCTTTTATAAAGATTTTATAAAATATTTAAAAGGTCTTAAAATATTTATATAACCTATTAATATCACATTTCAATCACTTAATAAGCAACTTTCAAATATTTCTATAACCTATTAATATAACATTTTAATATCTTAACAAGGAACACATGTGTCAAAATTTACAAAAAAAAACATATCATTAAAAGCTAACACAATCATTATTATATACAAAAGCTTTTCACTCTCATGTATTCATTTATCATTCCTCACATTCTACTACTCCATTTTTGGTTTCATATACATGTGATCAATCGACAAAGAACTCCAACATATAAGGAAAGAAAGAGTTATCATCAAGTACTCGCCACAGTCCATGTTCCATGGTTCTATGCATTGAGGTAATGTCTTTACCCACCAATATGTGAACATTTTGGAGTTTATATAATTGACAAACCACATTCGCTGATCATCTCAAGCCACAATAGGGTACGATACACATGTAGCAACATCTGCAATTAAAGAACAAATTAACAATAGTTAGGAGAGAGAGACCACCGCTGAAAATCTGAAAATCTACGAAGTATTATAATCATGAACTCCAATCCTTCTTTACGCTCATGACTGCAGCTCTTAGATCCTCACCTAGTCACCTTATCATTTCTGCCTTATCAACATCAATAGAACACAAACAATTCAATTCAGTTCAACTCCTCCAAGTCTCATACTTGTTGAATGAAAGTTACATCTATACAACACTAAGATCAGCACACCTAAAAATTACCTGCATTTTCTCATTTTACTCAGAAAATTCTCTAAACTCAAACAAAACTAATCGTCAAAAGTCTTAAAACAACTTAAGCATCACAACAAGATAAAATCACAAAGATTCAACACAAATATGCAATGTTTCTTAAGAAATTTTAGAACATGGTAAGATCCAAGTCCATGTTTTACACAAAATCAAGCCTCCTACATAAGAGATACTATCATAACAAGATTGAACACCAACTCCATATATAGACTCAAGAACATCTAAAGAGAGCTACTGAACAGATCAACACTCTTGTACTTCATCAAGTAAGCTTATAAACACCACAACCTCCACAAAAACACCAAGAATTCACAATTCATATATATATTTAAATTTAATCTAGCTTCATAGAACTAAACACTTAACAAAACCCATGATTAAAGCATCATAATACTAAACAAAGCACACCAATAGTTTCCAACATCATGAAAAGGTAAACTAGTACATGAAATTGGAAAACTATAACTTACCCAAACAAAATTTAAACTTCAATCACACTAACCTACCCTTTTTATTGAGTGTTTTATGCAAATAAACCCTCCAAATAGCCATTTTTTGCATGAATTTTTTTGAAAGAATATTCCTTTTTTAGGAAGGAATATTCCTTTGTATAATGAGTTCTACTGAAAGAGTGTAATATAGTTATTTTGTATTGAGAAGCGAGTATTTTTTAAAATTGACAACAAGGAAGGGTATTTTTGCAAAACAGTATGGAAAGAATGTAATTTTTGCAAACCCCCCATGAAAATTAACAAAATGCTAACATGTTAAATTACGAATATGAATCTAATTATTTCATTGGCTAATTCATTAAGGTGAGGATCACTTATTTTTTAATATCTACCGTTGATTAGAAACAATCTAACGCTCACAAATTAAGCAATTTTATTTCCTTTTCATCTCTTCCTCGACAACTTTCATATAACGCATCTTTGTCTCAATCGTTCCACATCCACAATCATTGATCGTTCTCGTGCTCAAGACAAGCTCTTCATAGGACACGCTCTTCTCGACGATTAATATCAAAGAGAGAGTGTATCTGCCACTTCCTTCAATCCGGAATTCATTTTTTCGTGCATTGTTCAACGGCCAAGTTAACTTCTTGCCATTAAGATGAGGCTTCATTCTACTAACCAGAATCTTAGATATTATTCTGTAACTGACATGCATATAGCAACCGGACAATAATCAGACATAGATATAGGATTTTTCATCTTTGGGATGAGGAAAATATTGGTGTGGTTAATATTTATCATGTTTAGTCCTAAGTAAAGACTTAAGTAGATGTACAGATACAATGTAACTAAAAGAAAGAACAATCGTAACTCAAAGCAATCATAACCAGTGCCACACACACACATAAATATCTCACGAACATAAAAAACCCAATATAACTTGGAATCATTCTCCTCTTAACTCAAAAAAAAGAAGGATATATCATAACTTTAACAAAGACTCACAAGGAAGAAGAAAGCAAGAGAAAACGTAATCTAAAGCAAAGAACAATCTGGAAAAAGTCTATACACAAAACACAACACAAAGAAAAATCTGGAAAAGTCTCTTTTATACATGTATTTTACATCTAGTTTAACCCATCTAGATCTAGGTCTTGGGGCAGCAAACAAATCACACTAGATTCACATAAAAACAGTAGACAAACTTCATATTTTCATATGTTCAAGGACTTTAGTAATCATAGACACACTAAATTCACATAAAAAAACAACTTACAATGAAGGTGTCGCTGAATGAAGCAAATCTGTGAACAGCTGCCAAAGACTTGCTCTCCTTCACGGACAGTTGGTCCTAGAGTCACCAAAAAAAACTAGCATTATACTCTTAAAATAATAATTTATTGCTAGATCTAAAAACCCACCAATCTTTCAAAAAGTTCTAAAATTCCCAGAGTCATTATTCTCTAAACCACAACAACAACAACAACAAAAAGAAGAACAAAAATCAAAACTTTAGCAAAACTCATATCACAATCACATAACTAACTTACTTGGTCGACAGAGAGTTACTTTGCTTATTCAAACAAGAATCTCAAGAGTGAGGTATCGTGTAGAAGATTGGTTCCTTGAGGTATCAAAAATGAGGTATTGTGGAGAATGTGAAGAAGATTGGTTCTTATGAAATGAAAATCGAAAAGAAGAAGATGAGAATTTGGTATTATACAAAGGTGTTATACTCTAGTAATATAATTACAAGGAAACCAACAGAGAGGTAGTAGACTAGTAGGTACAAATTCTTTATATTTAATTTAACTAGCATACATGTGTTTTGTAAAAAGAACATGTCACACTTTTTTACAATCTTTTTTAGTCAACAACGAACGGCTACGATTGAACCATCGCTCGTGGAAATCGCGATCCTACAGTTACATTTTGTTGTGATTGGGTGTGTAATTTCCACTCTTGACTCTAATTCCACTGTTGACTCGGACCTATTATCCAACTCCACTAACTTGGTTCCGTAACCGGATCCAAGATTTCAAATCTCAGCAGTGGCCACCGCGAGAGGAAACGGCTGTACAAAGAAATCGGCAGACATGCGCTTTGTTTGACCCGATTCGATCTTACCAGCTGATATAAAAGTGGAACCAATCCGGTTTCCGTAGTAGAAGAGATGGATTCTTTTGTTGTAGGGTGAGAAAGCTGCGCGGTTTGGGTTTCTGACACCGGAGAATTGGGAGAAACTGAAGCTGACAAAGCTGCTACCATCCTAAAAAAACCATTTGACTTCAACAATTATCCCAAGATTGATGATAAAAAAACTCTTGAGAAACCATCAACTCCTGGAGTACGATGGGGACTAATGCTGAACACAACAATTCTGATTTCCTCATCTGTCACTTCCCTTGTTAGATAATTGTTCATCTCAGTCGTCACTGTACTATGAATATTCTAAAATAACTTGGTAAGAGTGTCTTTAGAAGGAGCTTGAGAAGAGTACATATCTTTGAAATAATGTATAACAGCCTCTACAATGTGAGCCTCAGATCTTCTAATAACACCATTATGATCTTGAATAACATTAATTCTATTTCTGATCTTCTAAGCCTCTCCAGTTTTATGAAAATAAGCTGTGTTCTGATCCCCAACTGTGAGACCCCGATTTGCGGAGAGAATTAAATGAATTGATTTGGCCACCTATGTCACCAAACTACACTTATCTTTTCGTTCAAGTATTTAAGTCTCCCAGACGTAGCAAACCGACTGTCGGATATTTATGGGCACATGGGCCTAGTGAGAGGACGTGTGGACCATTAAGAGAGGTGGGCCCATGGGATGGTGGTGAACATAGGGCCCACTAGAGAGATGGCGGTCAGGGCGTTACAAGTGGTATCAGATCCAAACCCAGACAAGAGTGGAGTGGTGGGCTCACACTGTCAAGGGGAGACGATAGTTGTGCGCAACAAAGACTTTGCAGTCTGTTAGTGGGGGAGAATTGTGAGACCCCGATTTGCAGAGAGACTTAAATGAATTAATTTTTTCACCTATGTCACCAGAGTGCAATTATCTTTTCGGTCAAAGGTCCTCAGAGAACTCAACAATTAAGCGTGCTTATGCTGGAGTAGTCAAAGGATGGGTGACCATCCGGGAAATGATTTTTGGAACTTTGTGAGTGAGGCCAAAAACAGGGAAAGATTATGTGGTGATTTGTAGGGTTGGTAAACAAGTAGCTCATGGGTCTAGTGAGAGGACATAAGACCCATTAAGAGGTGGGCCCATGGGCTGGTGGTGAACATGGGGTCCACTAGAGAGATGGACCATAGAGAAGCTTCGGATTGTCAACACCATAGAGAAGCCGCTGAGAATTTACTATGATAATCATGTAGCTGTCTTTTTCCAAAGAATGACAAGTACTCGAAAGGTGCTAAACACATGGAGATAAAATACTTGTCAGTCAAAGAAGAAGTTAAGAAACACAGAATGTCCTTTGAGCATATAAGGATAGATTTGATGGTTGCAGATCTGTTAACTAAGTGATTACCACCCAAGGCGTTCATTGCCCATGTAGAGCGTATGGGTGTTATCAATAAGTCCTTGCTGTTTTGTTGTAGAATGCTCATTATGTGGAAGACACTATGAACTTATTTAAAGTTATGTTTATGTTTTATTAAAAATGTTATCATTAAAGTATGTGTACACATTTATGGTTTATAGATGACATGATTATTTTGAGAATTAAGGTTTTTCAATATATAAGATCAATATAAAATTGGAATTGGTTTGTGATACCTGGAAGGGAGCATGTCGTTCAATGACGTGTGACCGCCATGATTCTATCAATTTAATTTTATTTAGATAATTAAGATCAAATTAGCTTGATATTACAGTGCACATTAAAGTTAATAATCCGGTAAATTGACAAATATGCCAAGTGGGAGAATATAGGAATATTTTTATATTTAGTGTGGTTTATGTTTTTCTGGTTTATTTATAAAGTTTAAGTTCATATTAATGTTATAAATTATAATATTAAAGAATTAGAATTCAATTAGTGAATTAGAATTCGGGTGTATTGATAACCATCTTCCCTTGTCTAAACTATATTATTTAAGTTATATATATTATTGTATATGTTATATTTATGCATTATTAAAGAGGTGGTTATTAAGAATCAATGCAACTTGTATATATATATATATATATATATATATATATGGTGTTGAAACGTGATTCTCTGCGGCTTTTTCTCATTTGTGAAAGAAACACCATTGAATAAAAAAATTAAAGAGATTAGCAATTTTCTATATCAAACATCACGTGAAAGCAATTGAGAGTAAGGGAAGAAGAAATCAATTTGTGAAGAGACTTGAATCCATTATCCTAATCAAGTAATGCATCAAGGTTAGTGTTTCTTATTTTACAAGAAACTGTTAATGGTTGAGTTAAATTGAATCTAGTTGATCTTTGAGATTTAGATTTCATGAAAGAAATCATTATAGAAATTAGATTAATAAAGCAACACCAGATTTCTCCTCCTTGGGAAAGACTGACTGTCTTTGGTTCAACAGCACAATCATGTGAAAAGTCTCATTCATTCAAGACCAACGATTCCTACAAGGTTGTTTTTCTTGGTGCAGGCAAAAAGTCTGGTCCCGTTTTGTCACTCATTCTTTCAAAGTCACCATCCTTCTCAAACGTTAACATGTATGACGAAACCGTCCATTTAAATGAAGTCGGTACTAGTCTCACCTTTTTTAACTATCAAGTAGCTGAATACCTTGGATCATCTAAGTTGAGGGAGTGCCTAAAAATCGATGCCGACGTCGTGGTGATCACTCCTGCTCTTGGTGTGCCTAATTGGGATGAAGATGTCTTAACCTTCAATGATACGAAAGTGAAAGGACTGGTGGAGTCTATGGCATCATACAGTCCGGATGCTTACATTGTTATCGTGAGCTGGCTACTTAACTTCATAGTGCCATTGGCTGCAGAGGTAATGAAAATGATCTAGAGAAGCTATGTGGTGTCATAACAATGAAGCTCTTTGGTGTCATAACAATGGATCTCCCTATGGCCAAATCCATTGTTGGTAATGGACTTGAGACAAATTTGGTAGTCGTTCATGTTGTTGGTGGGCACGAGGAAAGGACAAACTTTCCACTTCCATTAAAAACCAAACCCTCTCTCAACCTAAGTGATGACGAAATGGAAGAGCTAGATGTTAGGATTCAAAACGCCAAATTTTTGGCAATATCTTGTGCTGGTTTTTTTACTAGTGCGTTGGATGGAGAGGAAGAGGTCTAATAGTTCACTTTTGTGGCATCAACAGTCATTGAACTCCTTTTCATTGCCTCAAGAATCAAGCTTAGGAAGGAAGGAGTTGATGTAATGATCAAGTCAGAACAAAAATTTTGAATCCATGCAATGATTCTGATGATGAACAAATAGTAGTAGATAACTTTTTGCGCATATTGCATCTCTACTGCACTTTTGCTAAATTGATTAGGAAAATAACTCGTCAAAGTCAAAACAAAAATATATCTTCTTTTTCTAATTGTCATGAATGAGAGAATCCCAAAGACACAATTACTTAATTCACTATTCGACAAGTTCCAACAATTACATAAATCGAAGATTTACTTGTACATATTTTGAACAAACTCGATAGAATTCGAGACTAACAAGTAAAATATGTACAAGTAAAGGCTAATTGATAACGAGGGAGTGACATTAATCGATTTAACCAGTCAATCATCATGACAATCTTTTATTAAATATATGTAGAGTAGTTTTTAATACCATCGTTGGATGTTGGTTACTTTGTGAAATAACATATTTTCCATTAATATTATTAAGTATTTATTCCTATTTCTTCTTTCGAGAAAGGAAGCTTTACTTCATGCCTATGAAGACCCTCCAAAATGATAGTAAAGATATAAACTTCATTCCAGCTTTTTATTTATATTTTAATTATTGCTTCCCAATTCCTTTTAATTAAGATGTACTATTGTTCGACAATAAAAACACTTTTTTAATTGATCTAAGGCTATATAATCAGTGTTGTTTTCCCGAATTTATGTGTTCATGTTTATTAGTGATGAATTTATTACCTATAATGCATTAAGAAACATTGTAAACACTTAATGTGATTGTAAAACCAAGAAACATAAATATTTAACAACTGTATTTTTAAAACTGTAAACATGTGAAAAAAACTTTCCATGATTTGTTTAAGGTTAACAATCCTTAAAAATATGAGAAAAAATAAATTGTTGATTAGTTTATTTATCCCAAAAATCATTACCCATAATGCATTACAGACATTGAAAACAATTATAAGATAACAAGTATTATTATGCACTACAAAATTCTGTGACCATGTGGGTAAAACATCTCTATATTAGTAAAAGAGAAGTACATTTAGGAATCGGGTCGAGTCAAATTAAAAAAACAAACCCGAAATCATAAATTGGGTATTTTGAGAATGGATAATCCGAGTATATTGGATACTGCCAGAAAGATATTATGGGCAATAAATGTTTAAAATTAAATGTATCGGTCCATAATTGTAGGTAACTATAATATAAATTTTGCAATTTGTAAAATCCTAATAAATATGTGATAATAAAGTATAACACATTTGTTAGGAAGTAAACCTTATCATCAATATTATATTTTCCTCTAAAAAAAATTAAAAACATTTCAATCAAATGAAATATATTACATATTCCTTTACAAGATTAAAATGTAGCGAATATAAGATACTTAATATATTGTTCCATAATGTAACAGGTTAAAGATTGTTACGTACACGAGATTCGAAAACATACATGTTGTAGCTACTCGATAACATACTGGTTCTAAGTTGGCATTTTGATATTTAAATAACTTACATATTTTTGTCTTCTTAAACAAATTTTAATCTTTGGTCATATAAAGCGCAAACTATAAAAAAATTTAAACTTCATATATAAAACCATTTAAAATGAAATTATTACCGAATATGAAAATGCTTTCTATACCATCCAAAAAGTAATCTCTTACATAGTAAAAAAAAGTAACAAAAGAGTTACTAGATTGGAGTTAGAAGTGGAGTTGTGGGGGGGGGGGGGTTATTACGGCCTCTATATTGCTTGGAACAAAAGAGTTACTAGATTGGAGTTGGAAGTGGACTCGGCGTTGGTGGTTGGTTACTTAAAGACGGGGATTAATAACGCTCATCCTTTGTCTTTCCTGGTACGGTTGTGCCATGTCTTCTTATCGAGGGACTGGATAGTCCAAGTGTCACATGTGTATAGCGAGGCGAACCATCTGGCGGATGGGTTAGCTAATTATGCGTTTCATTTACCGCTAGGTTTTTATTACGGCCTCTATATTGCTTGGAACAAAAGAGTTACTAGATTGGAGTTGGAAGTGGACTCGGCGTTGGTGGTTGGTTACTTAAAGACGGGGATTAATAACGCTCATCCTTTGTCTTTCCTGGTACGGTTGTGCCATGTCTTCTTATCGAGGGACTGGATAGTCCAAGTGTCACATGTGTATAGCGAGGCGAACCATCTGGCGGATGGGTTAGCTAATTATGCGTTTCATTTACCGCTAGGTTTTCATATGTTAGATTTTGTGCCGGATAGTTTGACGGCTTTGTTTGAGGATGATGACCGAGGAACTGCGTTTCTAAGACGTATCCGAACTTAGTTTTTCTTTTTTAATAAATTGACGGGGTTCTTACCCCGGTCCAATACCAAAAAAAAAAAGTAATCTCTTATATACCATCAAAATGCTTAAAATATGTTATAAGAACTTTTATATTAGGTCATTTGTTTGTGAGTATACGAAATATGCAATATGTTCTGCAACTTATTTCAACGAACACAAAGTCACAATCAGATCAATAATGATTGTCATGTTCAAGGGATTAAGCTTTAATTTTAAACCAAAACTATATAATACAATATATTTGTTAACTTTCCTCAATCTTTAACTATTACAAAAAATGGTCAAATTGAACTATATAATACAATACATGCACCATTTAACCAGAAAAAATACTAAAACATCTAACAACGTTGATGGTAGCTCCCATTCCTAGCAAGCTCCAGCTGCAGACATAACCTCTTCTTCCAATATATGGCGTTCTTCCAGTTTGCCGAATCAGATCTCTCCACTCCGGCTTGGCGGAAGCAAGTCACGGTGACGAGAAGGACCGATGGCTCAATCGGGGACCTAAACGCCCGAAATCCGCGACGGCCCTTCAATATCCAAACCCACCATCTCCTCCGCCGACTTCCGCTGTGGATGCTAAGTCGATCTGACATATGAGCCACGAGAGCGGCCACTGCTCCTAACCAGTGTCTTCAAACCGACTAGATCTGCAGCAACGCTCTCCTTCCATCATCGAGGCTTCAAATCCACATCAACGGAGGAGAAACCACACCCTTGTCGATAGAGGGAAGATCTCTAATTCACCTCTTCATCCCCAGAGCAAATCAAGATAAGCTCAAAGGCCTTTACAACAGATCTGGGAAAAAGAAGAAAAACTTTGAAGAGAGCGAAGAGAGAGTTTTTTTGTGGATTTCTTCTCCTTCTTCTTCATTTCTTTTGATTTGTTTGGATTTCTATTGAGAGATATATATTTTTTTTCTGTCTTGCTATGTTCAAAATCAGCTCGCTATATCCCTGAGTTTCGTCACCGCACAGCTCTCCGTCTCAATTGGCCACACCGCAAATGTCATGTCTTTATCCAGTCTGCCTTGTAAAATGTGGTGGTTTTACTTCGTTGTGGTGTGCTATGATGGCAGAGTTAATATCGCGGATTGCAGAAGTAACGACAGATTTGAAATAGGTGGGTAGCTTGGTTTTGCTGGTTAAGATCGACGGTGGGAGGAAGCTTGAGATTAAGGGTTTCCCAAATCCTCTTGTGTTTGTTTATGGCACATCTCAGCCTTACACTGGTGATTTAACTCGTAAGTTCTTTCATCGATTACACTAGTTTATCATTTTAACAATGCTACATCTTGAGCTTCTTGGGTTAGTGTAATTTGGGTCTCATAATTAAGTGTAGTTAAGCATCAGCCAATTCTTATTCTTGTGTACAATAATAATGGATTTGATTTTTGTGGTAAATAGTTTCATAGGATTTCTGAAATTTTGGTCTTGTGTCTTATAGGAGATAGTGCTTTGGGTGAAAAAAGCATGAATACTCGTATGTGGTATGTGGATATGGGTTCTTCATCAGGAGCCTAACTCAGCTGTATATGTAATAGATTCTACAAAACTCTTGAATGGCTAAAAATAAAATAAAATTATTTGTGTTTAGTGTGTTGATTGTGTGAATGTTAAAAACCAGAGATTGATGTATGTGGTTGTTTTCTGCAGATCTCTAATAATTACAAACATATGGTAGACTGGTAAAGAAAAATGCAGCAATCATACGAGCAAAAAGAAGCAGGATGATGCCTACTACGCTTTGTTTTATTGCAGAGAAGCAATAAATGTATCATAAATGTTTTACAAAGGTTGTATAAATAGGTGATTTACGAGTGTTTCTTTTAAAATCTTTATAACTTTAAACAAGTAGATAACAAAGTATTGTCAAAACATTCTAAAAAAAAATTCAAAACCTTTAAAACCTTATTGAACTTTTATAAATTTTTTATAAAAGCCTTGTAAAACCTTATTAAAGTTTTAAAATATCTTTATAAAAGCTTTGTAAAACTTGATATAAGCCTTGTATGCCTTGTAAAACTATTTAAAGAGTTTAACAAGGCTTTTATAAGGTTCTACAAGGCTTTTATAAAGATTTTATAAGACTTTTATAAGGTTTATAAGGCTTTTATAATGATTTTATAACACTTTTATAACGATTTTATAAGGCTTTTATAAGGTTTATAAGGCTTTTATAATGATTTTATAAGGCTTTTATAAGGTTTTTACAAGGCTTTTATAAGGTTTATAAGGCTTTTATAATGATTTTATAAGACTTTTATAACGATTTTATAAGGCTTTTATAAGGTTTTTATAAGGTTTTGAAAAGTATTTAAAAAGTTTTACATCGTATTTAAATTTAAGGTGTTTAAGTATATATTAAAGTTTCAAAAATAATTTAAATCTTTTTACGCGGCTTTAACAAGGTTTAAAGGCTTTTATAAAGATTTTATAAGGCTTTTATAAGGATTTTATAAGGATTTTGTAAGGATTTCATAAGGTTTATTAGGTTTTTATAAAGATTTTATAAGGTATTTATAAGGTTTTCAAAAAGGGTTTTAAGAAATGTTTTACAAAGTATTTAAAAGGTTTTATAAGGTGTTTAAATGTATATTAAGGTTCTTAAAACTATTTAAAAGGTTTTACAAGGCTTTTATAGGGGTTTTACAGAAATTTTATAATGGTTTTATAAGGTTTTTAAAAGGTCTTAAAAATTAATTAAATTTTTTTACAAAGTATTTAAAAGGTTTTACAAAACAATTATATGGCTTTAACAAGTACTTAAAAACTTTACATGAAATTTTTATATATGCTTCTCGTTAACAAACAACAATTCGCATAAACTGTTATAATTTTTAAAACAATATTTATAAGGTTAAAAATTGTACATGCTAGTGCTATTCCTTCATTTTTGGTTTCGTATATACATGTGAGCACACTTTTTTCTCTAAACTTGTAATGTATATTCCTTACTAATAAACATATTATATAGAGAATGTTGTATGTTAGCACCGTTTATATGTCTTAGTTCTTGCGTTAACACCGTTATGTGTTTAGAGACCGTTTTTTAATTACTTTTACACTGTAGACGGCATATTTGGACAATTATGTCGTCCAACTTAAAGATGAGCGAAACAAACCAAAAGCTAATATGGTTAGATATAGTTCCATCTTAGCCGTCGATTGCTAAAGAAAAGGCTTATAATTGGCAAAATAAAAAATTATCTCTCTCTTCTTCTTCTCCTTCTTCTTCTTCTTCTTCTTACTCTCAACGACAGTTTTTTTTTTTGCCTCTCTGGGTGGTTATACTTTTTTGGGTTAAAAGTAGTGAAGTTTTACTCAAAATTCTTTGTTTTTTTCAATTCTTTACGGTTTTTAAAAATTTCCAAGAAAGGGGATCTAGAAGCTCTTCTCATCTAAGGTTAATCAATTCGTTTTTTTATGTATGTTGCTAAACATTGAATTGATTAAGTGTTCGTTTGTTTGATATGTCGTATTTGTGTTTGTTCGATTTCTCCAGCGAGATTCAGTTTTCATGTTTTCTGGAATTGTGTGTTCGACCCAATCTTCTTATCAAATGGTTGTGTACCTTAAATTCCGATGTATTATTTTATCTCTTTTCAAATTTTGCTATTTTGTGGTCAATTAAATTCTTTGCATCTTTAGTTTCTGGAGATTCTCAGTATCATTGTGTTTCAATGTGGCCACTAAATTTAAGAAAAAATTGTCCAAGAAACTCTCTGTCCACGGAGATGAAATCCATGAATCACTGTCCACATAATTGAAGTTCAATGGTAGAGTTCCGTTTCGATGAATGTGATGCAATGTGATGGATGCAATACGGTGGATATGATGTGGTGGCTGCAATGTTGTGATGTCATTTGATGGCAGCAGTTCGATGGTTACAATGTGGTCTGATGGTTACGTTTATTGTTGGTTTGATTATGATACATAACAATGATCTTCTCATGTTCTTGTTGCTATCATTGTGAATCTGTTTGTTTTTATGGTATTCTCATAAAATTCAGGAAGAAAAAGATAATGAGTGTCAGGAAGATTCATTGAAATTATAACTTTGCAAGATGTTCTTATGGATATTCAATTTTATTTTTTTTACATTATATCTTATGAAGATTTTGAGAAAAAAGACACAAATGGTTAACATTAAAGATGACAATTGGTATATAAAAACATGATTGTTAATGCTACAAATAAACTGAACATATGGTCATTATCTCGTGGACATCCACATCTCACATTGAATAAAACAGAGTTAAGTAATGTGACGTACATTTTGGACACAAACGTGCTTTCTTCTTCAAGCAAACCAAGACGTTCCCTTTTAGTAGATGCACATGTATGATTGATCAAAGCAAAAGTATGACACGGCACAAGCATTTCTAACTAAAGACCATCCAAGAAAAATTCCAAAATCAACAAAATTGTAAGATATGACCTCTGGAACTCGTTTTATCCAAGAAGTGCAATCCATAAAACTGAAGTCCACGATTATATGTCCACAAAGTCTACGTTTGCTAAGGTTTGTCCACAAAACAACACTTCAACATATGGCTGGATTGACGATTCCGACGACTCTAGAAAGGTGTTTCGTCTTGACTCAAAACCCTACGACAATGAAAAATATCAAACGAATTCCTTATGATAGAAGAATCTAATGGGGTTGTAGAGCAGGTTAGAGATGACGAGAGCTTCAGGGCAGCTTCGAAAAGAAATATTGTAGTTGGGAAAAGTTTTTCGAAAAGAAACATGGTAGATTGTAAGAGATGAATTGGGGATTTAGATATTATTTTCAAAATCTTTTTCTTGTTGGAATCGATGGATGATGGATGAGAATATATTTTTCTGTTTATTATATTATAATTAAAATAATAAACAAAATTTAGTGGGTGAAATAATATTGTGAGATAAGTTATTTAGTTAAACGTTTAGTCAGGGAGTGTTTGGTTTATTCACAGTCAAAAACGGTGTCATGGTCTCAAACGGTGGTGAAGTGTAATAACAAAGTTGGAAACGGTGTGAGAGTGATAATTTTTCTATTATTTATTCAAAGATTGTTATTAAACAAGTGCAAAGTTAAACCAATTCATCATCTATGTGGTGACAACTCATCAAGAAGTGGAAATCGGGAGGGAAGATGAGGACACAAGTGACACAGTTCTTAAGTGCTTTTCAAGTCAAAGCCAACGAACATGTTATAAATTATATACAATAACTCTTCACTCCTAATCCTATGTATTCACTTCTCTTTCCTCACGTGGTACTCCATTCAAATCACAAAAGAGATTGAGACCTTCTTCATCACTCGTGACTGCAGGCTGCAGCTCTTAACTGTTACTATCAATAATATCACGGCCAAACAAAATCATATAAGCAACAAAGCTTTGAAACCGAGAAATCAAATCCATACCCATGCCCACCATTGTTAGGCCTAAACCCAAGAATCTACCGTTAACTTCTTCAATAACCCCATCAACCCCACAAATCATACTTGAATCCGACAATCAAATTCAATTTCAGGCTAACATTGAATTAGAAAACACATGTCTCTCTCAATCAATGCTCTTCTAGATTATATTATGATAACCCTATATTTTTATACTCTTAAGCATATGTTTTGTGCACTATTTGCATGTCTATATCTCTACTTCTTAGGATTTCTACTCTCTTTGCATTACATTTTGCATCGAGGATCTTTAGCATAGGGATTTGCATATCATCTGCATTTTAGAGCAAAAACAGGCACACTCGGACACTACCAAGCACGGATCCGATCGAGCGTGTCCAGCCCGACCAAGCAAGCACGATCAAGCACCCGGACTCACAGGAGGAAGCTGAACACGGACGAGCCGAAGATGAACCCGAACGAGCCCAACATGCATCCGATCGAGCTCACCTCAAACCGACTTTGTAATTTGTCTTTTTGTGTTTTAGGGCTTCCTGCCCTTAGTATAAATAGACCACTTGGGTCATTAAGCTAAAAAAGCGAGTTTTATTAGGGTTTTTCTCTGTAGCCACCAAACATTTCCAGAAACTTGTAATCTTTATATCTTTTGATCTATTGAGTATTTGGAGTTGTTTCTTTATAATATCTTGCTCCTTAGATCATTATCTATCTAGTTATGCAAGATTCAATGATTTCTGGGTTTGTGTTCTTCATGATGAACTCCAGATCTGAGTAGTTTTCTGGGTTTAGAGGATGGGTTAGGTGATGAGGAATCTTAGTTTCTAGGGATGCTTAAGTATAGATTTAGATAGATACCTTCTGGATTAGGAGATCTTAATGCTATCTTAGCATTAACCATGTGGGATTAGATCTTAGACATTCCAGCACTCAAAAAGTGTTCAAATGGAATGTCTGATCAACTAATTCCAGAGATCTGTTTGCTTGCCCAAGAGATTGGCTGTAAGGAGTAGATTGACTTTAATGAGCTTGTTCTTTATGCCTATCTATAGTATGTTTCATCAATGAAAGTTGAGATTAGGAAGTGCTATAGATCTGATAGTCTTTGCCAAGAGATTGGATTGATTAGGTTAAGTGGTTCATTGTCTAGGATTAGATCTATCTGAGCATGTTAAGCATCCCCATGAGATTAAGAGGATTCATCACCCTATTAGCCCATCCTCAAGACCTCTCTCCATCTGATTGTTTACTTGCTTTATTTATATTTTCATTATTGCTTCTGTAGTTCCTGCATCTTTAGTTTATTTTCAGTTCTGTTCTTAGATCTTTTTAGTTTACATTATGTAGTTTATTTTTATGCATTAGAGTTCTTTAAACCAAACCTTCTATTGCTTGGCTTGACTTTATTAGTACTGCTATATCTTAATTGCTTGCAAATCATCCATTTGGATCGATAACTTCTTATGCTACATCGCATTGGGGAATTGAACTCCAAGAGCACAGAAAAAGCTTGTTTCAATTTGGCGCCTCTGCCATTTGGATGTTATTTGTTCCATTTAGGATCTCAGTTCTATCTATATCAAGTTCTTTCTATTTTGTTTACATTCGATCACTGATTTCTACCTTTGCTTCTTGTCTATTTTGCATTTCAGGTACACTCGACCGAGCTACACTATGCGCTCGACCGAGCTACACTCTGCACTCGACCGAGCTACACTCTGCACTCGATCGAGCTTCCAACCAATTCGATCGAGCCTGAACACGTGTTCCTGATCGAGCCACCTTATATGCACACTAGATCCAAAGGCAATCAGAATCTACTCAATTACCTCAACAACATTGACCGCTTGCCCAGCCAACTACGAAAGCAGCGCGTTCAAACATCATACTTAAACACTCAGCCACCAGAGATGGACCCTCCACCAAGGGTACCCACACTTATTGGAGCAGGAGATGCCCCACGTACCCATACCACTCGTCAAGGGATAGTCCCTCCTGCAGTCGAAAACAACAACTTCGAGATAAAGAGTGGCCTCATCTCGATGATTCAGGGCAACAAGTTTCATGGCCTGTCTATGGAAGACCCTCTCGATCACCTCGACGAATTCGATCGCATGTGTGGTTTAACGAAAATCAGTGGAGTTAGCGAAGATGGGTTCAAGTTGAGGTTATTCCCTTTCTCCCTTGGCGATAAAGCCCACCAATGGGAGAAATCATTGCACGCTGGATCGATCACGACCTGGGAGGAGTGCAAGAAAGCTTTCTTGTCTAAGTTTTTCTCAAATGCACGTACCGAAAGACTGAGGAACGACATCTCCAGCTTCGCTCAGCGAAACAACGAGACATTCTATGAAGCATGAGAGCGATTCAAGAGCTATCAATCCCAATGTCCTCACCACGGCTTCAGCAATGAGTCACTACTCAGTACACTCTACCGCGGGATCCTACCCAAGTTCCGCCTACTTCTCGACACCGCCAGCAATGGAAATTTCCTCAATAAGGACGTGGAAGCTGGTTGGGAACTAGTGGAGAATTTAGCTCAGTCCGATGGCACGTACAACGAGGACTATGATAGAACAGTTCGTGGCAGCACCGATCCGGAGGATAAATACAAGAAGGATATGAAGGCGCTTAATGACAAGCTCGACAAGTTTTTGATGAACCAACAAAAGAGTGTTCACTTTGTTCAAGAGGAGGAGACCATTCAACTTCATGATGGTGATTGTGAAAATACTGAGGAGGTGAGCTATATCCAGAATCAAGGAGGTTACCAAAAGGGTTACAACAACTATAAACCCAACCCGAATCTGTCTTATAGAAGCACCAACGTCGCCAACCCTCAAGATCAAGTCTATCCACCTCAACAACAGCAATTCCAGAACAAGCCATTTCTCAGCTCCAATCAAAAACAGCCTTTTATCCCTCAACAACAATCCCAAGGTGCTTATCAACAGCCTATGGTGCAACCTCCTGGCTTCCATCAACAGCCTCCTCATGCACCTCAAGATCAGGACATGCAGGCGATTCTTCATCAAATTCTCCAGGGACAGACCGCTAACAACCTCGATCAAGCAAAGAAGTCAGCTGAGCTTCGCAATTATGTTAATACATCTCTCAATGACCTGACTCAGAAGTTTGAAGTTTTGAGTAACAAGGTCGCTAACTTGGAAGGCAAGCAAACATCCAGTTCCTCCGGCCAACTTCCAGGGAAGTCTATCATGAACCCTAAGGAGTTTGCTACTGCTAATGCCATTACCTTGGGAAATCCATATCCATCTGTCACTGAGGACAGTGAGATTCAAGTGGGGGAGGTTTCAGGCCAATCATACACTTCAAACAACGTACCCGATCGAGCGTATAGCAGGCACGACCGAGTCAACCATGAACACGACCGAGCCAACACTGAATACGACCGTGTCAACCATGGACCCGACCGAGCGTACGATGGATACGATCGAGCCCGATATCGTGTACGCTGTTTGCCTGATCGGTTGTGTGAATTAAGTTCCGACGAGCCTTTTCGTCCGATTAGGACCTCTAGCCCAAATCCCTCAAACCGAAGACCACAACTTTACCCAGAAGAATCCAAGGCTGAAATCAAGGAAGAGTATAACCACATCCTCGATTCTCTATCAGGGAACGATCAGATGAAGGCTTTAGTAGATGCTTTTGCCAACATTCCCTCCTACAGAGAGATCCTCAAAGAAGTTTTGCTAGAAAGGATGCAGCAGCGAAAAAGTTGGACTCCACCCTCTCAAGACTCTAGTTTCTCCAAGAAGGTAGGAGATCCTGGAGCTTTCACACTCCCCTGCTCAATCAAATCGACGATCTTCAATGAGTGTCTATGCGATTCGAGAGCTTCGATCAGCTTAATGCCCCTCTCCGTAGCTCAACGAATGGGCTATACGACGTTTACACCATGCAGCTTAACAATTGTGATGGCGGACAGAAGCTCGCGACAACCCGTGGGAGTATTGGAAGATCTCCTTGTCGAGGTTGGCGGAGTGAAAATTCCCACGGATTTTCTGATTTTGGAGATGGAGAGAGAGCCGCAATATCAGCTGATTCTTGGAAGACCATTTCTAGCCTCAGCGGGTGCGGTGATTGATATGGCAAAGGGGACCATGACCCTCGATCTTGCTAGAGGAACGAAGATGAAAATCAGTATGAAGGATCCATACCGAAGCACTACATTCAGAACAGAAGAACCCTCGCCCTCCTCTCCAACCTATACTGAACTCCAAGTGATCAAGACTCTCAAGAAGGATCTAATGCGTCTAGCAACTACCATTCAAGGGTTAACCGAGGAGATTGTGGTGTTAAAAAAGAGGAATAGCATTCTAACTTCAAGAAAAGCTAGGAAAGTTCAAATTTTCAAGAAGAGATATGCTTCGCGAAAAGGTCAAGTGCATTGGTCATTGGTTTTAGAGAGGATTACCGAGCCTCTCTACTGTTCCACCACCTTCTGAGGAATCTATAAAGTCAAGCTCAGTGACTTTAAACAAGCTCACTTGGGAGGAAGTCCCAATGGTATCCTTGTATATATTTCTTTCTTTTTAAGTGTTTTAAATCATTTTGCATTTTAGTTTGATGTCTTCTCAGGTTTGATTGTGCGCAAAGAAAGGTGTTATTGGGTCGAAAATAAGGAAGGAAGGAAGAAGGAGTCAATTTAGGGCCTAAAAACCCAATTTCACAAGCCCATTCGGTCGAGTCAACACGCACACGGTCGGGTCAACGCTGTTCGATCGAGCCAATCTCGGCCGTCCGATCGAATTAATCTGAGCCACCCGATCGGGTTCATCTCAGCCGTCCGATCGGGTCAAAGGTAACGGTCGGGTCAATGGTCAACTCGATTTGAAATTCAAATTTCGAACCTAGCCCGACCAAAAACGCTCCTCTTTCAAATTTTTGTCCCCTCTCACCCTCTTTATAACTCCTAAACTCGACCAAAAACTCTCTCACTCTCTCATTTTGATAAAAAAAATTTTTCACTTATCTCTCTACAATTCTCTCTTCCTTCTCTCTATATTCTTGGCTGTTACAATTTTTGGGTTTGATTTCATTTGCTCCTTGTTCTTCTCATTCCCCTTGGTTTGTTGCTAATCTTGTTTTTTGATTCTTCACATTTTTTGGGTTTGTTTGTGTATTGAACCTTGTGTTCTTATTTTCTAGGATTGTTTTCAAGATTGTTCTAGGTGTTCTTATTTTCTGGGTTACTAACCTACTAAATTTTAGTTTTGAGCTTCTCATTCCCAGGAAACAAGGATGTCTTCAAGGATCCCTCAACCCAGAAGGAAAAGCCTCTCAAGATCACAACGAGAAGCTCACCACAGCCAAACCGCTGAAGAAATTGCAAGAAATTTCTTGACGATCCAAGCCACCGGAACCGGACTCGATCGGGTCAGAAGTGGGAGAAGAGAAGCCCGAGCTCGAACTCGATCACCCGATCGGGCCAGTCGATCGGGTCAGACCAACCCGATTTCCAGAGAAGAGGTTTCGATGGGGAAGCGACCAGCAGAAGAAGAGGATGATGAACCTATGATAGATGTGGAGCCTAGGAGGGTGGTGATACCAAAGAAACCAAAGAACCTACCCCCTCCAGAAGAGCTGTATGCCATGTTTAGGCGCCAAAAGTTTGTTGGAACTCGTTACCCTCACAGGAAAACGATGAAGGAGCTGGGCATTGCACGAGATGTGGAGTTTTTGTTCGAGAGAAGCGGGCTTGGATCATTCATGACCAAGACTTTGGAAGCATACGATGAGGAGACGTGCTATGTTTTAGCCTCGCTTCAGCTCCACTTCTACGAGGATGAAACCGAGTTTCACTCGGATGACTGTCTTGGCTACATCACCTTCAGCGTGAGAGGTACTACAAGTGGAATGAGCCAAGATGTGCTAAAAGAGGAAATTAGAGCTGTTTGGAAGACCATTGCAGATGGGAAAGAGTACACTTCTTCAAAATCCAAGAGTGCTCAAATTCGAAGCCCAGTTGTGAGGTATTTCCACAAATCCTTGGCTAGTACTATTTTCGCTCGAAAGGAAACCAGGAATGTGAATGAGAGCGAGATTCAGCTAATAGATATAGCGTTGAGTAGAGTATTACCAAGTACTAGGGATGGTAGGGAACTAGTAGGAGATAGGACGGATGGTAGTATAGTTTCGGTTTTGCTGGACCAGTTGATGTACTGCAAAGATTGGGTAATCAAGGCCAGTAGGAGAGGTATGCAAGGAGAGCTCAGTATTGGTGGACTAGTTACCCCTTTATTAGTAGCTTGTGATGTTGAATTACGGGGGAAAGTCTATAACGCTCGCTGGATTGACATTGAGACCTTGACAAGGACGCACTTCCTTGATAGCGATCGTCCCAACGGGTTTTACCTATATAAGTTCACTCACCCTTCACTTGGAGCAGCTAGAATGGTGTTGCCTAACACGGAGCTTACAAAGATCAGATTGGGTGCTAATATCGACTTTTGGCCACCCGTCTCAGCACTATATGACCCGAACTCAGTCCAAGACCAAGTTCCTAGCTTCGAGCCAGCCCAACAAACCTATGCACCCGAAATCAGAGAAGAAGAACCTGCTAGGGAAGAACAGGATGAGGATTTCTATTTTGATGAGTGGGAAGTGTCCTCTAGGCAGTCAATAGGGGTAAAGGAAGCTCATAAGAAGATTAGCATCCTTCAGAAGTGGAACAAGTTCCAAAGCAAGACTATCAAGGCATTGAAGAACACAGTTCAGGATATGGGAGAGCAGATCAAGGAGCTTCAAAAAAAAGTTGGATGCTCGACCTCCACGACAGCCATGCCTAGCAGCTTGGGAAGGAGTGCATCAGTAAGGACACCTACCAAGTCCAACCTACCGGTTAGCCCACCCAGAGTTTCAATTGATCCAAGGAGAAGTCTGTTCAGAGCAAGAAGAGAACCGGGAGCTGACACGAGCACCTCACCCGATCGCACACCCGATCGGGCCGGTTCATCACGCCCGATCGGGTCAACCTATCACCTGGCAGTTGACATCGATAACGTCCAAGACGAAGTTGTAGCGGAGAAGCTTGACATCCTTAGTTCGTGGTTTGGACCTCCTGAGAGGTAATTCTATCACCCTCACCTTTGTAAATACTTCCTTGCATTTTTATTATTTTGATCCTAAGTCTTCCTTCAGATTTTTATTACACAAGGGACTGTGTAATTTAAGTTTGGGGGAGAGCTTAGGATAGCATTTGACATGTTTTCTCTTTTCTTATTTCGAATTTTTAGCATCTAGTTTAGCATTCATCTATGTGCATTAAAAACCCCTAAAAATTTGAAAAATTTCAGAAAATCCTTTAAAAAACAGAGTGTTCATATAGTTGCATTTGCATATTAGTCTTGCTTTAGGGATGTTGCATTTAGGATCATTGCATTAGCATAGGGGATTATGATGATTATAACCAAAGAACTTGCTGTTTCATTAGACTTAAGATCAATGCCCTCGTTCATAGTTGTTTAATGCTTTCATATGAGTTTGAAATGAGACCGCACCATTCTTTGATCTCATGATTTGAATTCTAGTCTAAACTGAAGCTTGCTTTGATATGATGCCATCCTTTACTTATAAGAACCTTAACTTGAATTGATAATTATCTGGTTGTGATTTGTTTTAAACTCATGGATACCTTGTATACATACTTGGATCTTCTTTCCCTCTTTTTACCACTCTCTTGTTGATCCAAGTAGCTGGTCATAACCTTGACCAGTTAACCACACCCTAAAAACCTTAACCTTTCCTTCAAGCCTTTGTTTTAATTTTGAGTGGAAGGCCTATTTTTGGGATTGAGCTTTAAGAGAACGTGTTAGGTTTGAGCCGACAGGAATAGGGTCTTGAGTAGTTCTGATTTGCATCTTTCGGATCAGATAGGACTAGGATGGATTCTGCTTGGGTTTTGGGATTTGTTGGGGTGGTGAAAAGAAAAGAAAAGAAAAGAATAAGGGAATGAGTTGAGTCTTTAGGAGAGTAAGAGTTTCAGAAAAGTTCAAGGTTCTAGTGAAAGATAAGTGGGGAATGCAAAGTATAGAAAAGAAATGGTTCTGGATTTTAAAAGAAAGAGAGAAAAGTATGAAGAAAGCGAAATGCTTTGATGTCTTAAGAATTAAGAAGAAAGAAGAACCATAGTGTTTATAAAAGAAAACCCCCTATCCACTAGTTTATTATAAAGAGCTCTCCTTAGACTTAGAACAAAAAGGGAAATTGGGATGAAAAGAGTTAAAGGGTAGAATAGGATCATATGGGTTTAGATGATTAGGATATCACTTGGGTACTTTGGGTAGTCAAGATGTTATTCCTGTATGCATTTGTTGGTCCTTACCTTTAGCATTCTCCCAAAAGCTCAATCTTGTTCATAGAGAGATCCCAACACTTAAATGATTAAACCCGCACCAAAAAGAGACTCTCTTTATCTCTTAAACCTTTTACTTGCCTAGCCAAATGAGTTTAAATTCAAATTCTCATCCGGATTCACTGTTACTACTTAATGAATGTTAAAAAGGATGGCTGACTTGATTGCTTGTCTAGGTTATGAGGCTGATGACATCTTGTGTTGAAATAGGAATGGCTAAAGTCTTCAGAGTACAGCCTTTGAATTGCATTCTAGAATTACAAACTAGGACATTGATGTTAAACTCTTTTGCAGCAAGTTTTGGTTCTGAATCCTCACCTTCAAACCTCTCTTCCAACTTTGAATTTGCTTGAGGCCAAGCAAAGAATAAGTTTGGGGGAGTTGATAACCCTATATTTTTATACTCTTAAGCATATGTTTTGTGCACTATTTGCATGTCTATATCTCTACTTCTTAGGATTTCTACTCTCTTTGCATTACATTTTGCATCGAGGATCTTTAGCATAGGGATTTGCATATCATCTGCATTTTAGAGCAAAAACAGGCACACTCGGACACTACCAAGCACGGATCCGATCGAGCGTGTCCAGCCCGACCAAGCAAGCACGATCAAGCACCCGGACTCACAGGAGGAAGCTGAACACGGACGAGCCGAAGATGAACCCGAACGAGCCCAACATGCATCCGATCGAGCTCACCTCAAACCGACTTTGTAATTTTTCTTTTTGTGTTTTAGGGCTTCCTGCCCTTAGTATAAATAGACCACTTGTGTCATTAAGCTAAAAAAGCGAGTTTTCTTAGGGTTTTTCTCTGTAGCCACCAAACATTTCCAGAAACTTGTAATCTTTATATCTTTTGATCTATTGAGTATTTGGAGTTGTTTCTTTATAATATCTTGCTCCTTAGATCATTATCTATCTAGTTATGCAAGATTCAATGATTTCTGGGTTTGTGTTCTTCATGATAAACTCCAGATCTGAGTAGTTTTCTGGGTTTAGAGGATAGGTTAGGTGATGAGGAATCTTAGTTTCTAGGGATGCTTAAGTATAGATTTAGATAGATACCTTCTGGATTAGGAGATCTTAATGCTATCTTAGCATTAACCATGTGGGATTAGATCTTAGACATTCCAGCACTCAAAAAGTGTTCAAATGGAATGTCTGATCAACTAATTCCAGAGTTCTGTTTGCTTGCCCAAGAGATTGGCTGTAAGGAGTAGATTGACTTTAATGAGCTTGTTCTTTATGCCTATTTATATTATGTTTCATCAATGAAAGTTGAGATTAGGAAGTGCTATAGATCTGATAGTCTTTGTCAAGAGATTGGATTGATTAGGTTAAGTGGTTCATTGTCTAGGATTAGATCTATCTGAGCATGTTAAGCATCCCCATGAGATTAAGAGGATTCATCACCCTATTAGCCCATCCTCAAGACCTCTCTCCATCTGATTGTTTACTTGCTTTATTTATATTTTCATTATTGCTTCTGTAGTTCCTGCATCTTTAGTTTATTTTCAGTTCTGTTCTTAGATCTTTTTAGTTTACATTCTGTAGTTTATTTTTATGCATTAGAGTTCTTTAAACCAAACCTTCTATTGCTTGGCTTGACTTTATTAGTACTGCTATATCTTAATTGCTTGCAAATCATCCATTTGGATCGATAACCTCTTATGTTACATCGCATTGGGGAATTGAACTCCAAGAGCACAGAAAAAGCTTGTTTCATATTATAACGTACTCGGACACAACAATTTTTGATGATTGTTATGGACATTAAAAATTTTCAAATTATTTAAAGATTTTATAAACTACACATAAATTGTGTTGTAGACCAAAATCAAATAAAATTAGCAAATCTGTGTTTAAAGGTTGTTTAGAACTTGACAGCGATTAATTCCATGCAGAGCGTGTCAAGACTAATAACTATCATAAGCAGTTTAAAAATAATATGCCCTAATTTAATAGAAGAAAAAATGTTAATATGCTAACCATTTTTCTTCCACTAGAGAGGAGACAAGCGGGTTACGCGGATTTGTTCGCTATGATTTTTTCCTTAAAATTTTTTTTATTTGGTGTTATATTTTAAGATTAAGGATTATATGTACATTTTATGTCGTATTTGTTTGGCTATATTTTGATTTTTTCATATTAACATATTATAATCTTGTACTATTATTTATTCATTTAGGTGGCGCTGTTGTAAAATGCATTACTCGTATTTCAATTAATGTTTTTGGTTTTGTTTGAACGCATGTATTAATATTGTTCGATTAAAAGATTTAATTTAAAAGGAAAGTGTGACGATAAACCATTTATTACTCTTTTATTTTGTTTTTCCTATTGTTTTTATTGTCATATTTTTAAATTTGACTAAATATTAATTTATTAAAGCTGGAGCGTGCTCTGTTTGTTAGGTCATTTTTTTGAACTTAGGTTTTATCAATAGAAAATCTCGAATTTTTAAATATTAACCCATAGCATAGTATTTTTTGTTAAAATGTTTTGCAATTGAGCATGCACTTATGACATGTCATGCCACGCTCATATAAACCATACAAATTTCTTTGTGTTTGATTTAAGAGTCAATCAAAATTTTAGATAGTTTTCTACTTTTTAAAATTTTATTTTACTCGATGGGATCCAATAATTCTATTTTTTTGTTTACTTTGCATAAACTCTATTTAGTCGAACAAATAGGGTCTGGAACGTGAGTATATGGATTAGATAGGGTATGGAACGTGACTATATGGATTAGATAGAAGCCTCACGGGGGGAGTAGGTGAGTATGAGCAAATAGGGTCTGGAACGTGAGTATATGGATTAGATAGGAGCCTCAGAAGAGTCAGTGATAGGAGTGCGGACTGTGTAGACGGTTGCACGGAGTCCTAGACTAATGGACGGTGTTGAAGGATTCGAGGACGAATCCATGTTAGAGGGGGAGAATTGTAACGCCCGTGTTCTGGAAAATAATAGAGGACTTGAGTATGTATAAGAATTAGGGTGGAGTCGGTTTAATTTCGGTTGATTTCCTAAACTGGTTGTTTTGTTAATTGAATCAAAAGAGGTTTAATTAATGTCGGTTTAGGTAAATCCTGGTTTAATCAGAATTAAACCAAAAACCCTAGTTTTATAAGGAACGCTTCTTTCTCTCTTTTGTTTTGTCGCTGTTGTTCTGAGAGTTGAGTTGAGAAAATGAGAAGGAGAAATTCACTTGTGAGAAGGAGAGGGTTAGCTTTGCTTTGGTGTTTAAGGCAAGAGAAGCAGACTCGTCACGTTTTGGTAGAACAGTGTTTCGACGTATCAAATCTTATCGTAAGGTAACGAATTTTGGTATAGATGGTTTGTTTATGTTATATATTTGGGTGTTATCTCATTGCTTGTGTGTATAGCTCGTAGATGGGAGGATCGCCCTCACTAAGTATTTATGAAATACTTATGCATCTCATTGTGTTTGTGGTGCAGGTAAAGTGTGACGTGGAATCATGGCAAGGAGAGGAGGATGATCTAGGGGCTCATTGGTGTTCATGAATTATTACTGGAATTGTTAGGGTGTTAGAATGAAATTTAGAAACATGTTAGGATGATCATGTTTTGGAATAATGTTTGGTGAACTTGTTGGTTGAATAGAATTGTTTTATTGGATTTTTGGTTAAGTCTTCCGCAGGTTAATATTGTTGGTTTACTTTAATGAGATTGCTTGCTTTAATTGATTTATATTATTATGGTCGGTTTAGCTGGTTTGAATTAATTGGGTTAATCCGGTTTGCATGTTTAAAAGAAAAAAAATGGGATGGGTTCTTTCAATTTCGTATCAGAGCCCTTACGGATCTAGGGGCTCATTGGTGTTCTTGATTTATTGTTGGAATTGTTTGGTTTAATTGATTTTTATTAATTAGGGCCGGTTTAGCTAGTTTGAATTAATTGGGTTAATTCGGTTTGCATGTTAAAAGAAAAAAAAAGGGGATGGGTTCTTTCAATTTGGTATCAGAGCCCTTACGGTTCTAGGGCCGCAGTAAATTGATGATTTTTCATGTGATGTGTGAATTTCGTTGATGAGAAATGATGATGTGGATTGTATGTTGATTGATTTGGGGTGATTAATCAATTGTGTGAGCATGGAGACCTAGATCATTCTCTCGAGCCTTCAATGAGATTCCACGGTAAGTTGTGATGTTTTGTCTTTTCTCTAGTCGTTTGTTTTCCTAGTTTCTGCTTGTGGCAGTGTGGGAGGCTAGAGGTTTCGAGCATGGTACTCGCAGTAGTTGTGTGGTTGTGGTGGTTGTGGTCTTGAGCGCGGGTCTTCGGAATGGTTTGTGGAGTTGACTTGAAGAATGGTCATGGTGGAGATGATATTTCAGGTGGGAATATTGTTTGGTAGGTATGACATTGTGATGTTGTACTTGGACTATGTGAGTATTTCTTGGATTTGACATGTTGGTGTCATGTGAAGAGAAATATGTGTGAGTTTCTAAAAATAGAAAATGTCGGGTTTGACGGTTCTATTTTTGGAAAGTTTCGGGATTGTGGTTAGTATAGCATTGCGATGCTATAGGGGAACCACGAGAGGTATATCTAATCTGGAGATATGCTCGGGGGCGTTTAGACTTATTTGCTCGGGTATTATGTGATAGTCTCGGATGACGATTCGAGTGCGTGCTTAAGGGTGACGACCCGAAAGCGAGCGTGAGACTTCCCGGATACCGTAGCTAGAGGGCGGGTGGCCTAATAGTGAGCCGGTATGACTTGAAGGTTGCAACCTGAGAGCGGGGGGAGTGGTGAGACTTCCTGGATACCGTAGCTTGAAGGCTGGAGGCCTAATAGTGAGCCGGTATGACTTGAAGGTTGCGACCTGAGAGTGGGGGGGAGTAGTGAGACTTCCCGGATACCGTAGCTAGAGGGCGGGTGGCCTAATAGTGAGCCAGTATGACTTGAAGGTTGCGACCTGAGAGCGGGGGGATGGTGAGACTTCCCGGATACCGTAGCTTAAAGGATGGAGGCCTAATAGTGAGCCGGTATGACTTGAAGGTTGCGACCTGAGAGCGGGGGAAGTGGTGAAACTTCCTGGATACCGTAGTCTAAGGCTGAGGCCTGAGGACAAGCCGGTATGATTCATGGGTTGCGACCTGTGGACGGGGGGAGTGGGTGAGTATGAGCAAATAGGGTCTGGAACGTGAGTATATGGATTAGATAGGAGCCTCAGAAGAGTCAGTGGTAGGAGTGCGGACTGTGTAGACGGTTGCACGGAGTCCTAGACTAATGGACGGTGTTGAAGGATTCGAGGACGAATCCATGTTAGAGGGGGAGAATTGTAACGCCCGTGTTCTGGAAAATAATAGAGGACTTGAGTGTGTATAAGAATTAGGGTGGAGTCGGTTTAATTCCGGTTGATTTCCTAAACTGGTGGTTTTGTTAATTGAATCAAAGGAGGTTTAATTAATGTCGGTTTAGGTAAATCCTGTTTTAATCAGAATTAAACCAAAAACCCTAGTTTTATAAGGAACGCTTCTTTCTCTCTTTTGTTTTTTCGATGTTGTTCTGAGAGTTGAGTTGAGAAAAGGAGAAGGAGAAGTTCACTTGTGAGAAAGAGAGGGTTAGCTTTGCTTTGGTGTTTAAGGCAAGAGAAGCAGACTCGTCACGTTTTGGTAGAACAGTGTTTCGACGTATCAAATCTTATCGAAAGGTAACGAATTTTGGTAGGTTTGTTCATAAGGCGTGTACGTTGATTCTCCTTTTTACAGAAGTGAATTCGGATTAATATTCAGTGAGTTATATGCATATTGGTGACACGCTCTTTCTCTGTTGCGAACTGGGATCAGCGAAGCTTCTAAGTGCGATCGTGGTTTCATCGTTTGTGGGAAGCTTCGTGACGTCTGGATCTTGCTTTTCACCGAAGGGATTAAGGAATTAACGGTTGGTTTATGTTTTACGGCTTCGTTTCTGCGGCTGTAGTTTTTCTGCAGTTTCTGTCCTTTTGGTTCTTAGAGATTTTTGTTTGTGTGGTTTGTTGTAGGGCGTTGTTTGGCTGTTGCAGTCGCGAGGAGAGTCTTTCCTGGTTTTTTTTGTTATTCAAATCACCTTGTTAAGGTGAGTGTGTGACCATGAGCTTATCTATGCGATTGGGATTGAGTGACTTGTTTTGTAATGATTTGTAGGTGAATTGGAAGTGTTATTGGATGTTTAGCTTGCTGGATGGTTTGTTTATGTTATATATTTGGGTGTTATCTCATTGCTTGTGTGTATAGCTCGTAGATGGGAGGATCGCCCTCACTAAGTATTTATGAAATACTTATGCATCTCATTGTGTTTGTGGTGCAGGTAAAGTGTGACGTGGAATCATGGCAAGGAGAGGAGGATGATCTAGGGGCTCATTGGTGTTCATGAATTATTACTGGAATTGTTAGGGTGTTAGAATGAAATTTAGAAACATGTTAGGATGATCATGTTTTGGAATAATGTTTGGTGAACTTGTTGGTTGAATAGAATTGTTTTATTGGATTTTTGGTTAAGTCTTCCGCAGGTTAATATTGTTGGTTTACTTTAATAAGATTGCTTGCTTTAATTGATTTATATTATTATGGTCGGTTTAGCTGGTTTGAATTAATTGGGTTAATCCGGTTTGCATGTTTAAAAGAAAAAAAATGGGATGGGTTCTTTCAATTTCGTATCAGAGCCCTTACGGATCTAGGGGCTCATTGGTGTTCTTGATTTATTGTTGGAATTGTTTGGCTTAATTGATTTTAATTAATTAGGGCCGGTTTAGCTAGTTTGAATTAATTGGGTTAATCCGGTTTGCATGTTAAAAGAAAAAAAAAGGGATGGGTTCTTTCAATTTGGTATCAGAGCCCTTACGGTTCTAGGGCCGCAGTAAATTGGTGATTTTTCATGTGATGTGTGAATTTCGTTGATGAGAAATGATGATGTGGATTGTATGTTGATTGATTTGGGGTGATTAATCAATTGTGTGAGCATGGAGACCTAGATCATTCTCTCGAGCCTTCAATGAGATTCCACGGTAAGTTGTGATGTTTTGTCTTTTCTCTAGTCGTTTGTTTTCCTAGTTTCTGCTTGTGGCAGTGTGGGAGGCTAGAGGTTTCGAGCATGGTGCTCGCAGTAGTTGTGTGGTTGTGGTGGTTGTGGTCTTGAGCGCGGGTCTTCGGAATGGTTTGTGGAGTTGACTTGAAGAATGGTCATGGTGGAGATGATATTTCAGGTGGGAATATTGTTTGGTAGGTATGACATTGTGATGTTGTACTTGGACTATGTGAGTATTTCTTGGATTTGACATGTTGGTGTCATGTGAAGAGAAATATGTGTGAGTTTCTAAAAATAGAAAATGTCGGGTTTGACGGTTCTATTTTTGGAAAGTTTCGGGATTGTGGTTAGTATAGCATTGCGATGCTATAGGGGAACCACGAGAGGTATATCTAATCTGGAGATATGCTCGGGGGCGTTTAGACTTATTTGCTCGGGTATTATGTGATAGTCTCGGATGACGATTCGAGTGCGTGCTTAAGGGTGACGACCCGAAAGCGAGCGTGAGACTTCCCGGATACCGTAGCTAGAGGGCGGGTGGCCTAATAGTGAGCCGGTATTACTTGAAGGTTGCAACCTGAGAGCGGGGGGAGTGGTGAGACTTCCCGGATACCGTAGCTTGAAGGCTGGAGGCCTAATAGTGAGCCGGTATGACTTGAAGGTTGCGACCTGAGAGTGGGGGGGAGTAGTGAGACTTCCCGGATACCGTAGCTAGAGAGCGGGTGGCCTAATAGTGAGCCAGTATGACTTGAAGGTTGCGACCTGAGAGCCGGGAGAGTGGTGAGACTTCCCGGATACCGTAGCTTAAAGGATGGAGGCCTAATAGTGAGCCGGTATGACTTGAAGGTTGCGACCTGAGAGCGGGGGAAGTGGTGAAACTTCCTGGATACCGTAGTCTAAGGCTGAGGCCTGAGGACAAGCCGGTATGATTCATGGGTTGCGACCTGTGGACGGGGGGAGTGGGTGAGTATGAGAAAATAGGGTCTGGAACGTGAGTATATGGATTAGATAGGAGCCTCAGAAGAGTCAGTGGTAGGAGTGCGGACTGTGTAGACGGTTGCACGGAGTCCTAGACTAATGGACGGTGTTGAAGGATTCGAGGACGAATCCATGTTAGAGGGGGAGAATTGTAACGCCCGTGTTCTGGAAAATAATAGAGGACTTGAGTGTGTATAAGAATTAGGGTGGAGTCGGTTTAATTCCGGTTGATTTCCTAAACTGGTGGTTTTGTTAATTGAATCAAAGGAGGTTTAATTAATGTCGGTTTAGGTAAATCCTGTTTTAATCAGAATTAAACCAAAAACCCTAGTTTTATAAGGAACGCTTCTTTCTCTCTTTTGTTTTTTCGATGTTGTTCTGAGAGTTGAGTTGAGAAAAGGAGAAGGAGAAGTTCACTTGTGAGAAAGAGAGGGTTAGCTTTGCTTTGGTGTTTAAGGCAAGAGAAGCAGACTCGTCACGTTTTGGTAGAACAGTGTTTCGACGTATCAAATCTTATCGAAAGGTAACGAATTTTGGTAGGTTTGTTCATAAGGCGTGTACGTTGATTCTCCTTTTTACAGAAGTGAATTCGGATTAATATTCAGTGAGTTATATGCATATTGGTGACACGCTCTTTCTCTGTTGCGAACTGGGATCAGCGAAGCTTCTAAGTGCGATCGTGGTTTCATCGTTTGTGGGAAGCTTCGTGACGTCTGGATCTTGCTTTTCACCGAAGGGATTAAGGAATTAACGGTTGGTTTATGTTTTACGGCTTCGTTTCTGCGGCTGTAGTTTTTCTGCAGTTTCTGTCCTTTTGGTTCTTAGAGATTTTTGTTTGTGTGGTTTGTTGTAGGGCGTTGTTTGGCTGTTGCAGTCGCGAGGAGAGTCTTTCCTGGTTTTTTTTGTTATTCAAATCACCTTGTTAAGGTGAGTGTGTGACCATGAGCTTATCTATGCGATTGGGATTGAGTGACTTGTTTTGTAATGATTTGTAGGTGAATTGGAAGTGTTATTGGATGTTTAGCTTGCTGGATGGTTTGTTTATGTTATATATTTGGGTGTTATCTCATTGCTTGTGTGTATAGCTCGTAGATGGGAGGATCGCCCTCACTAAGTATTTATGAAATACTTATGCATCTCATTGTGTTTGTGGTGCAGGTAAAGTGTGACGTGGAATCATGGCAAGGAGAGGAGGATGATCTAGGGGCTCATTGGTGTTCATGAATTATTACTGGAATTGTTAGGGTGTTAGAATGAAATTTAGAAACATGTTAGGATGATCATGTTTTGGAATAATGTTTGGTGAACTTGTTGGTTGAATAGAATTGTTTTATTGGATTTTTGGTTAAGTCTTCCGCATGTTAATATTGTTGGTTTACTTTAATGAGATTGCTTGCTTTAATTGATTTATATTATTATGGTCGGTTTAGCTGGTTTGAATTAATTGGGTTAATCCGGTTTGCATGTTTAAAAGAAAAAAAATGGGATGGGTTCTTTCAATTTCGTATCAGAGCCCTTACGGATCTAGGGGCTCATTGGTGTTCTTGATTTATTGTTGGAATTGTTTGGTTTAATTGATTTTTATTAATTAGGGCCGGTTTAGCTAGTTTGAATTAATTGGGTTAATTCGGTTTGCATGTTAAAAGAAAAAAAAAGGGGATGGGTTCTTTCAATTTGGTATCAGAGCCCTTACGGTTCTAGGGCCGCAGTAAATTGATGATTTTTCATGTGATGTATGAATTTCGTTGATGAGAAATGATGATGTGGATTGTATGTTGATTGATTTGGGGTGATTAATCAATTGTGTGAGCATGGAGACCTAGATCATTCTCTCGAGCCTTCAATGAGATTCCACGGTAAGTTGTGATGTTTTGTCTTTTCTCTAGTCGTTTGTTTTCCTAGTTTCTGCTTGTGGCAGTGTGGGAGGCTAGAGGTTTCGAGCATGGTACTCGCAGTAGTTGTGTGGTTGTGGTGGTTGTGGTCTTGAGCGCGGGTCTTCGGAATGGTTTGTGGAGTTGACTTGAAGAATGGTCATGGTGGAGATGATATTTCAGGTGGGAATATTGTTTGGTAGGTATGACATTGTGATGTTGTACTTGGACTATGTGAGTATTTCTTGGATTTGACATGTTGGTGTCATGTGAAGAGAAATATGTGTGAGTTTCTAAAAATAGAAAATGTTGGGTTTGATGGTTCTATTTTTGGAAAGTTTCGGGATTGTGGTTAGTATAGCATTGCGATGCTATAGGGGAACCACGAGAGGTATATCTAATCTGGAGATATGCTCGGGGGCGTTTAGACTTATTTGCTCGGGTATTATGTGATAGTCTCGGATGACGATTCGAGTGCGTGCTTAAGGGTGACGACCCGAAAGCGAGCGTGAGACTTCCCGGATACCGTAGCTAGAGGGCGGGTGGCCTAATAGTGAGCCGGTATGACTTGAAGATTGCAAACTGAGAGCGGGGGGAGTGGTGAGACTTCCCGGATACCGTAGCTTGAAGGCTGGAGGCCTAATAGTGAGCCGGTATGACTTGAAGGTTGCGACCTGAGAGTGGGGGGGAGTAGTGAGACTTCCCGGATACCGTAGCTAGAGGGCGGGTGGCCTAATAGTGAGCCAGTATGATTTGAAGGTTGCGACCTGAGAGCGGGGGGAGTGGTGAGACTTCCCGGATACCGTAGCTTAAAGGATGGAGGCCTAATAGTGAGCCGGTATGACTTGAAGGTTGCGACCTGAGAGCGGGGGAAGTGGTGAAACTTCCTGGATACCGTAGTCTAAGGCTGAGGCCTGAGGACAAGCCGGTATGATCCATGGGTTGCGACCTGTGGACGGGGGGAGTGGGTGAGTATGAGCAAATAGGGTCTGGAACGTGAGTATATGGATTAGATAGGAGCCTCAGAGGAGTCAGTGGTAGGAGTGCGGACTGTGTAGACGGTTGCACGGAGTCCTAGACTAATGGACGGTGTTGAAGGATTCGAGGACGAATCCATGTTAGAGGGGGAGAATTGTAACGCCCGTGTTCTGGAAAATAATAGAGGACTTGAGTGTGTATAAGAATTAGGGTGGAGTCGGTTTAATTCCGGTTGATTTCCTAAACTGGTGGTTTTGTTAATTGAATCAAAGGAGGTTTAATTAATGTCGGTTTAGGTAAATCCTGTTTTAATCAGAATTAAACCAAAAACCCTAGTTTTATAAGGAACGCTTCTTTCTCTCTTTTGTTTTTTCGATGTTGTTCTGAGAGTTGAGTTGAGAAAAGGAGAAGGAGAAGTTCACTTGTGAGAAAGAGAGGGTTAGCTTTGCTTTGGTGTTTAAGGCAAGAGAAGCAGACTCGTCACGTTTTGGTAGAACAGTGTTTCGACGTATCAAATCTTATCGAAAGGTAACGAATTTTGGTAGGTTTGTTCATAAGGCGTGTACGTTGATTCTCCGTTTTATAGAAGTGAATTCGGAGTAATATTCAGTGAGTTATATGCAGTTTGGTGACACGCTCTTTCTCTGTTGCGAACTGGGATCAGCGAAGCTTGTAAGTGCGATCGTGGTTTCATCGTTTATCCGATCGGCACAAAATTTTGTGGGACGTTTCGTGACGTCTGGATCTTGCTTTTCACCGAAGGGATTAAGGAATTAACGGTTGGTTTATGTTTTAGGGCTTCGTTTCTGCGGCTATAGTTTTTCTGCAGTTTCTGTCTTTTTGGTTCTTAGAGATTTTTGTTTGTGTGGTTTGTTGTAGGGCGTTGTTTGTTGTAGAGAGTCTTTCCTGGTTTTTTTTGTTATTCAAATCATCTTGTTAAGGTGAGTGCGTGACCATGAGCTTATCTAAGCGATTGGGATTGAGTGACTTGTTTTGTGATGATTTGTAGGTGAATTGGAAGTGTTATTGGATGTTTAGCTTGCTGTATGGTTTGTTTATGTTATATATTTGGGTGTTATCTCATTGCTTGTGTGTATAGCTCGTAGATGGGAGGATCGCCCTCACTAAGTATTTATGAAATACTTATGCATCTCATTGTGTTTGTGGTGCAGGTAAAGTGTGACGTGGAATCATGGCAAGGAGAGGAGGATGATCTAGGGGCTCATTGGTGTTCATGAATTATTACTGGAATTGTTAGGGTGTTAGAATGAAATTTAGAAACATGTTAGGATGATCATGTTTTGGAATAATGTTTGGTTGAACTTGTTGGTTTAATAGAATTGTTTTATTGGATTTTTGGTTAAGTCTTCCGCAGGTTAATATTGTTGGTTTACTTTAATGAGATTGCTTGCTTTAATTGATTTAAATTATTATGGTTGGTTTAGCTGGTTTGAATTAATTGGGTTAATCCGGTTTGCATGTTTAAAAGAAAAAAAAATGGGATGAGTTCTTTCAATTTCGTATCAGAGCCCTTACGGATCTAGGGGATCATTGGTGTTCTTGATTTATTGTTGGAATTGTTTGGTTTAATTGATTTTTATTAATTAGGGCCCGTTTAGCTAGCTTGAATTAATTGGGTTAATTCGGTTTGCATGTTAAAAGAAAAAAAAAAGGGGATGGGTTCTTTCAATTTGGTATCAGAGCCCTTACGGTTCTAGGGCCGCAGTAAATTGCTGATTTTTCATGTGATGTATGAATTTCGTTGATGAGAAATGATGATGTGGATTGTATGTTGATTGATTTGGGGTGATTAATCAATTGTCTGAGCATGGAGACCTAGATCATTCTCTCGAGCCTTCAATGAGATTCCACGGTAAGTTGTGATGTTTTGTCTTTTCTCTAGTCGTTTGTTTTCCTAGTTTCTGCTTGTGGTAGTGTGGGAGGCTAGAGGTTTCGAGCATGGTACTCGCAGTAGTTGTGTGGTTGTGGTGGTTGTGGTCTGGAGCGCGGGTCTTCGGGATGGTTTGTGGAGTTGACTTGAAGAATGGTCATGGTGGAGATGATATTTCAGGTGGGAATATTGTTTGGTAGGTATGACATTGTGATGTTGTACTTGGACTATGTGAGTATTTCTTGGATTTGACATGTTGGTGTCATGTGAAGAGAAATATGTGTGAGTTTCTAAAAATAGAAAATGTCGGGTTTGACGGTTCTATTTTTGGAAAGTTTCGGGATTGTGGTTAGTATAGCATTGCGATGCTATAGGGGAACCACGGGAGGTATATCTAATCTGGAGATATGCTCGGGGGCGTTTAAACTTATTTGCTCGGGTATTATGTGATAGTCTCGGATGACGATTCCAGTGCTTTCTTAAGGGTGACGACCCGAAAGCGAGCGTGAGACTTCCCGGATACCGTAACTAGAGGGCGGGTGGCCTAATAGTGAGCCGGTATGACTTGAAGGTTGTGACCTGAGAGCGGTGGGAGTGGTGAGACTTCCCGGATACCATAGCTTGAAGGCTGGAGGCCTAATAGTGAGCCGGTATGACTTGAAGGTTGCGACCTGAGAGCGGGGGGGAGTGGTGAGACTTCCCGGATACCGTAGCTAGAGGGCGGGTGGCCTAATAGTGAGCCGGTATGACTTGAAGGTTGCGACCTGAGAGCGGGGGGAGTGGTGAGACTTCCTGGATACCGTAGCTTGTAGGCTGGAGGCCTAATAGTTAGCCGGTATGAATTGAAGGTTGCGACCTGAGAGCGGGGGAAGTGGTGAGACTTCCTGGATACCGTAGTCTAAGGCTGAGGCCTGAGGACGAGCCGGTATGATTCATGGGTTGCGACCTGTGGACAGGGGGAGTGGGTGAGTATAAGCAAATAGGGTTTGGAACGTGAGTTTATGGATTAGATAGGAGCCTCAGAGGAGTCAGTGGTAGGAGTGCGGACTGTGTAGACGGTTGCACGGAGTCCTAGAATAATGGACAGTGTTGAAGGATTCGAGGACGAATCCATGTTAGAGGGGGAGAATTGTAACGCCCGTGTTCTGGAAAATAATACAGAACTTGAGTGTGTATAAGAATTAGGGTGGAGTCGGTTTAATTCCGGTTGATTTCCTAAACTGGTGGTTTTGTTAATTGAATCAAAGGAGGTTTAATTAATGTCGGTTTAGGTAAATCCTGGTTTAATCAGAATTAAACCAAAAACCCTAGTTTTATAAAGAACGCTTCTTTCTCTCTTTTGTTTTGTCGCTGTTGTTTCTGAGAGTTGAGTTGAGAAAAGGAGAAGGAGAAGTTCACTTGTGAGAAGGAGAGGGTTAGCTTTGCTTTGGTGTTTAAGGCAAGAGAAGCAGACTCGTCACGTTTTGGTAGAACAGTGTTTCGACATATCAAATCTTATCGAAAGGTAACGAATTTTGGTAGGTTTGTTCATAAGGCGTGTACGTTGATTCTCCTTTTTACAGAAGTGAATTCGGATTAATATTCAGTGAGTTATATGCAGTTTGGTGAGACGCTCTTTCTCTGTTGCGAATTGGGATCAGCGAATCTTGTAAGTGCGATCGTGGTTTCATCGTTTATCCGATCGGCACCAAATTTTGTGGGAAGCTTCGTGACGTCTGGATCTTGCTTTTCACCGAAGGGATTAAGGAATTAACGGTTGGTTTATGTTTTTGGGTTTCGTGTCTGCGGCTGTAGTTTTTCTGCAGTTTCTGTCTTTTTGGTTCTTAGAGATTTTTGTTTGTGTGGTTTGTTGTAGGGCGTTGTTTGGCTGTTGCAGTCGCGAGGAGAGTCTTTCCTGGTTGTTTTTGTTATTCAAATCACCTTGTTAAGGTGAGTGCGTGACCATGAGCTTATCTAAGCGATTGGGATTGAGTGACTTGTTTTGTGATGATTTGTAGGTGAATTGGAAGTGTTATTGGATGTTTAGCTTGCTGGATGGTTTGTTTATGTTATATATTTGGGTGTTATCTCATTGCTTGTGTGTATAGCTCGTAGATGGGAGGATCGCTATAATACCCCGTTCTCGCTACTAGAACTCCGACCACAGAACACACAGAAATACCACCTCGCCGGAGACTAAAATTCCGATAAACTTCCGACGACGATTCAACTTCCACAAAACTTCTCAAAACAGATCGATTCCAGCTAACAACTTAACTAGAACAACCTACGCAGCGGATTAAAATCAACAATAGACATAATTAAGCTTAACTTAATCGTACCTTGGCCACTTATCGAACCAACTCGTCCGACCAATGCACACGAATACACGAGTCTTCTCGATACTCCAATGCTCCAGCTCCCGAAACAGCTTCCATATTCACTCGGCCATCGATGAGTCATCCAACATCTCTCTCGGTACGTAGTCACTCAGCCAACCATCCCCACATGACTAAGTACAAAGAGAGATGTCCGGAATCCACATCACACCGAACATACTTACAGAACACTTAATCAGATCAACACCACTCCGATCAGAACCTTTGATCACTCGATCAACAGACACACATGATCGACCCTCCTCGATCAACAGAACATCCGGACATGATCATCTTCGATCATCGAACCGCGAACTCTCGATCAACAGACACAAATGATCGACCCTCCTCGACCAACAGAACATCCGGACATGATCATCTTCGATCATCGAACCGCGAACTCTCGATCATGAATCCATACCCGACAGAACTCTCGGTAATAACTCTCGATAAGAATCACCGATGAATCTTCATCCTCGACGAAGCTCACCTTTCTCTCGATACCTCTCGATGATGCTCTACACACCATCGTGTAATCTCGACTATTACAACAGATCTTCCTCAACCTTTCGCCCAGAACCGACGATAATCTCTTCATCATCGATATCTCTCCATCTTTCTCGAAGAACTCTCTTTGTTTCTCCCTTCTCTCGAGACTCTCTCGCAGACATAACATAAGTGACGAAGAATATCGAGTAACTTCCATTTTATTCGATTATTCTACTAGAAACCGTCAAGTAACTGCCACTTAAAACTCAGATCCGCGTGTTTTCTCAAGAAAGTAACCGTTCCCGCCAATTCTCTCGAAACACTATCGAGACACCGACAACTGCTCGACCCAACACTGTCGGATTCTCGACCAGACCTGTCGGCTACCGACCACACTTGTCCGAAAATCACGCTCGGACCAAGTAACCGTCAGCTTACTCCAAAAAATACGGAACACTCTATAAATTCATCCTTTATCACAGAATTTCTCGGTACACTCGCATTCCATCGATGAATATCGATCTCCATCGATAAACCTTCGATCCTTAGCTTTTCCTTCGTTAATCCTTCAAGCATTGATCTCAATCCTCGATCACAAGCTCGACTAGAATACCCGAACACGGATGCTACAATCGCCCTCACTAAGTATTTATGAAATACTTATGCATCTCATTGTGTTTGTGGTGCAGGTAAAGTGTGACGTGGAATCATGGCAAGGAGAGGAGGATGATCTAGGGGCGCATTGGTGTTCATGAATTATTACTGGAATTGTTAGGGTGTTAGAATGAAATTTAGAAACATGTTAGGATGATCATGTTTTGGAATAATGTTTGGTTGAACTTGTTGGTTTAATAGAATTGTTTTATTGGATTTTTGGTTAAGTCTTCCGCAGGTTAATATTGTTGGTTTACTTTAATGAGATTGCTTGCTTTAATTGATTTAAATTATTATGGTTGGTTTAGCTGGTTTGAATTAATTGGGTTAATCCGGTTTGCATGTTTAAAAGAAAAAAATGGGATGGGTTCTTTCAGAATTGGACTAAATAATCAAAACAATTCAATAATACAACAAAAAAATCTTTAAAAAAAAAACTCGATTAGAACTTTGAATGAAATCACAAAATCATAAGTGTATGATAAGCATTTCAGAAAAAGCAAATACAAAAAGAAAACATATTATCAGAAAATAAATTACAAAAAAATCTAAATAATTTGAGCTACAAATTTGTGGTGGAGACCCTATATTTATAGTTAAATTGTTAGGCTAACTTTTAGGATATTAGCACCTACACCCACTTTTGCACAAACTATTCTCCTTTACACCTACTTCTTGCTACAACTATACTTTTGGCTAAGGAAATTACTACACCATCCCTCTCCTTTCTTTCCCTTTGATGAGGATATCCTTACCATTCCACTTGAGCCCGAGAAGGAAGTCGTAACAATTCCACAACTAAGAAGATTTCCAAGGACCGAGTCCGGTTACAAAAGTGCAAGAGAAGACTTCAGCAAATCAGTGGAGAGCTTAATCACCTTACTGGATCATGAAGAGCTTAAAGGAGAACTGCTTACAACTTAGATTACCCAAGAAACTCCCACAGAGCCAAATAATGATCAAGCCTTAAGCAACAAGCATCAAGAGGAGGACATAGATAAAAGAACTTCAAGCACAATACTCAAGACTCCACGCATTTCTTTCTTGTCGGTTCTACAAGGCACTCAAGAGGCTGCTCTCTTCACCATCTCCAAGACCTTGAATGGAGATGCTATAGGCTAGGGGACCAAGGTTCGAACCCCTAAGAGCATGGGCATCGGTAGGACTAAGAAATTTTTTTTTTCTTCTATTTTAGATTTTTTTTTTTTAAAAAAACAGGTAACCATTCGCGGGCCGCCTCGTGTCAGTGGGGCCCGCGAATAGTGAAACACAAGGCACAGGACGGTCCCGTTTGGAGGTACGTCCTTCTTTTCATTTTTTTTTTGATTTTTTTTTTCTTCTTGTGTGGGGGACTGGGCAAGGACTTCCAATGCCCATGCCCTAAGGTGAGTATTTGAATAAACATTTAAACTCACAAGTTCCCTTTTCTGTTTTGCAGGATTTTATGTAGAAACCCTAAGCCGTAGAGCTATTAATAAAGCACCTTCTTAGCTTGTAACACAAGTAACAATGTCATTCACCTGCTCCAACGAAAAGAGAATTAGAATGAACACAAATCCAAAACATCAAAGATGAGAAATTTTGTAGTATTTTTATATATACCAAAGGGGATTCGACCACTGAAACCGCCGATGCCAGGATTCATCTTTGCGATTCTTCTAATTAGCTCAATCCCAGCATCGATATCAACACCAGAATCTATGTGCGTGAGACCGTTGGTGCCAATTGACATGGACAAAACACAAGATGCACTTCGTGTTCTTGTCGTATGAGGAAAGATGATCGAGGAGAATGGTTTCAAGGATGAAGCCATGGGGGAGAAACAAGAATGGTTTCCTTGTTTTAAGGAAACGACGTCGTTTCAAATTGGGGCATAAATCTCAAATTAGGTCCGCGTTCATTCATCTCTGATTTCATCTTCTTCTACAGTTTGCTTGTGTTTCAATTACAGAGCTCGACGAAAGGGAATCAAAAAATCAAAGAAGAGGCTTCCCTACGAGATGCCGATGTGAAGAACCTGCTCTAATAAAGACGTCGGCTACTTCTAAAAATCCGGGAAGATTGTTTCATGCATGTCCATTTCGAAAAGAAGGGGTAAGTGTGAATCTCAATTGTCTGGTATAATTTGAATGTGTCTACAAGTAAAAGTCTGAAAATGTCACAGGATTGGACTCATACATTTAAATGGACTGATATGTCTTTGGTGGAAGAGATCGAAGACTTGATTAACAAAGTGCATATCATTGATAGAGCTTCAATGACAATTCAGAAAGTGCTCAATGCTTGTGAATCTGAGATTGATGTTCTTACCATAGAAATGCGTGTTGGTGAGGCTACGTTTGAGAACAAGATCCGAGAGATGAAACTACAACTAAGAAGCTTGAAGAACATTGTTGGGTTTGTTTTGGTGATGATTGTGTTCTTCAAGTTTATATATTGACTAAGTGAGTGAAATCGTGGCATTGTATGAGAGTAAAACCATTTAAAAACCAATGAAAAACTATTTAACACCCTTCTAAACCCCATATAAACTTCAAAACCATTTAAAACTCTTATAAATCACTTTAAAAACCATTTAAAACCCTTGTAAATATTTTCATAACCATTTAAAATTCCTTGTAAATTTTTAAAAACCCTTTAAAAATGGGGGATACCTGATCTAATTTTTATTTGGACTTTTAATACCTGGTCTTTTTTGGTTCGAAAAATAATTTTTATTTTACCCCGTGTTACACCATGGGGCCAGTATTTTATGCGTGTATGTTATGTAAAACCTTAACCGTTATATTTATATATATACGGTTATATAAAAAGTTCTTTTAGCATAGTCTTTGATTGCCAACATGAACAATTTATCTTATGTGATGTATATAGCGAAGAATATGCTAGATGCATACCTAGAGCGGGGGGAGGGGGTGGGAAATTCTAGTTTTTATAAAACAAAAACATATTTTTTTGGCAGATTTAAAACCTTTCATTTGTAATATTTGCATAATTTAACTCTTGCCATTCGGATAAATAAAAAACTTAAAAGTTAATTTTGTAATTAAATAATAAGCAAATCGAAAAATTGGAAACAAATATTTATTACATCAAAAAAATTTCCTAAAATCGCTTTCTAATAAATTGAATCTCTCTCCAATATATTTCTATAATCTTATTTGTTTTCCATTTATAATATTTCATAAAACATATGTATCATAAACATACAAAATGGTTTTAGCATATTTTCTATTAAATTTTTTGAAAACGGTCATATATTACTCAATCGATAAAGGAAAAAATGTATGTACAACGTCTACATAAAGGGAAACAATTTAGATAATAGTTCAAAACAATTATCAATAGAATTGATATGCTCCCAACTAATAAATGAGCAGGAATTTTGATTTCTCATGCATCCAAATTTTAAAAAATACATATTTCAATTGAATCCGGTTCATTATTTAAGAAAATTTAAACTTTTAAAAAGTTTCAAAATATTTTAAATTTTACTTTTTTTAAAATATGAAAATATTATATATATTAAAACTTTTAAAAGATTCAAAAATTATAATTTATAATTTAAGCTTTATAAAATATCTAAACTCTACAAAAAAAATTAGTATTATTAATATGTTAACTCTGAAAAATTATAAAATATAAAAATATTCTACATAAACATGATTGAATGGGTTTGACTTTATATAAATATATGATTTGATTTTTCTTACGGGTTATCTATATTTAAAATATTTTTCTATTAACTTATTTTATAAAAATTGTCCCGCCTTGTAGCGAGGGTTAAATCCTAATATATTTTTGGTATATTCTAAGTACTATGTTGTATGATAGTACATGTAAATGTTTGTCTATCTGTACATGTTTTTTGAAAATAGTATATGAAAACAATAGAGGTTGGTTTAATGATAGTTTGCAGTTATAGTGGCTAATAATATTTGTAGATTAATGAAATAGTGTGTAAGAAATTATTTGAATTTACACTTTTCAGGGCTAGAATTTGGTACACCACGGGTCCATTTTTAATATAATTTTAGTGATTTGTATTACAAATCAACTCATTTTTGGGAAAAATCATTTTTTATTTTTAATATTAATTCTACGATGTTATATATATTTTGGTCTATTTGAAATAACTAAAAGTGTTTATTATTGAATATATGTGGGTTGAATTTGAAAGAACTCAGTTTGTGTATTTATAAAAGTAAAATATACTATTATTTAGGTCAGCGTTCCGTAGTACCTTTGAAGATTGCTAACGCCAGACATCTAGATGGAAATTGCGAGGTTAGTCTAGTATACTGAATTTTATCGTTTAATCTTTAAGTTATCTGTACACTAGCACTTTAATAAATAATCACGGACTTAGCCCTTATATGTTTAAATTATCTTCTATGCAGTTATTGGTGGACCCTATAATATGCCCTGATCTCGAGTTGGATACTGAGGAGGATTTGTCTTTGGAAGATGATTCAGAAGACCCTGTTGTTAATAACATTGTCTCTCTCGCGGCAAAGGGATTTTTATTCAGTAACGACATGTTTACCGGTGGCTACATTCCATCTCAGCTTGAGCTGGCTCCGAAAAAGCAGAAGAGGGGTGTTAAGGCTAAAATTATTCGAGCTCGGAAAGGTCAGATTGCTCCTCCTATCCAACCTGTAAGAAGTAATGTTCAACATTCATCTTCGGGAACATGTGCTGGATTAACCTGAACATGCAACCTTGCTACTCTCTTGCGCTTGCTGGATTTAAAACTTGTTGCTATGGAGGACCGTAATATCAAAGGTGTTACGACTTGGTTTTTAAAAAATCAAAATATATTGGCTGAATCTGCTAGAACTCTGGCTAAAGAAGGAACTGCCGATAAGCAAGCAGCTGTGACTCCTCCTCATGCCCGTTCAGTGAATGGCGTTAATGAAACACAATCTGCAGTTGATGCTCAGAACGTTATTGCTCCTGTCATTGTTGGTAACTCAATTAAGGAGATTCTGTCGTGCTATTCTCCTAACCAACCTGAGGTTTGTAACCTTTGTTTACATTTTCACATTGGATTAATGTTTTAACTTTACATTTAACTCATCATCTCTGTAGAGTAACAGGACTAGGACGGAGGAACTGCCTCCATCATTATCTAATGTCCGGGATCCCATCGCTGGCCATGGCCGAGTAAGTATTTATTAGCCTGGATACATATTTATGCGATAAAGTAATCTTTATAGGTTAAGAAATGTGATATCTGTATTAGGGGCCCTTGGACGTAGGTGGACAGGATTTGGGTTCAAGTCCAATGGTTTGGTTCCTCTCTCATTGACTCTAACAGTATTATTGTCCTCAAACCTTCTAAACTTGCAGTTCACGGTTTGTAGGTTGGGGTAGTTCCAAGTGATGGCGGGGTAGAATCAGCTACTGTAGTTGATCCAGTTGGTGCTGTCGCTGGAGAGATGGTAACGGAGGCATTGTTGATAGGTTGTTTGTTGACACTACCAGCCAAGAGGTATTATATTTATCGTCTCCCTCAGTTGTCTTCATTAAATGTATTTAAATGGGCATTTACCCTTTACATTCTTCTTCTCTCCAGTCAAAAGGAACTGCTGCGACCGCTGTAGGCAGCACTGGTGATTCTGTCATCCAAGAGGTACTTTCTTCGTTTAAATAGTTGGAACGTAGTCTTACGTTTAATAGTATGCTCAGGGCATTTGTGTTGCTCTTTTATCCAGTCTGAAGATATTGGAGCAGACAAATCTGTAGAAGCCACGGTCGACAGCCGTGATTGTGGGAAGTCAATTAGTAATACAGCAGATAAGTCACGGGTTAGTGACTAATATTGGATTTGTGTATATATTATTTTCCCTGGTTGATAAGTTTATATTTAGTTCAGTTTTTTTTAATTGGCAGGCCGATGGCACTTCTGCCAATGTCTCGGAACAGACCACATGTTGTAACATGGAGCCATCTACCACTATAGTGAAGGTTAGGTTTTTTTTTGTAGAAGCTATGCTGTTCCAAGTGGTATATTACATCATTTTTTATTTTGTATGGGGCATCTGTGTTTTCTTCAAATGTATGGTTCAGTTAGATTAAGTATACCTTTATGCTAAATAATTAGGATTAAAACTTTGTCCCGGCTGACAAATTAGTACAAGGTTAATGTTAATATCCATTTATCTGTCTTGAAGTTCTGTGATTTTTCCGTTAAGTACATTGCGCGTGACGAACCCGTTGAAAGTAATCCTAACACTGTTGTTGTAAGTTTCAGAGATAGCTCATTTATTAACGCATTTTAACAATCTTACTTTTCTTTAGATGTTTTATCCTTTTTTTTACCTTTTCTGTCAGATTATGGATCAGACCGGTGTGGGGGTTATTGAAAGTGTTGCAGTACAATCGTTACCCTCACCCTTAGCTGAGGGAGCTGAAGTAGATAGGGTACGTTTATTTTTACTTACTGACCTTTTCCAATTTCAGAGTTTAACCCTTGTTTAAACTGAATCAGGGGTTGGAAACTCCAGCTGATGCTGCCGAATTAGGTGTTGTTAGTGAGGCCGGTCCCGTTGAGATGGATACAGACATGGTTAGTCATTAAGTTTAGAGTTACCTTTGTTCAAAGTATCTATTTATGCCCGCTACAATCGAAGGATTTCTATGTATTTTACATTTTTTAAAACAGTTACTTGATACTTATTTTATTATCGGTTATATTATTATATATTGTATCCATGTCAATTTACCGTTTAATTTATGAATTACTGGTTCAATTTTACCAATTATATTTTTTCATATTTCAGTTAGTTGGTCATCCATAATTATAAGTTCGTAATGAACTAAGCAATATATAATTATATTCAAGAAAATGTGCAATGGTAAGTCATATAAGCCCATTCCTGTTAATATTATCCTATCTATGTAGGAAGTAAATGGTTTGAGTACCCAGGTAGAGGCTTCGGTCCAGCTGCGTGGGAGCCAGGTTTGTTATTCCTTCTTGTGTTCGTTGTCGTCGTCCGCAAAGTTTGATTGTTTGTTTATTCCTACACCGTGTTATGAATGTGATATAGGTAGGTAATTGTTTTTTTAGTGTGATATTACATGCCTGTCAGTTTTATTCTGATTTATTATTGGCCTGACTATCTTGCAGGGATTTACGACACCTTCTCCCCTCGTTGCCAGAGATGGACAAACTGAAATTGGGAAACAGGTGTTTACCGATTCCGAATTTATTGTATAATAATTGTTTTACCGTATAATAATTGTTTTATTGAATACAATCTGATTTAGACGGTAACTAATGTGCCCTTTTGCAAAGGTTGATGAAGCTGTACCCGGGCGGAGGAGCAAAAGGTTGAGGACATTTTCTACTAAGTTGGATGGTCGGTTCCAGTACGACAAGAAGACAAAACTGTTAGTTGGACACCCTACTCCGGTTGTCAAGGATCCTGAGGAACGGTTCCAGAATTCGATTAAAAAGTTGAAGTCCTCCAGGTTTCTGTTGTTTAATTATATAACATGTAAAGCCTATGGTATACTAACTATGGTATTCTATTCGATTCCGTAGGTCTATCAGTCTTGGTGGTGAGGCTTCTCTTTCTGTCAAAGAGGTTCTTGATATAATAGAGAGAAGTTTTTATTAACTCCCATTTTGGGCTGTGTGTGTGTAAATAATTTTACCTACGCTATTTATCAGGTCATGGATGCGTTGATTAAGTTTAGCCGGCATTTATTACGGACTGAGGACCTTGATGGAGAAAAGCTGCGAGTCGATTTGTTAGATTCGAAATTTGTGTCGTTGTTGTTTCGCCAATTCCCGAAGTTTTCCAAATCCACTGACCCTAAATTCAAATTTCCTGGCGATGTTGTTGCGCAACTAGTTGGTGGTGGAGAAAGTGGACGTGCTGAGCTTTTTACCGAAGCTGACTTCCTGTATGCGCCATTTAATTTTGATAGGAAGCATTGGGTGTCTTTGTGCATCGATCTCTGCAGCACGAGCATTGTTGTTCTTGACTCCAATACCCACTTTCGGAATGATCATGATATATTTGGTGAACTACAACCTATCGCGCTAATGCTGCCATATCTGCTCGACCAGGCTGGGGTTCATCATGGGAAAACGAAGAGGTCAACCTCCCCTTTCAGCATCTCTAGGCCATCTAGCATACCCCAAGTAAAGTGCCCTGCAGACTCTGGGATTATGTCAATATTTTTGATACACGCACATGCAACCGGTGGGTTAGAGGAGTGTCGTGAGTTGACCATCGAGCAATTGGATCCTGAGCTGAAGAAATTTGTCTCTGCGATAATACTGGCTGGTGTTGAATAGGTCGGTTATTGGTAGTTTCGAACTTTAATAAGCGCAACTTAATCCTTATACTCTAATGTTTTCATTATGGTTATTACGGACTGCTCGCTTTAGGACTTTCTCTCTGTTCTGGTTTGTTTCAGTCTGACCCTGGTGAACAATTTATTGTAGTACTTGTGACAAAAACATGCTATTCAAAACGATCCGATTTACTGTAATGTATGATCTAGCAGCTAACGTGTTAGTTATGTCCGTCATTGACACCTATAAATTCCCCGCAAAGTCCCATTTACGATGGTAAAAAATAGTTTAACTAGATAACGTATAGGGGTTTGTTGTTTTGATGGTAAAAAATTGTTTAACTAGATAAAAATGGTGTTTTTATTTTTTATAACAGGGTTTTAGATTTTTAGTTTGGGTTGTCATTTCATTGTTTAGGGTTTAGTTTTTTTAATTAAAGATTTGGGTTGCTTAGGTAGATGTTTTGGGTTGTCATGGTATAGTTTCAAGTAAACGAGCTGTATAAATGCCGTAAACAATATTAAGGAATTGGTTACCATGATAACCTAATAAATATCAATAAAGGTGTATTAATTTATGTTTTGGGATGATTAAAGGGGGTTAGGAATTGGGTTTGGGTTGGCATTGTAACGGTTAAGGTTTAGTTTATTAACTAAAGATCTGGGTTGCAAGGTAGATGTTTTTGTTTGTCAAGGTAGATGGTTTGGTTGACATTGGATCTTTTTAACCGATCTGTAATAAATTTATGGTTCATAATTTATTTTACAAGATAATAGTCTATTAATGTGATTTAGGTAGGTAATTATTTTATTAGTGTGATTATAGCTGCCTGTAATTTTTTTTTTAACGATCTGCGATGTCAAGGTAGATATTTGGGTTCTTTGATGACCGTTGTAACTGATCAGTTAAGATGTCTTTTAGCATAGTAACTAATCGTTTACCTCGATAACAAAAATCTTAACAGAATTAATTATATGTCATTTGCGTTTATCTTACTTATCATGAACTAATTTTGCCGAAACCAATAGTAATGAAATGGTTACCACGATAACTTTATAAATATCAATAAAGGTGTATTAATTTATGTTTTGTGTTGATAAAATTTGTGTTTTGCTTTGTTATATTAGGTGGTTAGGATTTTGGTTTGGGTTGGCAATTCAATGGTTAGGGTTTAGTTTATTTAACTAAAGAGATGGGTTGCCAAGGTAGAGATGGCTCATTTATACCGTTTGGAAAAAAACTAATTGCTCTATGTGGCGATAAACCGTTTTAGTTGAAGCAAGAATCTTGTTACACACTAAGTGCCTAAAGATCTAGTAAATTGGGGCACTAAGGTTGATGTTATCAATGGCGTCTATGCATTGCAACATAATTCCAGGAAAAGAACGAATAAGCTACAATGAATCTGGCTACCTTGACTAATCTACTTTAGAATGTATACTATCATTGCAAGGATAATAAAAGCGGCAACTACAGAACTTTTCAGTTCCCTGGCGATTGTTTCATTATCTTTTCCTGCCAACACCTTAAGTCTTGACAATTCTTGAAAATTTTCCGCGTGTAGATCGAATAGGTTTGATATCTTGTCTCTATGGACCAATAGATTTTCTTCAATTTTTTTGACAATTTGAGCCTCACGATTCTGTCGCTTCAATAACGTTATTTCCTGAACAATAGCTTCATCCCACCACTTCCAAATGTGACATTCTCCATCCTGCACCCATTGAATGTAATTAAACAAAGCACTTCTCAATTATGAAAACTTCTCCCATTATTACCTCGCAATTAGGGCATGTGTAGTATAGGCGCCCTGGGTTCGTTCTTGTCATTGAAGGTTCCACCATCGGTTTTCCCCCACAGTAACAAGCTGTTGGAATTCCATAGTCTTCATTTTCCTCTCCGATCTGACTCTGGTTTTCGGGTGTGCACGAACTGGTCGTCATTTGGTTGTCTGATATCAGAGCAGCTCCGCCTCTATTCCCCCCCCCCCCAATTGTTCTAACTGAAGAACCCTAGGATATCTTTATATCTTTTTTAACACTGTTATGGGCCCCAAACTTCCTGACTGTTAGTTAATGTTTAATTCTTTTGTTAGACGGTAAGTATATTTGTAGGTACCGTAATGGCTGTTTTAGATCAAGTGCACCGGTTGGACGTCCCACCAAAAGTTTTTTTTTTCTTTTTCAGATTTTTTTTTTTAAAAAAAAGAAACCAATCGCGAGCCGCCACGTGTCAGTGGGGCCTGCAAAAAGTGGACAACAACAAACGGGACCGTCCAGATTGAGAGTACGTCCCCCTTTTTTTCTCATTTTTGATTTTTTTTTTACTTTAAATTGTGTAGGACTTGTGTGTGGGTATGCTAATGCAGGTGCCTTTAGTAAGGTTATATGATTATTGTTATATTTAATAAAAATATAGTTAGTATTAATTCACTTTACATGTTATCAAAATGTTTAGCAAGCTGTTATAGTAAATCTGAATTTATTTGGGGTTGTTTTCCTTTATTTGGAATTTCATTTTCAATAACTTGCATTAGCATTTTAAATGATAATTTGGTGTTTATCAGGGTAAGATTACAATTATTTGGTTTGTTAGATAACTTTAGTTTCGCTGATGGAACAACATTTTATAGAACAAGAGCCTATTAGTTGGTAATTTGGCGTATAGCGAATCAACAACGATTAATAGGGACCAAGTCTTTTGCATAAATTATAAAAACATTGTTTAGCCAAACATTTTTCTTGTACTAAACACAAAGTTGTACCTAACCCTTTTTCTGGGGTGGCCTGGCGCCCTTCTCACAAAAGGAGGTGCTAACTTACCACCACCTATGTCGCTAGGAGAAGGTGCTAATGTTTCCATGTCAGGAACTGGCATGATCATCTCACCTTAAGAGAATCTTAGAGTAGGGACTGTGTGAGAAACTCCCACCAAGGTGTCCACCCTAACTCCCTCTTTTACCGCAGCAGCAATAGCATGGGGGCAAGGGATTGTCAGTATCTGGAACTCTCTACAGATACACGTCCGTTCCCAGAGGTTGATTGAAAATGCTGAATCTTTAGCATCATGTACTTCATACACCCCATCTCCTACCTTCATAACCATGAAACTAGATCCCTTCTCATAGTTCTCGATGACCATATCATTAACCTTAGGGGGTAATATGTTCTCTTCTACTCTCGCTGCTTCTCGCCTCAATGCAAACCATGTCACCAGTGTTGTACCGGTCCGCATTTTGCCCTGATTTCCGCAAACAGCTTGTTGAAATCGCTCAGACGGTACGCTCTGGCGGCGGCTGAAACAAGGCAGCTGAGTGGTTCGGATTTAAAAATATCCACAATGTTTCTCTTTAGGTGCATTACAAAGGCAGCATGTGATGCCATTGGATAAACCTGCATAAGTGTAATGCGACATATGTTATCATTAGGTAGATAGATCTTAGCTAGAATAATCAAACGGTATACGGTTATCAGGTAACGAATGATTAACCCAATAATAACACAGTTATCGTATAAATTCGTTATCCTACTTTTAATTATCATATATTCTGTTAAGGGAAGACCGCTAACATTTAACTTATCAAGATAGATTGTTACACTTATTATTAGGTTCGCTTAATTTATTTAGTCCTTAGATAGACATTGTCACAATAGACTACTTTAAACAGTGTTCCATAAAATATTCAATAACGATATGGAAGACTGAAGCCTAACTCCTATGTTAGATAATATCATAATTAACTGATAACTAAACCTTATAATTTTGGGATTTTGGAAGTTACCTTGCGAATGCTGGAGTAGATCGATGAATGTCGATCCGAGACGATAACCAGGTCAGGGTCGTCCGGAATCGCCTCTGAAAGCTTTTCCATGAACCAGGTCCAAGCGTCATCATTTTCACTGTTAACTATACCAAAAGCTTTCGGGTATATCTGGAAATTCGCATCTTGTGCGCTTGCTGCAATAAGACATCCCCCATACCGACCTCGAAGATGCGTCCCGTCGATTACTATTACCTTCCGCATGAACGAAAACCCCTTTATACAAGCTGCCAGTGCTAAGAAGAGATACTTGAATCGTTCTACTCCCTCTCTATCCTTATTTGTCTCCAAATAGACCAGTGAATTTGGGTTACTCTCCAACAGACGTTTGAAGTAAGGTTGGATTAATGCGTAGCTCCCCATAGCAGAACCCATCGCGTTGTCCATGGCAATTTCCCTTGCCCGCCAGGCCTTCCAATAAGATACGTTTAGACTGAACTCTTGCCTCAAAATCTTCCTTAGCTCACTAGGTCGTGGTCCTCGTCCAACCCCTAAATACTTGGTACGCATGAGCTTGCCAATCACAGTCGTCGAGGCCATCTTGTGGAAGTCTCCTCTAGCATCAACACTACATGTGTGTTGGAGAATCACCGTCTGGATCTCGAATCTTTCACTCTATGACAGTTTTGTTGCATATACCCTCCATGGGCATGTGTGACTAACGCACACTGCAGCCACGATGTCGGCTGTAGACTTGGCGAGTATGAAATGGAACTTTCTCCTTATGGCATGGATTGCCAGCTTCGTTGTACAGTCTTCTTTGTCCTTGAACATTCTTCCTACAAAAACATCATCCCCTTCATAGTCCGCATCTCGCAGTGCTCTCTATAGTAAATCTACAATAGACGATGTTTGGGTTAGTGGACTGATATTGTGAAACCTTTATAATTTAAAATAGATCGTATAACTAATTTTTTAGTGTTTAAGAAACTTCTAATTACGATAACCGCGTGATTCTCTTCTTTAGTTTCAAGTTATTTTGATAACGATACACGATGTGTTAAAACACCCATATATATATACCTTCCTCGCCCGGGTCATTAAAATATGGTGGTGCATCCATGTCGTACAATACCGTCAGAACCGGTGTATCCCTGACCCTCTCACGAGCTATAGCCATAACTTCTATTGCTTCTTGTTCTATCATGATACTCTTCCCTTTGTCCCCAAATCCAGCCGGTTCTGTAGTTTCCTCCGTACTATCACACATTGCCACATCTGACTTTGAGTAGTAATGAACAATCAAACTATCTTCTGCAAAATCAGATATTGTGTTATAAAAATTTGTTACCCGTATATCAGATAAACAGATAAAAAAACTTGTTATCCATTAATCAGATAAAAAACTAGTTACACATAAAAATTTAGTTATCATACCCATGATATCGTCTTCGTCTGGATCCGAAGTTAGGTCGTCCATTGAGAATGAAACACTGGAAGACGGAGTAGTGGGCGGAACAAAAGCCGAATCGCTAGAGGAGACTGTTACGACGTTTAGGCTACTTTCCCCAATTCTTGCACCCAGATTTAGGTCTATCCTGCTTCTGTTCGTGGGAGTTAGGTTTTCTCCCGTCCCAAAATCCAACGCCCTAGCTGTTTTGATTCCGTACTCATCACCTCCCGTCTGACCGGTTCCCAGGCATATATGGGTCACACAAACTTCCCTCCACATCTCCGCTTGGTAATGCTTTTTGAAGATTTGGTAATTTCTCATCTGTGACGATATCGTCGAACCGCATCTTCTCTTTACCCTTCTCGGCAGCCGTGGCACGTTGGTTGATTGAACCATTCTGGACATCGGGCGAAATACGGTTAGGCGAAAGTTGTCTTGTTGTCTCCTGCGGTGGCTCTGTAATTCTTATCCCCGGACTCGTGTTTGGTAATGGGCCGTACGGGCCTGGGCCCTTGTTAGGGGCTATTTCGTTATCAGCTGAGGTTTTGCCAAGTAACATCTTCGTTACCACACTGTTCCACACCGCTTTTGTTTCCGCACTGTTCCAGTATTTGTCGAAAATCTCTGCCGACGTCCGCCCTGGAGTGTTGAAAGGCCTTGGTTGTGGATCCGGTTGGGTGACGTTGGGACCCTGTGACGTTGGTGTAACTTTTACTCTAAGAAACATCTCCTCTAAGTCTGCTCTTATCGCCATAAATAGGGCCATCTCTTCGTCTGTTTTGATCTCGATAGGATCTGCTCTCTTCCACTCTGGGCCCATCATCCATTTCAGCCACTGGTAGGAAATCTCCAGTTTGTCGTCTTTGTTTAGTAACAGCCGTGTACGGACCGCTTCGGTCACCGTTTTCAGATCATCCCGTTCTCTCACGCGAACAGCTAAACAGAAACCGCCGTATTCAGCGACATGCTCAAAATTACCTTCTTTGTCTAAACGCCATTCTCCCCGAACAATCCTCACTACTAACGCCATTGTAGCCCTGAAAAATAAACACTTAAAACATTAGTTAGCATGGTCCTGAAAAAGTTATCCAGATTATTACCTAATCGCCGGTTAAACTAGACAGCATTGAATACTCCGTAGCAAAGTGAATAATAAATCGCCGTCAAACATAAATCTTACCCGATCTGTTCTTCTCTGTAACTATCTTCTGTCTTTTGCTTTAATGGCGAAAACGAGTAATGATGTTAGTTGTGTGAAACCGTAGTTGTGTAGGCAACTATCTTACCCATCTAATAAATAAGCTGCAGAATAGCCTATCTTCTACCGTATCATTTCCCATCATTACCTTTTGCCCAAAAATCTTGCTCACCTTTCCCCAAGGACGGCGCCACCTGAACAAGTCATAAGCCATTAATTAAAACCAAACTAACAACACTAGATATTATAGGATACGTTTTAGGCTACTGAATTTTCGAAAATATAGTTTTAAGTGTGACTAGGGTTAGTAGCGTAACTTCAACCAGTGATAGTAGTGATATCTAATTTTCCAGTTATCAGGTATACATTCTTAATTTTTGTGTTATTATAGTATGGATTTTTAAAACACCCAAATATGAATCATATATCATTTTTTGGATATGTAATATAAAATAAAATATAAAATTTATTGTATCTCTAAAAATGTTTAGATAAAAATGAAAAATGAAATATATATTTCACTTTTAGTTTTGAAATATATAATTTAAAATATATCTTTCATTGGATGTCTTTAAATGGATAAAATGAAATTTGAAATATATTATTCAAAAAATATCTTTCACTAGATCTCTTAAAAAAATTGGATACAATGAAATATTAGACCAGTATTTTTATTCAAATAAAAATAAAATTAATTTGATGTCATTTATGCATTGATAATTAGTTCTTACCCAAAATGTATTAGTAAGTACAAATAATTTTTTCAGGTATTAAATTAAACGTTTTTGTTATATTAATATTATTTTCCAACCAAAAAAGATTAGGTATTAAACTTCCAAACAAAAATTAGATTAGGTATTTTTAAGCTTTTTCCCCTTTAAAAATCTTTGGAAAAACCCTTGTAAATCCTTTAAAAACCTTATACACTTCTAAAACCCTTTAAAAACCATTGTAAATCATTTATAAACCTTCTAAAAACGGGGAAAAATCCTAATAATACATGATCTAATTTTTATTTGGACGTTTAATATCTGGTCTTTTAGCGACTACCGATTTGCGACTACCCGTTGTAGTCGGTATATAGTCGTATATTATCAAATAGCGACTATGCAGCGACAATTGCTGTAATCGGATTTTGCCTGTTTTCTTGTAGTGGGAAGAATAATACCTATATTTTACAAACGTATAATTTAATACCTAAAGGATTGAATATTGTAATTTTTATACTTATCTCTTAACAAAATACCTATCTCTTAACAAAATCAATATTTCAGTTTTACCCCTATCAATTTGTCTCAATTAAAGACAATTTTAAAAATGCCCCTTTTGGGGAACATCTTTTTTAAAATGCCTCCATGAGAGAGCATTTTCAAAAATACCCCTTTTTTGTTGGCTCAAAAATACCCCCTTTTTAAGTACAAAATGATAGTTGTTACCTTTCATGATTTAACCTAATTAATTTATGTGTTTTTTTTCTCTTTTTTCCAGAAATGGCAAACGGCATATTCCCCCACAAACTTGGTTGCTTTATCGTATTCATACACAAAACTTTGATTCGTGCTTATAACTACATGAACTGAACTAAAATTTGAATTTCCAACACAAACAATTCAAAACCGGCCAAAACTACCAAATCGATAAACGACGTTACTACTCCGTTAATAAATGCAGACTAGGATGTTGTATTTACTGTTTAAGATGCCACGTAATATCTCTGAACGACGTCGTTTTAGTCATTTATAAAAAACAAAAAATAAAGAATCAAAATATTGATACTCTTCGATTTAAACCTAGGACCTTTGATAAATATAAATTACGTGTAGCCAACTGAGCCAACGAAACTTCATTGTTGACATTGCATTCAAGTTACATATATATTGCACTAAATGTAAAGTAATAAATCCCTTGTTTGTAGATTTCAAAAGTTTTAGAGATTTTAAAATTCTCAAAAAAATTTGTAGATTCCAATAAATGTTTACTAAGATTTCTAGAGTTTAGTAGATTTTTAATATGATAAATTTTACAAATCCTTATGATAAGTGCAATATTTTGAAAGTTGTTGTTAATGACCATAAAAGTAGGAAATCATATTCTCAATAACACTAGAGTTTAATAGAATTATAAAATCAACTTACCAATAACAAAAAAACTTTATTAAGAATCTAAGAATTCATAAACCAACAACAATCTTAAAAATCATTCCTCCAATAACCCCTCCTTACACTTTTGTGATATTTTAATTTATTATTTAATTTTTACGATATTAATATGTCTAATACTCCCGAATGCATTAATAGCAACGAAGTTTCCTCGGCTCAGTTGGCTGGATGTGTGGTCTATGAATCAGAGAACACGAGTTCAATTATAGGCGAGTGTTTATTTTCCTTACATTTTTTGTTTTACAAAAATGACTAAAACGACGTCGTTTGGTGATATTACGTGGCATTTTAAACAGTAAATATGACATCCTAGTCAGCATTTATTAACGGAGTCGTAACGTCGTTTATCGATTTGGTGGTTTTGGCCGGTTTTGAATTGTTTGTGTTGAAAATTCAAATTTTAGTTAAGTTCATGTAGTTATAAGCACGACTCAAAGTTTTGTGTATGAATACGATAAAGCAACCAAGTTTGTGGGGGAATATGCCGTTTTCCCCTCTTTCTCTACCACACAAACTCCTTCTCCTCCATCTTTCTTCTTTTCGATCTCAAATCTTGGTTTCTTCTACTTTCTTCCTCTCAAATCTTACTGCGCATATTCATCAGACTCTTCATCAGAGTCGGCGTCGGGTTGGTGTTTTTTTGACTGTCAAATTGGGGACGCGTATCAGTTGGGGATTTGTGACTCAAAATTGAACTCTTCGTCGGATTTGTGACTCGAAACTAGGGATTTGTGATTACTTCCACTCTTGTTACTACTCAATTCTTGAATTGATTCAGTTCCTTTCCCTTTTGCTTTAGGTTAAACTTTCTTTTCGGTGCTAGCGGAGCTCAAGCCACTTCTTGTTCTTGCCATTGTACCTACACAACACCACAGTTTAAAACTAAATTAGTATGGCTCAAGTAGAGCCAAAACACCACATCACACCTAAGAAGCTTAGAAACGTCTCTTATCACCACAAAAGTTTATATGGAAAACGCAAGTTTTAAAGGATGCAATGGAAATTCAATAATACAATCCCAAATAAACTAGTCTCCCTAGTCTTGACTCTACCTACAAATTCCTAGCTAATGAAACCCTAAAATTCAAATTTAGCCAAATTTCACAAAATCAAGCACAAGATTGGCAAATAAATCAATTGCAAAGTCACCAATCAGCAACCATTCTTAACTAATAAGCTAAAATTCGGGCGCAAAGTGAAAATTTTTATAAACCCTTCAAAAACCCAAAACAAAATTCAAAGCACCTTTGTTCCTGACAAAATAGAAGGTTCTGATGTAAGAACGAGGGAGAGGACAAAATGTACACAAAGAGGACAAAATTCTGAATCTAACAAGCTAAGAATCGCTCAATTTGATGAAGAATTGAGAGAGATATAAGTGTTTTAATTCATCATATGAGAGAAAAACGTGAAAGAGAGAGATAAAGAGAGAACCTGGTTTTTTTTTTCTTCCTTTTGGGATCTAACTTGGCCTTTCTCTTTATTACACAACTTAGAGACTTAGAGCTTACTTTTAAACTTAACTTAACTCAACTCCCTAAGGACTCTTCTTTATACATTGATTAAACATTTCCCTTTTTATTCCATTATTTCTTCTTTCTCCTAAACCAAACCCAATCGATTAATCTAATCACCTAAATTTTCATTCCTTCCTAATAGCTAGCTTATAAAGTTCTCAATACTTTCAAGATTTAGCTAAAACAAGAGCTAAACCTTGTCGTTCTCAGTACTTTCAAGATTTCACAATCTATAACATTATCAAGAAAAGGCCTCACTCGCAAATCATTTCATGGGATGAAAAGAAAGGGTAAGTCAATGGTAGAGGAGAGTTTAGAATCATTCAAGAGAGTGGTGAAAGGGTATATGATCCGATTAAGAAGAATTTACCATGAGAATGCATTCAAAAACCATAAGCGAGAGGATTAGGTTCAAATTAAGTCGAAATCCATAGAGATGCTTCAAATATCATGTAAGTTTAACACAAGAAGAGATTGCTTTCAAAGAATGCACAGGTCTAAGCATGAATTTTCATATCTTTCCAAGATGATCAAGCAACAATGAACTATGACCGAGGGCTTTAAGATTCAATCCTAAGGTTGAATTTCTACAATGCATTTTAATTATCATCCCCAATGCATAAACAAATGAAATCTACATGCTACTAGACTCAATTCTAGAGATAAAATGTAAGTGCAAAACTACATGCATTTTTTGGTTTTTTTTTAAATTTTTTTTTATTTTTCTCAAAACATAGCTATTCACATTGCAAGATTCAATATAATGAAAATCAAAAGAAAACACAACGTTAGATGGTTAGTCTCTCCCCCAAACTTAATTCACACCGTATAGGTGTGAAAGAAATCTGAGAAAAAGACTAACGAAAAACAAGATAAACGCAAAAACTAGGAGAAGAGAAATATTTACAAAGGTATGGAGGGCACCTTAGTAGCGAGAAGTGGAATCGAAAGACTCCGTTAGGCTGAATGAGTATGGAGGGTTGCTTGAACTTGGATTCGGCGAACGAATTGCGCTTCGTTTTCTTCTTTGCCCGTGTTCGTAAGAGGAAGGTCGTGGTGGGTCATGATGCTGCACAAATGAGCTTGAGGGTTCATGGTGAGAGTGTCTTCTATCCAAATATATTCCATCGCCCTCGTTCCTATGTCCCGCTTCCGTGTCCACAACCACTTCTTCTTCACAGTTAAGAAAATTTCCTTTGAGTTGCTTGATTTCTCCTTCCAAACTTACAACTCGCTTAACTAGCTTCTTAATTGATTGCCCTTGCCATTTGAAAAATCTTTGTAGGAGTTGGATGCTATTGTGAGCATGGCGAAGAGCATTGCTTTTAATGGGACCATCATATGGCTGGAATTCATAGTGTCTACTACCGCTGATTCTAGGGGTGGGTAAAGCATCTCTTGAAGGACCCGCATCATCTTGCATTTGCTTCTGTGACCCGCAAATCGGATTGAGAGGCGGATGAGTTCTAGCATCCTAAAGCAACTCCTTACTAGGCTTGAAAATCAAATTGTCACGTGATTTGAGAGAGGTGATGTCTTGGTTTGGTAGAAGGACCATGCTTTGCATGTCAAAGGAAGAAGGGAACCTATAGGCATAGTTTGAGCCAAAATGTCCAACAAGAAAATCAGATTTCGAGAGATAAGGAGCGTCGATTCTTGTTTGTCCTTCCTTTATTCCCTTTAAGTTGATGCCACAAAACAACAAAATTGGTGTCACGATCCCGCCAATGCTAAGTTGAGATGACGGTTTAGAAGTCTTCACCCAATTGTTCTTGTAATATAACAATTGCTTAGCCAAAATGAAAGCATTGCTAGTCTTTCCGCCTCGATCAACTCTCTACTATACTCCACCATACATTCCTATGGTGCCGTTTATGAAGAGTAAGGTTGAACAGTATTCCACCGGGAAAACCAAAGATAAAGTCAAGCTCATGAAACTTAACTTGGTAAGATTTTCCACCAACTTTAAAATTTATGAAGTCGAGGTTCTCGGAAGTCAATTCCGATACGCTAACGTAGTTGGTTTGAACTTCTAAAGAGGCGAGGAATTGTCATGTAGGAACCTTATAGGCGGGAATCTCCATTTGAAAGAAGTCTCCAAATCCAATGTTCTTGAAAATTTGATGAACATCTTCAAGAATCCCTAGTTCAGAGAAAAGGACGTGATCCGCGTATTTGGTTGGCATGAACTTAACCACACTAAACAGCTTGTACAACTCGGTGTAAGTGTACTTTTTGGGAGGTGCCTTCTTCCTAGAAACTATAGGGCTTCCACTCTCGCGACCACTATCACTTCCACTCTTGCTACTACTCAATTCGTGAATTAAGTCAGTTCCTTTCCCTTCTGCTTTAGGTTGAACTTTCTTTTTGGTGCTAGCGGAGCTCAAGCCATTTCTTGTTCTTTCCATTGTACCTACACAACACCACAGCTTGAAACTAAATTAGTATGGCTCAAGTAGAGCCAAAACACCATATCACACCTACGAAGCTTAGAAACGTCTCTTATCACTACAAAAAATTTATAAGGAAAACGCAAGTTTTAAAGGATGCAATGGAAATTCAATTAAACACTCCCAAATAAGCTAGTCTCCCTATTCTTGACTCTACCCACTAATTCCTAGCCAATGAAACGAAAATCTCCCATTTTCCCCAATATTTTTAGTTTCACACTCTCAAGAACCGTAAAATTCAAATTTAGCCAAATTTCACAAAATCAAGCAAAAGATTGGCAAATAAATCAATTGCAAAGTCACCAATCAGCAAGCATTCTTAACTAATAAGCTAAAATTAGGGCACAAAGTGAAATTTTTTATAAACCCCCCAACAGCAAATTTCAAAGCACCTTTGTTTCTTACAAAATAAAAGGTTATGAGGTAAGAACGAGGGATAAGAAAAGATTTACGCAAAGAGGACAGAATTCCGAATCCAACAAGCTAAGAATCGCTCAATTTGATGAAGAATTGAGACAGATATAAGCGTTTTAGTTCACCATATGAGAGAAAAACGTGAAAAGAGTGATAAAGAGAGAACCTGGTTTTTTTTTTGAATTGAGCGGCATCAGCTAGCGCACGTCGATACGAAACACCGATGTATCTGCAGATAGATTTTGTCACCCGACGGACTATTTCAAGTCAATGTAGAACTCTGATGTTCCTGCAGATAATTTTGATTTATACTACCCCTATACTATGATGTAATACTACCACTATATTAGTATAGTGATAATTTAGCTATGTAGAACCTCCATAGCCATCTAGATTTCTAATTCATTTGAGATTAAGCATTTCTTTTGAATTGTTACATAACACGTGTTTTTGTTTTGCTCTCTCTTGTTGTAAAGGTGTATGAACCTACGAAGTCGCGGGCAATCACATCTCGTCGAGCCACAAGAAGATATTCGCTGGTTTAAAGGCGAGATTTCTAGAGCACGACGAGAGCAAGAACGAGTTGAACATCTAGCAAGGTTGGGTATGGATAACCCGCAAAATCCTCAAGTTGGTGATAACGGTCCTAATGGAAACGGACCTCACAATGGCCAAAACCCATTCCACCCTCCCCAAGCTCAAGCACATCAACATCCACCAAGAGTTGCACGCCCAATAGACACATTTGATGCTCCACACGTCTATGGGAATCAGGCGGGTATCCAAGCACCTCTGGTCGATGCTAATAACTTCGAGATAAAGGGGAGTTTTATCCAAATGGTTAGTCAAAACAAGTTACATGGGTTACCCATGGAGGATCCATTGGATCACCTCAACTATTTTGACAAGCTATGTGGGACGGTCAAAGCAAATGGAATATCCGAGGACGCTTTCAAACTTCGTCTTTTCTCTTTCTCCTTGGGCGACCGCGCTCACGTTTGGGAAAAGGGTTTAGCTCCGGGTTCCATAACGACATGGGATGAGTGTAAAAAGGCTTTCCTCAAGAAATTCTTTTCCAACACGAGGACCGCTAAGCTACGGAACGAGATATTGGGCTTCACTCAAAGGAACAATGAGAATTTTAGTGAAGCATATGACCGGTTCAAAGGATATCAACTTCAATGCCCTCACCATGGTTTTAACAAAGAGTCCCTTCTTAGTACCTTGTATAGAATAGTACAACCTCAAATCTGAATGCTATTGGATACCGCAAGCAATGGTAACTTTTTGAGTAAAGATCTGGATGAAGGCATGACCTTGGTGGAGAATCTTGCTCAAAGTAATGGAAGCTACGGTGAAGATTATGACCGTAACTCAATAGATACAAATGACTTGAGTGAGAAACATCGCAAAGTGATCAAAGCTCTTAATGATAAAATAGACAAGATGATTCTTGCGAATCAAAAGCCGGTTCACTTTGTTTCCGAATCCGATGTTTATGAGAGCTATATAGAGAATGTTGAAGGTTGTGTGGAAGGGAGTGAAGAAGTAAACTAAATTGGTGGTCAAGGCTATAACAAATTCAACCCCAACTACCGCAACCACCCTAACCTTTCTTACCGAAGCAACAATATTGAGAACCCACAAGACCAAAAGTACCCACCCACTAAGCCACCCGGTTTCCAACAACCCAATTACCAACCCAACCCTCAAAACCAATTCCAACCTAAGCCCCAATTCAACCAAGCCTACCAACCTCAAGCCACTACCTCTAACCCTCAACCTCAAGGAGACAACACTAATGCTCTCCTTAAGCAAATCATTGAAGGGCAAGGAAGAAGTGCCATTGAGCTTGTTAGTCAAATGAAGTCTATGCACAACAAGGTAGACAGCATGTATGGAGAGCTCAATGCAAAGTTTGAACTGTTGAATTCACAAGTGCAAAACCAAGCTTCTTCCTCTTCAACCAGACAAACCGGTACCTTACCCGGTAAACCCGAACCTAACCCCAAAGAGTACATCAATGCTATCACACTTCGAAGTGGCAAGAATCTACCTAGTGGCGATCTCAATAGGGACATTGAGAATCAAAGTGTGGAGGTGGAGACAAATGAAGGTGAAGAGGTGTTGAATGAGAGTGACTTCAACAAGAGAAGTAAAGATTGTGAAGAAGAGGTTTGATGCGGACATCGAAACCAGAATAAACCGGGAGCAAACCAGTCCACACACCAAATTATATATATCTACAAAAAAAATTATATATTGTTACCAATACAATAATCATGATATATGAATATTCGGTCACAAAAGTTTCATTGTGACAAAATGTTACTAATTTCAATATGTCACAATAAAATCGTCACAAACTCATGTTAGTCACGAAAAAGTCACAACATATGATGATGGTTTATAACGGTAACAAATCGTTGTTACTTGTGACGGATGTTAAATAGTCAAAAATATACACAATTTGTGACGACTAAAGCTGTAACAAATATGATACAAAATGTGACAAAAAAAAGTCACAAATACGATACAAAAAGTGACCCACAAATGGTTACAAATATGATACTAACTGTGACGGAAATATAATCACAAAAATGATACAAAATGTGACCCAAAAACTGTCACAAATATGAAACAATGGATGACCTAAAAATTGTCACATATTTGTCACAAATTATAACCATCATTGAGTCACTAATTTGTCACATTTTGCGACCAAATTAAGATCACTATTCCGACATAATTAGTGACTTGATTGCTGTCACACAATCGTCACAATTTTATATTTTTGTGACCTTTTTCTTGTAACAAATTGTTACCTAACTTTCTTGAAAACTGACAAAAAGTTATGTCATTAAACAATTCTAAATTTCCTAAAAAAAAATTAATAGAAAAAACTACATTGAAAATTAACAAGCAAACAACGATATATATACATAACAAACTAACAACATTCACATACAAAGTTAATCCATTAACACAACCTAAAGGAAATTAAAAACTAAAGAAAACAACAACTAGACAAAGGGGTGGAACTAAAGAAAACAACAACTAGACAAAGGGGTGGAACTAAAGAAAAGAACAACTAGACAAAGGGGTGGACTGTTTTGGTAATGGAGCTGAGTTTAGACATTTTGGCTTGCAAGAAATTCAACAAGTTTCTCTAAGCTTCAAGTCTTTTTTGGATCTGCTGATTTTCTTCAAGGCTTTTTCCATATCAGTTTCCATCTCTTGCACACGATGTGTGATCGTCTCTACTTCTTCAAAAGTTTGTGATGCGCTTGATGAAGCACCAACATATGGTAAAATTTCACTAAAGGTTCCAAATCCAAAGATATGACCTTGTTTAGATGTTCCAGCAGCTTAGAAATTAAAACCATACACATGAGCTATCATACACCAAACCAGTCCACACCACATAGCTCATACCTAACAAATTTGATCACACGTAACTCACACAAAAGAATTTGACAACAAGTAATTCACAGCAAACAATTTTCATCACATGTAATATATAGTTATATGGTGACTAATGAATTTGATCCAGCCATACTAAACTAAGCTTATCACTATATAATCGCAAAATTTTTTTAAAGAAACACAAGATTTTGAAATTGTACCTTGATATAGATTTCATTTCTCTCATTCTTGTCAAGATTTTCAGCTGTCACATTCTCTTCACCAGCAGATTCACGTTGTCCCATATGTTCTTGTACATGCTTCTCATAAGTTTCTGCGACCAATTGTGCTCGTTGATCAACATATGTTCCATCGGGCTTCTGATGTGTTTTCTTCATCACAACAATAAAATTGTAATCTTCATTGTTTGCTTTCTAGAAACAAAACAGTAAAAATAAGTGAACATGTACAAAAATAATCAAGAACAGAAATCAAATTTGAAAACTTTATTGTAAACAATACCAAAGTATCTTGAACTTTGACAAATGAACGTGAACCTGCTCGGTGAGAATGTGGCCCTAAACCATTGCGATTAGACAGTCGAGATCTACGAGCCTTCTCACTAATTTCCTTTGCTTTTACTGTTGGCCAATATCCTTGCATAATTGTCCAATGTTCAAGCAAAATCCAGTCTTGTTTTTCTCCTCCATTCTTTACATAGCTTATCATTCCTTTGAGGCGATAAGCATCAAGCTTATTAAACTCTCTTTCAACTTGATAGTTGATAGCAGCATCCCAATTAAACTTTTTCTGAAAAGCAAAGTAATTGCTTATGATTAGTCAAAATGTAAATCATCATAAAACATATTTATTAACTATAAAAGAAAATTGCACCTGAAACAGTGAAAACCAAGTTCTTTTGTAAAAGCCTGGCACTTTTCTCCATGAATGACTTTTCTCACAGCTGTTGATACTTCGGTGTGGTGTTTAAACCTGCTTCATTGAAATAAATTATGTTATGAGTTGTTACAAATCAGTGGCATTTAAAGTAAAAAGTCGATACCATTTAGCTCCATTGAAATAATATTGTAACCTCACAAATGGTCACAATTTTTTTTGTCACAAAATATGGTTTTTGGTAGTATATATATATATATCACATGGAGCATTTTGGAGAATGCTTGCCTATATGGAATGTTGAACAAGCTCAAGGCCTATGGTTAATTATTCACTAACAAATTAATCCTAAGAAGACTAATGGTTCAGGAGTAATCATTTACCAAGCAACTGATTCGACGATGGTACAACCTGACATACTAGCTGAAGTACTCCCTGGCGGACCTGAAGTAGTCGCTGACAGACATGAAGTAGTACAAGACCATATGAAGTTATTCAAAGAAGTTTTTCTTGTACCACGTAATGGTGTGTATTGACATTAGAATTAGAGCCTAGAAGACACTTTACACCATTCAAGGAGCGTATCACACAAGAGTTGGTGCACCTCATCTCACATGATTTTTATGTAGCATAAAATGGATGTTTCCTTAAATGGCTCATTCCAAATATTTTCATGGAGACCTGGAGAGTTTCCATATCACTTAAAAGCTTCACTACACCTTCTAAGATGCACCACACCACACTTGATCAGGATGATAAAGTCTGAGCTCCACTTACCATATTTGGACCCGTTTAGCTTCAATACGCAACGACTCCTTCCTTCTTTGTTTGTGTGCGTGTTTAAGGCTCTTGCTAACATCAATAAGCTCCTAAGACACTCAACATATCCCCTCAAACCGTCCCGACAGAAGCTCAATCATTTATTACCTCTTTGGCCAAGGATTCCACCATAAAGAGTCCAACGGCTAGTTTTTGATCACATATCTTATTTCTTTGTTTAGATTTTCGAATGTTGTACTCAGCCCTATATAAGCCGATCATTAGTCACATTGTAAAAATACCCTTGATCATTTTCAAAGTATTAGCAAAGTTCTTCTTGTCAAAGTTCAAGTCTTTGTCGTTGTTATTCACTGTACCACCCCTTGATTCACGAGAGAGTGCTTCAGAGCCAGCTCTTGAATTCCATATTTCGCAAGCTAAGCTTGGAATCTCTTGATAATCAAGTGATCTAAAGTTGGAGTGATTTCAATCTTGTATCAAGGTTGTAATCAAGAAGGTTGTTAAAGACAAAGGGAAGGGTAAATTGGTTGAAGAACCGGAAAAACGCCCAAGCCTACCAAGAAGAAGGAGACTACTTTCGTTCCTCCACCTTACGAACCAAAACTCCCATTCCCGGGACGTTTTAAGAAGCAACAAGAGGCTAAGTACAAAGCCTTGTTTAATGAGCAAATGAAGGAAGTGACTATAACTATGCCCATAATTGATGCTCTCTTGTTGAATCCTTCTTATAACAAGTTCTTAAAGGATGCGGTTGTAGAGAGAAAGAAAGCTCTTCAAGGAACAGTGATCTTGTCTCATGAGTGTAGCGCCATCATAACTCATAAAGTGGTGGCCAAGAAGAAAGAAGATCCGGGTACTTTCACTCTTCCTTGTGCCCTTGGACCGCTTCTCTTTGATAGATGCTTGTGTGATTTGGGAGCAAGTATAAGCTTGATGCCCCTCTCGGTTGCTAAGCGTTTGGGCTTCAAAAGTTACAAGGAATGTCGGATTCAACTTGTCATAGCGGATCGCTCAATTAGAAAACCGGTTGATTGACTTAAGGTTGGGTAAAGAAGTCTTGACATTTGACATCAACAAGGTCATGAGGAAGCCAACCATCGAGGGACAAGTGTTCTATATCGAGGAGATGGATGCTCTAGCGGATGAGTTGTTAGAAGAGTTGGCAATAGAGGATGCTTTTCAAAACACTTTGATGGTTAAGCAAGGGGAATTTGGGTTGCTTGAAAGTGATAGTAAAGGCTATGAGAAGATTATAGACTCACATAAGCCTTCAAATGGTGAAGCAAAGTTCCTTGAGTTGAGACAAAACCATGAAGTTAGTGTAGTGGAGGTTCAAAAGGTGACTAACCGAGAAGGAGCTAGAAAGTATGAGACTAGCATTGATGGGGATTGGAGTGAACTCCAAGCTCCAAAAGTGGAACTCAAACCGCTCCCTACCCGATCTCCTAAAAAGCTGAGGATCATACTTAATAACCCTCATATTCCCACTCTTATCACCATCCAACACAGACTGTTTCTCCCTTTCAACATGATCCTTGGACATTTTACATCTAGCTATGTGACCTTTCATCGGACTAGTCCCTGCTGTCTTCGTGTCACATCCTATCTCTATACCACAATACCTACAGTTGGCATGCTTATCATCCTCTACCCTTTGGATGAAATGTTGCCATACCTCAGCTCGTTTAGCAAACTTTTTCTTAGGTTTCGGTGGTAGACCAGAATCTGGTGTGACCCTCTTCTTTCCAGTTTCTTCTCTGATTATTGGTTCTCCAGTGTCAGCAGGTTCCTCTTCATTGTTATTTTCAGAAGCCATCTACAAAACTTGAAAAAAATCAAGGTCAGGAAAGTACAACGAAAGAAGAATATATTACCTTTTCACAAACTCACCACGTTTACACAAAGAGGATTGGCGGTTCCGATTTACACACCACGTTTGACAAAGAGAAGCTGTAGATGATGATGGTGAAGAAGAAAGATGATGATGATGAGTGATAGAGGTTTCTTGGCTAATCTCCCACTTAGTGAACCGTTCGGCGACTTCCACCAAGATCAACTTGTGTCGTTTGATTTTAGTTTAACAAATAACAAGACTACAAGAGACAAGAGTAGTCAAGTGTGTTGTTTTGAACTGAGTACAAAACATTAATGGGCCACATGTTTTTTATTGTTCATTTATTAAACATAGACCAAGTTGGCCAATGTGATTTGTTTTGGGCTTAATACAAAACAACTAAAAATAGCCCAATTTCAAAGAAAAAAATGAAAAAAATATCTAACCTAATCGATGGTGAGAGTAGGATCAATGGCCGCCGCTTCTACTTCTGCAAAATACGAAACCTAACAAATGAAAAAGAAGATGGAGTGGTGTAGAACAGAAACCGAATAACAGATCGGTTATAGCCTGCCGAACCGAACCAAATCGCAAACCGAAATCTTTTGAAATTGTCGGCGCCGAAAACCGAAAACCAAACCTCCATTCACATTCGCCGCCGAAAACCGAAAATGTCGGTTCTTTCGGTTCGGTTCTTTCAAAACCATTATATAATATAACCTGTAAATTTAAAATGAAACCATTTATAACATCTCAAAATCATTCAAATATATTCACACATGTTCCGAAGCCAACATACCAAACACATGTTCCGAATCCAACATACCAAACACAATAAACAGATGCCAACATACCAAACATTAAACATCCTGATTCCAAAATACATAAGACTACTCTTAACATAAATTAAGCTAGCTGGAACAAAGTTGCTTCATCCCCTACAATAATGGACATTTTCTTATATCAGTTTTGCACATGAAAAAACAAAAGCACAAGTATCACAGTAATGAATACTTACCACAGTTAACTACAGTCAATAGATGAACAAGTATTCAATTGGCCATGCAATAGATGAACCAAGTGTTCAATCTCATATGATGGCCTCCAAACCGCTGCCTCAGCTACCTTGAAAATATCTATCCAAACTCGCACAATATTAGGACCCAAGCGAACACAATGCACATTTTGCTCTGGATCAGTTGAATGCACTCGTCTTTCTGCTACAACTCGCTTTCTTTAGCTAATATCCATTAACTTACACTTCTGATTTGCTTTGATATCTCCTATTATTCTCTGACAAGTTGACCATATAATAAACCAATTAATATACATATGAGACTTTATCAAAGTAAACTTTAGAACATATAAAATAAGTTACCGGAGATCTTCTACGAGGGGACTGCTGCTGTTATTTTTTACTTGCTGATACTGATTTTCCATGGTTTGTTTGACTGAATTTCTGTCACCTTCAGCCCCATACTTTAACTCTCCATGATGATACCAATTAGACCGCAACTTATAAGCCTCATCCATACCCCTTGGTCCCCTTCTAACAAGACGGTCAACTACAACGCTTCCTTGGTGATGATCTATGTTACGACAGTCGATGCAAGGACATATAATCATATCATCATCTCCCAAAGCCGCTTCCATAACTCGTACAAAATTTGAAGCCCCTCTTTCATAAGTTGGATCAGCTCTTCATTGTATAATTAAAAACAAAAAAAAGTAAACTCTCTAAACCCCTACTTAAGCTAGCCTAACCTATATAATTTATATCATTACCTGCAAAGATGCACCCAATCCTTGTGAGCTTGTTTTAGGTCTCGACGAATTCGTGTTCTCTTGACCAAAGGAAACTTGACGCCACAGCTCTGTCCAAATCCCTTCTAAGAAGACCAATTTTCTCTTCTGCATTGACACTGTTTATGTGTTTCTAAAAAGAGATTTCTTGACGAAAATGAGAGAGCCGCTGAATTAAAGAGCCTTTGAGTGGAACCTGTGACTCTTCTCCAACCTTTGAGAGCAGAATCTTTGAAACCTTGTTTATTGTATAAGCGAGAGTGATAGGTGAACATACCCCAACAAAAAAACAGAAACTTCAGAAATAGTTGTTACTAAAGGTCTATGATCGGATTTCTCAATCTCTAGAAAACCCGATTTAGAAGTTGGGAACTTGTAATGCCAATGAGTTTGCCATAGTAAGATCCAAACAACTTCTCACATATCGATTTCCTCTCTGACATGCCCAAGAAAATCTATTACCAGAACTCTTCAAGTCTGAGAAGTTACAGTGCCTAACCATTTGTCTCATATCCTCAAAAAAAGCCTCACGTCTTACATTACCACCTCTTTTCTTATTGTTACTTATAAGTTCACTGAAATCTCCCATTATTAACCAAGGTTGATTGTTCCTAGTAATGGCTAATCTCTCCCCATAAGTCTTTTCTAAACTAAGGGTGAGGATGACTATATAGCTGATGTACATTCTGATCTACTCGCTGATGGATATGTTGAACTACTCGTTGACAAGCATGCTGAACTACTCGGTGACAGACTTGCTCAACTACACCAGATTGCAAGTTGTGAGGATTTTAAGTATTTTGACACTTAGATCAGCCATGAAGAGAGCCCACACACTCATTTGATTCACCACAAGGCCCCAGCCCATGTAGAACAGCCCAAGAGAAGACCCAAGTCTAAACCACCATTTGAATCAAGGCCATTGATCTACTTGGAGCATGATAAGGAAACTCTCCTTTACCTTCATGAGGACGTGTTCCAAAGCTGCATATGGAAACCAGGAGAACTTTTAGGCCACACAAGACTTGTCCCACACGATCTTTGGTACACCTTACCACACAAGAAGCCGATGAGTCACTACTTACCATACATGGAGCAAAAGGAGATCAAGCTGCAAAGAATCCTTCCTTATTCACTTATGCACGTCTTTAGGCTTCCTAAAATGAACATAGACACTACAAGGAGTCATGGATTCGCACCCAAGCTTTCAAGGCTCAAGGCATCTCTCGACTTGCCTTACTTTGCCGATTTGGTTCATAAAGTCCCAACGGCCAATGTATTTAATTTTGTGCGATTTGTCTCTTGTTTTACATTATTAGGACGTGTATTTGAGCCTATATAAGCTCATTAGATTGCTCATTTGTAATGACCCTTGATCACTTTAAAGTAATAGAAAGTTTTCTTCTTGTCGAAGTTTGAGTCTTTGTCAATCTAGTTATTTAGTTCTTTGTAAGTGAGTCACTTAGTGCTTTAGAAACCTGCGGATTAAGTTTGTTGAGTGATTCAACATCCTTCATTCTTCCATTGATCGAGTGAGTCGATTATCCCACTGATTGAGCGAGTCAATCACCTGAACTATCCCCTGTATCACCCCTTGATTCACAAGAGAGTGCTTCTGGCCAGCTCGTGAATTCCACCTTCCGCAAGCTAAGCTTTCTCTTGATCATCAAGTGATCTAAAGTTTGGAGTGATTCCAATCTTGCATCATATACTCGATTCCGTCGATTATTAACTTTGAGATCGTGCGTTGATGGAGCAACAAAATTTGTGAGAACCCCTCAAACGTGGCGTGAGTGAAACCACCCCACTCCGGCTTCAGAAACCATTAGAATCCTCCGCAGAAGATGGCCAAGAAATAACCGTAAAATCGCTTTCAAAATCGCCAATTTTTTCAGCGGAAAACAAGAGTCTAAAACAATAATTTAATTAAATAAACCAATATCCAGCAATTATCCCAATAACGAAACTGCAGATAACTCATAGATTTTTAACCCAAATGCACTTCTGTAAAAAAAAAAATTAACGTACACGCCTTAGGAAACAACCCTACCAAAAGTTGTTACATTTTGATATGAACTAATACATCGAACCCTTTTTCTTCCAAGACATGACATTCTACTTCTTTTGCCTTAAACACCAAAGCAAAGCTGGCTCTCCTTCTCACAAGTGAATGAGTTACACCTCTCTTTCTTTCTCACAAGTCATGACAGCAAAGTGATAAGTAGTAGAGGATGGTCCTCTTAAACATAGTTGATATGATTGGATTTACCAAAATCGACATTAATTAAATCACTCTTTGATTTAATAAATCGACCAGCTTAGTAAAATCAATTGTAATTAAACTGACTGTACCCCAATTCTTATACAAACTCAATTCTTCCATTGTTTTCCAGAAAACGGACCTTACACTTTCTCAATCGTTTCTCGAAATTCTTTGTTCTTGCTTTCTTAATCGTTTCATATTTCCTTTGTGAATCATTTCATTTGTCCTTGGTTTACTTTTTCCATCTTATTTACCTTGGAAAATGGTTAAATTTTTCCAAACTCTACCTTATCTACGCACTACCGAGTTGAATTGTCTTGATGGTATTTAGTTTTGTTGATCGCTGATGCGAATTTTCTTCTTTTTGGTTTAGTGATGAGATAAATTGACTTGTTTTTGGTTTTTAGATAAGATGAATTGCCTTATTTTGGGTTCAGTTATTAGATGATTTGTCTTGTTTTTTTACTTTAGTGAGGAGATGCAAACCAAATGTCTAACAAGTAGATGATACGAATAATGATGTGGAGGAGATCACAAAACTAAAGTATAGACGATCTCTTACACATTGATGAAGATGAAGAAGACATTGATCCAATGTATAAGAGAGCTATTTAAAACCTTCAAAACAATGCACACAAATCCACTCCAATGAAACGACCAAACGAAGAAAAAGGAGACTCATCGCAAGACAAGGCTCTTTGAAGACTTATGGCATCCTTACAAGATGAGCAATGTCCACAAGTACAAAGTCACATATTTGTTCCCTTTTGTCTTTATCGATTATAAGAATAATGTATAAAGTTAGTTCAGTAGCCATAAACCTTAAAGTTGTTAAAATTATAAATTTGACCCAAATATTTTATTTTAAGCAAAAACCAATAAATTAGCATATTATTTATAGGGACGTTAGCACTATGTCATATTTTTCATAGCTTAAAAACAAGGGACACTATTCCTTGTGTAAATACAGCCACATCAGCCATCATCTTACATATTTACTAATTTGCCATCTAGTTAAATATTTAAAATGTGTTTTTCGAATATCTTTTAATTTTTCTTGGAAATTCTCCCTCCACATTTTTCTTTTTAATTCACATATTAATCCTTTTTTGTTACATCTCTAACGACGTAAATTTTTTAGTTCTTTCATTTTAATCCCTAAATTTTTGTTTACAATCTCTCTTCCTAGTTGTTTACCTCCCAAATCTTGAAAATTTGGTATACGAGAATTGTTTTGAGGGATCCTTTATTTTTTTAAAACAAAAAATTGGTATATATTTAATTTTGAGATGTTCTTCCAATTTATAAGGGATTGTAACGTTTCATATTGAACCCAATTTATAAGGGAATGGAAAGTTTGGAAATGAACCTAATAAAACCATACCGTTTTTTAACGATAAATGGAATGATAGGATACAAACAATTTTTCCATGCGTGTAGAATAAAACAGCAAGGGGAATTGTCACAGTGAGTGTGGATGCGAATTCCAAACAGGAGGGAAACACAAGATGAGCAATGTCCACCGTCCAAACTCACATATTTGTTCCCTTTTGTCCTTATCGAATATCCGAAAGGCGACGACGGATAAATTGATTACCGGAATTAAGGTGGTGAATCGATGTCCCCTTATATCCCACTTATTGTTTTCGAATGATAGTTTATTCTTTTTAAAAGCTAGTAGAGACCAATGTGAGGTTATCTTGGAGATTTTTAGAAAGTATGAGGTGGTCTCAGGGCTGCAAATAAATTTTACAAAGTCGTCTATTCAGTTTGGTCATAAAGTAGATGTTGCTACTAGGTTGGAATTACAGTCTGCTTTGTGAATTACTACGTTAGGAGGCATAAGATCCTTTTTTGGCCTACCAGAAAGCTTAGGAGGAGCAAAACCAAAAGATTTCTCCTTCGTTCGAGTGAGACTAAATAGTCATTTTAATGGGTGGTCGGCTAAATTTCTATTAAAGGGTGGACAATAAGTTATGATTAAGTCAGTAGCATCAGCTTTACCGACTTACGTGATGTCTTCTTTTCGACTTCCAAAATCTATTACATCGAAACTTACTAGTGCGGTGGCGAATCTTTAGTGGATTACAAATAATCAATCAAGGGGTATGCATTAGAGAGCCTGGGAGAAATTATGTTCTAATAAACTGGTGGGAGGTCTTGGGTTTAGAGATGTTTATGATTTTAACTTGGCAGTCCTTGCAAAACAATGGATGTTCTGGGTTGATTCTTAGTTTTAGTGAACAACATGTTGAAGTTTGTGATTTTGAGTTTCAATTTTGATTTTGGGTTTCAATTTTGATTTTGGGATTTTGGATTTCGATTGAATCTGGTGGATCCCATGTTCACCACCAGCCTATGGGTCTCACGTCTTCTCACTAGGCCCATGAGCCCATTAATATCTGACGGTCGGTTTGCTACGTCCGAGAGTCTTAAATACTATTATCGATCCTACGAATCACCACATGATCTTTCCATATGTTTTGGCCTCACTCACACTGTTTCAACAACCACTTCCCAGAAGGTCACCCATCATTTGACTACTCCAGCATAAGCACGCTTAACTCTGGAGTTCTCTAAGGACTCTTGACCGAAAAGATAAATGCACTTTGGTGACATAGGTGGCCAAATCAATTCATTTAAACCACTCTGCAACCGGGGTCTCACAATTAATCGAAAAAACCCAACCCGTTTTTTTTAAACATGCAAACCGGATCAACTCAATTAATTCAACCTAGCTAAACTAACTAAACCAATCTTAATCAATTTAAACCAACTAAACCAGCTAAACCGGCCCTAATCAATTTAAACCAATTAAACCAGATGATCACAAATAAACCAAATGAATCAACAATAACCAGCAGAAGACTTAACCAAAAACCCAAATAAAAAAATTGCATTAAACCGACAAATCCAGCCAACAATTATTCCAGATAAAATCAACCTAACATGTTACTAAATTCCATGTATAGCAAATCCTAAACATTTCCTAACATTATTCCAGCAAAACAACGAGACCCTAGATCATCCTCCTCTCCTCGCCATGATTCCATGATTCACACTTTTCCTTTACCTGCATCAAAGAAAAGAGATACTTTCATAAATATGTAGCGAGGCACTCATCCTAACTACTGGGCTGTACACCCAAGCAGTAATAAACATCATTATGCAAAACAATCGAAACCAAGCAATTACAACACATAAAATACCACACGTGACGATCGGTGTCGATCGACACTCCATTCACGAGTCGCAACTATCCTCGTGAAACAAAACAATGGTGTCGATCGACACTGACACTATGCAGTCGCTCCAGCTGCGTTTTCTCACTGGATCTCCACTCTAAATCACCCCCATGCTATGAACAAGTCTCCAAGGGGTTTCACAGGGTTCATACAACACATAAACAACCAAAAAAGTAAGGAAATTAATCAAACAATAATCAAAACACACAAAAAAATTCTCAAACTACTTAGATCAGCCTTGGTCATGCACTCACCTTTTAAAATGAATAAATAGCAACGAAACATGAAGAACAACCAAGGATCTGACTCTCCTAACACCACACAGCACGGATCTCAGTTCCTCTAGTCACCAAACACCACCAAAAAGCATCAAAGAACCCTTAGAAACTTTAGAAAGTTTTCACTCTCTCTGAAATGTTAAAAAGCCACTGAAAAGAACAAAACTCGACTTCTCATCCTTTTAAAACACGACCTAGGGTTAACGAACCCAACCCGAATCAATTTCGCAATAAAAATCAAACCGGTCTAACCAAAAGATGTTGGTGGTGATTGACACCCTTGCTTGGTGTCGATCGACACCACCCATTTCCGAACACGGGCAATAAGTTTCAGAAATGGCAAAGACAAGAGGAGGAGGACAAGTTGGTTCTCGTCGTAGTAGACGTAATAAAGGCTTGGAGGTAGAAATTCTAAGACTTCAGTTCTAACGCCTACGAGAAGAAGTAGTGTAATTGGTACGATCCATATATGAGAAAGGGAGTTCGTGTTGACAAATTTGGAGTAACTACAGTAAGAACATCAAGGAAACTTGATAGGTATGATCCTTTCATCCTAGCTTCTCAAGGAGACCAAGTGTGTTACATTCCATATCCTCGCGTTACCAAAAAGAAAGATTTGTGGGTTATGGTTACACAAATAAGCCCGAGAGGTAGCGTACATGGAGTTATAGAAAACGGCACTTTGCAACTTGAGATGCTAGCATTTCATTTAAACAAAGCAAAACCTCTTCTTAGAAAGGAACTGATCCCAAAGGAAATTAAAAGCTGAGACGAGGAGACGAGCGAGAACTAGTGCCTTAGAAACATCGAAAACCACATGAAGTGCAACACAATCAAACTGGATTAAACAGAGAGAAAGACCTTTAAATCGATCCTAACCCGTCGATCTAACCAATATGAAATCCTCACATTCTCTGATAACGCAAAACCCAACTGATATGTCCGCTCCAACTATACCACCAACCCACAACATCATCACTTGAATCAAACAAAAAGACTTCCCATTCGAAGGCATGCAACTAAAACTACAAAAGACCAACTAGAAACTACAACCAAAAACAGCCAAATAAAGCAAAGCCATCTAACTCTAACACATCAACGAGGAAGAAACGACCATCAAGTCGCCTTACCAATCAAAAGAAAAGGGCGAGATCATGGCCATGGATTCAAAACACTAAACCTCCACAGAGATCCACAATTCTTCACTAAAAATTACAAGAATTGGAGCACCCGCTAAATTTAAGGATCTCGAAAACCCAACAACAACTTTCTCAAAAGCAACTGACCATCGACAGACCAAACACCTTTGCCGTGAAGATCTGGCATTTCTTTCATGATAAGCTTTTCTCTAACAAAGTCAAGAGGTTAGACGAATTGTAGAGCCAAAAAACTACAACATATACAAAAGGGGAAGCCACTCACAATGTCGACGAGAAGCGGGGATCAGTGGAGTAAATTTCCAGGCATATCTAAAAAAAGCTTAGGGTTTTACTGTGGGAGAGACGACAGAGAGCGGCAAGAGAAATGGAAACACAAACACACAAAAAAAAGTAGAGCACTCTTTTATTTTTGTTTACAATCTCTCTTTTTATTTTATAGCTTTTAAGGGCCCCCAAAACTTAAGAAGATAGTGTATCTTGAAAAAAATATTTATATATATATTGAATTTTAAGATGTTTATCCATTATATAAGGGATTGGAAAATTTGGTATTAAACCCACTAAAAAAAAGAAAAAAATCAACGATTGAATCCAATTATAGGATACAAACAATTTTGTCATGGGTGTGGCATCAAAACCAAATAGAATGGTCATGGGTTGGTGTTGGTCCAAATTCCAAACAAGCAGACTCACAAGATGAACAATGTCCACAAGTCCAAAATCACAAATTTTTTCCCTTTTGTTGTTATCGATTATAAGAATAATTTATAAATTCAGTTCAGTAGCCATAAACCTTAAAGTTGTTAAAATTATAAACTTGACCCGAATATTTTATTTTAAGCAAAAATCAATGAAATAGCATATTATTTATAGGGAAGTTAGCACTATGTCATATTTTTCATAGCTTAGAAGCAGTTTGGCACACTTCAAAAACAAGAGACACTTTTCCCTTGTGTATATACAGCCACATCACCCATCATCTTGCATCTTCACTTATTTGCCATCTAGTTAAATATTTTTTTTTTTGTGCACCACACGAATAATATTACTAGTCGACCTCGACGGAGGGAAATGTTACAAAGCGAAGAGCAAACGCTATCAAACTCGCTGAAATGGAAGCAAAATAGATCACAATGTAGTAAAAAATAGCAGGATAGATCAAAGCAATCTCAACACTTAGACAATAAGCGTCATCGTGGAGATCCTTGAAAACATTATAGAGAATAAGTGGGATTGGACAACACAAAACACACCAAGTGCTATATTGCTCGAGATTTAATTTGCCACAAGGGCAGAAAAAACAATCCTACAATTGGCTAACAAGACAGAGGTGATACAACACCAACCTGTTGAGCCGTTGAAAACGCCAGAGAACGGGGTTTCTAAAGAACATCCTTCTATATTAGGGATTGGTCGTGAGACATAAGAGCAAAAACCAAAACACCATGTAAGCAAGGAGTGCTGCGTGATGCTTCTCTCCAATAAGCAAGAGCAAGAGAACAAAGCGAACGATCTCTCCTGGACATGACAGGAGGGAGATCGTCTCCGACGCGGCGGAGTGTCTTGATTCTTCAAGTATGGATGTGGGATAGAAGTATTTCCAATCCAACCTGAGCGATGGATAGAAGTATATCCAAGCCAAGAAAAGTTTTTGGTGGACTCGGAGAAGTATCCAAAGACCACTTTTTGTGTGTAAGGGACTAGCTGCAATGATGGAGAGACGCGGAGGTTGCATGGAGAAGAAGGATCCAAGGAACATTCACTCACAAGGGCAACCTTACAAGCCGATACAAACAACATCAGCGAAGGGGTTTACTGGAAAAGGATGAGGCATCTTACGCTAGTAGATGGATCCCACCCAAGATTGAGAATTGAAGAAGACGACATGGTCCAGACAAGAAAAACTCTTTGATTAGGCCAAAAACACAAAGAACCCCCTAAATTGGAAATACTAGCACATGCCCAAGGAGTATTGGACCAGGCCCACCAAATATTCATCTTCGCCAAATGACCTAAGGCAGAAGCTGAAGCAACATGGCGGCGGTTGTCGGAGTGAGACGCAGGCAAGGAGAAACCGGAGAAGTATCCGGTTAAGCCGGCGAAGTATCCGGTGAGCACTCTCCACATGGAGTTTGTGCTCGAACAAGAGCGACCACCATGACAGTAATCGCCAAAGAAAGGGAACTCACCGGTAAAGTAGACAAGGTTGAGGCCGACAAAGGCAATGAGAAGATATGGTGGGTCAGGTGGGACTGGTGGGTCTAGAGGAGAAGATAAATGACTTCCCAATGGCGACTGAACTGGCCAAAGCGAACAAAACTCTAACAGATCTAGAGGCTTTTAAGTAGAGGAGTTTATTGAAACCAACAAAACCTTCACCTGAGTTATGAAGCAGCGATTGAAGATGAACAAAGTTTTTCCCTCCACGAGAGAGAAGAGATGAAAGATGAAGTAATCTCGTCGAGAAACAGAGAAGGCAAGACAGGACAAACAAGTGTTGAAAGCAATAGAGAGATGCATCGAAGTCTTCTATGAATTTGTGAAATTAGACCTCTTATGGATCCTAAATACTTTAAGCTCTTTGTTGACCAATATTTAAATGTGTTTTTTAGTATATCTATTCATTTTTCCTGGAAATTCTCCCTCCACATTTTTCTTTTTAATTCACATATTAATCCTTTTTTATTACATCTCTGACGACATAAATGTTTTAATTTTTTTGTTCATTTTAATTCCGAAGTTTTTGTTTACAATCTCTCCTCTTAGTTTTTTTTTACCTTTTTAGGACTCCCAAATCTTAAAAATCTGGTGTACGAGAATTGTTTTTAGGGATCCTTTACTTTAAAAACAAATAATTGTTATATATTAAATTTTGAGATGTTCAACCAATTTATGAGGGATTGTAACGTGTCGTATTGAACCCAATTTATAAGGGATTTGAAAGTCTGGAAATGAACCTTATAAAACCAAACCGCTTTTTTAACGATCTAATGGAATGATAGGACACAAACACTTTTTCCATGCGTGTAGAATAAAACAGCAAGTGGAATTGTAACGGTGAGTGTTGATGCGAATTTCAAACAAGCGGGAACCACAAGATGAGCAATGTCCACAATCCAAACTCACATATTTGTTCCCTTTTGTCCTTATCGATTATAAGAATAATGTAATTTCTGTTCACTAGACGTAAACTATAAGTTATTACAATTCCAAATATTTTATCTTAAGCAAAAAGCAATAAATTAGCATATTTTTAATAGAGAATTTAGCACAATGCCACATTTTCTAGAGTTAAATAGAATTTTGACAAAACAAATGGCACTTTGCCCTTGTGTAAATACAACCACATCCCCTTCATCTTTCATATTTTCCAATATTTTATTTAACTAAATATTTAAATGTGCATTTTAGTATTTCTTTTTGTTTTCCTGTAAATTCTACCCCCACCTGTTTCTTTTCAATTCACTTTTTTGTTTGTTGCAGCTCTGACGACGTGAATAATATTTTTTTTGGCTCATTTCAATTCTTTAATTTTTGTTTACAATCTCTCTTCTATTTTTTTTTTTTTTTAGGATTTCTTGATGTTGCGACATTTGGCACTCTATATTGATGATACATGTCACCCTTTATTTTTGTTCTGTTTTTTCAAGTTTTCATTTTCCGTATACAAATTTATGTAAATCTTAATTATATAATAATTGTATTTTTCTCAGTTATTTTTCAAAAATATCTCATATTATTGAAAAATTCTTACTAATGCCCTTTCCTTATACCTTTTTGCAAAAATACCCACTTTTCATTTTCATTTTTGACATCTCTTAATTGTTAACGACTATTTTACCCCTAATTTAAAATTATTTTAGACAATAATAAGAAAAAGAAATAAAAATTAAAAGAAAATAATTTAACTGACTATAAGCGTACCCTAAGCTCATATGTTTTTCATCATCAGCTTCTCTTTCCTCGACTCAGAATTCCAAGATATGGTTTTCTTAACTACCGCCATGAATTATGTTGAAACCACAGATGACCAAAATCTCTATGGAATCATCTTTCTCACGCCACAAAAACCCCTACACGTCACCATGATGGTTATGGAGAGCACCACAACTAGCACAAAATAATATTTTCTTCAATTTGCCATATTGGAAATATCTCCTATCAAAACACAATCTTGATGTAATGCATACAAAGAAAAGTTTCTTTGACAAACCATTTTAAATGTTCGAGGGAAGACTAAAGACAATTTGGAGTCCAGACTAGACTTACCTCTGGTATGTAATCGCCATGATCTACATGTCTTACCTAACGGTAAAAGTCCAATCTCAAGATTCAAATTAAATGGAGATGCGAATGATGAATTTTTAGGTGGATTGTTCTGAAAGTAAAATTTCTTGACGGATATGCTTCTAACCTATGAAATTGTGTTGACAACCAAGAAAGTCGTTTATCAGGGATGAAGAGTCATGATTGCCATGTCTTTATGCAATGCACACTCCGACTCGGAGTAATATATCTTTGTTGTTCTTAACATTATATCATAAATCATTTCCTATATATAAAAAATAAAATATTTTCATATTTGTAATTTTAAATTTACTGATTGATATAATCCGAAGTTTTCATTTCATAATTCCACACATTTACGGTAAAATTATATGAACATTTTATTTGCAAAAATAATTTTGTGTTAAATAAAGAGATTTAGGGGTAAAATGTATCCTCATTCTATTGATTAGAGAGAGTATTTATATATAGGGATACAACTTGGAGAACAAATCTAGAACGTTCTAGAATATAATCTAATGAACCTATAATGGGCATCCACTAAATCATTCATAATACTCCCCTTTGCGTGTCCATTAAAATCGAATAGTTGTAAATGCGCATAAGATGCTGCCTCATTTAAGATCTTACTAGGAAAACTGAGTGTGAAAAAGCATGGTTAAGGGAAAAAGAGTGCAGCGCACATTTACTTTCCCTGATGAGTGCATTCGTCAAGATCCATGATACGGCGTAATCCAAGAAGACAAACTAACTTCTTGAAAGTTGCAGTTGGAAGTGCCTTGTAGTAATGTTTAGTGCGAAAAAGAGATTTATTCCATAAAGAGATTTTTTCAACTTTATGTGGTAATCTTCTCGAGAACTAGATTTTGTTGTCAGTGGCAGTTTGAATCCTTCTAGGACTTTCATATATCCTCATTTTTATCCATAACCTTAAGTACTACATTGCATGCAAAATTATCATCGACGTCGATTAGCTTTCGGTTCTATTTTATCCGATACATGACATGATTAATTTAAATCTCATCATTATCAGGTCCCTGAATCTCTTTTTTCATGTCTAAAGTCTCGTCTAGAGAACCGTTGGAATTTTTTACATCCTCGGTTTCACTATTGTCAATTTCCACTCCTTTCCTTTTCCGAAGATTTTTATCTTTGGAACCAATTGGTCTACCATGTTTTAAACGTGCCTTAGACTCAATAGCAGCTTGATTTAGTCATTCTTGGACATAATTTCTAACTGGAGTATTAACATCTGGGATATGAAACTTAGTTACTCTATTTGGCTCAGCGAATGAGTCTGGCAAATGATTTGCTAAGCTCTGTAAATGAATTATCTTTTGAACTTCTGATTCACATTCTCTAGTTCAAGGATCATGATAAGATAATGATAGTTCATTCCAGCGAAATTCTTTTCCCAGCTTATTATTTTATCCCCCCCCCCAATGTTGGATATACAGACTCATTGAAATGACAATCTGTAATCGAGCCTTAAACAAATCTCTTGTGGATGGCTCTAGATATTTGATTATCGATGAGGAGTCATATCCAACATATATCACTAATCTTCTTTGAGGTCCCATCTTATATCGCTATGATGGAGCAATTGGAACATATACAACACATCCAAAAACTTTTAGATGGGAAATATTCGGTTCATGACCCAAATAAATTATGCCACATGTAAAATAGCATGTCCCAAAGCAGAAATTGGGAGTTTTGATTTCATAAGTAATGGTCTAGCAATCATTTGGAGGCACTTAATCAATGATTTAGCTAATCCATTTTGTGTATGAACATGTGCTACAAGATGTTCAACACTTATCCCAATGGACATACATATTCATTAAAAGCTTGGGACGTGAATTTAACAACATTATCAAGACGAATTGTCTTTAAAGGAAAATCTAGAAAACTTCTAGTTTACCATAGCATTTGCTTCCATCGTACTTATCTTAGTACAATATAAACCAGTGGAGAATGAGGGTAGTCTTTCAATGATTTTCTTAGAGTCTTGGGTAATACTTATAATCTGAAGGTAATCATCATTTTCTTCATTCATAGTCTAAATATGATATCCGTTTCTGTGGATATCTTTAAAGCTCAATAGATTTCTTTTAGACTTGGGAGAATATAATGCGTCAACTATTTCAATTTGTGTTCCCATAGGCAATAACATATATGCTCTTCCAGAGCCTTCAGTTATGTTTGCACTACACGAGACAATACTCACACTAGCCTCTTTCATTATCATATGAGAAACAAAATATATTTTTCTTTAAAATGGTGTGGCTAGTCGCGCTATGTACGAAGCATATATCCTCACTATTCATCATTAGTTTCTCATAAACAATAAATTCCTATAATTTTGGAAACTATATAAATTATACATTATTCCAAAAATGATACAATAATTTCTACAATTTAGGAAAATATATTAATGTTACATTATTATATTTCAGAAAACTAAATTAATGCTAAATAAAAAAATCTTATAAGTAAAATATGTTTATGAGTATAAAAGATCTAAATCGTTTAACAAATATTCTAATTAGTATAAGAAAGTATTATATGAAATTAAAATAAAAAGAATATACATTTTTTTATAAGAAAAAATCTTTGAAATAACTAACGAAACAGAATTTAAAAATATTTAGTGTAAAAGAATATAAAATAATGCATATAAAAATACATAAATAATGGTAATATAATTAATAAAAATGTTCATTAGTTGAAATTACTTAATTGTTTCTTTAAATCTGAAAAATGCAATTTAAATATATATATATATAGCTATAAAAACGAGAATAACAATGAGAATAAGTGTGATGTTTATAATTATATTAAGTAGTTTATAAAGTTATTATTAATTTTGTTTATCTTTCCTAATATGTAAAATGAAAAATTTTAGTCCGAATAATCCCATATATATTAAAAGAGAAGTAAATTTGTGTTTCGGGTTGGATCAATTTAAAAATTTTAACTTGGATTCTTAAATTGGATCTTTGACATAAATGTTTACTAGGTAATGTCCCGCGCATATGCGCGGGTTGTTGTATATTTATTTAATTAATTTTAATTTATTTATTACTTATAGAAAATAGATTAAATAAATTTCAATGCTTATGACATTTTTACATTTTATTTATTTAAATCATACAATAGAAGCATACATCCATATCTTTTGAATTTATTCGTTGATTAATTGTTCAAATTTTATAGTAATTTTCTTTAGTACTTTTAAGTATTTTTTGATAAAACAATAATATTGTTAATGATAAAAATAGGAATGATATTGGGAGAATTTAAAAAATACCCCTTTAAAAATACCACTTTTTAAATTTACCCCTTTTCAAACTTTATCAAAACAACCACTAAAAATATTGAAATTTATCCAAATATGTGTGTAAACTTATAAATATACACACAAATTACCTTTATTTGTGTATAAAATATTATTTCTGTATAAAATTTTATTTATTTTAATGTCTTACAAATTGGTTTGAATATAACAAAAATTAACCAAATATATAATCAAGCTCTTACAATGATATCTTAATTGAGCTTTCAACCCATGCAATAACAGTAAAAATTAAACAAAGAAAATATTGAGAATATCAGATATGGTGGAGGAGGATGTAAAAATGAGTATTTATAGGATAAAATATGATGTAAGTTACAATTCTTAAATAATTAAATTAGAGGAGTTATAATTGTATTTTATAGTGTGTTAATTGTAATTGAATGGAGGAAACAAATAGTCAATTGAAAGGTTATATAATTTAGATTACAATTTAATAGTAAAGTGTGGATTTCAAGTATGAATTAAAGTATATGACTAAATGTGTTAGATATTTGGTTTAATTAAAAATAAATATTATAATTAAAAAATGCTAAATGGACCAATAAGGAGAGAGTGAAACCTTAAAAATTCCCAAGAAATAATTTTATTTTTAATCTCTTTTTACATTCCTCTTAATTTAAGTTATATTTCTAGGTTTAATTATATTTTTCATCCTTGTAGTATATATAATAGATAGAAAATAAAATATCAAATTGTTTTTTAGATAGGAAATCAAGTATAAAATTCAAAGTTAAAACAAATTATAATGTTCTTTGTATTATTACACGTTGAATCACAAACTATATATAAGGATCATTATTCTTAAAAGAATGTCTTACAAATTGGTTTGATAATTATATAACAAAAAGTTTATTTTGTTAAAAAATTACATACTTTTGAAAATAAATTAAATATACATGAATATGTGAGAAAGAAACAAGCATCCAAAGTAAAAGAATGAAGATGGTTTCTTTAGCTTGATTATCTTATGGTGCGATAGTCGGAAATTAATATTTTTGAATCTCATCAATAAAATAATTTCTTATAACCATAAAATATTATTATATATATGTATTACATTTAAAAATATTAAAACAATGAAGAAATACATAAAAACAAAAAATAAATAAAATTGAAAACAAAAATTTAAACCAAATATTTAATCAAACTCTTACAATGACATCTTAATTGAGTTTTCATCCCATGCAAGAACATTAAAAAATAAAACAAATAAAATATTGAGGGTATCATATATGGTGGAGGAAGATGTAAGAATGACTATTTATAGGATAAGAAATGATGTAAGTTACATTTTTAAAATAATTAAATTATAGGAGTCATAATTATAATTTATAGTGTGTTTAATGGAAATTCAATAAAGAAAATCAATAGTCTTTGAAAATTTATATAATTTTCAATTACATTTTATTAGTAAAGTGTGGATTTCGAGTATGAACTAAAGTATAGGATTAAATGTGTTAGATATTTGGTTTAATTAAAAATAAATATTATAATTAAAAAATAAATGCTAAATGGACCAATAAGGAGAGAGTGAAACCTTAAAAAATTCCAAAAGAATAATTTTATTTTTTAATTTTTTTTTATATTCTTCTTAATTTAAGCTATATCTCTAGGTTTAATTATATTTTTCATCGTTGTAGTATATATAATAGATAGAAAATTGAATATCAATTTTTTTTATATAGGAAATCAAGTATAAAATTCAAAGTTAACAAAAATTATAATGTTGTTTATATTATTACATGTTGAATCACAAACTAAATATAAGGATCATTATTCTTAAAAGAATGTCTTACAAATTGGTTTGATAATTATATAACAAAAAGTTTATTTTGTTAAAAAATTACATACTTTTGAAATTAAAATAAATATACATGAATATGTGAGAAAGAAACAAACATCCAAAGTAAAATAATGAAGATGGTTTTTTTAGCTTGATTTTCTTATAACCATAAAATATTATTATACATATGTATTACATTTAAAAATATAAAAACAATGAAGACATAAAGAAATACATAAAAAAAAAAATTGAAAACAAAAGTTTAAACTAAATAATTAATCAAACTCTTACAATGATATTTTAAATGAGTTTTCACCCCATGCAAGAACTTTCAAAAAAAACAAAGAGAATAATGAAGATATGAGATATGGTAGAGAAGAATGTGAGAATGGATATTTATATGATAAGAAGTTATGTAAGTTACATTTTTAAAATAATTAAATTAGAGGAGTTATAATTATAATTTATAGTGTGTTTAATTGGAATTCAATAAAGAAAACCAATAGTCTTTGGAAATTTATATAATTTTCAGTTTCATTTTAGTAGTAAAGTGTGAATTTAAAGTATGAATTAATGTATATGATTAAATGTGTTTTTTTGGTTTAATTAAAAATAAATATTATATTTTAAAAAATAAATACAAAATGGACCAATAAAGAGAGTGAAACCTTACTTTTATATATATGATTTTAAATAATTTCCCACCAATAAGCCTTATAAAATTTGTTGAATGATATATGATTAAGTCCTTTCATTTTCTTTGCCATTTGATTATAACTTATAGTGTAATTAAATTTTGTATTGAATGATTGTCATAAACATTTATTTATTTATTTATTTTGTTGAATGATATATGATTAAGTCCTTTCATTTTCTTTGCCATTTGATTATAACTTATAGTGTAATTAAATTTTGTATTGAATGATTGTCATAAACATTTATTTATTTATTTATTTTTTAAAAAATTAAAGCCTTAAATATTTTTCCACCAATAAGGAGAGAGTGGAACCTTACTTTTATATATATGATTTTAAATAATTTTCCACCAATAACCCTTATAAAATTTGTTGAATGATATATGATTAAGTCCTTTCATTTTCTTTGCCATTTGATTATAACTTATAGTGTAATTAAATTTTGTATTGAATGATTGTCATAAACATTTATTTATTTTGTTGAATGATATATGATTAAGTCCTTTCATTTTCTTTGCCATTTGATTATAACTTATAGTGTAATTAAATTTTGTATTGAATGATTGTCATAAACATTTATTTATTTATTTATTTTTAAAAAAATTAAAGTCTTAAATATTTTTCCACCAATAAGGAGAGAGTGGAACCTTACTTTTATATATATGATTTTCATATTAAATATCATTACATATATTTACGTAACTATAATTATATTATTTTCATATCTAATTTTGGATTTCCTAATATTTCTCTACTAATTAAAAATAATATATTAAAAAAAATTATTCTCCTTTCATATTTATGTGATCTTATTTTTAATTTATTATATTAAAATATATAATACAAATATATATATTAAAATTTCAACCTTTTAGTTAAAACGTATACTCTTTTATAATGATGAATGAATTCATTAATGAAATAGAAGTCACAAAATGGTACAAAGAATTAAAAATAACCAAAAAGCAAATCAAAAACCGAACACCTTAACTAAACCCGCTACGATCCTTCTAAACTCGATCATGCAACCATGAAGGGCCTCCAAGTGCCAAATAGGAAATGAAACGCCCATCCCTTGTCACACTAGAAGCGATCTCCCTGGCCAACGAATTAGCTTTCGGTGAAGAGAGCTTAAAAGAAACCTCCCTCATCACCCGGATTACTTGAAAAAACTTATCTAGTTGTGATCGATACTTCGGCCAACCTAAAGGAGCTGATAATTAAAAAGTATACTCTATAAGTTTTTTTAATTAAATACTAGGTTTTACCACAGGTCAATTTTTTGTTTCTTTTTTGTAAATTTTTGTAAGTTTTCTGATCTTATTATAAAGGTATATTGAATTTCCTTTTGTTGTTTTCCATCTTGTAATATAACATTTGCTGTTTATTGACATTTTGTATATTATATATATTTTTATTTATATGTTCCCTCTTCTCTATTATCCACTTTATTTTTTTATTAGAGTGAAAGTTCTTTGTTAAGTTATTAACAGTTTGTCAAATACGTTTTTGTAATAAAACTTAAAATTTAAAAAATATTATATCGGACTAAAGTAATTTAATAAATATAAAATATCTGAATTATTTTTTGGTTTATTATTATTAGATATTTAAGTCTTTAGCTTTGTTCCCTTTTTTTTATTGATAAATAAAAACCTAAATAGTTTGAAAATAGTTAATTTTTTTAACATGATTTTTTCCAGATGTCACTTTTAAAATATTAGTGAGGATTTTTAGCAAGCCTAAAGTATCAAACGAAAACATGTGGTACTGCTATGGAGGCTATTATTTTTAGTGTGGGATATCAATTTATAATGATATTGGGCTGTAGGCCATTCTTTCAATGTATCTAACTATAATTCTGTCCCTTTAGAATAATTAATCATATAATTAGGTGTAAGAAATTAAATATAAATTATGTATAATGAAGTGTTTTACAAACTTGGTAAATTTTCATTTCCAAATATATATATCAAAATATCTTATCAATTATTAGTTTGTTAGGAATGTAGTATCTTTTAAAGAATATTCAGCGGATATTTTTTCTTAATTGTCATGGGGCATTATGTTTAATCGTGACCTAAACTTTTAACCTATATATACAGCAGTCATAAAATGTCTTCTTCCTTACCTTTTTGCTTCGCCACTGCATAACACACGTTACAAAATTCTACAATTTTCTTTTTTTTTTCTAAATGAAAAGTATTAACTTCCTTTCGGGATTCGAATGTCAGCAATGAATTGACCATGTTATATTTATACTATGAGATGCATAAGAAATATGATTATGATATTTTTAAAATACAGTGGAGATTGGTATATCAATGCGATTCTAATGGGTTTGTGTAAAACAATCGTTTAATATTTTATAAAATATGTTTATTCTTATGCCGTGTATTATAAAATATTGTTTGTTATGTGTTTTTCCACAGGCGTTTAAGTCATAGCGTATCTCATTTTAGAAATGATATAACGCCAATGGACCTTATCCCATTTCCACATGATAGAAGGTTTCAAAATCTGGCAATTAAGACTTTGTTCAAGTTTATTACAATAAGAGAGGTGGAAAAGAAGTGAATGAGTAACTGAATTGTCATGAGTCCAATTTTTTTTTTTTTGCAATAATTTATTTTAATAGATGTATTTCTCATTTCTATTTTACATGAATAATCACCTACAATTAACAATAAACTCATGAATTTTTTCTTTTGGTATTTTTTTCCCAAAAATATGTATTAAAATATATATATATACATATATATATATATATAATATTTACAATCACTTTGAAATAATTTTCTTCGAGGAAAAAAGTAAATCCCGGTAACACTTTATACAATACAATGGATCGTGATGGATTTATTTGACAAACACCAAAGCTGAGGGCTCAAACATTATGTTCCAAAAAATACTGGCTAAATTTGCTAATTTAAGCGTTTATCTAATGGAGTTAAACGGTTATCTAGTTTCTGCAAAACTTTGATACTCTTTCCGATATAAGAACTCAGATCTGGTGGGATTTTTGTTGTTTTTTTTTAAAAAAAATGCTTTTCTTCTCGGCTGTAATTGCTTATTTCTGGTAAGTACTCTTCATCAGCTATCCGTGTATATAAATATTGGTCAGCATCGCAAATGATTCAGTTAGAATTTTTTACCAATCGCTTCGATTAACTTCATGTGGTGTTGTTATCTTGTACGATTTCATATTTCCAGGTAATTTCAATTTGGGTTCTTTACTGAAATCTATACACACTGCTCGACTCTTGTAGAATCAATTGACCTCAGTTCCACATATTATTGTTGAAGTATGTCTCGAATTTACCCAATACACAATTCTGATTATGAATATAATTTTTTTGGAATAAAACCAAAAGAATTTTTAAATTTTTTTTAAAATGAATATGTTTATAATATCCATTCAATTTCGTACATATGCAGTTGTATAACACATTGACGAAACTCCATTATATCCCGCTGAATTCTGTGTTGATGATATTGAGCACTCATAAACGTATTTGAAGAAGGTTTGTCTATTAATCACTTCTACTTTATGTATTGATTTTGGTTGATTGAAGTTTATTTTTTCTTATAGGTTGCTTTCTTTTCAATGTTCTTGATGGACGAACATAGTTATAGGAAAATCAAAACATGTCTATGAAATTGGAAATTGTAGTTTAGAAGACTTATAGAGAAGTATAGTAAAGGAAAAGTCTGGTGATAATTGAAAACAATGTAATGGGTAGAAGCTTGTTATCTTGTCTTATGAGATGCACGATAAATCCTTCAAAGCCACCTATAAAAGTGATTACTAACTGTTAGTGGCATAATAATTTCAAGCTTGATGAGTAATTGTATAGACGATGTTAATATTTACATACTATGTACCTTGACTGAATGGTTACAAATTCTGGAAGACCTCTTTGAAGACGACATTTGTTGTCTGCTTTTCTATCTTGCCTTCTTTGTTGACAATCAAAATTTTCAAACCTTTTCTTGAAGTCACCCGAGACAATGCAACATATAGTTGATCATGAGAGAAAACTGGTTTTGGTAAGTACAAACCTACGTACACTAGGGATTGTTCTTGGCTTTTGTTAATTGTCATAGCAAATGCAACTGTTAGTGGGAATTGTCTTCTACGCATTTTGAAAGTTAGTTTTGTGTCGGATGGTGTTAGTATTATCTGGGAAATCAAAACTATATCACCTATCCTATCTCCAGTTATTACTTTTGCTTCTGCAACATGATTAGCCATCTATGTAATCTGAAGTCTAGTACCATTGCATAAACCACCCTTAGGATCAATATTCCTGAGCAACATAACCGGAGCTCCAGTTTTCAAACGTAAAGAGGGGTGTTGCAAACCTGATAGCTTGATACTGTTTAAGAAATCTTGTGCGATCACTGGATTCTTAAGCGAGTCGACATCGGACGGGTCAATGCTGTCAGCACTTAGATAATTCCTCTCGTCACCTGTTAAATATGAGTCGGGTTATTAAAAACTTTTGAAAGTTAACAATTCAATATAAATAATATAGAGCAGTTACGACCAATGAAAAATTAAAGAGTAGGAAAACTTACTATCAAAATTCTCAAGCATATACTAATTTATTATGTTGACGTCATCATTCGTTGGTGCTAAGATTGCTCTTTTCTAAAAGAACTCAGCATCACTGTTTTCTTTTAAAAATGATGGTGAACCATATATTTCGCTTGTAATAGTTTCGATGGGATTTTCTGCTTCTATAATCAACAACTCCTCTGGTATATCAATAAGTGATTCGCCTTCATTAGGTTCTGAAATTCTATCATCGCCCACAGCTAACAACCAACCTGAAAATTCTTGTAGCCTTTGCTTCTTCACTGCTGATTTTTTTTTAAGTAAACACATATTTTTAGTTAGTTTGAGGATGGTACAGTGATCCCAGAGGTACAACCACCTTACCCGCAAAAACCTTGTTATTGACGTTCCCAAGAATATCTGAGAAACTTCTGTCTAATGACTCGAAACAGTACTTGCTCATCATCGGTGCTAGTTCCAGATAATAAGAGGAGCCTCTTTAATTAAATTGGCAAGATCAGAATGTATAGTCCGACCACCTTCTAACAACAAAGACGCAATCCCGCTTGATGCAACATTAATTGCTATTTGTCCGCTACACCTTATAGCAGCTGATAATGTCTTCCACATAAAGGTTTTTCCAGTTCCTCCAAAGCCATAAACAAAAAATACTCCTCCTAGATTTTTGAAAACAGCATGTGTGATCTTGTCATAAACGTCTCTCTGGTCAGACGTCAACATTTCAATCCATTCATCATGCTTTTCTTTTAAATTCTCATTGTTGAACCTCATTTATTCAGCTAGTAAACGATTGGACGTATCAAGTCCTTCAGCAGTTGGTTGTGGAAAGTCTCCAAAATTCTTAAGATATCCACCATTAGAAAGCACAATATTCTCTATCTCTTGCAGCGTAAAATTTTTGATTTGTGCTTCAGGTAAATGTAGATCTGTAAGAAATAAGTATTAGTTGATTCATATATCTAAATAGAAAGAAGAACTGAATTTTAATATATTATAACCTGGATTGTTATAGGCCTCTTGCTTTTTGGTTTCAATGTCTTCTAATAGCAGTAGCCATGTTTCCTCCCATACATGCTCGGGTCTTGATAGTGAATCAGCTAGTAGCAGCATTGCAAAGAAATTCCTCAAATAATCTCCAAAACACCAAAAACTTGCGTCTTTCAAACTTTCAATCCAAAACTGGTCATCGTCTAAGATTCCACGTGCCATACATGCTTCTTTGTATGATTTGTAGACACCTCCATCGTATGTTTTGATGTCGGCAAAACATGTTGGACCCTTGACAATGTTAAGTAACACTTGAAGGAAATATTCGTCTTCTAGTTTCCTAGGAACATATTGTATTCGATCTAATGAAAATCCACGGCTCCTTTTTCTTGAGTTGCTTGTTTTTGTCATCCCAAATGAAATAACCAGGTATTTCAACGTACGTCAGGTCTCTGACACGTTTGCCTTTTCCAAGCCATGAATTGTGAATCCTGATTCTTCACTCGTTCCAAAACATCTTTTATATCATCATTTTCATCGTAATATGTTGGTTGCTTTCCTTCGTCATGAAAAAACAATTTCTGAACAGAGGTGGATTTATATTGGATTGGGAACTTAAAAATCCTCCATATTGTCTCCGAGGCTGAAACATACCTAAATCGTAAACATGAAAAACATAATCAGATAGAGTAGATGTTTTCTTGTGACATTATTATAATACATATAAGACATAATTGTACTCACTTGCAGTCGAAATAATCTTTTATTTCACTAACCTTCTTCTGCGTTTGATTTGTGGTTTCTGTTGACGTTGTCTTCCCAGATTCAGTTCCATTGACTGGTTCCACAATGCATGCGACACGGTCTGGACCCTTATTGATGTACTTGAATAAATATTTGATTGATCCACTTTGATTGCACCATTTAACATTTATATGATCTCGATAGCGAAGAGATAACTTAGCATGATAAGGAACTACATAGCTATTGTCACACTTTATTCCATTCTTTTCCACAAAATTTCCTTGTTGTCGCCTTCTATAAATAGGATAACCATCACTACCTACTTTAGTGAACTCTTCATATTTTTTGGGAAACATTTTGGAACACTTGCCGTCCACCATACATGGCGATTTTGTATTTGCTGGACCACAAGGCCCATGAATCATAGAATCTTTGATGACCTCATAAAGTTCTGGCTCTTCATCTGGGTCGGGAATCTCGGCTGAGATTATCTTATCTATGTCGTCCGCAGTTGGTAGCTTACTTTTAGCATCTATCCATAGGAGAATATGTGCATGGAGCAGTCCTCTTTTTTGGAATTCCATAGTATACATAGCTGCAAGGTGAAACAACATTAGCTAATGAGTATAGTGTTTTAACAAATGAAAATGGAGTTGAATTTATAAACCGCTGTTGTAAACACTTCTTACCTGCAACTGTTTTGCCTAGTTTTTTTTTCTCTGTCAAATCTTTAATTAGAGAATCCAACTTGACTTTAAAAATTCATCAAACTATGTGTGGCCTATCATCTGATGTCAACCCTCTTTTTTGGACGTAACGGACTATCTCTTGCCACTTTGGGTTGCAAGTAAATGTGATAAATAAATCTGAAAACCGTAATGTTTACATATGGCCATAGCATCATAATAGGTTTCCACCGTATAACGTGGTCCTCCCGTGAACGATGAGGGTTTCAAGATTTGATTACCTTGTTCACTCATATTAGTGGTTCCACTTGCTGTTGCTTCTTTTATGGTTTTGTAATTTTCACGGCGCATCTTTGACTGATTATACTTGATGTAAGATAACCTGTCTGTCTCTATAGTTGTATAAGCATCACACAGAAACTGTTGAAACAGTCTTTTTGAACGTAGGAGTGTTAGACACTCGTTTTCCCTCTCTTGTATGCGAAAGGCAAAGCACTGCCTCATACTTATGCATTTTTCTTGTCTTTCTTTTTTATTCCTGTGAATGTTTTTCTATACCGGGTCTGAAACCATCTTCACCATAACAAAAGATGAGTGGGTATTGTATAGCTAAATAGGAGATATGTATTTCACTTATCCTCTATAGGTAGCATGTACTCTTCTCCTGAATTACTATATCTCTTGAAGGCATATCTTTCCTGAAATCACCTGGTATTAGTGCTGCAACCTCAGCTGCATTAGGCATGTTATAAGTTCTGCCATCTACTCCAACACGATCCGCAACTATCCTCATGTGGAACGGTTCATCAGTATTTTGCTCAAACCATTCTTTGGCAGACCTGAAGGTCTTCACATAAGGGTTGACCATTTCGATTATTGCTTGGATAATCTCTTTCTTCAATTTACTTGTCTCTCCTCTTTGATTTGTGTTCTTACCTTTGCTACATTAAGAATAAAACCAAACATTAGGCCTTTACGTTCTTAGTCATGCAATTAAATAAAAAGTAGTGCATTGAATTATTTGGCTTATAACAGTTGCTCTGTTTTGTACTTCTGTTTCAGTATCCACTATATATAGCTGTGAATACTTTGCATAATCACCATCGTCAGGTTTCAAACTTTCAATTTTGTGATAATTTCCTCCTTGTAGACGAAACATATTTGGTCCTTTACCTTTTGGGACTGATCTGTCAACTTTTCCACCTAATAATGCCATGGCAAAGATCATATTATATATCCTTTGGTGTTGTTGGTAATTTTTGGACAGTCTATCATTGCCAGATAGCAAACGTTTGATGAGTTATGGTGATTCTTGTAAGAACGGTATCTTGACGGTACCTTGTCCACAGCAAAGAGTGAAAGTTGGATCAGTTTGATTTCTTCTTTTGTTTATACGTTCATCGTACCACATAAGTGCACCACAACATTTACATGTATATGTTGGGTCACCATGATCAAGATATGCTGTGAAGGAAACAATATGTTAAGGTCAGTACACAAATATATCTATATAACTCTGGAAAATATCATAACTCATACCAGTATCACAACCTGTCACGTAACCAAAATGAATTTTTTCAACTTTTGAGTAGTTATATTTCACAAAGGTAAAGCATAAATAGTTGATCATCAGTTAGGCTTATTTGCTGTACCTTTTGGTGTATGCTCTATGGTGGAAATGTTACAGGATTGTGTTTGTGGTTGTGTGTTATGATTAAATCTGATTTGGGTAATGTCTCTAATGATCAAACAGTCTAGCTTAGCCGTTTTAGCTGATCTTGGTTTTCTAGCTGATTTCCCTGTAAATATTATTGTGTGTTTAAAATAACTAATTTATATATTTTCCACCAACATCCATTATAGTCTGAATTATGAGTACTTGTTACTGTAGGAGAGAGTGGATGAATTGACTTGGGGGTGAATGGAGACTCAAGCATGTTCTGATTTGCGAATGTATCCTTATTAGATTCACCTCCTGTAAATACATTATGCACATTTGTATTATTGATATTAACATCTATGAGAAGCATTTCTTTTCATAGAACCATACATGTCTTGCGCTTATGACTATTACAATTTGGCTGTGAACTACATGATGATTTCTGACACTGTAGGTTGGTGATGTCCTGAAGGATTGATGCTTCTCAAAAAGGTTTCCTTCTATTCATAGCTAAAGTTGAATATTGCCTCTTAGTATTTTTTGGACTGTTTTTCTTCTTAAGATTATTGAAAATGTTAGTGAAAACATGATTTAATGGCACAGTTGTTTCCTGGCTTGTTGCTGGAGGGATAGATTTGCCACTTCTTTCTTTGTTTACATGATCTATACGGGGTTTCTTTTTAAGCTGATTGAATGCATGCTGCATAGAGTGTGCATTCTTCTGTTTCTTCATGATTCCAAAAATTTACAGAGATGCATATCCTGTGTTGTTTGGTCGACGCTTTTTTGGATAGAAGATGTTTTTGAGAACCCTAATGTTTTATTTTGTTTTCTGGCAATTATGAATGTGAACATAATTTTGATTGATTGAATAAATCTTAGATTTAATGAATTAAGGATTGTCGACCCTAACTGTCGGTTAAACAGATATTGTATATTGTTTTCAAGATATATAGTTTATTGCTGTATAAGTACCAAGATTTTGACATGTGTTATTGGAATGTTCAATATGCAGAATCTAAAGAGGCATGTATATTGACAGAGCATGTATATTAACTACTGCAGTCCATTAACTTGTAAGTCTTTTTTATGATAAGTTTCCGTAAATATATAATATATTTTTGCATTATTATGTCAATGATTACCAGAGGCATGCCTACGTTATATACATATTGGAGTGGTCTGCTAATAATGATTCTGGCTATCCATTGCGGGAATTTTAGTTGAGAATAATTTTTTTTATTGAAATTAAAGAAACAATTGCTGAATCGTGAAAGAAACCACACCACAAAATGTCATGTGTTTTATGTATGGAAATTAGAAAGCATGCAGCAAAAACAATAAAACATAGAGCTCTAGGAACAGACTTCACTCCTTTTTTCTCGATCTTCACATGGATGGCTTTTTTAGGAATTGATTCTTTTTTTTTCTTAACAGTCTCCTCCTTAACATCGTTAACCTCATTTGTGGCAACCTCATCGAAATTCAGAACGCCAGATTTTAAAACTTGGTTGTCGACTTCAACTTCATCGACGTCTATAAGTGAAGTACACATGTTCTTAGATGAGGAAGCTTGTTTAGACGACTCAGAATTAGGTGAGTAGACTCTTTTCAATGATGAAGTTGATGAGTCATTTGTGTATTCCGTGTAGGTCAACATAAGCTTTTTAAAGAAAAAATATATATATCAAACCAGAATGTTTTAAAAAATATATTTATAAGTTTTTCAAAACCACTATATTACCTTGTCACCGGATACAATAATAGCTGGATCTACATGTTTTAGAGTATCATCATAAACAGCTTCTGTTAGGATTCCATTCTTAGAAAGGACTTTGGAAACACGGTAAGAGTCCTTTCCAACGAATATGTTTTCGAAGTTCCGAATACTCGAAAATTTACGAATCGAAGCAAATAGTAAAATCAACTATTCGGTCAAAGCGAGGCGAATCACAAATATTACAAATTTTTCGAATATTAGCTTCGTGCCCAGGCCTACTGTCTTGTAGGGACGTATGTCTCTTAGGTATGCAAATGAAGCAGACATAGTAGAGAGAAAGAATGTTTTTGACTTGCTTTGTTAGTGTATGCAATGGATGTTTATTGTTGCGGATCTTTATTTGATGGTCCAGTTGATATATATATTGTGAAAATTATAAGAGATCGTGTGATATGGTTAAGATTTAGCGTGATTGGCAAAAGTAGAAAATTTAAGTAAGTGCTTAAGAATATTCTGTAATTCCTTTCGAGTATATATTATAGTTACCTAATGAGAACATTACGCTCCTATAAATGCGTAATCAAACGAAATTGTAGTTTTGATGTGATAATATTTGATTTTTTTGTGATTAGTAAACACAAAAAATTTGATATTCGAAATATTCCATTAATGGCCTATATAGTTATTGTTTATGATAATTAAGGTAAGGTGTATAATCTACATGATAGGAATAAATCGTAATGTAACGGTGATGGACTTAAGGCAAGACTCTTCATGTAGTAGTGATGGACTTAATGGGCTACGACCCATTTAATGTGTATCTGATGGGTTACTACCCATTTGGTGTGAAACAAATTGTGCAATATCGTTTACAAATAGAAACCGGGTTATGTTCAATAATTATGACCCGGTTGGTGTGTTTGAAAGACAAAGTTAACCTTAATGGTTTGTCTTTGCTAATGTTTTATAGTTTGGGTTTTTTGGAAAAGTAGTGTGAAAAAGGATTTTTGGTGAAATTGTACTTCAAAAATATTAAGATAAATTTAGTTAAGTAAATCAATATTACCATTATTATGATAGGAAAATTTGACTTTATGTTGTCATATCTATTTCTAATTTAAAAGCTAATTATTCTTATATATTGTAGGGATTTAACTTTTCTCATTTTTCAGTTATACTCATTTTTATGTCATGATTTAATTATTTTTTATTCAATTATACTTCTATTTTTCACTACTCATTTTTATGATTCTTTTTAAAATATATGGGTCTTTACGGATTGGTTCTTTTCTACACGTTCTTTTATTTGTTTTATTTAAATATTGTATTTTATTTCCAAATACACACTTTTCTAAAGAATTGAAACCATCTATATTTCGATATATTATTTATTGTTGAAAAAATGTTGAGCTTTAATGATTTTAAAGGAAAATAAATAATGTTGGTGACACCAAAAAAAAATAAAAGGAAAACAAATAATGTTATCAAGATATTTTTGGAATTTAATATTAAATGTAAATACTATATAAATACATAAGCGGATTTAGGAAATTATAACATAAATTAGTAGAGATATTTTTGAAACCTATGTGATTTCTTTAAGGTATATTATTTGAGTAATCGATTTAATTTGCCATATATTATTTATTGTTCTTTGTGAAATATTTTAGGGATTAACTTTATAAATAATATTTTAAATTAGTAAAACTAAATTGGAATAATACAAAATGTACTTCAAAATTTTTTATATGGATTTTTATTCAATTTCGATTAAGAAATGGGGAAATCTTTATTTGATATTTTGATATTTTTATGATATTTTCCCATTGAATAAATATGAAAACAATCTTTTATTATTGTCAATTAAAAAATAATATGAAAATATTTTGTTTAAGAAATTAAAATTCCTTATTTACTGAGTAGAATTTATTTGGATATACAGTGCTAAAAATATTCCCAAATCTTACCGAATTTTCGATATAATAATTAATGTGATTTTTTTTCTTTATAACTAATAAGGATTCAAAAATTGAAATCGGGTCATAATATTAGGATATAAACCGACCCGACATTAAGGTTTACAAAATTAACCTTAATGACCATTGATTAAATATCTAAACATGAGGGTATTTTGTGGCAAAGGATGACAAAAGAGGTGGTCACAAATTTGTATTTCAAAAATAATAATATAGATTGGTAAAACTTATTTGTACTAAATTAAACTAAATCAATATTTGAATAGTATATTAAATATTTTGTTAATAAGATTTTGTATAACATCGAAATGTTTTGATTTAGTCATCTACTTTAAGTAAGATTGAGTATTACAAAGTATCCCCTATATATTAAAAGAGAAGTACAAAAGGTAATTGGGTCGGGTCAATAATAAAATTTTTAACCCGAATTTTTAAATTGTATCTTTTAAATAAATATTTAGTTTTATAGTAAATATCATTACATATATTTAGGTAACTATAATTATATTATTTCCATATTTAATTTTGAATTTCCTAATATTTCTCTAACTAACTAAAACTAATACTCTTTTATATTTATGTTATCTTATTATTCATTTATTATAATAAAAATGTATAATAAAAAAAAACATATTTTTTACATATGTTGCAATTTCCATTTTCTAAAACAGACATATATTTTTCGATTGACAAAAAAGTGTATGTAGAATGCGGTTAAAAAATGTTTTCAAATCTATTTTTAATATCAAAAATTATTTTTTCGAATTTATAAAATTTTATTATTAATTTTGATTTTGTTTTTTCATTTCAAACTGAATATTAAGCATAAATATTACTTATATTATATTTACTAAATCATTATATTTACTAAAAGTATACTCCATAAGTTTTTTTTTTTAAATTAAAAATTTAGTTAAGTAAATCAATATTACAATTGTTATCATAGGAACATTCGAATTTATTCTTTCACATCTATTTTAAATTTAAAATCTAGGTTATACTCCTATATTATAGTTATACTCATTTTATGTCATGATTCAATTATAGTTATTTAATTATTACTCATTTTCATGATTATTTTTAAAATACACGGGTCTTTACGGATTGATTCTTTTATTTGTTTTACGGATTGGTTGTTTTATTTGTATTATTTAAAATAAATCTGAAAACATTCCCTCGCGCTGTAGCGGGTGTCCGAACCTAGTTTGGTTGTAAAACTTTAGTATTGTGTATCATATTTTGACCTGTTGCAAAATTAACTATCAATGATTTTAATATATGTTCTGACATTTTAGATATTTATGTGAACCGTTTAAAAGTTTTAATATTTATAATATATGAACCTTTTGATAGTTTCAGTATTTATAGTATTTAAACTTTTAAAAAGATTAAAATTAAAATATTTTAAAACTTTAATAAATCTTATTACTTTTAAGGGTTTAAATATTTATCTTATATTATACATTTTAAAATTTTAACTATTATAATATTTTGAACCTTTTTAAAAGTTTTAATTTCCTCAAACTTAGACCTAGATTATACCAAATTAAAATTTTAAATTTGGATACCTAATAAATCAAGCTTTCTACTCATTCGTAGTTCCAAGCATGTTGGTTTTATTTATAGTGATTTGAACTATTGTCAAAAAAATATTTTAGCCGACGTGGGAATTGTACATACACTTTTTGTCAATCGACTAATTATTAATGCCAATCAACGCCAGACCTTACAGATACTCTTTCACGCAAAAGAACGAGATGGAAAAAACTCATCAGAGAGGTGCTAGCTGCTGAGAGGCATTAGACCAAGTATCAATCCGTTTCCAAGTCCCGTTCTATTGGTTAAAAAGAAAGATGGGGGATGGAGATTTTGTGTGGATTACAGGGCAGTGAACAAGGCAACTATTCCTGACCGGTATCCAATTCCCATTATCAAAGAACTGTTGGATGAGCTAAAAGGAGCCACAGTTTTCTCCAAATTAGACCTGAAATCGGGATACCATCAAATCCGGAGAAGACGGCTTTTCGCACACATGAACGCCACTACGAGTTCCTAGTAATGCCCTTTTCGGTCTCACCAACGCCCCAGCCACTTTCAGTCAGTCATGAATGAGTTGTTTCGACCATACTTAAGACAGTTTGTCTTGATTTTCTTCGATGACATTTTGGTCTACAGCCCGGACGTGAAGAAACACATTCAGCATCTCGAAGTGGTTCTCAAAATTCTGCTCCAAAAGCAGTTTTACGCTAACCAAAAGAAATGTTGTTTCGGCAGTAAAGAGATAGCTTACTTGGGACATGTGATATCTGGAGAAGGCGTATCTGCTGATCCAGCCAAGGTAGAAGCGATGGTGCGTTGGCCTCAACCTAAGAATATCATGAAGTTGCGCGGTTTTTTGGGTCTCACAGGTTATTACCGCAGATTCGTAGCAGGATATGGTAAAATAGCTAAGCCTCTTACAGAGCTACTGAAGAAGGGCAATTTTGAGTGGACAACTGAAGCTACTACTGCATATGAAGCTCTTAAGACCGCAGTTACCAGACTTCTGACGCTCTCTCTTCCAGATTTTGACAAACCTTTCGTTATCGAGACAGATGCCTCTGGATGTGGAATAGGAGTGGTTCTATCACAGGGAAAACGCCCCATTGCTTTCATCAGCCAAGGATTTTCAGCGAAGGGGAGACTCAAATCGGTTTATGACGTAAACTTTTGGCCATTCTGTTTGCTGTGGATAAATGGAAGCATTATCTAACTGGTAAGAAGGTCATCATTAGAACTGACCAGAGGAGCCTAAAGCATCTTCTTAATTAGAAAGCGGTCTCTACAATACAACAAAGATGGGCTTCTAAGCTTGTGAGTTTAGATTATGAAATTCAGTATAAACCAGGTCCTGAGAACAGAGTTGCTGATGCTTTATCAAGACAACCAGTTACTGAAGAGTTCCTTAATGCCATGTTGCTCGCTCCCTCCACTATTGACAGAAAAGAATTAGCACAACAAGTGCAAGCGGATGATCACCTTCACAGAATATGGAGAGAACTTAGCGATGGGAAGGAAACTGAGCTGGGCTACAACATTAAGGCAGGAACCTTATACAAGGATGGAAGAATAGTCATTCCACCATGTTCTTCTTTCATTCCAAGCTTATTAGAACAGTTTCACCCAAGTCCCATTGGTGGTCATGAAGGAGTTTTCAAGACTTTCAAGAGATTGACTAGTGAAGTGTATTGGAAGGTTCTGCGCAAGGATGTAGTTACTTTTATCAAGGGCTGTCAAGTGTGCCAACAAAGAAAATACTCCACATTCTCACCAGCTGGTCTGCTTTCTCCACTGCCCATTCCTACCAAGGTATGGTCCAACATAAGCTTATACTTTATCAAAGGGTTACCCAAATCCAATGGATTCGACGTCATATTAGTGGACAAGCTCAGTAAGTATGGGCATTTACTTGCGTTAAAGCACCCTTTTACTGCCAAGTCTGTAGCTGCACGTTTTCTCAAGGAAATTGTGCGACTTCACGGGTTTCCCAAGACCATGGTTTCGGATCGCGACAAGGACTTTGTCAGTCATCTCTGGTCTGAGCTGTTCAAGGCACAAGGTACTTCACTACACAAGAGCACCGCATATCACCCGCAAACTGACGGGCAAACAAAGGTCCTTAATCGTTGCTTGGAAACGTATCTCCGCTGTTTTGTCAATGGCAAGCCGAATTCATGGGAGCACTAGTTAATGTGGGCAGAATACTGGTATAACATGTCCTTCCATTCCGCTATTCAAATGGCCCCATTTCAGGATGTTTATGGACGCGAACCGCCTAAGTTATTGAGGTTTGGAGATGTGCCGACAGTTAATGCCAATGTCGAAGAGATGATACAGGAACGAGATGGAATAATTACCATTCTCTGAGAGAATTTACAAGCAGCGCAGGCCAGGATGCAGAAGGCAGCAAACAAGCACCGTCGGGAGTAAGATTTCAACGTTGGGGACTGGGTTTACTTGAAACTTAGGCCATATCGACAAGTAACAGTGGCACATCGCATAAATGAGAAGCTATCCCCAAGGTTCTTTGGTCCGTATCTGGTCTAAACGCATTGAAAAGGTAGCCTATCAGTTGCAACTGCTAGAAGGGAGCTCTATACATCCAGTTTTTCATATCTCCCAGCTCAAGCAGGCCTTACCTTCGTCTGTTCCAGCGCAACCATTACCAGCCATCCTTAACACCAATATGGAGTGGAATACTTCGCCAGAAGTGGTACTAGCTATTCGCAGCTCGAAGGCAAAAGAAGGACCTGAGGTGTTAGTCAAATGGAGTGGCTTACCGGATTGTGAGAACACATGGGAATCTTTGGAGAGCATAGGGAAGGTGGCTTTATTACGGGAGGGTGTTGATAAGCTAGCTATTCCATTGGCTTGTATGAAGAAGAAGAAGAAGAGGACTCAAGGCAAGCTGGTGAAGAGGTGCTACAAGCAAAGTGGCTAGGATTTGCCAAGAGGTGTATGAAGAAGAAGAAGAAGAGGACTTAAGGCAAGCTGGTGAAGAGGTGCTACAAGCAAAGTGGCTAGGATTTGCCAAGAGGTGTATGAGAGACTCTATTACAACTAGAGTCTTTGGATTTGCAGCAACTATGCAAGAATAAGAGAGTGTCGTTTTATATTATAGTGTGTGTCGTTTATTATCACTACTTAGAGTGTGTGTAGTTTTAGCAAGTGAACAATACTTAAGAGAAGCCGTGTTGTAGGGTTTCATTATCGAATGAAATAACAATCTTTCCTTTTACTACTCTTTCTCTTCTCGATCTGATTCTAATCTTCCTCTCTTCTTCTCTTTTTTGAATCCTTGGTAAGATCCTTCTTATCAGTATGTTATGACGAACGAACCCGTAAAAAATCCGTGTATTTTTTAAAAAAATCATGAAAAATGAATAAGAATTGAAAAATAGAAGCATAATTAAATAAATATAATTGAATCATGACATAAAAAATGAGTATAATTAAAAATGAGAAATTTTAAATCATATATATAAAACTAAGGTTTCACTCTCTCCTTATTGGTCCATTTTGTATTTATTTTTTAAAATATAATATTTATTTTTAATTAAACAAAAAAACACATTTAATCATATACATTAATTCATACTTTAAATTCACACTTTACTACTAAAATGAAACTGAAAATTATATAAATTCCCAAAGATTATTGGTTTTCTTTATTGAATTCCAATTAAACACACTATAAATTATAATTATAACTCCTCTAATTTAATTATTTTAAAAATGTAACTTACATCACTTCTTATCATATAAATAGTCATTCTCACATCCTTCTCTACCATATCTCAAATCTTCATTATTCTCTTTGTTTTTTTTTAAAGATCTTTCATGGGGTGAAAACTCATTTAAAATATCATTGTAAGAGTTTGATTAATTATTTAGTTTAAACTTTTGTTTTCAATTTTATTTATTTTTTTGTTTTTATGTATTTCTTTATGTCTCCATTGTTTTTTTTATAATTTTAAATGTAATACATATGTATAATAATATTTTATGGTTATAAGAAAATCAAGCTAAAGAAACCATCTTCATTATTTTACTTTGGATGTTTGTTTCTTTCTCACATATTCATGTATATTTATTTTAATTTCAAAAGTATGTAATTTTTTAACAAAATAAACTTTTTGTTATATAATTATCAAATTAATTTGTAAGACATTCTTTTAAGAATAATGATCCTTATATTTAGTTTGTGATTCAACATGTAATAATATAAACAACATTATAATTTTTGTTAACTTTGAATTTTATACTTGATTTCCTATATAAAAAACAATTTGATACTCAATTTTCTATCTATTATATATACTACAACGATGAAAAATATAATTAAACCTAGAGATATAGCTTAAATTAAGAGGAATATAAAAACAAATTAAAAAATAAAATTATTCTTTGTTTAATTTTTAATGTTCTTGCATGGGTTGAAAGCTCAATTAAGATATCATTGTAAGAGCTTGATTATATATTTGGTTAAAACTTTTGTTTTCAATTATATTTCTTCTTTATTTTATGTACTTCTTCATTTTTTCATTGTTTTTTATACTATTAAATGTATAATACATATGTATAATAATATTTTATGGCTATAAGGAAATTACTTTATCGATGGGATTCAAAAATATTGATTTCTGACCATCGCACCATAAGAAAATCAAGCTAAATAAACCATTTTCATTGTTTTACTTTAGATGTTTTTTTCTTTCTCACATATTCATGTATATTTATTTTATTTTCAAAGTATGTAATTATTTTGTTTTAGAAGTGATGTAAGTTAAATTCAATATCATGTATATTTATAATTTTTAAAAAATAAATAAATAAATAAATGTTTTTGACAATCATTCAATACAAAATTTAATTATACTATAAGTTATAATCAAATGGCAAAGAAAATGAAAGGACTTAATCATATATCATTCAACAAAATAAATAAATAAATAAATTTTTATGACAATCATTCAATACAAAATTTAATTACACTATAAAGTTATAATCAAATGGCAAAGAAAATGAAAGGACTTAATCATATATCATTCAACAAATTTTATAAGGCTTATTGCTGGAAAATTATTTAAAATCATATATATAAAAGTAAGGTTTCACTCTCTTTATTGGTCCATTTTGTATTTATTTTTTAAAATATAATATTTATTTTTAATTAAACCAAAAAAACACATTTAATCATATACATTAATTCATACTTTAAATTCACACTTTACAAATAAAATGAAACTGAAAATTATATAAATTTCCAAAGACTATTGGTTTTCTTTATTGAATTCCAATTAAACACACTATAAATTATAATTATAACTCCTCTAATTTAATTATTTTAAAAATGTAACTTACATCACTTCTTATCATATAAATAACCATTCTCACATCCTTCTCTACCATATCTCATATCTTCATTATTCTCTTTGTTTTTTTTTAAAGTTCTTGCATGGGATGAAAACTCATTTAAAATATCATTGTAAGAGTTTGATTAATTATTTAGTTTAAACTTTTGTTTTCAATTTTATTTATTCTTTTGTTTTTATGTATTTCTTTATGTCTTCATTGTTTTTTATATTTTTAAATGTAATACATATGTATAATAATATTTTATGGTTATAAGAAAATCAAGCTAAAGAAACCATCTTCATTATTTTACTTTGGATGTTTGTTTCTTTCTCACATATTCATGTATATTTATTTTAATTTCAAAAGTATGTAATTTTTTAACAAAATAAACTTTTTGTTATATAATTATCAAACCAATTTGTAAGACATTCTTTTAAGAAGAATGATCCTTATATTTAGTTTGTGATTCAACATGTAATAATATAAAAAACATTATAATTTTTGTTAACTTTGAATTTTATACTTGATTTCCTATATAAAAAACAATTTGATACTCAATTTTCTATCTATTATATATATTACAACGATAAAAAATATAATTAAACCTAGAGATATAGCTTAAATTAAGAGGAATATAAAAACGAATTAAAAAATAAAATTATTCTTTGTTTAATTTTTAATGTCCTTGCATGGGTTGAAAGTTCAATTAAGATATCATTGTAAGAGCTTGATTATATATTTGGTTAAAACTTTTGTTTTCAATTATATTTCTTCTTTATTTTATGTACTTCTTCATTTTTTCATTGTTTTTATACTATTAAATGTATAATACATATGTATAATAATATTTTATGGCTATAAGGAAATTACTTTATCGATGGGATTCAAAAATATTGATTTTTGACCATCGCACCATAAGAAAATCAAGCTAAATAAACCATATTCATTGTTTTACTTTTTATGTTTTTTTTCTTTCTCACATATTCATGTATATTTATTTTATTTTCAAAGTATGTAATTATTTTAACAAAATAATTTTTTGTTATATTCAAACCAATTTGTAAGACATTGAAATAAATAAAATTTTATACACAAATAAAGGTAATTTGTGTGTATATTTATAAGTTTACACACATATATGGATAAATTTCAACATTTTTAGTGGTTGTTTTGATAAAGTTTGAAAAGAGGGTAAATTTAAAAAAAGGTATTTTTTTGATTCTCCCAATATCATTCCTATTTTTATCATTAACAATATTATTTTTTTATCAAAAAATACTTAAAAGTACTAAATAAAATTACTATCAAAATTGAACAATTAATCAACGAATAAATTCAAAAGATATGGATGTATGCTTCTATTGTATGATTTAAATAAATAAAATGTAAAAAATGTCATAAGCATTGAAATTTATTTAATCTATTTTTTATAAGTAATAAATAAATTAAAATTAATTAAATAAATATACAACAACCCGCGCATATGCGCGGGACATTACCTAGTCCTTATATAATAGGAGTGTAATTAGCTTTTAAATTTTAAATAAAATTTATGACATAAAATTCAATTTTTCCTATGATAACAGTTGTAAGATTGATTTACATAACTAATTTCCTAATCTAAAAACGTATGGAGTATACTCTTAGTAAATATAGTGATTTAGTTAGTAAGGAATATTTGATGCTTAATATTCAGCTTAAGTTTTTGACATTTTTTTTTCAAAAGTATTTAAAAATAAGTATAGTATATTGTTTCCATATTATGTATTAATATAATGATACATAATACATAATTTTAGTTTTTATATATTAAAGTTCCGTTAACTTTTTTAATAAATTCGATTTTTTAAAAAATTTCCTGTAGGTTTTTATATTTTATTATTTTAAATTTAATTATATATTTCAAAATTTTAAATATTAGTTAGGAGTATTAATATGAAAAATTGCCATAAAAATCGCATATTTATTATGAAAATTAATGTGAAATATTTGTTTCCATAAAAATAAATCTTATCCATGTAAACCCATTGAAATCGGGTAAACATATTTATTACGACCCAATTGAAAATTTTGGCTTTAAATTTTTTAAAATCCCGAACCAGGAAGACTTGTGTACTTCTCTTTTAATATAGTAGGGATATTCATTTCTTGTAACGTACATCTAATTTGTTTCTTGATAGCTAGTTTGTTTGATTCTTTGCTCTAAGATCTATTTCCGACTTGAAAATCAGATTGGAAACTGGAACCCAAACTCCAAAATTCGCAAATCTTTGATTCTAAGAAATTAAACGTTTAGGTTTCAATTTTTATTCAGAAATTTAGGGTTCGGTGTTTGTACTTTGTTTATGGTCTGTGTGGTTTCGATTTTGGATATTTTAGGTTAAGGTTTTGATTTAATTTTGAACTTTTAAGACCTAGATTATCAAATATTCTGAGTTTCATACTTTATATATGTCTTTATGTCTTTATGCATGGTCTTTATTTTGGAGCTAATGAGAGATTATGTATTTTTGTAGATGACTGAAGATGGCACCAAGGTACGAAGCTGCGTTGTTGTTCTTATTTTATGCGGAAAGCAGCCTCAACAATAAGGCTTGGATAGTATTAACGTTAAAGCTGGCCAGTTAAGACTTTTTGATGCGGATTAGCATTGCTTTTGTGAATCTACAAACAAATTTTGGTCAGATGGTATCTCAATACTAACTACTAAAGCTAACGTATCATTTGTATGTTTTGTTGATGTAATGCAATGCTAGCTTAAACTTGATAAAATGCTCGCTTAGCATCTTCTGGAATGGTTTGTATTTTGTAATGGTCTATCCTTGTTTGTACTAGTAGCTTAAACTCACAACCACAACTTTAAGCAACTAGTAGAGAAGCTTGGCAGCTTATGTTTGGTTTTGTACTGGTTTTTGTACTTGTTGTCTTTGTTTTACTTTGGAAAATGTCTAATTCAGGTTAAATAAACCGAAACAACACGAGATACATTTGTTCTCCGAAGCCAAATAAAACCAGGTAATCGACCTGAATAATCTGACAACCGACCGACCGGAACCGAAGTCAATTTCGGTACAATTCGATGGAAAATCTGACTAATCGAATTTCATGTTAACCAAACAAACCACCCCGAACACGCCGAACTCCTAAAACGACTTGCTAAAGTCTAGATAAAAGATTAGAAAGAGACTCATTAAAAAATGACAAATACTGGAATAATTTTGGGCTGAGAGGCCCAAAACTGTATTGTACAAGTGAAATTAGGCCCAAAGCATTTGTAATTCTTCGTCTTCCTTCTTCCACTTGTCTGTGCGCCGGCGAACATACTACAAAACCCTGAGGAAGAAAAAACAAAACTGAAAGAAAAATTGAAATTAGGGTTTAAACTTTAACGCCGAACTCCTCCGTCTCCCTCGTTGTGTGCAGCAGTCACACCACTCCAACATCAGCCTCTACGAAGCCATGGGGCGTTCTCGAGTTCAAGTTAACAAAGCTCACAAGACTAGATTCTCCTCTAAATCTTCCCGCAATCTCCATAGAACCTCACTCCAAGGTAAACCTTAACCATATCTCTCTTTTAATCTTTAAATACTGAATGAATTCTCAAGAAATTGATCCGGTTTATAAAATCAGATGGTGGAAGGATTGGGAAATCGGATAGTAGCTATGTTAAAGGAGCTAGAGCTGCTCGTGTTCAGCGTGGGAAGATGCTTCGAGAGCAGAAACGAGCAGCAGTTTTGAAGGAGAAGAGAGCATCTGGTGGTTTAAACAGTGCTCCTCGTGTTATCGTGAGTGTTTTAAATGTTTTATTTGTTTGTTTTGGGAATTTAAACCTTATGATTTGTAATTTTATTGTTAGGTCTTGTTTCCTCTCTCTGCTTCTGTGGAATTGAATTCACTTGGTGAAGATGTTTTAAAGTTACTAGCATCTGATGGTTCTGGGATTGGTTCTTCAACAGTTGCTTCTTCTGAGTATAAGCTAAGAGCAACTGTATGTGTAATCTGTTTCTGTTATTTTGTGATTTATATATGTATATACGATTGCTTCAGTCTAATGCTGTGAATATATGTATCACAGGTGTTAAAGGTGCCTCATGGAGATCTTTTGACATGTATGGAAATGGCTAAGGTATGTGAAATTATTGTCTGGATTTGTTGGTTCTTTTAGTGAGGAGAGTTTTTTGTAGGTGCTTACTGTTTTTTTTTTGTATAATGGGCCATAGGTTGCTGATTTGATGGCTTTTGTTGCATCTGCGAGCTCTCCATGGGAAGATAATAAATTCAACTTCATTGATTCATTTGGAAGTCAGTGTCTTTCTGTACTTAGAACAATTGGTCTACCAAGCACCACTGTGCTGATACGTGTATGTTTTTGTTGTTGTATATTTTCATAGCCAGCAGCTCTCTGATTTTTTAAACTTTACTTGTAGTTGAACTTCTTAAGGTCGTTTTGCATGATTGCAGGATTTACCCAGTGATTTGAAAAAGAAAAATGAGATGAAAAAGATATGTGCCTCTCAACTTGCTTCTGAATTTCCTGAGGATTGTAAGTTTTATCCAGCAGATACCAGAGATGAGTTGCATAAGGTAAATTTCCATGACTGAATCTAGTAGTTTTTCAATAGATTTAATGTCTTTAAATAGCTGAGCTTAGTTTAGATGATGCAAATCTGGGAATGTTTTCAGTTTATGTGGTTATTCAAGGCACAAAGGCTTACCGTACCTCACTGGCGAAGTCAACGACCATATGTTGTGGCTCATAAGGTGTTTACTTTATGCTTATATTAATTACATCTAATTGGACTATGAGGAAAGATATCGTAGAAAGTAAATTTGTAATTTTGAATGCATTTAGGCTGGGATGGTGGTGGATGATGAGAGCTCAGGAAAGTGCACTCTACTTCTCTCTGGTTACTTGCGAGCCCGCAAATTGTCTGTAAATCAGCTGGTAATTAACCCATTCTGCTCTCACTATCTGCCTTGTGCATTCCCATTTCTGATCCGGTATTTATTTTATTATTTTTGAATTTAGGTCCACGTCTCTGGCGTCGGTGACTTTCAGTTCTCAAAAATTGAAGTGCTGAAGGATCCATTTCCTTTGAATGAAAGGAAAAATCAGATTTCCATGGAGTTGGATTCTTCACCTGATGAAGAGGTATATTTTTTTGGAGTGCTAAAATAGCGTCCTTCAAATAAAGTTGTACACAAACAGCTTATGGTTGTTGGAATCATGTCAGAAATCATGATGCGATTACTTTCTACATTAGGAAATTAGATGTTATTTGCTTTCATGATGCATTTCCACGGCCTTCTCTTTCTTAGTTCATTTTATTATTTTACCTGTGTTTGATTTGACCAGGTATTGAAGTGTCTGGTTCCTGATCCCATAAAACAAGAGCCTTTAATAGTTGAAAACACTCCAGATCCTTTAGCAGGGGAACAGGTAAGTCTGATTAGTTCTCTAACAAAAGAAGCGGATACCTGGCTTGTGTTGTTATCTGTTCTGGGAAGTCATTTGTTTTGTAATTCTTCCATTGCGCAGACATGGCCGACAGAGGAAGAAATGGCTGAGGCTGACAAAAATCAGAAACAGGCGAAGCTAAAGAAGAGGACTTTGCCGCGAGGGACTTCAGAATATCAGGTTCCTGGATGATTTTTACATGATGTTCTTACCCTCATTTTAACCTTCATCTGGTGCAATTACCTCCAAAAGAAATGTTACAATTTGTGGCCCTCTTTTTTTAAATTGCTATGACTTGGTTTGCAGGCTGCTTGGATTGTTGATGAAACAGATGAAGAAGATTCTGATAATGGTGAGTCGGATGATGACGGTATGGTCTTGGATAGAGAGGATTCCAATCAAGAACGAAGGCATGACCAAGACTTTGAGGATGATGGAAAATCACTGAACCTACGGGATTTTGGTAGCGCAACTCAGAATGACTCTGAAATGATGGTAAATATTTTCTCTTGTGACTTACAAAACAGTCTTTTTATCATCATGTGAGTTTCTTGGTAAAGTTATAAGACAATCTGATCATTAACAGGACGATGAAGACTTGACAGAGGAACAAATTAAGGAGGAAATAAAAAAAATCAAAGAGGCACATGCTGAGGACGAGGGTTGGTGTTTATTTCCTCTGTGGAGTTATTTGCTATATCAGTTCTTAATATATGCACATATTCGTTTAAGTTCTTGTAGAGTATCTGAATCTCTCATGCGCTTATTGATTTTGTCGTTCAGTATTTTACTATTGAGATTGCAAGAAGTGAATTAAAATTTTGTGTTATGTTTTGTCAGAATTTCCTGATGAAGTAGAGACTCCCATTGATGTTCCTGCAAGAAGACGTTTTGCAAAGTACAGGGGTCTCAAATCTTTCAGAACGTCCACGTGGGATCCAAATGTAATAACACAGATCTTCATGTGAAGTTTATTATGTTTTTCAAACTCGAAAGTGTTGCTAATTTTTGTTTTCTTGTTGGCATATGCAGGAGTCTTTACCTCAGGACTATGCTAGAATTTTTGCTTTTGATAATGTCGCCAGGACTCAAAAGCTTGTGCTCAAGCAAGCCCTGAAGATGGAAGAAGAAGACAGAGATGATTGTGTACCAATTGGGTCATATGTACGGCTGCATATTAAAGAAGTACCTCTTGGTGCTGCCTCTAAACTATCCTACCTTGTGAACACAACAAAACCCATTATAGGATTTGGGCTTTTGCAGCATGAATCCAAGATGTCGGTTCTACATTTTAGGTAATCACTCTTTAGATATCTGTTTGTTGTGAGATCTTGTGTTCTCAGCTATCTTCTCATCGCCTTTGTCTACTCTTTGCAGCGTAAAGAAGTATGATGGTTACGAAGATCCTATTAAAACAAAAGAAGAGCTTGTGTTCCATGTTGGTTTCCGTCAATTCATTGCAAGGTAGCAAATTTTTCTGCTTTATTTGGTGCAGTAGATTGTCTTGCTTGCAATTTTAAATAATATTGGTCTGGGGGAAATTTTCAGGCCGGTATTTTCAACCGACAATTTTAGCTCGGACAAGCACAAGATGGAGAGATTCCTACATCCTGGGTGTTTCTCGTTGGCTTCTATATACGGCCCAATATCTTTCCCACCACTTCCTTTGGTAGTTCTGAAGATTTCTCAAGGGTCAGATGCTCCTGCCGTTGCTGCCCTGGGTTCCTTGAAAAGTGTTGAACCCAACAAAATAATTTTAAAGAGGATTATATTAACTGGGTAAAGTTCACCTACCTCACTCCAAGTACAATCACATATTCTAGTTTGCATAGATAGAAACTGCTGTAATTCTAAGCTGATTAAAATATGGTTTGGTTCAGGTATCCTCAGAGAGTATCAAAAATGAAAGCTTCAGTCAGATATATGTTCCACAACCCAGAAGATGTGAAATGGTTCAAGGTAAGAGGGAAAAGACGAGACGAATGGATTTTGAATTATTTTCATGTATTAGTTCATACATTAAGCTTAAGCGGATGGAACAATGTTTGTGTCTGCAGCCTGTAGAAGTGTGGTCAAAATGTGGGCGTCGTGGTCGCGTGAAGGAGCCAGTGGGTACTCATGGTAAGGGATTATTATTAGGAAGAGATAACAAAGCTGGAGTCTTGTTTCTAGAAGTTTACTTATTCATTTGAACTGTGCAGGGGCAATGAAATGCATATTCAATGGAGTGGTTCAGCAACATGACATTGTGTGCATGAACTTATACAAGCGTGCTTATCCCAAGTGGCCTGAACGTCTGTACCCGCAGCTTCTTTGAATCCAGTTTATATAATTTGATGCTGATGATGTTTTAAGTTTCTCTGAAGTCCCGCCAGTTTTGTCCTTTTTGTGATAAAAGTATGCATATTTTCTGATTCGTTTTGTTCACAATACAGTTTATGGTGACGAATCATTGAGAAGCTTAATTGTTATAATAGAAACAGATTTGAGTTTACTTATTTTTGTACTGTTACATGTTGATGCCAATCTTCTTATGAATCATATTTTGATTACTCAGCCTATACATAGCAGAAATTAAAGGGTACGAGAGAGGACAAATACTTTGAGGACGAAAATGGATTAGAATCATATCATATAATCCCATAATTCACAACATTCTAAATTGATCGAAAAATGACAAGCAAAAAGGCTATTGCTCTAATAAGCTAAACAAACAGATGCAATGTCATAGTGGCTTGTCAGGGGGTTGGTCTGGCTCAGGAGGCGGAGATGGCCCAAACTCAATGTTCGGGTAGACACCCGGAGGTCTATCTCGGGGTTGGATCGAGAGCAACTGTGTTGAATCACCTACGACATCTGCCCATCCGTAATGTGGTTCAGCCCTTTACGAAAAACATTATCCCAATACAGATTAATATACCACGTAACTAGATTATATATTAAAATGTACACTCTCTGTCTCTCTTACTCGTAGTATGTTTCTTCATCCACCACTATGTCCCAGCTTTCTCCTGTTGTACTCTTTCCGTACTTGTGAACCTTTCTGCGATCACATACTTAAATATTAGGCATCTGTTGTTTCAAACCTGCTCATTTATGCATTTGCAGTTACATTTGACAAAAGTTGCAATTTCATTTTAAACTATTTACATCGAAGGGAAGCAATCACGTTGTGTATTCATTTAGACAAATATATACACTAAGGCACAAACATCTGAACTGTTCCTTACCCGTTTCCAAAGTGTTCCTCTCCCCACGTTCTTGACCAACCTAGAAACATGTGAGATAATTGGGTTACACGGGATTACACACATATCAAATGAATAAAGGAAGAAGAAGGAACTGACGGTCGCTGTTAGGTGATACATGCCATGTCTCTCCCTGGCGTGAACCTATCCCACTGAAAAATTTCTCTTCCCACTTGTCACCCCATTTGGTTCCCAACTCTGTCTCAGCCCATTTGTCTGTCCTGGATGGTTCACCAATAACAAAATCAAAACCATTAACACAGTCTCTTTGATCTCAAATCTCTTACAGTTTAATATTCAAGTATCTTTCATTCCCGTTACTAGAGGTCACTAGGAGCTTATATATTAACCAGTGACCGAAACGTTTAGGACTTGTAAATAAAGTAGAGTAGTTAGAAGCAAAACCATTTGAGAACAGATCCTCTTCCATCATAATGTTCTCCCCACTTTTCCCACCATGACTGCTCATTTAGTCTACCATATTTATGTGCTCCTTTCTCTGTCCACCCTTTAGCATCGTACTTCTCCCACCTGGTATTCAGTGAATAATACTATTAATCCAGCAGCATACTTTCCTTAATATTCAAACAAAAGAAGATACTGCAGGGAAATATTAATAATTTGTGTTGTTATTGACCTACCATTTCTCGTACCAACCCGCATTTTCGGTTCCTGATTTTGCTTGTTTTTGTGCACTCCTTTCTATCCTCGCTAGATTACTGCAATTTGACCAGTTTTACAATGAGAAGACTGTAAAAATCTAGCAAGGTGAAAAATACTAGCAAAGATGGTAAAACTAGAACAGGGAATGCTAGAACATAGACCTCCACTCATCTTGATGAAGGACTTCTTGCCATGTTTCCCACCAAGAGTCACCGTCAGCATTTTTACCAGATTTCTCCACACCTACAAAAAGTTCACTCCACTGGGGTGAGAATTGAAAAAAAACAAAAACACAGAACTTGACACACTCCAAATCATCATTAACTACCAAAATTCCAGTGAAAAAGAAGAAATTGAAAGGAAGTGAAGAAAAACAAACTAAATATCAAGTAACTTCCGCCAGTTTCGAACTTTCAATCAGGAACAACACCAGTAAAACATCCCAAATATACCACATATCAAGCCAGATATGATCTTTTGCAGAAAACAATGATAATGAATAACTCAAAGTAGAGTAGGATGGGAGTACAATACCTAATTCTTTGTATCCAGTCCAGTCACTTTTCTCCCACCACTGTCAAGGATATCAATAAATCCGATTAAACACGTCCACCTGGGGCGATACTTCATAGGGTTACCAAGAATAACCTCAAGACAACTAGACTGAGGGAACAATAAGAATTCAACCCTAGTTTTTAAGATGGCATAGATCTTCTTATAATTTTATTTCTCACAAGGCAAGAACTAGTAAGTATGGTAAGTATCAATGGCCATAATGAGAAGAAAAGCCAAGAGAGTCTGTAACACTAGGGTAACGATTTATACCGTTTCAGTCCACTCAGAAGAGCCGTCATGAGATTGACCACCCATCCTTGTCCACCTACACCTGTACCCATTATCTCCCAGGTCCTGTCCACTTTCTCTAAACCAACTACTGCCATCTTCATTAGTACCAGACTCATTTACATTCTCATTCAACAAATCAATGCCCCAATCCTTTTCATTAGCAATCCCGGTGTCTACAATTAAGAAAGTGACTCAATTAAAAATATCTGTTACAGTAAGACATCTGAAACTTAGCCCCAATGCTAACCAGGGGTTCTTCACTTAAACCCTGGCATGGGCTCAATACTCAAAACGCAGATAAACCTAGCAGACCAAAAATGAAGTAGATTACCTCTTTTAGGCGGAGTATCACGGGACTGAGGACCAGTAAGCCTTGGAGTACAGCGAGGGTAGAACTTTTCTTGCTTGGACACAAATCTAGATCTGCCAAAGCCAAACAATTCATCAATAATACAAAAAGACTTACATAAACAACATCAAACACTTCCTAATACAAAAATTGGAATGAACAAAGCCAGAAGCATTAAATCATCATATACACAAGATTCTTCACAAGCAATGATACCACAGTCAAAACCCAGAATTCAATTGACCAAAAACACCAAAATTGACTTATAATGGAAACGAATTAGCTTACTTAGGCGAAGCAAATGGCACTGCAGACGACGAAGTTTTGATACCAGCACCATGGGCACTTATCTTCTGATCGAAACGCCGTTCCTCCGACTTTTCACAACCCACAGAGCGACGAATCGGTGCGAGCATATCAGCAGCGCAGCTAAATTTACGAATCGGAGCTCCGGCTTGATCACCATCGAACCAAAGTAGTTTCCTTTTCCACTTCGTTAGGCGCAATTCATGATTTCTTCTTCCACCAACGCCGAATCGTCCGAGCTTGATGTCGAGAAGAGAGACTGCGGAGCTAGCCGCCATTTGCGCTCACAGACTCGCCATGGGTATGGAAATCGAGAAATGAGAAACCCTAAGAAGCGAATTTGAAGAACTCTTCGATCCGTGGAAGTGAGCGAGCTGAGAAGAGGAGAGAGAGAAGTGTTTCAGTTTCAGTTTCAGTCATGTAGAGGAGAAAGGCCGAGACGAGATTATATATAAGGGTGTTTCAATACGGGTTAACCAATCTGATACCGACCGGTCCGATTTACTTCTAACCGAGAATTGTCAATCCAAAAATCGAACTAATTATGTTAGTTTATAACTGTATATGCTATTATTATTTATTTATTTTTTATTATTTATTTTTTATTATTATAAATTATATTATATATTATTATAATATATTTTATTATCATTTATATTATTATAAATTTAAAATCGATCCAAACTTAAACCGAAACCATAGTAAATTATTTTAGTTTGAATATACTGATAACAATCCATACTGAACATCCTTATTTATATATTATTAATCGGTTGCCCGCTATGCGCGGGAGTATTATTATGTTGTTTATGAGTAATTGGTTCGTATTTTATTTCCTATTTATTTTTTAGCATACTTTATTTTCTTAATCTTAGATTGTGTTTGTATAGAGAACATGTTGAGGTTTAGCTTCATTAGTAGTTGAAAAATTAAGTGTGTATAGTATAAGTCGGTGTATGGATGTAAATAGAAGTGCGGTGGAGAATCATAGAAAAACATGTGTTATTAGGGTTCCGACCAAATATAGATTTAGAAGTTAATATTGTGAGCCCTTATAATATATTGGCCCGAAAGTTGAAAATGATTTGTAGGGTTTCTGGCAGATTGTTGTATTTTTTGTTGATTACATTATCTTTTTATATATTGTTAAAAAAAATTTGTTTTACGTTTTTCTTTTTTGGATTTGACATAATTTATATATCGTTATGATCATTTTTATACTATTATATATTTGTTTCTGAAATTATATTTTATATTATTTTTTGTATTTTCATATGTACAATTTTAAAATTTAATATATTAGTATAATTTACTTTATATTTAGTTCATTTCATTTCATTATGTTTTTTCTTTTTCCATTTTTTTATGAAATATTGTTAATTCTTTATTTTGTTTATTAGTTTAACATATGTGATGTATTGGAAAAAATTAGTTAAATTCATATTGGAAACCTTTAAAGAAATATTATTTTTGTTGTTACCTTTTTATACGTGTTTTTAATATGAAAATTCATGTTTCGTCACAACCTATCTCATTTATGTTGGATAATTTTGTGAGACATAAATTAGTTAAATTTAAATTCTCAAAAAATTCTTAATTTTTTTTATATTCCCGTTAAATCCCATTATAATTTAGATTTACATTCTCTAAATGGGGGAATTTCAAAAATAGCCCTTTGATTCAAAAATAGTATAATCAATGATTGGTAAGTTTTTTTTATTTTTAAATCAATTATATTTTTTAGTTTTATAATATAATATAAAAGATAAGACCTTTCTAATTCTTTTTTGAAAAACTTATATACATATGTCTAAATTTAAAATTAAATAATAAAATGAGGTGGATGATGATTAGGATGATGAGATGGCTTAAGGAGAAGAGAGAAAAGTCTACTTTATATATATAGATAAAAAAACATTTCTTTATTAATTTATGTTTTATTGATTTTCAATTTGGTAATATTAATATTTATAACTTTTTTGCTTTAATATATACTAGATTAGTACTCGTGTTACATCACAGATTTAACTTTACATGCAGAATATAAATTCTATGTTGAGATGGTTTACAACTAATATAACATATTAAAATTTTAAAAATGAAAAAATACACAAAAGTTTTATATAATTTTTTTCATCTTATAACTCATTACATTTAAGCCATCGTCTACTATAACAATTTTCATATATATTTTTAAATTAAATTAGAGTATTTTTGTAATTTTAATGTTTGATATGTTAAATATTTCTCATATTATTTAAGAATATCAAATCAAACTATTTTAAAATGGTTCTAATTGAAATATATCAATATTTTATTGGAGGATTTGCACAAATAACATTTTTAGATTACCTTTTGTACAAATATCCTCTCTTGTGTCCATTTTCAAAAATAGCCGTTTCTATGTTACAAAATGACTAAATGATCTTCCTTTAATATAACTCATGATGAAGAAAGAAATATTTTTTCTAACAAAAAAAATATTCCTTCCGAAAAATTTTCCAGCCAACAATTTCCGACAAAAAAAAATTCCGACAAAATTTTTCCCTCCAAAAAAAATTCGACAAAAAATTTCCCGCCCTAATTTTCCGCAATTCCTTAAAAACTTTCTAGAAAACCTTGTAAATATTTTTCAAACCCTTAAAATCCCTTAAAAACACTTGTAAATCTTTTAAAAAGTCATCCAAAACCTTTAAAATCTTTAGTAAACCTTTTAAAACATTTGTAAATCATTTATAAACACTTGTAAATTCCTTTAAACCCCTTATAACCGTGGTAAATCCTTAAATAAAAACTTTTGTAAGCTTCTAAAACCTTTTAAAAACAGTTTCAACTTCTAAAACCCTTTAAAACTATTTTTAAATCTTTGTAAATATCTTTAACAATCCTTGTAAATTTTTAAAAATCATTTGAAAATCTTTTAAAAATCTTTGTAAATCCTTTAAAAGCCGTTATAAACTTATAAAATCTTTTAAAAACCATTATAAATCTTTTAAAAACCATTCAATATCCTTTGTAAGCTTCTTTGAAAGCAAGTAGGCTTGGTAGCCATAAATTTTTCCTGGTTAGCTGGACTGGACCGAATTGTGCGAGAATTCTCTTGTGCAATAAGGATATTATCCGTAATCAGCCGTCGTGCCACAAAAGCATATTGGGTCTCGAAAATTAGTTCTGGGAGAAACCTCTTGAGATGTAAACTCAAGATCTTCGATATTACCTTGTAACTAAGATTACATAAGCGAATTAGTTGGAATTCTAACAACTCCATGGTCTATCACCTTTAGGAATTAGACAAATATTGGTCTTGTTTAATTTGCTATCAAATATGCCATAGTTAAAGAAGTTCTTCACCATAGTGGTGAGATCATTTTTAATTACATCCAATTTCTGGAAGAATAGAGCTGTCATGCCATCTGGTAATAGGGTCTTTATCGAATTCAAAGAAAATAAAGCTCTCTTCACCTCCTCTTTCGAGGCCTCCCTAGTAAGGGATTCATTCATCAAGGCTGTGACCAAGGATGGAACTTCTCTAAGAGCTTCAAATGGGTCGCTCACATTTGAGGTAGATAATAGCGTACTAAACTAATCCACCATAACTTACTCTACACCCTCCTCATCTTCAATCCACACCCCATTTTTATCTAGGAAGCCAATAAATTTATTACGAGCTCTTCTTGGTTTTTTTAATGCATGGAAGAATTTTGTATTCTTATCCCCTTATGCTAGCCAAATTTCTCGGCTCTTTTTCTGCTAGTTAGCTTCTTCCTCTCTATAAGCCTCGCACAACCTCCATTTTAGCTCAAGAATGGTTGTTTTGGATGTATTCTCATCCTTATTGGCCTCATCAATCTTGTCCCGAAGCTCTTTTATGAGTTTATGAGAGTTAGATTTAATGGTTATTTCCATATGGAAATTATTCGCTTGTAATTTTGGATCCTCGTCATCAATAGTTTTTTTTCTGATAAGCTCTCAATCCTCCATTCCTCCAAAATCGCCTCTCTAAGTCCAGGTTTATCTAACCATCTTTTATCAAACATGAAACGTTGAGAAGATTTGCAACAACAGGATCACTATAGATAAATGTCATAAAGACCCGGTTCCCATTAATAATGGTTTCAACATCAATTAACCATCCAACAACAAAAACTTACCCGAAAAATCATTCGAATAAAACAACATTAAACCACCAATAGTTCTATCTGGTTCAACCGTTTTCAGGTTATCAAAACCTAGCTCTACTTGCACATCTTGTAGATATTCCTTATCATTTTTAGTTTTAGATAAGAATAAAAAATTGGGCGAGTAAATTCGACACAATTCCACCCATCGACGATGCGTCAACTTGGCTCCCACCCCTTAAAAATTCCATTGTAATGTCCTTATTTGTTAGTTTCGGAGGAAAAATAAAATCCTATCGTACTAAAAAAGAAACGAGTGAACATATATTTTGAATCTAAGAACAGTTCACTAGGAACATATCTTTTGACCTTGGATTTGAATAGTAGAAACTCCTTATTATAAGGGAAGGACATTACGTTTTGAGAGAACTTTATCTTCAACGAGTTTATGTCGCTTTATAATTTTTAGTGCATATAATTTCTTCATAAAGAAGGAAATTGGTGAAGACCCCAAATTGCTGTCTTGGCACATAAAAGTGCATGATAGTAGTACAAATCTGAACACGAAATTCGAGTTCTTAACATGAGCTAGAGGTTCAATGATTCTTGGTTTCAAAGGTCTTAGCACAAGTAGTAATGTTAATAAAAATTTTGTTTCTTAAGTTTTCCATGACAGCCCTTGGTTGTAGTAGAAAACGAGTAGCAAGTTTCTTAATAACCAGATCTGAAATCTAGCAATAGAAAAAGAGATCCAGATTAGAGTAAGAGGTAAAAGTCATTACGCATAGTACAAGCTAGAGTTTTGGGTATTTGAGAACAAAGATACATTTGTGAGGTTTCTGCCGGAGAAAAACAAAAAAAAAAGCGGTTGAGCAAGCTGCAGACGGTGGAAGAAGAACTAGGGGAGGTGGAAGAACGAAGATCGAAAGTTAGGTGGAGGACTCGCGTAATTCGTGTATGAGATTCTTAGACCACCATTATAAATGGGATTTAAGGGGTATTTTAGCAGAATTAAGATTTAAATTTAAATCAAAAACCATAATTTTAGGTAAGATAGGTATCTTATGCAAGAGACTTTTGGTGGGTTATGATACGTATACATGATATATAAGGGGAAAAAAAATATAAGGGCACATTTTTTCTTCATAAATCCCTAATTATGATTTAACCTTGTAAAATACGTCACATAGGCCCATGCAAAAGTAAAAAATTTGGTCAAAAGCACCAATCACTGTTAAATCTCACTAAATCGTAACATATTTTTCAAAAACCAATAGAATATTATTATTTACCATTAAATTACCAAAAAACACGCAGTTTATGATATTGTACGATATAATCCGATCATATCTTAAATTGAATAAAATCTATATTTTGATTAATTAAAAATTCTTGTGGATTTAACTAATCCAGTCACCCTAATGCTTCTATATAAACCTTTCATTCTCTAATACTTCTCTCACCACTATTTCCAAAAACTAATCTCTCTCTTTCTCTCAATCTTGTTTCAATTTCTAATCCTAACATGGTAAATTTTAGTTATCATTAAACTAATCCTAAGATTAAAATGTAAGATACTCTTGATAATGTTGCTCTTACATCCATCAACAATCCTTATAAAAAATATCCTTTTTTTTTGACCAAACACCTCTATGTTTTTATTTGTAGGTAATGTTTTTACTAGATAGACCTCGAATGGTGAAAGCATATCAAGCATAGCAAATCATGCAGATCATGCTGATCATGTGAAGCAAATGTAGATCATTCATATCATGTTGGACAAATGCAGGTTATGCTGATTGAGGGTATGAATGGAAGGCAGGGGAAAGAAAGTTCTTGTGCCAAAACGGACAGATTGCTCTTGTCTTTATCATTCAACAGAAAATAAATATAGTGTAGTTCCAAAAATAAAATATTATAAAAAAATACTTGTACTGCTAACACATCAAAAAAAAGCAGGGAAACTGTGTTCTAGTATGAACAGTCTGGATGTATGGTATGGTTAAGAGATAAACTGTTTTTTCATTTTTTTTAATTCAAGTCTCTAAGTTAATTATCAAAGTAAATTTATAGGTTTCAACAGTTCTCTTCTTTTCTTTTGAATTTACAAATTTTAAAGAAATTATATGGTTTTTCCAAACCTAACATTTTTTCCAAATTTTATTTTTGTCATCTATTTTTTCTTATGTAAATGTATAATATATTTGATCAACTTTAACCATTTAAACATATATTTTGTCATCTGTTATGTTTGTTTACATATATGATATTATTCATTTTAATTAAAAAAATAAATTACATAAATTATAACGTAAATATTTGTAGATTTAAAATCTTAAAATATATGATGAAGAATAATATTTACTAATATTACAAATGTTATTTTCAAGTTTTACTGTATAAAAAACATAAGAACATTATAAAATTTGCAAACCCTTTTACAAAAAAAAATAACAAAAAACATTTACAGGGTAAAAAATTTAAAATTATAAATAAACTATTTTGACATTATATTAATAATGAATTTGAATTATTTATTTTAAATCTTTCTTTGTAATTTTGAAAAAAAATATATATATATATATATATATATATATATATATACCCTATAAATGTTTTTTTTTTTGTAAAAGGGTTTGCAAATTTTATAAATAAGGTCCAAAAGGCTATTTCCAGATTTAGGCCCATACAATTCAAGCAAGGCTCCAATCCGCATGCACCAAACCAAACGAAATTATCAAAACAAAACTGAATTTAACCGGTTGCAAAGAAAACCCTAATCTTAATCGTGAAACAAAACCGAATTTAACCGGTTGCAAAGAAAGCCCTAATCACGATTGAAGCCGCCGTCCAACATCTGCAAATACTCACTGGAACAGGACCATCAGTAAGCCTGAATGGCGTGAGCTAAATGGAGAAGGTGACTAAGGATCCATCACCATTCCACCATCGTAGAGCTGAGAAGAGGATGAAGAAAAAAAACCGAGCTTACCTTTGTAAAGAAAATTCCATGCTTAGACATGGGAGTGATAAACAGTTGGGAGTAGATAAGGAAACCATTGACGGTGGCTTAGCTTCACCAGTTCGGAGTCGACCTCCCCCATAGAGCAATGACCCCTTAAAGCCTCCTGAATCTCCAATTTCCAAATCTAACTATCTTCTCTCTCGATCCTTGCCGTGAAGTCTCTCTCCAATTTCTAAATCTAACTACACCAACGGTATAGCTCACTGTCAATATCGCACAGAAGCTTCTCCCCTCAATTGCTCCCTTGATTTTTTTCTGAGATAGAAACCTCGAGAAGGTGCATCAATTCACAAATTAAGAACCATGGACCACGGTTCCTCATCATCGCCGAAATAACCGGAGAACCCCATAAATGGCACAAGAGATCGTGCTCAGAAGAAGAAGAAATTTGAGAGAGAAATCGGCCGCGAGTGAAATCCAAGCGCGACTTCTCCAAATTTGTGTGTGTTTAATGTGTTTAGAAATCGCCCTATAAATATTTGATCCACTATCACCACTCAATATATATTTAAAGCGTTCTAACTATTTGATCTTCATTTGATACGCGCAGGCCTTGAATGGAGTGGCAGAAAAAGGTAGTCTGTACACATAATGAGAGAACCGCATATTTTTTCCATTTACATGTAAATGACTTTTCTTAAAAAACAAGAAAAAAAGAAGGATAGATTGCAAGGAGATCAAATTTACAAAGTAAAAGTTATATTCTGCATGCAACAGTAGAACATTTCATTTTTTTATGTGTATCAAGTCTGGACTGCTTTTTATTCAATATTTAACTAATAAATAATGCTTTAATAATAAAACACATAAATATTTTAACATATAGTTTCTAAATCACAAAATTATTCTAATAAATTTATTCAAAGTTTTCTTATATTTATTACTTTTAATATATTTTTTTGCTCCACTATTCAAAGCTTTCTTATAAATATTTAATGAAATATTTATTTATTTATTTATCATAGTCTACAAGTTTAATTATTATTATACGCCACATATATTGCAACATAATGTTATTATATTAGATACATATTTTGAATTCAATGCATTACATGTTTAAAATTTTACGATATCAAAATTTAAAATAGAGCAATTTGATTTATCATTATTATGATATTCAAATATAAAAAAATTCAATAAAGTCAATAATTTTTTTCATTTGTACATATTTGACTTGTTTTCACTATTCAGCAAATATTTTGTAGCGTTCTAACCACTTGATTTGCACTTGTACCGCGAGATGTGCTTGATCCACTTTTGTTCTGCTTGAACTGCTTTATCCATTTGTAGCCTAAATCTCCTTGATCCGCTTTTCTTCTACTTGATATATTTGGACCGCGTATTCTGCTCGATCTGATACGCTTTCATTCATAGTCTGAGCAGTATATATTATATGCTTGAATGGTAAATTAGATCAAACAGTGCTGATCATATGCATATAAAATATTAAGCTGTAAATTATTTAAAACACATAAAAGCTCGATGAATCAATGGAACAAAGATTTTCTCCTTGATGATGGAGGAAGCGATGGAAGGTTTGATTGCATAAACGGAAAAGAAGAAACTGGAATCGAAGGTCTGGTTGGGCTCGGTAGACAAGCAGCAAGCTGGCCGTTCAAATCCCAGGAGGAAACCTACATACACGGGTTAACTGTTCTTTTCTGTCTCTTCATTCAAAACCTATAATGAGGTACTTCTGTAAGAAAATATGATTAATTTTGAAAACATGTTTTGAAATATTATTAAAGATGTTTCACTTTTTAAATTAAACATGATATTATTCATGTTTTAAACCAAAAAATATAAAATATATTTCATTTTTATCATAGATATTATCCAAAATACCTTATTCAAAATAAAATTTACGATATAAATTCAAAATAAAAAAAATATAAATTCATAAAATCTATATAATATTTATTCAAAAAATAATTTTATTCACTTTAGCAATTAATAATATTTTACAAAGTTTGAATTACATAATCCGCACTTGAACCGCTAGATCTGCTCAATCTGCTTTTGGTCTGCTAGATTTGTCGGATCCGCTTGATTTACTCTACTTGATACGATTTCTCCTTTCAAAGCCTAAGACCACCTCCATCTCATGTATAAGAGGGGGCAATTAGTTTTCTTTTAAATAAAATATAGCATCGAAAAGTAAAAATTGAGGAAAGAGAATAAAAAAGTGTCCACTCACAGACCTTTGAACTCTCTTCTAAAGACACTTTAGTGCCATGTGTGACTTTCTCACTAGTTTAGAATTTTTGATAATTTTATATTTATTTATTTAATTAAATTAAATTATAAAGATACTCTATTAAGAGGATAACTGATGTATTAGTTATACTCTTGAATAAGTAAAGAAATATGCCCAAAATTAAACAGAATTAACTGTTGGGATTTGATGACATAAAATTGCTAAAAAGGAAAATTTGAAAATGCTTTGGTCTTGCGAGCGTAGATGTGAAGTTGTTGTACCTTGGGACGTCTACATGCACTGAATAAACATCCATAATGCAGCAGAAAAGTATAGGAAGATTTGTTTGTGTTTGAATGACTTTGTCCACCAAGCTCTAATAGTGTTGTAAACTTCAAATTTATAAAATTATATTTAAAGTTATACAATATGGTTGGAATTAATCATAGTTATTATTGTTTCCAACACAAACACATATTGTGAGGTGACACTCAATTTTCCCACAAAATGTATCCATGGGTTGACATTCAAAACATTGGACATACTAGGTGGCATCCATTCACGTAATTGACAAGATAATCCACAAAATCAAATCTTATCGGTCTAGTCTAATTAATGATTCAAATATAACAAATGATTCTACTAATTGTTTTGAAGAAGTGATGTATCATACATTACCTTGTCTCTCACATTTACATAACTAGATTTTGTACCCACGCGTTGTGCAGTATTTTAATTAAAAATTTTATATCAATATAAATCTTTGAGCAATATTATGTTGAATCAAATTTTAAAAGATAAAAATATATGATTAAACAATAAACTTATTTTTCTAAGTGATATATAACATATGAGAATAAGTAAACTTTCTTTTTGAGATATCCTACACAAATTACATATCATCATTTTTAACGGCTTATAGATCACTATCTATATATTTTATTGTCAAACTCATGAATAATGTGATCATTTTTTATTTACTATTTATTGTGAGACACTCGAACCCAAGACCTCACCCTTTAACAACCTTCCCATCGTGGAAGCTGTTACCAATTGACATGCAGTTCAATTGGTAACAGCTTGTCCGGTGGGAAGGTTGTTAAAGGGTGAGGTCTTGGGTTCGAGGAACGCCAAGCGTACCAATAACCTACCTGGTGGGCTAAGGAGAGCCTGTGGGCTAGGAGAGAGGTTAGGATCGATGCGCTGCAACGCTGTAAGGTTGCCATGTGACGGAGTGTCCCACAAAGCGGGTTGTTACAATGATAACGTTTTAAAATTTGTAATATCATTTCACGACATAAAGTTTTACCTTTCAAATATCTTTGTCTTAAATTACTTTAAATTGTGAAAAAGAACCTGACCCGTTTATTAACCAATTAAATCAGACTAAACTAGATTAAACATACTAAATCAAATTAACCAAACAGACAACCAACGGAAGAACAACTCATAAATCGAATCCAATAAAACCAATAACCATGAAACGATTACCCACCACCAATAGCAATCCTACCATGTTTCTATATTCTAGAACTAGCAACCTAAAAAAATGTTATAAATAACACAACAACCAACGACTGCCTAGATCATTCCTCTCTCCTCGCCTTGGTTCCACGGTCACACCTTACTTAAACCAGCATCACAAACAACAGATGCATAAGTATTGCCAAAAATACTTAGTGAGGTACTCATCCCATCAACTGGGCAATGCACACAAGTAGTACCAAACATATTCATGTAATTCAATCAACACAAGTATCAAACAAAATAAACGCAGTCGCTGCTGAGGACTGGTGTTGATCGACACCCTCCTAGTGTCGGTCGAAACTCACAATAAACAGTGACGAAAACAACACAATCAGAGGAAGCACATGACTCTCCTAACACCACACCCACGAAACCTCCCTTCCTTTTGCTAAAACTCACAAGAACAACACCCAAAACTCTTTAGAAACTCACAGAATGTTTAGGAATTTTCACTCTCTTGAGGAAAAGACAAAGGAGATGAACACTGGAAGGTGTCGACCGACACCAGTGAAGGTGTCGATCGATACAATACGTTTTTGGTTCGATCAATTTCGCAATCAAAACATATCGATCGAACCAAAAACTTATTGTGTCAATCGACACCTTCACTGGTGTCGGTCGACACTTGACCGAACCGGTTCACGGGCGTTACTTATTGAGTTTAGTAATCTTTTTTTTTTTTTAAGTTGAAATTGTTAGTAAAAAATATGTAATATATTTTTCTTAGACCTTATGTTTCATTTTACAAAAATCTTGTATTATTCTACCATACATTTAAATTTTACTTTAATTCTAAACTCATTGTAACATCTACAATTCTAAATTAAGATTATTTTTTAAAATTAAATTTATGTTAAGAGTGTGAATCATATAAGTCTTACTAATATAATTGTCATTATTTTGGTTTAATTATTTTAAAATTTAATTTATTTTACAGATTTAATTTTTTTAAATCATTTCTTTATTACCCTGAAAACTAATTATATGTTAAAATTATGTAAAATTCATCGTTTGTTTATCAATAATTTATATTAATTAGAAACAACATAATATGCGCTAAATAAATATTTTAAATTTATTTAAAAATAAATAAATAATGTTACTCATGTGGATGCTTAGGTGAACATCCTAAATGGAGAAAAAAAAATCTCCTATTATATATATATATATATATATATATATATATATATATATAGATTTTTGAATTATTTTGGTCCAATCTTTTTTTTTCTTTTTCCAAAAAATATTTTTTTGACTGATTAAGAAATTTTAATTTTTAAAAAGATAACAAATAACCAAGTGCAAATAGCTCAATTGGTATAGATTTCTCGCAAAAGCCTAGAAGGCTAGAAGTCGCCATTTCGAATAGCATTTGGGACAAGACCATATAACATGCTGGGAACTGAGAGAATGTATAGCTTCCGGCCCACGAAAAAAACAAATAAATATAGTTATTACATATGTTTTTTTTTTAAACTAATTTATATATATGACTATTTGTTATTAAATCAAATTACTTAAATTGAAAACAGTGGCGACAAGAGTTGGCGAAAATGGTATTATAAATGTTTTAAGTTTACTGTAACGCCCCAACCGCCATCTTTAGTGGGCCCCATGTTCACCACCAGCCTATGGGCCCACCTCTCTTAATGGGCCTCACGTCCTCTCACTAGGCCCATAAACCCATCAATATCTGACAGTCAGTTTGCTACGTCCGGCTTGTTTACAGACCCTACAAATCACCACATGATCTTTCCCTGTGTTTTGGCCTCACTCACACAGTTCCGACAACCACTTCCCGGAAGGTCACACATCCTTTGACTACTCCAGCATAAGCACACTTAGCTGTGGAATTCTCTCAGAACCTTTGACCGAAAAGATAAGTGTACTTTGGTGACAGAGATGGCAAGTCAATTCATTTAAACTTTACTGCAAACTTGAATCTCACATTTACCCATTTTCAAAATGTCATGATAAGCTATCTATCTAAGCTCTTCTTGCAAGACTAGCGAAAAGAACATCATACCGACCATTAGATATAATACACCACAGACGAGGTCTAGAACAAATAGCTTAAGGGAAGAGTTTAACAAGTCAATTTAGAGTCTCATCACCGTCATAGAACATGAAGAATATGAAAGAAAGAACTTTAAGGAATCAAGGCGTGGAGAATTAGTAGGAAACAACTATACCAAGCTTGGAGCACCTCAAGAAACCAATATCATCAAAGGGAATCAAGGGAATGGTGACTTGCAACTCAAGACTCAAGCTACTTCTTTGTTGCCGGTTTTACAACAAATTAGAGAGTCGAGTTTTTTCACTATCAGTCTATCACCAATACGTTCAAGGAAAGGCTAGAGTTTGCAATCTGTTAGGGACATCTTAACCAATGGTGGCAAGATAAGTGTTAGGATTTGAATTTCAAACTAGTTTCCTTTTTCTATTTTCAAAAAAAAAAATTTTTATTTTATGTCTTTTTCGATTTGTAATTTGCACGGTTGTTTAGTTTCCTTTTTTATACTCTCCATTTCAAATGTTGTTAATTACAGGCTATATAATGTTGTTTTAAAAAAACATGTAAATGATGCCATTTATATAAAAAAAAATATGATCTTATTTTAGAGGGAAAGAACGGGTACAAAAAAGAAACAGGTAATTCAAAAAAAATATATCTAAACTATTTCTCATCAAAAACAAGACGATATAAAAAATTTGGAAACTGAAATTCAGTTTCAATTTTTAAATATCAAATGACGGGTATGAACAAAAATATGAAATTTCAATAGCAAAAGTAAGTTTCACATTACTTAAATATTTCAAATATCAGGAGAAGAAATTATAGATATGGAAAGATAACGGATGGATAATTTAATTAGATAATTACATAATATATAGTGTTGTTTTCAAAACAAAAACAAAACATGTAAATGCTGTCATTTATATATAAAAAATATGATCTTATCTTAGAAGGAAAGGACGGGTACAAAAAGGGAACGGGTAATTAAAAAAATATATCTAAGCTATTTCTCATCAAAAACAAGACGATATAAAAAATATGGAAACTTAAATACAGTTTCAACTTTCAAATATCAAATGACGGGTGTATGATACATGAATATGAAATTTAAATAGCAAAAGTAAGTTTCAATAGCAAAAGTAACGGAGACGGAAAGAGAACGGGTAATTTAGAAAATAAAAATTATTATCTTAACTATTTCTAATAATATAAAGAACAGAATTATGGGTACATGTGATATGATCATGCCTAGCATATCGGACTTGGAACTTCACAAAGAGCTTGTAGCCGAGGAGGAGCTTGAAGCAGAGGAGCAGCTCGAAGCGAAGGAGCCGTTTGAACCAGAGAATGAGCTTATAGCGGAGAAAGAGTATGGAAAAGATGTTATCTTAACCTCACTGGTTTTGATACATGATCACCAAATGGGCATGTGTCTCATTTGTACTCTTTTTCCCTTGTCAAGTTTTGTCCCAATGGGTTTTCTTGACAAGGTTTTTAATGAGGCAAATGATTCACATTCAAATCACCCATTTGTTGATCCAAACCATGACAATACATTCAGAACTTGGCCCAATGGAATACATATCAAGTCCAGCTTGTTTTGTGCCTATTACAAGCCCAAGAAGAGCCCAAACCAAGTGGGTAATTTGCTGGCCAAGAGGAGTGACGAAAATAAGTAGTTGAAGAGTCATTTCTATTCAAACTCTATCTTTAATATTTTGTTATTTCCAAGGTAGTCTTGTGAGTGTGTTCCAAGACTTCCTTCTTCTTTATAAACCCCTTGTAATCTCTTATGAGAGAACAACCTTTCTTTTTATCAAAACCTTTTATTTCTCTAAGGAGATCTTTTCGTTGGTGTGTATATCCATCGATCATCTTGTTGGTGTGTATATCCAGCAAAACCCTTAGCTTCTTTGGTGCGTATATCCAAAGGATCTAAGTTCGGTATCGTGAAGCTATTCCGCAAGCTTCTTGTGATATCCATCGACCATTCAACTTCTATTCCGCACCACGGCTTTCTAGCCAAATCTATCCTTGCTCAACTTGAGAGTGCCGAATCCTAGGGAGATTCTCATCAACATGCAAGCATAAGACATATCATTTATTCATGTGGGTGGGCCAAAATTTTTCATTTTGTTGTAGGACATGCATAGTGAACGGGATTGACTCTCTTGACATCTATATTTATGTTATTTTATTCAAAAGTTTTAATTTTTTTATTGTTTTTATGTGATGTGATAGTTCACGAATTTAATTGATTTCTAACTTATCATTAATCCAGCTCACACTCGATCCGGGTCTCTTATCATGTCGATCCGAATACTGCAAACTTTATGATAAACTTAGGTTTTGGAATCAATACCGCACATACGTGCGGGTCCATCCCTATTCTAGTTAAATGAAATAATGAAAAGTTAGTTTATCTAACTTTTTAGTTAAATGCTTTTACAAAAAGATGTTTTTTGAAAAAGAAAAAGATATTTTACCTAAAAGTACATATTTTTTTAATCCCCCTAACAGTCAAAATGATTAATAAAGTTCATTCTCTGCGATGTAAAGAAGGTTTTATAAAATATTTATAAAAAGATATTTGAACTATTTATAAAATATTTATGATGTCTTTATAACATTTACACATATAAAAGTAATTTATGTATGCTGCTTATACATGTAGTTTGGATAAATATCAAAATTTTAGTGGCATTTTAAAAATTTTATAGGAAAAACTATTGAGAAAGGAAAATTCTCAAAAGGTCTCATATTCGCATATAAACAAACTAATTAATATAAACCTTTATTGATTCATCGTTGACACATGTAACGTATATATATATGAAAATTAAATATTTAATGCGTGTCAACCGACTAATTGATAACTTTCATAATTTAATTAATTAAAATTTTACTGCCACAGTAAAATTTCTATACATTAATAATATTAGAATTATAATATCAATATAGCAATTGAATTAAGAAGTTTAGAATCGAAAAATATATTAACTTCGCAAAAAAATAATTTCCGATATTAACTTATAGGAATTATACTTTTATTATAGATTCTTGTGAAAGGCATATTAAGTTTTATATATGTAACAGTAATAATAATATTTTAGTCAAGAACTAACCAAGCTATTTGATTCGCTACTTGTAATCCAAAGGATTAGAGTTTATATGCACGTTGACACTGGTGAATAAGACATGTAAAGAAAGCATAGACAAGTGATAGATCTCTTTTGGCTTACGTGTTTTTGACTTTATATTTCTATGGTGTATCCATTTGGAGCGCCACAACTTTGGTCATAATGATGTGGCACCAAGACATCTTTGGTCATAATGATGTGGCACCAAGACATCTTTGGTTTTGAGATAAGTGAAGCAAAATCTAAGTTATAGAGCTGAAGTGGCGTATCTGCTTCTAGTGGTCTGTGACAGCTCCACGTGTCAGAGAGCAACCACTGCTCGCCTTTGCCACTAACTGAGGAAACCAAACACCAGTCTGTTCGTGTATTTCACCTGTGTCTGGATAAGGGTCATGTCCAAATCTCTTTACGAAAGGAGAAAATATTAGACAGATTGGTACGTTTGAAAACAACATATATTTGATTTCATATAAATTTTTATATATGATTTTCAACTTATATTTGATTTCACATATTATATTTGATTTCATATAAATTTTTAGATATTTAACATTTTAAAGCAAAGTTTCGATATGTTATATTAGTTTATATATAGTGATTTTGTTTATAGTTATAGTTATTCTCGTCGTTTATTATAAAGATCATAAGTTATCCTATATATCATATAACATGTTACACTTAATTCGTTGCATATAATAAATATTATAAATATATCTGCTTAAAAATATCGTATTCGAATATTTTTAATTTTTAACTTTTTGATCTAAGATTTTTATGATATTTTTTTAAAATCAACTTAAACTATCTTTGCATGTTCCAAATCAAAACATTTCAAAAGTTTATTGTAGTATATAAAACTATTTTATTTAAATTCTAAACCGTTAGTTAGTCAAAAGTTTTGTTGAATATATTGTTGCTTAGATTAATTTTATTGTATTGAAATATAGTAGTGTATATACTGTTAAATTTTGCTACATTAATAAATTTATAAGAAGAATATTTTATATTTCACATAGTTATTAAAAGAAACTTGCCAAGTTTTTATAATTTATTATACATATTCGATTTTAAAGTAATTTTTTTGTAAAAAATTTTCCAAAACTAATAATATTATCATATTGATGCAGTATATTATTAGAAATGAACTCTAACAAAAACTAATGATTAAAAAAACATGCAACAGTAAATTCAATCTCCTTAAATAATATCTATATGTATATATATATTTATATGTTGTTAAGTTTCTATAAGGGTGAGTTAAAAGTATATACCTAAATAAATAAAAAATTAAGAATCTAGCATCACTCTTTTATTAATTAGTTTTCTCTCCTTATTTTTATAATGACAAAAATACCCTTCCCGTATCTAACAAATGATTTATCGAGATAATGAAATAAGTATCGAAAATATTACTCATCAAATATATAAGTAAAAAATATGTGATAAGATACATCAAGATCATCATTACTACTGAGAGACTAAATCGGAATATTTATAAGGTTTTTAAAGATTTTAAACGGCATTTATAAGGTTTTAAAAGCTTTACAAAGTTTTTATAAGGTTTTTAAATGATTTTTAAAAGGTTTTTCAAAGGTATTTATACAGTATTTATGAAATATATATATAACTTTACACACATATAAAGATAATATGTGTTTATAAATATACGCTTACACGTATTTTTTTGATAAATTTCAAATTTTATAGTGACTTTTTGATAAAATTATAAAGAGTGGTATTTTTAAAAAGTGGCATTGGGGAAAAGATATTTTTGAAATTCTCCCTAAATTATTTATAGTTACTCATAATTTACCGCTATAAATTATAAATTATTTAATAAATTCATAATTATTGAGTTAAATTATGTATTATATGACTGATATCAACTAACTTATATATTAACATGTTAATTTATTATGATATTTCATCTGTTATCGTTAACTTATGCATAAAAAAATATAAATGATATATTAAGTTATTCTAAAATTTTATGAATATATATTTTGTAATGTGATAAAATATTTGTTATCCATCCTAGGGATAGTTTGGTCCAATTTAATTTGGGAAGAGAGAGAACTAATAAAAGAAAAAGCATGTATAGATTCTTAATTTTTTTTTATTTGGGTACACCTAGTGTAGTTTCCCTTTCTATAATTATTTTTTACAAAAAATCTTATAAATATTTTGATTTAATACTTAGTTTTTATTAATGTGTTTTATTAGCAAATATCATATTTATTTTTAGTTTGTAATAAATCTCAAGCAAAAACATATTACAGAATGAAATATTTTACATTCCGAAAGAAACATGTCTTGAGGCATCCAGATTTACTCTGGTACTATCTAACCAATGTTTTTAAACCTCATTACGTTTCGGGCCACTGGATTACTGGGCTAAGCAGGTTTCAATTGATTAAAATTTTATCTATACAGTTTTATAAATATAAAGAATGTCAAATTTAACAAAAAAATGAAGATTAACAATAAAAATAAAGTGATATAATTTTTTTAATCCAAGTATACAACGAAAAGACCACTAATAAAACATGCACAATTCAAAACAACTTATTTTAATTGTTTAGTGTGCAATTTAATATGAAATAAAAAACTATAGCTTCATATTTTATTTCCAAAATCAAACCCATCCGGTTCACCGAGGCACGGGTTATTGACGAGTTATTATGAGGTTTGTGGTTTTTAGATTAATAGTTTTATTAAACCCAAACCGAAGAAGATAATTATAAACATGAAAAATAACATGTGTCAAGTTTATCGACAAGATTTTGCCATAAAGAAATTATATAAATTAGTTTTCAAAAAAAGAATATGTTCAAAATTGAAAAAAAAGTTCAGTAAATTCAACAAATACTCAATAGTAATCCTTAAATCATGTCTAGTGGAGTACTTAAAGAGACATTCTAAAGAAAATAAATTAATAAAAACTAAAAAAATTAAAGAGAGAGAAATATCACATTTCTTAAAATACAACCTTTAGACCACCTCCAATGGTAACACACCCACCGTTTCTCAAACAACAAAAAAAAAATTATAATTTATTTAAATAATTTCATTTTTAGTTTCTTATAACAAGTGAACTAATAGATGACTGGCAAATGTTTGAGAAACCAATTACATCGTTCATTTTTTCAAGGGGTCTTAAAAATATTTTAATTAAAAATTATAGAAAATGAAAGAGAGAGAATGACGAAAGTGTCTTTAAGGTGACACTTAAAAATACAAATAAAGCAAAAGGTCTGTTATAACAGATGTGAGGAAGATGATATAAACGTAAAGATAAACGAGACAGATTTAATGTGGTTCACCAACACTTGTTGTTGGCTACATCCACGAGCAAAGAGAAACTTTATTACTGGGGAGAACACAAGTTTCAGAATCCATGGAGGCTAGGGTTAGGAAGAGTATTTATAGAGAAACAACCCTAACTGACCTAACTTGATTTGGGCCTAAATTTATGGGCCTAAACTCATGGGCCTAATCCAATTCAAGTCATATCCTAACAAATATCGACATTGACTTGAATCCTCCAAACCACTATACCAGATGCACTATTCATAGCTTCAGCTATATTAGTCTTCTGTACCAGACTTCTCCACCATATTGTAGACTTCTGCTTTGCTTCAGATGTCCCATCAGAGACCAGATGCTCTTTCAAGTCAATTGCTTAGTCAAGTCAATTGCTTAGTCAAGCCAAATGCTTTGTTGAGCCAAATGAAGAAGCCAGATGCTCCTACTAGAGCCAGATGTTCCATCATGAACATACTGCTTTTTCAAAGGCCAGATGCTCTGTCGAGCCAGATGCCTTACTATGGCTGTCCCAGTTCCAAATTTGCCACACACCAAGGCATCTTGGGGTAGTTGTCCTCCGACGGAATTTGCCCCCTTATGCTTGTTCAACACCTCCCGATCCCATTCCGACCTCGATATGTGGAATCGTCTTGCGCCATATGTACTGAGATTGTTCGGGAGACATGGTCCAAGCCCGGTGGAAATTATCTATAACCTGTTCAACACTAGCGGGTTCGTCGTTCCCATTCGAATCTATTGCTGCTACACTGTGCGAACTGGATCCGAATTCTAGTCGGCGCGTAAAGTTAGTGAATGTCCTTGTATTGTCCACTTCTCGGCAATTTAAGACAAACTTTTCATGAGAGTCAAACACCATCTTCCGCTGACTTTGGATATCGTTACGAAAGCTTCCCCTCTGTCCATTATTATCTCGCTGCCAGCCATATCGTCGTCTATATCGAGGCTGAAACCAACGAGGTTAATACAGCACCGACGATTGAGTCAGGAAGCACAACATTTTCTAGTGGACTTGATTCGTCGAGTTATTTCCACCTGCGCCCAGACAATAACTTTTGCTCATGTCTACCACACCATTCTTGTCCATGGATTTGGGATAGGAGTTCTCTTTGTACTCGATTTCAGCCTTGGCTACGGCCATTCTCACCGCCTGATTACCCAAATAGTCTTGACACAGTTCCGAACTTCTCAGTCGTATTTTGTCATAACCCTAGCTGCCTAGCGTGCTTCCACATGTAGCAACCTCGCAATGGTTAGTCACATCCGCTAGACTAGGAGTAGTGATGAACATGTTTAACTTTGAGTTCTTAGTCCTATTCTACTTGAACTTAGCTAGACAACTGTCTGATTCGACCGATACATGAGGCATTTTTGCCTGGGTGAACACGGTGTCCTCACCTTCGCACCAATAAGATAATTTGGCCTCCTTGGCCAATACATTCACCCCAAAGGATTTAGAAACCCTATCGGTGAAGTCTGTAAATTTATGACTAGGGGAGAGCTGCAAACATTTGGAAAATTTCTTCGTAGACACGCGGAAGTGCCAGTTACCGCCGGCAGGGCATTCCCAGTCGCCGACAATCACCATGATCTCATCGTCCATCTGGGGATATATAACATTATTTATAGCTTCTATTTGATGATATAGCATTAAATACACCAACCACCAGAATTTGTTCGATTGAAAAAGTTATCGGACTAACAATAAATGATAGACCAAAAAAAAATCCTTACTAACTTTCGGGATTTTTGGCGCTTGTTTTAATTTCGGAACTTAGAACTTGTCTTCAGATGTGAGACATGTTGGTAGAGCAGATCTTCTTTTTTGTTGTTTTCTTTAAAAACTTTTTGTTTCCTTAAAGGAGGAAAGATATAGGGTTTATTGTGCCCAAGGAGCAACATTTACTGACCCCACACCTGCTAATCCCTCTAAAACGAATCAACAAAAATTCAAAAACCAACTTTTTCGTTTCCCCCCACACAATACCAACACAGGATATTTTCGTCAATCCATGCATTGTTTGCCAGAAGAATGTGGTAGGGGGGAGAAGAAATCGGAATTGTGAGGTTTTTGCACAATCGTTGCCTCGATACACACACTTCTCTCTCTCCTGAAGTTCCGTTTCTAGATATCGTTCTCTTCTTCGGTGGCGTCTGATCTTCATCGCCGGTCTCGGATCTGCCTCAAGTAATCAGTGGTGAACAAGATCTGTTGTCCGTTTGGTAGTGGTGTGGTAGTTCTTCCTTTTGTTGTGGTTAGGGCTAAGACGTGTCGGAAGTAGATCTCTTCTGTATATCCCTTTGGTTTGAAGGCGCTCTCGTGGCTCAACCATTGCGTTTTGTTGCTGCGGCTGCGGTGGAAGGCGTTGGGGAGAAGGTGGGTTGAGCCAATTCGTCGTGGAGGTTAACTGTAGATCTTCTTGGATCTTAGAAGGCTGTCGCGGAGTATGGTGTCTGGATGTTCGTTTGAGCCACCGACCTCAGATGCCGCCGCGATCTGCTTCCTCGTGGCCGGATTGAAGGTTCTTGTTCAGTGAATCGGAGCCGTGTTGGATTTGGGAAGGAGGGGTTGTGTTAGAGTTTGTCCGTTTGCTAGGAACGGGACCCAACAACGGCGAGCCGTGGCATCGGAGAGTTGATCATGCCAGGAGATTTGTGGCGGGTGTGGTGGGTCGTCGAAAAAGGAACGAAGACGGAAATCAGATGCTTCCTTATTCGTTGTCTACATACTTTGACTCCGCCTCAAAGTTGTGGATCTTGCATACGCCGGTGCTAATGTGTCGGACTCTCTGCTTCACGGTGTTACCGCGATACGATTCTCTTTTCCGGAACCAACAAGTTTTTCCGATTTGCTTTTGTCACTGTGTCTTTTGTGTAGATCCGTGGCCAAGCCCATCTTTTAGGAAGCCCAACAATTAATAAAATGGCAACTTAAAAAAAAAAAATCGGAATTGTGGTATTGGTGTTAAGGGTCGCACAAGATTGTGGTAGAATATTTAAATTTCCTTCTTTTTAACATTTTTTTTATTTTTTTACAGTAATACCCTTCACTAGGACACCTCCAATCTGAGGTTTTAGTATAAACTAATAAAAAATTAAATAAATTCAAAAATAAAAATAAAAATGAAAGAGAGAGAGAGAGTGAAGAGAGGCTCTTAATATAGGTATTTTAGAGACTCATCAAAAGTGCACAAGAACTCCACTAAACACATGCCTAAAATCTATTGGTTATATTATTTTTCTTAATTAATTTTTAATTTTATAGTTAAATTGTATTAAATAAATTTTTTTTTTGGTTTAAGGACTTTTTGAAGTTTTAATGGATCAGATGGTCTTAGCAATCCTCATTAGAGTTGGTCTTACAGCGTCAGCATTGCACAATAAATATGGGTCTATAACATTAAATATAATTAAAATAAGAAAAAACAAAGTGAATAGGAGAGAACTGTTTCTCTGGATACACATTTTGGTCATTTGGACACCTTACGTGTCAGTATCAAAATGGAGGGAGAAATATCAATAGAAAAGTTAATGGGGTGTTTAGATTAAATTAACATTAAATTTCATATTAAATTATATTTAAGAGATTCTAAAAAGGTTTACCAATGTGGATGGTGAGAAGGCAGAGCTTCAGAAGTTGAAGTAATAAAAGAAAATAAAAAATAAATTAAATTTAATATAATATTTTTATATTATTTTTAGTACCTCTCATAAGTGTAAACCAATCGAGGTGGTCTAAAGGAAAAAGGATTATAGATTTAAATTAAAATTATAATAACAAATTATATTACTTAGCTCTAAAGAAAAGGAATATTAAAACGGGTGAGTTAAAAAGTAGTATTTAGATTGTGAATGGAAGTGCATATAAAAGACTATTTTACTTTTAGTGCTTGAGTGGGAGAAAGCTTGCATTCACCTTTTTAATTCAATTATAAAGCAATTCAATTTTTAAAGTAATAAAATAATACTGAACTGAATGTAGCTCATTTTTTAAAGTAATAAAATAATATTGAACTACATGCAGTTCAATTATATGAACAAAAACAAGAATCTGCCATCTACGGTAGGGAATGTTACATGTTAGCATATTTTATGTGACTTATCTTTCACTTTAACACCCTTTAATGTTTAGCCACCGTTTATGGATTTACTTTTACACTGTAGCAAAAAAACGACAGGTATCGTCCACTCTAAAACATAAAACTTCTTTTTTCTCTCTTATTTTTGCTTTCAAGTTTCCGCTCAGTCTTTTTAAAAAATATTTTTTCTTTTCTCTTTATTTTTCTCTTTCCTCCTCTTTTCTTTTTAAAATCAAATTACATAGATTATTTCCACAAAAAACTAATTCTTTTAACATAATATATTATAATTATTTTTTCTTTACGTTTTAAGATCCATTTTAATATATTTAAATATATAATTATGCTATATAATTATTTTTTCTTTACGTTTTGACGAACCTCCGGATACGCTCGATGGATCGAGGTTTAGTTCGGACGTGTCGAGCGGGGCAGCGGGCTATCGGGCAGAACGACAACGATGCGTGTTGCGGGAAAACGCTCTCGCACAAATGAGAGACGATCTCGGTGGGTGATGAATGGATCGATACAACGACACACGAGCGATGAGAGACTCGTGATACGGTTGTCTCGCCGTCGTAGAGCCCGACTCGTACGACGTAGAGGTTTTCCGAACCTTTAAGTGGCGTGAGGCCTTTAGAGGAACGAAGAAATGACGCAAGAGAAATAACACTAGGGTTTTAGATTCAAGCAAGCGTAACCTTTACAAGTGTTGAGCAGCCCTTAAATAGGTGCGAATCAAAAGAGCGACCCTATTTGCCCTAGGCCACGTGTGTGGTCGAGCGGCTTACAACAATTATAAAGTAAAGACAAAAACCAACGTTCGAAATTCAAAAGTGCTAAAGATAAGGGTAGAAGGATAGAATCCACGCGTCTTTGGTAAAACGCGTGGATGCGCTAGGATTAACTGCTTCGTTAAAACCTTCTCGGTAAAACCCAAAGGGATAAAAACCGAGTTAGGAAAAAGAGTACAGTCGCTCGCTAACGACTTAAACGTCTTCACCAATGGTGATGGTGAAGACCATCCACGAAGGCTCTTGGTCTTGGGTCGTTGGTTCGATGAGATCGTGGATGTATTCTTGTAGGAAAAGATTGAATTGGTCTCGGGTGTTCTTCTCTGATCGTCGGCTTCGAGTGATCGCTCCTTGGGCAATGATCGGGGCGTTGGGTCGAGTTATCGATCGAGTTTGTCGGGCTCCGTCGGTCGTTCCGTCTGTTCCATCGATCCGTCCGTACCTCGTTCGGTCGGTACTCGTTCCGTCTCGATCGCCATCCGTCCGTCTGTCTCGTCCGTCCGGCCCGAGCTATCATTGCTCGATGTCGCATCATCCCTCCCCCCTTCAAAAGGTTTTGTCCTCAAAACATGCTCCTCGTCCCCTACATCAAACGGAGACAAGTCAGTAACATTAAAGGTGGTAGATATTAGGGGCTCACCCGGTAGTGCGAGACGGTAAGCGTTGTCGTTGATCCGCTCGGTGACTTGGAACGGTCCATCGCCTCGATGACTGAGTTTGTCCTTTCTTCGGGTTGGAAACCTCTCCGGACGAAGGTGAAGCCACACCCAATCACCCGGTTGAAAGATCATCGGCTTGCGGCGCTTGTTGGCTTGTCGGACGTAGTGCTCGGTCTTTTTCTCGATGTTTTTGCGGATTTTCTCGTGAAACTCCCAAACATACTTGCTTTTCTCCACTCCCTCGAGACTGACAATGGGATCCAAGGGCAAGGGAAGGAGATCCAAAGGAGTTAGAGGTTTGAACCCGTACACTACTTCGAATGGGGAAGTCTTTGTGGCCGAATGCTCGGATCGATTATAGGCGAACTCGATGAAAGGAAGGCAGTCGATCCACGATCCTTTGTTTTGAGCAAGGGTCGTCCGCAGCAAAGCTCCTAAAGTGCGGTTGGTTACTTCGGTCTGGCCGTCGGTTTGGGGATGGGCAGCGGTCGAATACAACAGCTTTGTCCCGAGCTTCTTCCACAAGGTCCGCCAAAAATGACCGAGAAACTTTTTGTCTCGGTCGGACACGATAGTGCGAGGGATTCCATGGAGCTTGACCACGTCCCGGAAAAAGAGATTGGCAATATGTACCGTATCATTGGACTTGTGGCAAGGGATGAAGTGAGCCATCTTGGAAAATCTGTCGACCACTACAAATATGCTGTCCTTGTTGTCGATGATCAGGAGGCCGAGCACGAAATCCATCGAGAGGTCGACCCAAGGGCTTTCCGGGATCGGAAGCGGAGTGTATAGCCCGTGCGGTCGGGTCGTCGACTTAGCCTTCCTACAGATTAGACATCGGCTGCAAAACTTCTCGATCATCCGCTTCATCTTGGGCCAATAGAAGTGTCGCCAATAGACATCGGTTATCGCCTCGGGTCGGCTCCAAAGTTTTGGCCACTCCAAAGTGCCCGGTCAATCCTCCCCCATGTGCTTCTCGGAGAAGAATCTCCCGTATCGATCCGTCCGGAACACAAAGTCGATGCTCCCGGAACAAGAACCCGTCATGGATGAAGAAACGATCGAAATTAGCTTTCCCGTGTTCCCTATAGCACTCGCCAAACTCGGGATCGTTCGCATACTGATCCTTTAATCCTTCGAACCCAAGAATGGTCGCGTCCATCGTAGTGATCAAGGAGTGTCGTCTTGACAAAGCATCGGCTACGATATTCTCTTTTCCCTTCTTGTACTTGATCACATAAGGGAAGGCCTCGATGAACTCTAACCATTAGGCGTGTCTCTTCTTTAAGTTGGTTTGGCCCCGGAGATGCTTCAAGGTTTCGTGATCGGTGTGAATAACACATTCTCGGGCTAGGAGATAATGTTGCCAAGTTTCCAGTGTCCGAACTAAGGCATAGAGCTCCTTATCGTATGTCGGGTAGTTAAGGGTTGCTCCACTTAACTTCTCGCTGAAGTAGGCGACAGGTCTCCCACCTTGAGTAAGGACAGCCCCGATTCCCACGTTCGATGCATCACACTCCACTTCGAACGTTTTGTTGAAATCCGAGAGGACCAACAAAGGAGCTTCCGTAAGCTTCCTCTTCAACTCTTGGAAGGCTCTCTCCTGGGCATCCCCCCCACTGAAACTCAACATTCTTTTTAATCACGGCTGTAAGGGGTGCGGCGATGGTGCTGAAGTCTCGGACGAATCGCCGATAGAAACTAGCCAACCCGTGAAAACTTCGAACTTGTGCGATACTACTTGGTGTTGGCCATTCCTCAATAGCCTTGATCTTCTCATTATCAACCTTAAGTCCCTGTTCACTAATCACAAAACCTAAAAAGACAAGTTCATTAGCCCCAAAAACGCATTTCGTGAGATTTGCGTATAATCTCGCCTCTTGGAGGGTTTGGATCACCATCTCGAGGTGATCCAAGTGCTCCTCTAGGCACTTACTATAAATGAAAATATCATCAAAATATACTACTACAAACTTATTGATAAAAGTTCGAAGAACCTGATTCATTAACCGCATGTAGGTCGAGGGAGCGTTGGAGAGCCCGAACGGCATCACTAACCACTCGTACAATCCTTGCTTGGTTTTGAACGCAGTCTTCCACTCGTCCCCTTCCTTCATCCTGACTTGATGGTAGCCGCTTTTGAGATCGATCTTGGAAAAGATCACGGATCCACTCAACTCATCGAGCATGTCGTTTAGGCGCGGGATCGGGTGTCGATACTTGATCGTGATGTTGTTGACGGCTCGAAAATCCACACACATCCGCCACTTGCCATAAAGAAATTATATAAATTAGTTTTCAAAAAAAAAATTTGTTCAAAATTGAAAAAAGAGTTCAGTAAATTCAACAAATACTCAATAGTAATCCTTAGAGCATGTCTAGTGGAGTACTTAAAGAGACATTCTAAAGAAAATAAATTAATAAAAACTAAAAAAGAATTAAAGAGAGCGAAATATCACGTTTCTTAAAAGAGAACCTTTAGACCACCTCCAATGGTAACACACCCACCGTTTCTCAAACAACAAAAAAAAATTTAGTTTATTTAAATAATTTCATTTTTAGTTTCTTATAACAAGTGAACTAATAGATGACTGACAAATGTTTGAGAAACCAATTTCATCGTTCATTTTTTCAAGGGGTCTTAACAATATTTTAATTAAAAAAATATAGAAAATGAAAGAGAGAGAATGACGAAAGTGTCTTTAAGGTGACACTTAAAAATACAAATAAACCAAAAGGTTTGTTATAACAGATGTGAGGAAAATGATATAAATGTAAAGATATATGAGACAGATTTAACGTGGTTCACCAACACTTGTTGTTGGCTACATCCACGGGCAAAGAGAAACTTTATTACTGGGGAGAACACAAGTTTCAGAATCCATGGAGGCTAGGGTTAGGAAGAGTATTTATAGAGAAACAACCCTAATTGACCTAACTTGATTTGGGCCTAAATCCATGGGCCTAAACTCATGGGCCTAATCCAATTCAAGTCATATCCTAACAAATCTCCACCTTGACTTGAATCCTCCAAACCAGCTGTACCAGATGCACTGTTCACAGCTTCAGTTGTATCAGTCTTATGTACCAGACTTCTCCACCATATTGTAGACTTCTGCTCTACTTCAGATGTCCCATCAGAGACCAGATGCTCTTTCAAGCCAATTGCTTAGTGAAGCCAAATGAAGAAGCCATATGCTCCTACTAGAGCCAGATGTTCCATCATGAACATACTTTCAGAGGCCAAATGCTCTGTCGAGCCAGATGCCTTACTACAACCAGCACTTTCACCAGAAATATGCTGCTGTTTCAGAAGCCGAATGCTCGTACGAGCCAGATGCCTTACTACAGCCAGATGTTTCACCAGAAATATGCTGTTGTTTCAAAACCCGAATGCCTTACTAGAGCCAGTTGTTTCACCAGAAACATGTTGCTGTTTCAGAACCCTCCGTCGAGCCAGATGCCCCACTGGGGCCAAACATTCCATAAGGAACCCGCTTCTTCTTCAGAAATCAAACTGCCTCACTGAGGCCAAATACTCCATCAGGAGTCTGATGTCTCACCAGAGACCGAATGTCCCTCCAGGGACCGTATGCCCTACAAGAGCCTATCACCCCATCAGGGGTCTATCGCATCTTTAGAGGCCTAAAAGTCCACTGGACCAAATCACCCAATGAGCCAAACTTCCACTGGACCAGATGCCCTAACTTGGACCTTAAACTGAAACTGCTTCTCCCAAAATTCTTGTCAATTTTCACGCTCTTCACACACATCTCCTCACCAAATTACAAAAGCGGAATTTCCCAGAACTTTCTTCTGCACAAATTCTGCACTATTCTTTTTCTGCACTGATATTGCACGAATATGTTTCTGCCCGAGATTTGCCAAAACTAATTCGACCTGAAAATCACAAAAACCCAGAAAGAAAAACACATGTGCCCTAACACAAATATTTTGCACGAATCTAAAAACTGCACGAAATTTGCACGAACAACACAGAACAAGAAAACCTTGTGCTCTAATACCAGTTTGTTATAACAAATGTGAGGAAGATGATATAAACGTAAAGATAAACGAGACAGATTTAACGTGGTTCACCAACACTTGTTGTTGGCTACATCCCGGGTAAAGAGAAACTTTATTACTAGTGAGAACACAAGTTTCAGAATACATGGAGGCTAGGGTTAGGAAAAGTATTTATAGAGAAACAAGCCTAATTGACCTAACTTGATTTAGGCCTAACAAGGTCTACATGTGTTTTGATTTGATTGATTTTAGTCAATTAATTTAATTAAATAATAATAAAAATAATATATATAAATTTAAAAAACAAATTGAGACATAACCACCGATGTGGATGCTCTTAAGTAGTCTAAAGAAGCAATGTTCCCCTCTCTCTTACTTTTTTTCACCAACTGCTTAATAAGCTATGTTGGAGACGACCTCCACCAGTTCAAAACTGTGAGAGTTGCCACAATTATATTTTAGGTTTTTTTAATAAACATAGACCACTAATAATAGTTCATCTGTACTTTGATTGGAAAATAACAGAAGAAAATGTCCCATAAAAAGATCTGTGAGAACCTTTTTGTTTTCTCTTTCATTTCTTTTTAAGGGAAATTTAAAAAATCTACCACTTTCTGACTTTTTAGTTCCAAATCGACCACATTTCATAAACTTTGCGCCGCATACCACTTTCCCAAATGAAGGAAGAAAAAATTGCCCCCGTGCAACTGTTTGCCTGAACGACGAACCAGTTTAAAGATCTTGGGCAGATAAATGAACAATAAATTCTAATAATTCAGAAAATTACACTACACCAAACGAAAAATCTTTTGCCCCTCTTCCCCTTTACTTCGGTTGTAAATGTCCGGTCATTCTTCCAAGCAGATTCAATTCAGGAACTGGTAACGCCGCAGGCGATCCAAGGTAAGGCCCAAGCGCTTCTGCCAGCCTGGTAGTTAGTGAATAACAGTGCGTGTTTTCTTATGGTTTTCCGTATTAATTTGTGATGCAACAGGACGAATGTAAGGTTTAGACTACAAGAAAAACGTACATTCTTAACGCGAAAAAACTGCTATTATATGTAAAACATAGCGAATTCACTAATGCTATGATATCGGCAGCTATGGTAGATGACACTCCTACAATAGCAATAATTTTTTACGCTAAGATAGATATAGATATTATACGTTTTCTGAATGCTGTTTGCTATTCTATTATAGCGATTGTATTTTTGGATAAATTTTTTTTTCACAGTGTGAAATACATGCTATGATAGATATGTATATAATAGCAAAGCTCTGTTGTTGTAATATATCTGATTATATCGTTGTATTTTGCTATAATATCTTTATTGGTTTGTCAATATTATTCTTTAACAACTCATATTCAATGCTATAATAAATGAATATAACGTTTTTCTGCTATTATAAATATTTTAGCATAGCCATAATTATAATTTGCATTAAACAAGTCTGAATCCATATAACCATTAATAAAATATAAATCCTTCATTAAACAAGTCTGAATACATTCTAGCAACACATAATTCTGAAACCATTCTAGCAACAACATAAGTCTGAAACCAATCTAGCATAAGTCTAAATCTAAAACATCGTACATAGCATAAGTTCATATATAACCATAGTCTTAAAGTTAATAAAACTAGCTAGTTAGACTAGCTGGACCAAAGTTGCTTCACTCCTTGTAGAATAACTGGACCTAAGTTGCTTCACTCCCTACAAAGACAATGTTTTTCATCAGTTTTGTAATAACATATGGATACTCAACTCATAATCATCAATTTTGTAATAACATATGTATACTCAACTCATAATCATCAATTTCATCATTTACCTGACTTTATTCCAGTCAATAGACGACCACTTTATCAGTTGGCCAAGCAATAGATGAACGAAGTGCATCTCTCATATACTCGATCTCATCTGTTGTCCTCGAGACTGCCGCATCATCTACCTTCACTTTATCAATCCAAACTCTAACAGCATTAGGACCCAATGGAACACAGTGGACCTTCTGCATTGGGTCATTTGAATGCACACGTCCCTCAGCAACAATCCGCTTCTTTCTGTTAAGTTCCACCAGCTTACACTTCTGGTTTTCCTTTATAGACCCACCTGTCTTCTTTCGCTGGCATGTTTACAATATAAACCATTGAATACAGAGAGAACTCAATATAAGAAATTATCAGAAGATGTGTTGTTATTTACCGGAGATCTCCGAAGAAGGGACTGTGAAGCTAGCTCAGTTTCCATTGCATGAGATTTTGAACCCGTTAGAGACTTCTCCCCTGAATCTTGACCTGGTGCTGTAGAATTCTCGTTTGTTGCTGCTGCAGATTTTTGACATGTTGCTTGAAATGTATCAATATGGGACTTTTCACCTGTTTTTGTAGATTTTGGAGTTGCTGATACTGATTTATCTCTTGATGGATCAATTGATGCAACATTCTGAAGTGGAGATTTCTGACATGATCCATCTGTCGTGTTTTCAAATACAACTTTGAAGGCAGGCCATGCTACAAATGACAGCAAACAGTCCTCAAGGTATGACACTTTCATTGTAGGCCTCCATATGAATGTTTCGGACTGATGCAGCTCATCAACAAATACTTTAACAGTTTTTGGTCCGAGTGGAAGTCCATTCACTATTGCCTTTGGATCTTGTGTGTGCCAACATCCTTCAGCAACAACTACATCATCTGAAGATAAATCGAGTAGTTTGCATTTGTTCAATGAATTCTTCCTTGGGCCCTGTCAAACACATTATGAGAATAATCTGAGTATGTTAACTGATACTAATCAAGTCATGACCAAGTAACACAAGTAAACTACTATGACAATGATTTATAAACTTTACCAGAGGTGTACTATCATCTTGCTGGAGCTCCTGTTCTAGATTAACACATTTTGTCGCAGGCCAAGCAATCATATGACCAGCAGTTTCCTCAATTGTAGACATTTTAGTCGCAAGTCTCCAAAGAAATGCTGTTGGGACAGTAGCATTTTAAGATCTGTAGGGCCTAATCGACTCTCGTTCACCACATCATCTGGATCAGAAGAAATAATGCGTCCCTCAGCAACGTTTGCATCATCACCAGCCCAATCAATCAAGACACACTTAGGGTGTGATCCTTTGTTCACACTCTACAAAATGGTTAGTAGTATAAAACATGTCAGAAGCTAACTTTACAAAGGAAGCACGGATATATATAAATTACAACACTTACCCTTGCTGCTGAGTTTTCACCAACCTCAAGTTCTTGTCCGTGTAAAATATATTAAAAACTTGTGTGAATGAAAATATACTAATACAACAGTTAACCAAACAAATGAAAGTTGTTAGCTAACATGGTTCTTCATTTTGGCAATTTCATCTTGTAGCTCATGGACTTTTTGTTGGTGATGTATTTGCTTATCTTCCATTTCAGCAAAACACTTGTGATTCACGTGGAAAAAAGTTAATTTGGTTTTATTAATGCTTCTATCCATAGCCCTCATTCGACCAGGGTTATCAGGACCTAAAAGTTGTATAAGAGTATCTTGTGTTTCATTTGTTGTCCTTGATGGATTACGTGGATCAAAAGATCAGCTGCCTTTTCTGCAATCATAAATTACAGATTTAAATGGCAATATGTAACATCAAAACCAATAACCACATATCTACAACTGAGAATATAGAACTGGTGTCAAAATAACTCACAATCTTTTCGGCGGCATTCGTATTCACTGGTGTCCCATCCTTTTTGGTACGTGACTTCACCCACACCTTCAGCCTTGTCACTTCAGATGGGTCTGAGCTATCTGAAGGTTTATTTTGTGGGACTATTAGGGTTCCTAGGTCTACTCACTTTGGGAAGTATAGATCTCTTGTTGCTGAATTACAGATGCTAAAGCCATTCACTACGGATGCAAAGACACTTAAGGAGCGTAGGGAACAAGATCTTGTCTTTGGGTTGATGTTGACTCTTAATTCAAGCTACACGGATGTGATCCAACACATCTTGAGAGATGACAAGATCCCTACCTTAGAACAAGTGTGTGCAAAGATCCAAAGGGAGTATGGTTCGCAAGGTCTATTTGGTAGCAAAGGAGAGAGTCTTCCAACGGCTAACAAGGTCGGGATGGTGAAACAAGATGATAGAAAGACTTGGTTTTGTGATCATTGCAAGAAGAAGGGTCACCTCAAAGACAAGTGTTGGATCCTACACCCTCACTTGAAGCCGGACAAGTTCAAGAACTTCAAGCCGAGATCTAATGTAGCAAACACGAGTGATGGAGGACTACTTGATAATGAAGAGAGGGCCATTGTGCAATATGGACATCAAGAGAAGGCAATGCGCGCTAATGCTCAAGACAAGGGATGTACCACTTCTACCTCTCAAGCTCAAGAAACCATCACCATGAACAAGGCCGATCTTGAAGCTCTTCTTCAATCCATAGCATCCAAAATGCATCCCGGCGGTATCTCTCTCTTTACCTCTAACTCTCATGATTCAAATTCATTAGTGTTAGACTCCGGAGCTTCTCATCACATGATAAGTAATCCTAGGTTATTAGAGAACGTTAAACCGGCACTAGGGAATGTTAAGGTTGCAAATGGTCATAATGTTCCAATAGAAGGAATAGGTTGCATAAACTTGTTTAACAAGAAGTTAGTCTGACCAAAACTCTGAATCTTTCCTTCCCTCTCTCCCCCCTCGAGACGCACAACAATCATATCCAATCTGACAAAAACTCTTCCACTGTCATCCAGCTTTTTTTTTACTTTTTTCTTCTTTCTCATCCAATCCCATCCAGCTTTCTCTTACTTCTTTCATCATTCTTCTTCTTCTTCCCAAACGTTTATGACCTAAATTTCTCTCGATGGATTCTTCATCGAAAGCTCTTCTTTTTTTTGTCATTCTTTTTGTTGTTTTTTTCTATTTTGCTTTGCAAAAGTCACTGCGTTCTCGGAAGCTTTCAAACCGTTCTTCACCAGCTCCTCCACCATCTCCACTCTATAAACAATCCTCATCTCCAAGTTTCCCAGTTTCTTTAGAATCTCTTGAATCTCAAGACTCTCAAGTCTCTTTGGATTCGACGGGTTCTCTAAACTCTGACGATGACGACTCTCAATTTTCCGATTGTCTACTCGACTGGTAAGAGGATTTGTGCTCTTTTTCTTATATGAATATGAATATATTGCCTTTTAGGAAAAATTACATTATATAGTTTTCTTTTCATGATTTGTGCTCTTTATTTATGAGGTTGTGGAATTTAGGATTTTATCAATTTGTTGTACAAAAAAAGCTCTATTGATAGAGGTTGTGATATCATGTTCCTTTTACGTAGGGAGGATGATTACAACAAAGAAACTGAAGAGAAAAGTAAATTAGAAGAAAATTTTTCTTTTAACAAATTCCCAATGGTGTCTTCTCCTAGATCACCCATGATTGAGACCTCGACGTATACATATGAATCCCCCCTCTTTGATGGTCCAAAGCTTGTAAGCATGGTGAAATCCCCCGTCTTTAATGAAATCGAAGATCCTGACCCTCACCTTGTGTTATCCAGGTACCTTATAGCGATAAAACTTTCTCGTTTTTTTCTATAATACAATTTGTTATATCATGTTCCTTTTATGTAGGGAGGATGATTACAACAAAGAAATTGAAGAGAAAAGTAAATTAGAAGAAAATTTGTCTTCTATTAAATTCCCAATGATGTCTTCTCCTAGATCACCCATGATTGAGACCTCGACGCATACATATGAATCCCCCCTCTATGATAGTCCAAAGATTGTACTTTATCCAAGCATTGTGAAATCCAGGTACCTTATATCGATAAACCACAATCCTCTTGTGGAAGAGGACAACTACTAATGTGCTCGGCTGTAGGAAGCTCACAAAGCACATTGAATCAACCTTTGAAGACTTGAAGAAGTTGGATGAAAGCATTTACAAAGACACATGGAAGCAAGATGACTTGAATGTCCTTAGTGCTTTGCATTGTTCCCTTGAAACTTCAATCTTGGAAGGGTATTTGTATTGTGGAGATTCTAGTTGGAAGTCCCGTTATGTGATTATGTTGGTTACGTTAGAGTGGTTATTAAATTGGTTTGTACAATGAGTGATACTTACAAGGATTTGAAGTTGAAGTTCTCCGTGGTTCTAAACGGGAACAACTACCTCTTGTGGAAGAGGACAACTACTAATGTGCTCGGTGGTAGGAAGCTCACAAAGCACATTGAATCAACCTTTGAAGACTTGAAGAAGTTGGATGAAAGCATTGACAAAGACACATGGAAGCAAGATGACTTGAATGTCCTTAGTGCTTTGCATTGCTCCCTTGAAACTTCAATCTTAGAAGGGTATTCGTATTGTGAGACATCCAAGGAGCTTTGGGATACTCTCGCGAATGTGTTTGGTAATGAATCAAATTTGACTCGGATCTATGAGATTAAGAAGGCTCTAGGGGGATTAAGTCAAGAAGATAGCGACTTTAATGCTCACTTTGGGAAGTATAGATCTCTTGTTGCTGAATTAGAGATGCTAAGGCTATTCACTACGGATGCAAAGACACTTAAGGAGCATAGGGAACAAGATCTTGTCTTTTGGTTGATGTTGACTCTTAATTCAAGCTACACGGATGTGATCCAACACATCTTGAGAGATGACAAGATCCGTACCTTAGAACAAGTGTGTGCAAAGATCCAAAGGGAGTATGCTACGCAAGGTCTATTTGGTAGCAAAGGAAAGAGTCTTCCAACGGTTAACAAGGTCGGGATGGTGAAACAAGATGATAGAGAGACTCGGTTTTGTGATCATTGCAAGAAGAAGGGTTACCTCAAAGACAAGTGTTGGATCCTACACCCTCACTTGAAGCCGGACAAGTTCAAGAACTTCAAGCCGAGAGCTAATGTAGCAAACACGAGTGATGGAGGACTACTTGATAATGAAGAGAGGACCATTGTGCAATATGGACATCAAGAGAAGGCAATGCGAGCTACTGCTCAAGACAAGGGATGTACCACTTCTACCTCTCAAGCTCAAGAAACCATCACCATGAATAAGGTCGATCTTGAAGCTCTTCTTCAATCCATAGCATCCAAAATGCATACCGGCGGTATCTCTCTCTTTACCTCTAACTCTCATGATTCAAATTTATTAGTGTTAGACTCTGGAGCTTCTCATCACATGATAAGTAATCTTAGGTTATTAGAGAACGTTAAACCGGCACTAGGGAATGTTAAGGTTGCAAATGGGCATAATGTTCCAATAGAAGGAATAGGTTGCATAAACTTGTTTAACAAGAAGTCTAGTGCTATATTCACAACACGCAAAGAAGACAAAGAGGAATGCAGGAAGCGGCGATGGGCGATTTTGTGGGCGATTTGGGGGTTTGTGAGTCTGGGGGGCAGGATGTGATGATGGCTGAGATCGGTGGAAGAGGTCCACAACCGGGGGATCCACCGGATTCATCGAATCTCTGGGTGCGCAAGGTGACTGGTGGAAGCGTCGGGGGCAGGCCGATCCCGGAGAACGTGGTCAGAGATTAGTTTGTTAAACAAAGAGTGCACTTGAATTTTCCGAATGGGAAACATGGAGAGCCAGAGGTGACTATTGAGCGGGAGGTGTTGGATGCCATGAATGGTCTCTGGAAGCAGTGTATGATTGTTAAAGTTCTTGGTAGAAACGTTTTGCTTGTTGCACTGAATAGGAAGTTGAACGAGTTGTGGAAACCCAAAGGGACTATGTCTGTAGTGGATCTCCCTCTGCAGTTCTTTCTAGTGCGATTTGGGTTGGAGGAGGAGTACCTGGCGGCGTTGACCGGTGGCCCATGGAGAGCGTTTGGCAGTCATCTGATGGTGCAAGCGTGGTCCCCCGAGTTCAATCCACTAAGAGATGAGATAACCAGAAGTCCAGTTTGGGTCCGGATTTCTAATATCCCGTTTAATTTTTACCATCGATCGATCTTAATGGTGTTGGCAGAAGGATTAGGGAAGCCAATTAAGGTGGATTCAAATACTCAGAATTTTGAAAGTGCTCTTTTTGCACGGGTGTGTGTCGAAGTTAACCTCGTTGAACCGTTGAAAGGGACGATCTTGATTAATGGCGACATGTATTTTGTGGCTTATGAGGGTCTATCCCAAATTTGCTCGGGTTGTGGATTGTACGGGCACTTGATACATAATTGCCCTAAAGTGGTGAGGGAAAAAGCCAGAGATGGTCCATAAATGTCTCATCGGGAAGTTTTGCGGAGTACGCCGCGGTCGGAGGATGATTTTATGGTTGTTAGACGCTCGGGTAAGGGGTCGGACAAACAGGAGAAGAGATCGAGCACAGTGGCCAGTGGATCGGTATCAGATTTGGGAAGGAATCTGCGAGAAATCTCAGAGAATATTGTCGTATCAAACATATTTGGTGAGTTGGAGGAGGATATGGAAACTACTGAGTTAAGGGAAGTTAATATATTTGTGGCGGGAAATAAGGAGAACACGGATGCGAATAACTTAGTGAAGGAAAGGAGTGTTGCTCAAGGGAAAGGCGGCTTGTTTAAGAGTTTGACCAAAGACATTAACGGGCCGCGGGATGGGCCTAAGCATAGAAGGGCATTGGGAAATAGAACCAATGTGATAAATGGGCTGAAATCGAAACAGTTTGCTGCAAACAGGCCCACACGTGGTTTGGTGTTTGGTCCGGTTCGGGATATGAACGAATTATCGGTTTCGGGGAAACGACTTCGTGTGGAAAACAGAGTAGATGGTCGTTTAAGTGGAACTTATGTGGGTAGCTCTGTGGGAGATTCTTTGGGAGGGAAGGCGTTGCTGACAAGTAGTCAGGCAGATGAAAGGGAGATCGGTCGGTCCTTGGAGCTTGAGGTGCAGAGGAATCCGTCGGCGGGAGTGAAGAAGTTGACTCTTGCTTGACGGTTGTCCCTGGCGTTTCAGAGCTTTGTATTGATGTCTATGATGAATTGCTTATTATGGAACTGCCGGGGGGCTAATAAACCCGAATTTAGAAGAGCTATCTGTTATCTGTTAAAGAAGTTCACCACGGATGTCCTTGCAGTTTTTGAGACGCATGCAGGAGGAGTGAACGCGGATCGGATTTGTCGTGGCTTGGGTTTTGATAACTCTTTTAGAGTGGATGCAAACGGTCAAAGTGGAGGTGTCTGGTTATTGTGGCTATCGACTGTGGGTTCCGTAGTGATTGTTACCCATTCAGACCAATTTATCCATGCGAGCATTACAACCGGGACGGAAAAAACGAACTTGATTGTTGTGTATGCGGCACCATCATTCAGTCGAAGAAGTAACTTGTGGGGGCAGTTAAATACGGTCATCCAGGGTTTAACTGATCCTTTAGTTATTGGTGGAGATTTTAATACAATTCTCCGGTTGGATGAGAGAACGGGTGGTAATGGGAGGCTTTCACCGGATTCTCTAGCTTTTGGTGAATGGTGTAGTGATCTATCACTCATTGATATGGGATTTAAAGGGAAACGATTCACTTGGAGAAGAGGGAAAGAGGAGCGGACATGCATTGCGAAGAGGCTTGACAGAGTCTTGTGCTGTGCTCATGTGAGACTTAAATGGCAAGAAGCAACTGTTACCCACTTACCTTTCTTGTCCTCCGATCATGCCCCATTGTATGTTCAGTTGTGCTCTGAGAATAAAGGTGACCCGAGGAGAAGGTCGTTCCGGTTTGAGGCCGCATGGCTAAAACATGAAAGTTTTTAAGGATTTGCTTTCAAGTTCGTGGAATAATGCGGTCAGCACACCTGTAGCACTTGATCGGTTAAAGGTGAAGCTTAAAAAATGGAACAGGGAAGTTTTTGGTGAGGTCCAAAGACGGAAGGACGGTGTAATGTCGGAACTTAAGGTAGTTCAAGACGAGTTGGATTTGCGACAAACAGATACTCTATTACAGACCGAAGAGAAGCTTATAAAGGACCTAGATGAGATTCTTGCTCAAGAAGAATTGATTTGGTTTCAGAAATCGCGGGAGAAGTGGATCACTTTCGGTGATAGGAATACTCAATATTTTCATACTTCTACTATTATCAAAAGGAGGAGAAATCGCATTGAGAGCTTGCAGAACGATGGTGGGAAGTGGTTAACGAATGCGACAGAACTTGAGCAGCTAGCTGTTTCTTACTTTAAACGCCTCTACTCTATGACCGACGTTGATCCTGTGGTGGAGCCGTTACCGCAGTTGGGTTTTGTTAGGCTGTCTTGTGCTGATTTGGCGGAGTTGAACCGACCGTTTACTGCATCTGAGGTGGAGTGCTCAATACGCAGTATGGGGCAATTCAAGTCTCCCGGTCCGGATGGCTTTCATCCTGGGTTTTATCAGTATGGCTGGAATGTGGTTGGAAGCTCCGTGGTAAAATTTGTGCTAGATTTTTTTGCATCGAGCAGCCTACCGGGTAACACGAATGATGTTTTGTTGGTTTTGATTCCAAAGGTGGAGAAACCGGAGAGGATTACTCAGTTTCGTCCAATTAGTTTGTGTAATGTCTTGTTTAAGACGATTACAAAAACTATGGTAATGAGGCTTAAAAGGGTAATGCCTTTGTTGATACCAGCCCAAGCAAGTTTCATTCTGGGACGCTTGAGTACGGATAATATTTTGGTTGTCCAAGAAGCGGTCCATTCAATGAGACGGAAGAAGGGTCGAAAAGGTATGATGTTGTTAAAGCTTGATCTAGAGAAGGCATATGACCGTATTCGTTGGGATTTTTTGGAGGATACCCTTAGAGCTGCAATGCTACCGGATAAGTGGATTGGATGGATCATGCAATGTGTTATCGGTCCTACGATGAGTGTGTTGTGGAATGGTGAGAAAACGGAGCCGTTTACGCCGGCCCGGGGACTTCGTCAAGGGGATCTTTGTCTCCCTATCTGTTTGTTTTGTGTTTGGAGAGGCTGTGTCATCAGATTGAGCTAGCGGTTGCTTCTAAGCAGTGGAAGCCAATTAGTTTGTCACGCGGAGGTCCATAGCTGTCGCATATTTGCTTCGCAGACGACCTTATCCTGTTTGCTGAAGCGTCTGTAGACCAAGTGAGGGTCATTAGAAAGGTGCTGGAGAAGTTTTGTTTGGCATCAGGGCAGAAGGTGAGTTTGGAGAAGTCAAAGATTTTCTTTTCCAATAATGTTCATAGAGATGCTGCCAGGGTTATTAGCTAGGCGAGTGGTATACAAGTTACTAGAGATCTTGGAAAGTACTTGGGAATGCCCATCTTGCAGAAGAGAATCAATAAAGATACTTTTGGAGAGATTATTCAGAGAGTTAATTCCAAGCTTTCGGGTTGGAAAGGTCGATTTTTAAGCTTTACCGGGAGAGTTACTGAAACACCCTAACCCGGAAACTAAAAATTCACCGGAGAAAACATTCCGACGAGACTTCCGGCGAGAAATCAACTTAACAAAAACATACTTAAAAACATGCCAATACCATACTTAACACGTTCGTAAACATAATAAAGTCATAACATCAACATTAAGAGTACATTTACCTCATTATGTACCTTATAGAATCGGAGTCTCGGAATCGCTCCTGATCCATCCGAATCACCTTGCACACGATCCAACCTTCATGACTCCATTCTCATATTACCGAACATCATCTTGCTCGTTCACCGATGACCATCCCTTATTGTTTCTTAGTCACACAACCAACCATCCCCAAGTGACCGAGTAACAATAAGAGATGGGCTGGATGCTTGATCCGTCCAGCCGCGGACATTCTTCTCCGCCACTTGCTACGTTCGACCCTTGGTCGCCAATCATCCTTCTTTGCCCGTACAGTTCGATCAACCTTCGAGTAAACCACTCGTATCACCAGGGTATCGCATGATCCCATCGACATACTCGACTATCCGAACATACGCATCATCCGGTAGCTCATCTATCGATCTCTCTTGTCGATCTTCGGCCCCCGACGTGAAACCTTTCTCGATACAACACCTTTACCATCCGATCTCACTCGATCTCACTTAATCTCGCTCGATCTCACTCGATCTCACTTAATCTCGCTCGATCTCACTCGATGCTTCCCGATATGATCCACCGATCACTCGCATATCCTTGATAACACTGAATCTCTAACCATCTTTCTCGATGAACACTCGATCGTCGACCACGAATTCAGGATAACTCCTTCATGTCGACACTTAGACGATTTCTAACGTTTCTCTCTCGATCCATCTTCATTCCCCTTTGTTAATCTCGATCCGTTAACACGAATTCTCGATACCTTCCATAACACTTTCGATCAATACTCATTCTTTTCACTCTTTTCTCGATAGTTCTCTTGACGGCGCGCATAGCACACGGCAACGCATGAGAAACCCTAGCTCCCCCGATCATTCTTTTATACTGTCGAGTAAACAGCCGATCCTCCGATATTCTCTCGAGAATATTCGCATATCCCAACACTTAGTCGATAAACTCGACTTAAAATCCTTTGTTCGCACCAACACTCGCAGGCCACGAGTTTGGGCCGATAGAAAGCCCACGGACTAACAATTTATCGATAGCCACTCGACCAATTCTGTCCGGACATCGATAGCTTCCGACAACATCCGATAAAACCGCATTTAAGATAATCTTCCGACAAAACATGTCCGAAAGATCACTATTGTCCGAACCAACCGAACAATACATCGATCCTCACCGAACATTCGGATTTCCATCAGCTAATACCGATCCTTATCGATAAACCTTCGATCACATCTAACATGTCCTCGATCATTGACAAATCCTTCGATAAACTTACATATATACTCGACAATAGGCTTCCGGATACCATCCAAGAAAAGTCGGAGATGGGCGTTACAGTTACCCTCACAAAGGCCATGGTATCTTCTCTCCCGGTTTATTCTATGAGTACAATTAGTCTTCCATCATCGACGCTGGAGACTTTAGACAGGATTTCTCGGTCCTTTCTTTGGGGAAGCACGGCTGAGAAGCGGAGTCCGCACTTGATTGCTTGGGACCGAGTGTGTGTACCTAAGAAGGCTGGTGGGTTGGGTATTCGCTCTGCAAAGAATATGAACAAGGCTAATATAGCCAAGGTTGGTTGGCGGTTGCTTAATGATAAGTGTAGGTCGTGTTTGAGTCTTAGGGCCGTGGTTGTGGATACGGTTGCTGGTTCTTCTGATCGGATTTCTTGGGGTGATACCTCTGATGGTGAATTTACGGTTAGGTCGGCCTACTCCCTTTTAATACAAGATGAAGCTCCTGGACCTTCAATGGATAAGTACTTCGACCGTGTTTGGAAAGTAGTATGAACGAGTCAGATGTTTCCTTTGGCTTGTTGCTCATCGAGTGATTATGACGGATGCTGAGAGACTTTGACGCCACCTTATAGATACGGGGTTATGTAAAATCTGTAAAAGCGGAGATGAGACGATTTTACATGTGCTTAGAGATTGTCGGCAATGTCGGGCGTATGGCGCTGCCTTATTCCAGCGAGGAAGGTCCGGTCTTTTTTTGATAAATCTCTTTTCAAATGGATGTACTCAAACTTAGGAGATGAGGCGGAGTTAGATGGTTGTCCGTGGGCCACAAGATTTGCTAAGGCTGTTTGGTGGGGGTGGAAATGGCGGTGTGGGACTATCTTTGATACCAATGGTTCGTGTAGGGATCGAGTGAGGTTCCTTAAAAACTTGGCTGGTGAAGTTTAGGCTGCTCATTTGAAACTTAGAAGCACTATCCCATAAACTGAAAGGGAAGAGAGATTGGTTAAGTGGCTCCCCCCGGAGAAACATGGATTAAACTCAACACAGACGGAGCATCTCGTGGTAACCCCGGCTTAGCAACAGCAGGTGGTATTCTTAGGGATAGGTACGGTAACTGGAAAGGGGGTTTTGCATTGAACATCGGTATTTGTTCGGCTCCAATGGCAGAGTTATGGGGAGTTTATTATGGGCTGGTTATAGCTTGGGAGAGGGGTTTTACGCGGCTTGAGCTGGAAATAGACTCGGAAATGGTGGTTGGTTTTTTGCGGACAGGGGTTAAGGATTCTCATCCCTTGTCCTTCCTAATACGTTTGTGCTATGGCTTCTTATTGAAGGACTAGATAGTCCGAATTTCTCATGTGTATAGGGAAGCTAATCGTCTTGCCGATGGTTTAGTTAACTATGCATTTTCTCTACCGTTAGGGTTTTTTCCTTTGGATACTCGACCGGAGTTCGTTAATCAGATTGTTTTCGAAGATATCAGCGGAGTTGGAAGGGCTCGGCATTTTCGTTTATAATTTTTGTTCTTTGTTTTTAAGGGAGGCTAGCCTCCCTTTCCCTCACCAAAAAAAAAAGAAGTCTAGTGCTTTCTATATGCCTAAGTTCACTTCTAACCTGCTCTCGGTCAAGGAAACAACTATATTTAGTCCTAATGATGTTAAGTTGCAGGATATTGAGAGCAAGTTAGAAGTTAGAAGTGAACTTAGGCATATAGAAAGCACCAGACTTCTTGTTAAACAAGTTTATGCAACCTATTCCTTCTATTGTAACATTATGACCATTTGCAACCTTAACATTCCCTAGTGCCGGTTTAACGTTCTCTAATAACCTAGGATTACTTATCATATGATGAGAAGCTCCGGAGTCGTACACTAATGAATTTGAATCATGAGAGTTAGAGGTAAAGAGAGAGATACCGCCTGGATGCATTTTGGATGCTATGGATTGAAGAAGAGCTTCAAGATCGGCCTTGTTCATGGTGATGGTTTCTTGAGCTTGAGAGGTAGAAGTGGTACATCCCTTGTCTTGAGCAGTAGCTCGCATTGCCTTCTCTTGATGTCCATATTGCACAATGGCCCTCTCTTCATTATCAGGTAGTCCTCCATCACTCGTGTTTGCTACATTAGCTCTCGGCTTGAAGTTCTTGAACTTGTCCGGCTTCAAGTAAGGGTGTAGGATCCAACACTTGTCTTTGAGGTGACCCTTCTTCTTGCAATGATCACAAAACCAAGTCTTTCTATCATCTTGTTTCACCATCCCGACTTTGTTAGCCGTTGGAAGACTCTCTCCTTTGCTACCCAATAGACCTTGCGACCATAATACCCTTTGGATCTTTGCACACACTTGTTCTAAGGTAGGGATCTTATCATCTCTCAAGATGTGTTGGATCACATCCGTGTAGCTTGAATTAAGAGTCAACATCAACCCAAAGACAAGATCTTGTTCCCTACGCTCCTTAAGTGTCTTTGCATCCGTAGTGAATGGCCTTAGCATCTTTAATTCAGCAACAAGAGATCTATACTTCCCAATGTGAGCATTAAAGTCGCTATCTTCTTGACTTAATCCTCCTAGAGCCTTCTTAATCTCATAGATCCGAGTCAAATTTGATTCATTACCAAACACATTCGCGAGAGTATCCCAATACCAATACCCTTCTAAGATTGAAGTTTCAAGGGAGCAATGCAAAGCACTAAGGACATTCAAGTCATCTTGCTTTCATGTGTCTTTATCAATGCTTTCATCCAACTTCTTCAAGTCTTCAAAGGTTGATTCAATGTGCTTTGTGATCTTCATACCGCCGAGCACATTAGTAGTTGTCCTCTTCCACAAGAAGATTGTGGTTTATCGATATAAGATACCTGGATTTCACAATGCTTGGATAAAGTACAATCTTTGGACCATCATAGAGGGGGGATTCATATGTATGCGTCGAGGTCTCAATCATGGGTGATCTAGGAGAAGACACCATTGGGAATTTATTAGAAGACAAATTTTCTTCTAATTTACTTTTCTCTTCAATTTCTTTGTTGTAATCATCCTCCCTACGTAAAAGGAAAATGATATCACAAATAGTATTATAGAAAAAACGAGAAAGTTTTATCGATATAAGGTACCTGGATAACACAAGGTGAGGGTCAGGATCTTCGATTTCATTAAAGGCGGGGGATTTCACCATGCTTACAAGCTTTGGACCATCATAGAGGGGGGGATTCATATGTATACGTCGAGGTCTCAATCATGGTGATTTAGGAGAAGACATCATTGAGAATTTATTAGAAGAAATTTTTTTTTTCTTTTACAATGTTAATCATCTATTCGTTTATATGTTGTCTACGAATTAGAGCTAGTTGTATTGCTTTTGTTGTCACTTACATAATGTCACTCTGACTAGTAAGAGATTCTATTCCTTTTTGAAACCAATATTTAGCTTTTCTTAGTGTTATTCTAATGATTGGTATTTTGATGATTCTGCCATTCTTAGTATCATCACGCTTTTCTTTGCATCATTAGTGTATCTCTTTTGCTTCCCCAGTCAATTGTGTTTGTTCTCAATTGCCTGATCATATTTGATTTTTTTTTGTCAAATCTTATTTTGAGCTGCTACTGCTTTGGTTTTGTTTGTAGATGTGTGAACTTAGTGACAGAAGCATTCACTTTCACCAATGAACTTGTTTTCATAAGCTTTCACTTCAATCCTAACAAAGCCTTTAAGTTGAATTTAAATTCGCTGTGACTGATGTAAAAGTTTTAATTTCTCTGTGGCGATGTTGTGTATTGATGATTCACTGAATAACTCTGTGGCGATGTTGTGTATTGATGATTCTCTGAATAACTCTGGCTAGATTCCTATTCAAACTATGATTTTTATAGACTATGTTGTGTATTGATGATTTTGGCAGGTGCATAATGTCTGAACACAATCGAATCACTCAGTCTATGATTACATTGCCTCGCACTAAATACGGGGAAGAAGATTGCAAGATATGGGGATCAATGAACAATCATTCAAGATTTAGTTACTTGAAGACTGTTAAAGAAATCCTCTCTGACTTGTTATTCAGTAGGCTGAAAACTACTTTTCTTGGCCCGATCATCAAAGCGGGTTTAAGAAAAGCAGGTGGTAATCAAAATGGTGATGGCTTGGGTTTTTCTGGGCAGCTGGTTCACTTTCTGGTAGTAGAACATATTGTGTCGTCAAGGGAAGACGAGATTTGGTTTTGCATCAACAACAAGCCGATGAGATTCTCATTGAAAGAGTTTCATCTTGTCACTGGCTTACCATGCTGGATAAAAGAACATGAAGTCCCAGTAGATTTTGAGTGTAACTGGCCTTCATTGTTGCCTGGCAAACGCTACATGGTGGATGATTTGATAGCACAATTGAAGTGCTTGGGTGAGGATGATGAGGAAAGCAAGCTACGGCTTGCTATGTTGATTGTTATTTTGGCCATCTTCATGATGCCATATGGCATTACAAAGTACAAGATTCCGGAAAAGTATTTGGCCATTGCGAAAAAGAATATCTATGCGTATCCCTGGGGAAAAGACTCATTTGACATGCTGGTGTTGTCGGTAAAATCCATTACCAATCTTAAGAAAATTGAACTTAAAGGGTTTCCCATGGCATTGCAGCTATGGATGTTGGCATCTGTGTCAGAATTAGAAGAGGCTTATTAAAGCATCCGTGTCCGGGTATTCTAGTCGAGCTTGTGATCGAGGATTGAGATCAATGCTCGAAGGATTATCGAAGGAAAAGCTAAGGATCGAAGGTTTATCGATGGAGATCGATATTCATCGATGGAATGCGAGTGTACCGAGAAATTCTGTGATAAATGATGAATTTATCGAGTGTTCCGTATTTTTCGGAGTAAGCTGACGGTTACTTGGTCCGAGCGTGATTTTCGGACAAGTGTGGTCGGTAGCCGACAGGTCTGGTCGAGAATCCGACAGTGATGGTCGAGCAGTTATCGATGTCTGAGATGATGCGTGTGAATTGTTCGAGAGAAGTGGCGGGAACGGTTACTTTCTTGAGAAAACACGCGGATCTGAGTTTAAGTGGCAGTTACTTGACGGTTTCTAGTAGAATAATCGAATAAAAAGGAAGTTACTCGATATTCTTTGTCACTGATGTTATGTCTGCGAGAGAGTTTCGAGAGAAGGGAAAAACGAGTAGAGTTCTTCGAGAAAGTGGAGAGATGGTGAATGTGGTCGAGATTTGAGTGTTGGAAACACGATCGGTTGAATATCGGTGAATTCCGATGGTGTTATGTCGAATATGAGTGGTTATCGTCGAGGATGAAGATTCGTCGATGATCCTTATCAATAAACGAGCAGTTTGTCGAGAATATGGTTTCTGGGATCGACTAGGGTCGATAGAAGTTCACGTATGATGAAAGATCTAAGTTTCATCGAGAGTATGAGTAGTTAACATCGATAAACAGAGGGAGTATCGAGTTCTGAGAGAAATCTGTTGAGATCGGTCAGTTCTGTCTAGCGGTTACTGGGTTCTGTCGTTGTACTCGAGATCGACTGGCGGTTATCGAGATCGAGTAGAGCTGGTCGAGATTCTGGATTGATCGGCCAGTTTCTGTCGAGAAAGCTGTTCGGGGGTCGATTGTCTTAACGATGACTGTCGAGAGTTTGGTTCCGAGAACGAGATAGAAGTGTTGAAGTACGTATCTGTGTATGGATCGGGATAATGAGTTATTACCGAGATTTTTGTCGGATGTGGATTCATGATCGAGAGTTCGCGGTTCGATGATCGAAGATGATCATGTCCGGATGTTCCGTTGGTCGAGGAGGGTCGATCATGTGTGTCTGTTGATCGAGTGTTCGCGGTTCGATGATCGAAGATGATCATGTCCGGATGTTCTGTTGGTCGAGGAGGGTCGATCATGTGTGTCTGTTGATCGAGAGATCAAAGGTTTTGATCGGAGTGGTGTTGATCTGATTATGTGTTCTGTAAGTATCTTCGGTGTGATGTTGATTCCGGACATCTTCTTTGTACTTAGTCATGTGGGGATGGTTGGCTGAGTGACTATGTACCGAGAGAGATGTTGGATGACTCATCGATGGCCGAGTGGTTATGGAAGCTGTTTCGGAAGCTGGAGAATTGGAGTATCGAGAAGACTCGTGTATTCGTGTGCATTGGTCGGACAAGTGGCCAAGGTACGATTAAGTTAAGCTTAATTATGTCTGTTGTTGATTTTAATCCGCTGCGTAGGTTGTTCTAGTTAAGTTGTTAGCTGGAATCGGTCTGTTTTGAGAAGTTTTGTGGAAGTTGAATCGTCGTCGGAAGTTTATCATAATTTTAGTCTCCGGCGAGGTGGTATTTCTGTGTGTTCTGTGGTCGGAGTTCTAGTAGCGAGGACGGGGTATTATAAATTGGTATCAGAGCGTAGTCGGTTCTAGGACAGAGTCTTGTATGGAAGTTGGCTTGTCTAGTTCGATTAGACGCGGTTAATGCTATGGAAAAGCATTGGTGGTCTGATTAAAATACTTGATCGGGGAAGTGATCGAGTAAGAAGTGGTACGGTTAAGGATTTCTGAGTTGGGATGTGTCTTGTTAGTGAACGGAATTCACTAAGCCGGAGTGATCGGGTATCACTAAGTTATTAACTTGATCAATTCATCGGAAATGTTTGATCGAAGTCGGTTGGAAATGGCTAAGTATGGTTGCTAAGTCATCTGATCTGAAATCTGGTTTGCATGGGGAAGTTGTTTAGTAAGTATCAAGACTTAAGGGAGTTACCGAGCAAAGTTTAAGGTTGAAGCTAAGCCGGTTCTGGAAAGTATCTTGGGAAAAGATCACTAGTAGTGATGGATCACGCTAGTCTTGGAAAGACTTCTGAGCGATGAACCACTATGAAAGAGTTGTTGCGAAATAACTTGTAAGAAGTTAAGTTGGGAACTTACTTCATCAGAAGGAATCTGTTTTGAGCAGAAGTATTCGTGAAAGAATGGATAAGGCAACAGATTGCCGGAAGTTGTCTGGTGAAATGTTTAGAAGTCGATCTAGTTTGCTTAAGTGTTCTGAGCAAGCTTTAAGGTTCTCGGCAATGGACTGTCGGGATTGGTGGAATTTGGGAAGAATGTGTAGACGGAAAATCTAACATTCTAAAGTTGTAATGGACGAGTAGGTCCGAGAAAGGAAATGGAGATTTCTGAAGTATTTTGATTAAGGCAAAAGAGTTGTCGGAACATGAAGTGGGGGAGACTTCACAAGAATCTGTTGGTCGAGTGTGTAGATAGCAATCTTACATTGTCGGATGATCTGGATTGAGACTGAATGGATGGTTGCTAAAAGTTCTGGGAGAATCGGGTCCGAGAGAAGGATCCGGATTAACCTAAGGATGAATGACTAGGGAAGTCATACCAATAATGTCAAGTAATCGGTAGTCAGTGTATCGAACTTCAGCGGGATTGATGGTGTGTTGATGGGAGTTTGAGGCCGCTTCTGTGGCGATGTTAGGAACCATGTGGGTTTGCTAAATCGTTTTCTGTTATGTCGCTTTGCCAAGGTGATTGATTCATTTTACTTAGGAGTCAGAATTGGACAATACGCTTGGAAGCATTGGTGCTTGCTAAGGTATGTCTCGTTTTGAGTTGCCTAGTAACTTTGGATAATCATGCTCGGCGAGTTCTGTGATCGCGTACTTGGGAATTCGTTGAGTTCACCAAGACGATCTGGTTTGGCCAATATGAACTGCCCATATCATCAACCATAATACGCTCGAAGTGATGGTTATGAATCTGATGCATCGTCTACGGAAACTTTGAGAGTTTGCCGAGACATGTATGTTTCATCGTCGGTGAGAACATAGATTGTTCGCCGAGATGTGTCTGTTATGTGTTAATGGAAACATGAAGTGTTTGCCGAGATCTGTCTGTTGTGTTGTATGCGGGAACTTGAAGAGTTCGCCGAAATGTGTTTGTTGTGTTGGCTAAGGAAACTGGGAAAGTTTGCCGAGGCATGTCCGTTATATTGGTTTCGGGTAATTCGCGAGATTGCCAATCCATGTCTGATGTTTGTCTGTGAGGACTTCGAGAGTCTGTCGAGATTTGCCTGTCCGGTGGGAACGGGTGGTGTTCGCCACTGGAATTTTGTTAGCAAGACTTTGGGAATGAGTGAGTTCGCCAAAGCTTGTGTGTGAAAGTTTTGTGAGGAATCGTTCTACCAAGGTTTCTGTTCATCGTTGGTAGAAACTTGTTGTCAATGTCTGTTGGATTGTTATATACTGTGGGGACCGAGAGCGTTCGCCAAGGTATGACTGATGTTCCGATTTGGTGTTTAGAAGAATCCGGGAAAAATTCTGTAAAGTCCGTGGGAATAAAGATGATTCCAGGAAAAATCTGTATATGTCAAGGGAGTAGTGGAGGTACTCGGAAGTTCTGGAAGTTTCTGATGAAACTATAACTTGGTGGAAACCGAGATAATAGTTATTTTTCCGAGCAATTGGAGATGATCCAGTTTTGTGGTTGGATAAGTTATGTTAAACATTCGTACTTAAGAAATAGTTGAGGTGAAACGGGTGAGATGCTTCGAGACTTTATGTGTCTAAGGCATGATCGTGAACCAATAGACTCTTTGGAGAGTATAATGGCTTAACTAACTAGGAAAAAGGAAATTCCAAGTGTGGTGAATCGGTATTCGACCATGGTCTAGTTGGAACAAGATATATGTTTCTGAGTTAGTGTTCAGAATGTCTGTGTTTGGGCATTGAAAGTGTCGTGCATAAGTATTATTGAGGAGTGATGGTCGGCCAGAGAGTAGTTGGGGTTTTTCTGTTATATGTTCGGGTAGGACAAAACTGATGTTAAGATCAATTCTTTAGGGAGATTGTAATAGGAAAAGGTGTTCTTGGTAGAAGCGACTAAGGCCAAACTTGTGAGTTGAGTTGTGAAGAATTGAGGTAAGTCGGAAAAGCTATTGGAATGAAGTATCATTGCCAATGCTTGGTTGATTACCGAGATTTCTGCTCATAAGGGATTCTGAATACGGTTTAAGGATTGGAATGAGATTCCAATAACCACCGAATTCGAGGACGAATTCATTCTAAGTGGGGGAGAATTGTAGCATCCGTGTCTAGGTATTCTAGTCGAGCTTGTGATCGAGGATTGAGATCAATGCTCGAAGGATTATCAAGGAAAAGCTATGGATCGAAGGTTTATCGATAGAGATCGATGGAATGCGAGTGTACCGAGAAATTCTGTGATAAATGATGAATTTATCGAGTGTTCCGTATTTTTCGGAGTAACCTGACGGTTACTTGGTCCGAGCGGGATTTTTGGACAAGTGTGGTCGGTAGCCGACAAGTCTGGTCGAGAATCCGATAGTGATGCTCGAGCAGTTATCGATGTCTGAGATGATGCGTGTGAATTGTTCGAGAGAAGTGGCGGGAACGGTTACTTTTGTCGAGAAAACACGCGGATCTGTGTTAAGTGGCAGTTACTTGACGGTTTCTGGGAGAAGAATCGAATAAAAAGGGAAGTTACTCGATATTCTTCGTCACTGATGTTATGTCTGCGAGAGAGTTTCGAGAGAAGGGAAAAACGAGTAGAGTTCTTCGAGAAAGTGGAGAGATGGTGAATGTGGTCGAGATTTGAGTGTTGGAAACACGATCGGTTGAATATCGGTGAATTCCGATGGTGTTATGTCGAATATGAGTGGTTATCGTCGAGGATGAAGATTCGTCGATGATCCTTATCAATAAACGAGCAGTTTATCGAGAATATGGTTTCTGGGATCGACTAGGGTCGATAGAAGTTCACGTATGATGAAAGATCTAAGTTTCATCGAGAGTATGAGTAGTTAACGTCGATAAACAGAGGGAGTATCGAGTTCTGAGAGAAATCTGTTGAGATCGGTCAGTTCTGTCTAGCGGTTACTGGGTTCTGTCGTTGTACTCGAGATCGACTGGCGGTTATCGAGATCGAGTAGAGCTGGTCGAGATTCTGGGTTGATCGGCTAGTTTCTGTCGAGAAAGCTGTTCGGAGATCGATTGTCTTAACGATGACTGTCGAGAGTTTGGTTCCGAGAGCGAGATAGAAGTGTTGAAGTACGTATCTGTGTATGGATCGGGATAATGAGTTATTACCGAGAGTTCTGTCGGGTGTGGATTCATGATCGAGAGTTCGCGGTTCGATGATCGAAGATGATCATGTCCGGATGTTCCGTTGGTCGAGGAGGGTCGATCATGTGTGTCTGTTGATCGAGTGTTCGCGGTTCGATGATCGAAGATGATCATGTCCGGATGTTCTGTTGGTCGAGGAGGGTCGATCATGTGTGTCTGTTGATCGAGAGATCAAAGGTTCTGATCGGAGTGGTGTTGATCTGATTAAGTGTTCTGTAAGTATGTTCGGTGTGATGTTGATTCCGGACATCTCTCTTTGTACTTAGTCATGTGGGGATGGTTGGCTGAGTGACTATGTACCGAGAGAGATGTTAGATGACTCATCGATGGCCGAGTGGTTATGGAAGCTGTTTCGAAAGCTGGAGAATTGGAGTATCGAGAAGACTCGTGTATTCGTGTGCATTGGTCGGACGAGTGGTTCGATAAGTGGCCAAGGTACGATTAAGTTAAGCTTAATTATGTCTGTTGTTGATTTTAATCCGCTGCGTAGGTTGTTCTAGTAAGTTGTTAGCTGGAATCGGTTTGTTTTGAGAAGTTTTGTGGAAGTTGAATCGTCGTCGGAAGTTTATCGGAATTTTAGTCTCCGGCGAGGTGGTATTTCTGTGTGTTCTGTGGTCGGAGTTCTAGTAGCGAGGACGGGGTATTATACTTATGCTCGGTCCGGTAATGAATCAGATCATTTTCCTGTTTGTGCGAGGTATTTATCTACTGTTCAGCCTACTTATGATCAAATCAGGAGTAAGGAAACATTAATACTACATGAAACATTAATACTACTTGAAACTGGTTTGGAGAGGCAGCGCTCCCCCACTTGGATCAGTCGTACCAAAGTTCCCCCATCGTCTCCCATGCTATGTTCCCGAGGGTTGTGCCATCTAGGCTGCCCTGAGATAGTTGCCGTCTATGACTCCCACATATCCTTTTGAAGCATTTCCTCCAACCCAATGGTCTCCTGTTTGTTCTTTCATAGAATAGATGAACATACCGTCATTCTATTTTATAGAATAGATGAGCATTAGAGAAACTGCTCCACGTGCCTACTCTCCACCCACTACGGTGTTGACCCCTTAGAGGGATTGGTTTCGGAATTTTGGTTGCCTCCCGTGAATTGTGTCGACCCAAACACCGCTCCCTTCATCCCCTAGCCCATTCTTTATTTGGTTTGGAGAGACAGCGCTCCCCCACTTGGATCAGTCGTACCAAAGTTCCCCCATCGTTTCCCATGCTATGTCCCGAGGGTTGTGCCATCTAGGCCGCCCTGAGACAGTTGCCGTCTACGACTCCCACATATCCTTTTGAAGCATTTCCTCCAACCCAATGGTCTCCTATTCGTTCTTTCATAGAATAGATGAACATACCGCCATTGTATTTTATAGAATAGATGAGCATTAGAGAAACTGCTCCACGTGCCTACTTTCCACCCACTACGGTGTTGACCCCTTATTGGGATTGGTTTCGGAATTTTGGTTGTCTCCCATGAATTGTGTCGATCCAAACACCGCTCCCTTCATCCCCTAGCCCGTTCTTTATCTGGTTTGGAGAGACAACGCTCCCCCACTTGGATCAGTCGTACCAAAGTTCCCCCATCGTCTCCCATGCTATGTTCCCGAGGGTTGTGTCATCTAGGCCGCCCTGAGTCAGTTGCCGTCTACGACTCCCACATATCCTTTTGAAGCATTTCCTCCAACCCAATGGTCTCCTGTTCGTTCTTTCCTTAGAAGAAGGGGCCGACTCTTTATCCGAAGAGGATCCCCTAATGCTTTCCTAGTTACACCATATCCTATTAAGAAAATTTTTAAAAATTCAAATCTGTGTATTGTTCCAAGGTGATCTAATTAACCGATCTTTCTTCTGACTTCGCATATAGGTGCGCTCAAGTTTTCCGTCGCTCTACCTTTGTTAGAGAGAGTCTTTTCCATTTCCATTTCCATTCCCAGCACCGTTCCAATATAGAATAGACTGGCATTATTTATTTTATATTTTTGCAATAAATCAGATAGAATAGCAAATAATAGAATATAGAATAAACCGTCATGTCGGTCTATTCTATATTCTGTAAAATATATAATAGATGAATAATGACAGTCTATTTTATTCTATGCTATTCTATATAGAATACATCTTTCTGAAGGGTTCAGAATTGATTGATCAAAACAAGGACACATCAAAACCGATCAAAACATACTCGCAAGGGTTTGCAAACAACTTCCGAAAATTTTGTACATTTTTACGTTATTACTGAAAAACTTTGTAGAAAATTTCAAAAATGACGTTATATTCATCTATTCTATATCTTATAGATTAGAGTTTGATATGTGTCATCAATGTCAACTGAACAATAACGGGAGGGTTGTGCGGTGTCAGAATTGCAAGAGGAAGCTTTATTGCGTCTCATGCTTAAATGATTGGTATCTTTTACCAGAAGATTTACCTTAGAAGTTAATGCTTTAGGATCAAGACTAATACTTTAGCAATGTACCCCCTCCTAGGAGAAGAAGACATTGCCAAGAAATGCCCGTTCTGCCGGAATACTTGCAATTGCATACTATGCTTTCGTCTCAGTACCACTGTGAAAGTGAGTTTTCTCGTATCTACCGTAACTTCCTTGGTTATTATTTCTAAAAAGAAAAAGGAAGTAGTTGAGCTCTTTCACATGATGCCTGCTCCAAAACTGTGTAGGTAATAAATTCAGAGCTCAAGTTCAGCAAGGATGAATCAATTCAATACTCTAAGTATATTGTGCAGAGGCTTTTCCCACTTCTGAAGGAAATAGATGTTTAACAAATTGCCGAGAAGAAAATTGAGGCAAAGATATCAGGTACAATCATGCTTTTAGCTGTTTTTCTGTAGTCCGTTTCACTTTTTTGGCCACTCTCCTGCTATTACGTTTTAACCCATGTATATGAATGTTGTTGTCGAATATACCTGGATTTATTCGGAACAAAATTTCAGAGTCAATGTAAGCGTTTTTTAAACTGTGAAGTTGGAAGCTGATAATTTATATATTTTCACAGGAGTGGAGTTTGAAGAGGTGAAGCCCCAAGAAACTGATTCTCACCGTGATTCAAGACTAATGTGGTAAATCGTCCAGACGCTTTTGGTCTCTATAAATATGACTAGCTCTGGTGTTATTATGCTGTTAAATCTTTCTTGATTCAACTCTTTTGGGCTTACAGCGATATATACAAAACTTTGATCTTTTATCTTTATAGAAGTTGCTCGAGTTGTCGTTTTGACATATGCCTTTCTTGTTGCCTTGAGATCCGAAAAGGAAAGATTTTTGAGATATGCCGTTCTAGTCACCTTGAGATCCGAAAAGGAAAGCAGGAGGAAAAGTGTTGTATTTGTGAAGACAGTATTCAGGACCCATCTATGTGTAAAGAAAATGAAGCTGGAATCATTAGCTGCCATTTTCCTGCTGGGCATTTAGAGTTGACATGCTTACTTCCTCACATTTGGGTATCTTATCTGGTAAAAAAAGTAGAAGAAATTGCTGAAGCCAGTAAGCTTTTGGAATTACCTGGAATGATTATGGATCAATGCCCTTGTTATAAATTTACAGGTCATATTGACATGGACAACAACAAATTGTTAAAGGCTGCTTGTCGAGACGATTTAGAAGACATTTATCTATATTTTCCAACTGTTAAGGATTTTCAAGACCTGAAGCATTTTCAGCATCATTGGGTAAAAGGTGAGCCTGTGGTTGTAAAGAATATGCTTGAGGCTACAGGTAGTTCACTCTGGGAACCAATGGTAATGTATCATGCCTACCGTCAGATAAGAAGAACCAATCATGAAACACTTGTAAAAGTTAATACTAGTGAGTGTCTGGACTCATGTGAGGTCAGTTTCCTCTTCGATAAATTGTATGTCTTGTGTCTATGATTTGATAGTTAAAATTAAATATTATAGATAGACTTCAACTGGAATAGAAATTGTGAACACCTTAATCGGCTACAAAATGGCTCATTTGTTTTCCTTCAGATTAACAACTGCTAACAATGTTCTTCTTCATCTAATAAATTTTAATGGATGCAGGTATCGGTCTATCTCCATGAGTTCTTTACCGGTTATATAGAGGCCCGTTTTTCTTCCACCGGTTGGCAAAAAATTCTGAAACTGAAAGATTGGCCTCCTTTTAATACCTTCCAAGTAGCTTGCCACGTCACTATGAGGATTTCTTAAGAAGTTTGCCTTTGAAGCAGTACACTCACCCTCGTAATGGACCTTTGAATCTTGTTGTCAAATTGCCTCCCCACTGCCTGAAGCCAGACATGGGGCTAAAGACTTACATTGCTTATGGATATGCAGAAGAACTTAGTCGTGGAAATTCTGTCACCAAAATCCATTGCGACATGGCTGATGCGGTTATATGTATACGTCGAGGTCTCAATCATGGGTGATCTATGAGAAGACATCATTGGGAATTTATTAGAAGAAAAATTTCTTCTAATTTACTTTTCTCTTCAATTTCTTTGTTGTAATCATCCTCCCTACGTAAAAGGAACATGATATCACAACCTCTATCAATAGAGCTTTTTTTGCACAACAAATTAAAAAAACCCTAAATTCCACAACCTCATAAATAAAGAGCACAAATCATGAAAACAAAACTTATGGATATGCGGAAGAACTTAGTCGTGGAGATTCTGTCACCAAACTCCATTGCGACATTTCTGATGCGGTTAGTAGTTGGAATTTTCCTTATTCTGATTTATGAAAATTATGTATCTGCGGGATCTCTAAAGCTCTCTTTTATAAAGACTGTTTTCATTCTTTCTTGATTGGCTGGAGAAATAAAGGCCAGCTGGCATTGTATATTTTATTAATCTCAGTTTCTTTTTATCTTAGCATTTTCAAAATTGTAATTGCTACATTTGTAAATTAGGTGAATGTGCTGATGAACGTATGTGAAGTTCCCGTTAGTAAGGTAAAAAAATCTGCAATCGCAAAAATGAAAAGGAGGAACGCTAAAGAAGATATGGCGGAGCTGTTTATCTCAGTAGCTAACTACATGAAAGAGATGAAAGTTCTTGAAAAGAATAGTGAAGAAGAAGTCAAAAATTGTAAATCTGATGAAGGAGCTCTTTGGGACATTTTCCGTAGAAAAGATGTTCCAAAATTAAAAGAGTACCTAAAGCGACATTATAGAGAATTCAGACATTTGTTCTGTCACCCAGTGTCTACGGTATACTTCACACTTTTCTTCGCACGCCCAATGGGATCAGTGGTTACGTTGAAATATGTAGTGCATATTTGCTACTCTCTCTTCAGTTTTGTGGATATATTCATCCATATCCTTCTTTGTAGGTTGATCATCCAATACATGACCAAATGTTCAATTTGACGCGATATCATAAAAGGAAGCTGAAAGAAGAATATGGTATGCTGGGTTTTATTGATAATAACCAATTGCATTTCCTTGTCTCCGCATTATCTTTAGTAGGGGATATATTGTGTAGGAAGAATATGGTATGTAGGGTTTTATGGATGATAACCAATTACATTTTCCTTGTCTCCGCATTATCTTTAGCAGTTTTGAGGTTGCTCATATGTTTATGATATATTGTGTAGGCATTGAACCATGGACCTTTGTTCAGAAGCTTGGAGATGCTGTTTTAATACCTGCAGGTTGCCCTCATCAAGTCAGGAATCTTAAGGTATAGTTTGTTTACTTTTGCACCTTTGTTTTTACAAATGTTTATATGGTAAAATTTATATACTTTTGCTTAGGATACAGTGGGATTTTGAGCAATTCGGCTTTTATCTCTCATCAATTGATCATTTTGTTTCTTGCAGTCTTGCACAAAGATGGCGCTTGACTTTGTCTCACCAGAAAATGTCAGTGAGTCCTTCCGCTTGACAAAGAGTATCGTCTTCTTCCACCTGGCCATCATTCAAAAGAGGATAAGTTGCAGGTATTTCTTGTTTTGTTTTGATTCATTGTTGCTTTTAGCAAATTTTAAGTAAGTCATCTCCAAATGGAAGGAACAATTTCTGAACCCTACGATTGTTCAAGAATTTGGAGTTCAAGAATTATTTAGTAATAAAGTTCAAGAATTACAAACACTTTATAAAATATTTCTAAAGTTTATAAAAATAAAATGTCTATAACGATGTACATCTTACAACGGCCTTATAAAAGTTTATAAAGTTGGCATTATAAAAGATTATTATATAAACATCATATAAAAGCTTATAAAACATCTTATAAACATCGTGACAAAAGCTTATAAAAACATGGTTAAAAGCTTATTATATAAATCCTAGTTGCTGGTTTAGACACACGTCCAGACCACGTTTTAAAAACATCCGGAACATTCAACTGCTCGAGCTCTTCAACCAATTCGTCCTCACCCTCATCCTCATCCTCATCGTCTTGAAAACTCACGGACTTATTTTCAGTGTGATGCGTAACAGATTAGTTGTAGTCTGAAAGATTTATTTACTTTGTAACAGATTTACGTTTGGTGCAAACAGATTTATTTGTAGTAAAACATTGTTATTTGTTTTTTTTTTTGATAATGAACATTGTTATTTGTTGTATGACAGATTTATTTATAGCGTATTTGTTTTATGACAAAACCCTGCTGAAGATGTTTATAAGCTTTTATTTAAGCTTTTATATTAATTTGATCAAATGTTTATAATATTTTTATAAGATGCTAATAAGACTTTATAACTTTTTTATAATATTTTATCAGATGTTTATAAGCTTTTATAACCTTTTATAATATTTTCAAACTTCTTATAACCTTTGGGTTATAATTTCGTGGGTGTCTCAATGGGTTTTTTTATAATTTTACAAAACCCATTTATTATCTTTTATAACAACAACAAAATCAGTCTCTTAATTTTAAAGCTAATATAAAAAACTTATAAAAAATGTATTAAGAAATCTCTGTACAGCATTAATAATCTGGTACAACATCAAGAAATCTGTAGCTCATCAAATAAATCTGTTACACATTAAACATATGTGTTACACATTAAACATATGTGTTACACATTAAACATAGGCCATGAGTGATGGATATGGAAATGGAAATGGAAAAGACTCTCTCTGAAAAAGGCAGAGCGACGAAAAACTTGAGCGCACCTAATAAGCGACAGATATACTCTCTTGAGAGCTAAAAACTGCAATTCCTTAAATACTTTTTTCTGGGATTGTGGTTTCTGCTTGATAATTTCTTTTAGAATTGTTTATAAGATACATTAGATACGGTTGCCTTATAAAACATTATAAAAACGTGTCACTTATAAGACCTTATAAAAACGTTTTACTTCTGACATTGTGTTAAACTTCTGACATTTTTGCTTTGTGATTAGGGATTTCCAAAAATGTGTTTTTTTGTGTTGAATTTTAATTGATAAACTCTTTTTTAATTGCAGTTTAAAGATGAGTACTGCAAAGAAATTGGTGTTGCGAGAGCGATTGTTCCAGCCAGGGACTGAAACAAACAATTTAGAAAGAAAACCCGTTACTGTGGTCATAATTATGTGGATGAAGTGAAGAAAGCATTGGGAAATGACTACTCAAAGATTAAAGATTCATTCATCGGTCGGTTTATCGAGTTTGTAGAGCGTAAAGAACTTAGTTTTGCGAGAAACATTGTCCATTATCTTTTGTAGAGAAGGATATTGACTATAGATAACCAGTTGTGGTTTGCTTTTGGTGAACAACCGATGAGATTTGGGCTGAGGGAGTTTGCTTTGACAACCGGTCTGAAGTGTTGTGAGGATCCACCAAAGAATAATTCAAGAAAGAACTATGCGTGGATGGACCAACCAATGTTATTCTCTGAACTTGTTGCCGTAATGCATGCTGGAAAATCAGGGGATGATGAAAAGCTACTACTTGGTGCATTAATTATTTGTGAGGCGATTTTTATATCCAAAAATCCAGTAAACAAATTCCCAACAGAAAATTTGAAGAGAGCCAAGAATTTCAAGGAATTATGTGGGTTACCTTGGGGAAAACTATTTTATCAGGCTCTGAAGGATAGTATTATATTTCTCGATCAAAACAAGATGTCAAAGAAGCAGTATTCTTTATGCGGTTTCAACATTGCACTTCAGTTTTGGGCAATGACTTATGTAGAGCTGCTTGGCAACAAATGCGGCACAAGAGATCTGTCAAGAGATTTGCCACTCTGTCTCCAGTGGACACGAAGCCAAGCAGTAACTTACGGGGATGTAGCTGCAGTTGCAGAGAGCAATGAGGTATGACTTGTTGCCTTATAAAATCCTTATAAGTTTTAAAATTGTTTTATAAGTTGTTTATAGAGAGTTATAAAAAGCTTATAAAATATTATAGAATCCTTTCTAGAAACCTTATAGAGTTGGTTATAGGCTAATATGATATGATACTGCCTAATGTTATAGACTATTATAGGCTAATATGATACTGTGTTTGTAGACATATAAAAGCTTTATAAAACTGAGTTATAATGTTGCTTTATGATTCAATTTAACTTTCCAGGTTAAAGTTACTTGCATAGTTGGAGATTCCGATATGTTTTAAAACTTGGAGGCAGTTGGTGATGCTGAATTTGAAAAAGTGATTAAGCTAGTGCAAAGTGGTTATAGGATCAAGAGAGATGACTGGGTGAGAGGGTTTATCATTGTTGGATCGACAGAGACTGATAAAACTAATGATGATCAGTACATTATTGGTGATCTTAAGTCAAAAGTGAAGAAGTTGACTAAAAAAATATGATTCTCAAAAATAATTTACAAATTTGAAGAAAAAGCTGCGGATTAAGACACGAGAAAAAGAAAAGTGGAGGTTTGTATGTTATAAGTTTGTTTATAAGCCTGTTGAGTTATCATATTGTGTTTATAAGCTTTGATATTGTGTTTGTAGTTTCAAGAAGAAGGGGAAAAAGAAGAACCTCAACAAGAAAAACAACAATCAGAGGTATAAATTAGAGATTTATATAATATGATGAGTTATCAATTTCTGAAAGCTGAGATTAGGTTTCATAAAATATTTGGTGGGATTGATTTACATTAATTTTTTTTTTTATTTTTTGGACAATGATTTACATTAATTTAAACAAGAAACATTCTTTGGGTACTCAGACTAATTATTCTGATTGGAGAATCAGAGAGTAAGAGAAGACAACTTGTGTCTTGAAGAAATGAAAAACATTGACGTTAAAGTCAAAAACTGGGCTCAATACATGACCCACTGAATTAGTTTTATTCTGATCGGGGAATCAGAGAGGGGCCATTAAGAGAACTTGTGTCTTGAAGAAATGAAAAACATTGACGATAAAGTCAAAAACTGGGCTCAATACAGGACCCATTGAATTAGTTTTGTGTCTTTCAGTAAGATTCAAAGAAGAAATTACAAGTGTTCTTCACATATTACTATATTCTTCCAGCTGATATAATGTTTCTTATGATATTTTGTTTATAGGTTGAAGAAGATAAGGAAGAACCTGAACATATAGAAGAAAATCAACAGAAAAACGAACAAACAGAGGTATGCATTAGAGATTTATACAATATGATGAGTTGTCAATTTCTGAAAGTTGATATAAGGTTTCATAAAAAATTTGGTGGGGATTGATTTACAGTAATTTAAATAAGAAACCTCTTTTGGGTACTCATGAAAATTATTCTGATGGGGGAATCAGAGAGAATCCATTAAGAGATGACAAATTGTGTCTTGAAGAAATGAAAAACATTGACGATAAAGTCGAAAACTGGGCTCAATACAGGACCATTGAATTTGTTTTGTTTCTTTCAGAAAGATTCAAAGAAGCCGAAGAAGCAAAAGGAGCAACAGCCTGAGGATGATCTTGTTCGTGAATCACCGCAAGAAGGAACTACAGAAGTAAATGAACACGGAGAAAAGGATATGGAAAATGAAAAAAGAAAGGTATAGTTGTGTTAAAATGAGTAGTTTTCTTTTGGTATATACTTTCCATCTTGTAGTCTAAATACAGCATAACCCACTTCTGTTCTACGATGCAGGATAATGTTGTGAACACAATTCAAGAAAACTCTCCTGTTCCAGATATGCCCCAGCACGATCCTCCATCTATACGTTGTTATGTGAGCAGGCGAGGCAGATTTAAGGCAATAACAAAGGATGAAGAATCCATCTCCCGGTTCTTTGGGTTACTTCCCTCTCCTTTTTATGTTGTGCTCTTGGAAGCTAATCTCTTACGTGGAGATGTGATCATGTTAGCTATCCGCTTCTTTGAGCTCGCCCCCACATTAGCTACTGTTCCCCCTACGCCATTTCTCCAGCTCCATACCATCTCGAGTCCTTTCTTCCACATCCTCTTCAATTGTCACCGGGATTTCCATCTCCTCTTCCATAGGCGTGATAGCAGATTCCATACTCATTAGCTCCCTGTCAACAATCTGATCCATAACCGCCTCCTTATCCCCATTTGTGACCGAGCTGTTCTCCCCTACAGTTTCTGTTTCTTGCAGCGATAATTGTTCCCTATCCGAACCAGAGTCTTGCACACCATCTGTCACAACATCATCCAAACCAACTAAAGCAAGTTCAGAAACAACCGTACTCACCTCATGAATATTCGCACCAGCAGCAGGTTCCAACTCAATCGTATTCTCCAGGCCAATATCTGAACCCAACACAGTAGATACTGTTTCCAAACTTCCCCTAGCTGCAGCGACCGTATCCACACCTTCACCATGCACCATTTCTGAAGAGTTCATCACCTCCACAGCCACTGGAGCTTCCATTTCCTGAAATAAGGCTTTGCAAACTTGCTTGGGCTGAGCTGAAACCACAGCTGGTTCACGTGCCTCTGTCATTACGACGTCCCGAGCTTCTGCATCATAGACCATCTTCTTCTCATGCTTACTATACCTTCTTGGCGTATAGGAAGGCTTACCGTGAAAGTAACTAGAGCGGCTACGAGAAGCATGAGCATGCGTACCAGCAGCAAGCTGCTTAAAACCCCCACCCTTTGGAGCTTCTCCACCGCCTCTCCCAGTTGATGAGCTTCGCTTCCTATCTCCCTGATCAGACCCGCACCGTCTCTCTTGGTGCACCGCACCTCTATAGTTGTGATTTCTCCTCGCACCACAATCTTCTAACGAACCAGAATGTCCCCTTTCTAGAGATGCTGAAACTCTAGTATCACAATAATCTTCATTGTGGCATAAACTGAAGCACAACTGACAATACCCAAACAACCTTTCATACCGAATCTTCACCGTAATCTCTTCACCCGAATCAAACTCGATCATCGTCTCAAAGCACAGTGGCTTAAAGCCATCCACTGTGACCCGCACTCGACCGGTATCAATCTCCACCTCGTGAACATGGCCCAAGTAATATGATCTCCCTAGGATAGAACTCCGATGAAGGCTGAAGATAGGTGATAGGCGACGTGATCTTGTTGATGATGATGGGCGATGAACTTGATTGATGATATGTGAAGATCGAATGATGAAAACAATGGTTTGATGGGGATAGATGTTTAGGTGGTTGTATGGATTGTAACAATGAAGAGTTTCTGAATCACAAAGTGTATAGAAACCCGGAAATCTAGAACGCATTCAAGAATTCAAATTGAGAGAAAAAGTGTGACAATACTTGTTCATACAACTTCTTCGCTAAAGGAGAAAAGAGGCGTAGCTTTGGGTTTTAAATACCCTAGGGCACGACACTCCAAACAACAAGAAGTGCAAAACCAAAACAACAAGACGTTTTAAGGAAATAAGAAAAACAGCAAAATGTCTCGACAACCTGTAGTAGTACAGAAGTCGGCTGAACTAGTACAGACGCTTGACGACCTGTAGTAGTACAGAAGTCGGCTGAACTAGTACAGAAGTACATTATTCCCCTTTGGTAATGATTTCTAGATAACTCGACGTAGTGATCCATTTGCCTCATTAAAAACCATGCTGAGAAAACCCATTGGGACAAAACTCAGCTATGGGAAAAAGAGTACAAACTTCTCACCTAAGTTACCTAGTCATCATCACCGGGTGAAGTCTTCAGGTTAGATATGTTGAAGACTTGGATCCTTGGTAGGTTGAATGACCCGTCAGCTATGAGTGCGTGTGCTTCCTTGGCCATCTCCTTAGCTCTTGAACGAGTGATCCTTCCCACCATCTCCGGTTTCTCTGTAGCCTCTGGCTCCGTGCTGGCCACGATCATATCATCCTCCCCCTCTTCAAAAGGATTTGTCCTCAAATCGGAATCTGCATAGTAAGGGAGCAAGTCAGAAACATTGAATGTTGATGATATAGTATACTTACCTTGAAGATCAATCTGGTATACGTTATCATTGATCTTCTTGATGACTTAAAATGGACCATCAGCTCGTGGTAGAAGCTTGCTCTTCCTCTCTTCTGGGAACCTATCCTTGCGTAAATGAATCCACACTAAGTCTCCTTCTTCAAAAATGAGCTCCTTTCTGCCCTTGTTCGCATGCTTCTCGTATTGCTTGGTTCTTTTCTCTATGTTCTCCTTAGCTTTAGCATGTATCCTCCTGACCTGTTCAGCCTTTTCTTTGCCATCAAAGCTACATTTCACACTTAAAGGTAAAGGGATCAAGTCTAGAGGTGATTGTGGGTTAAAACCATAAACAATTTCAAAAAGAGAGAAGAGAGTAGCAGAATGCTTAGCGTGATTATAGGCAAACTCAACATGTGGTAGACATTCTTCCCATGACTTGAGATTGCTTCTTACTAAGGTCCTGAGGAGTGTAGATAACGTCCTGTTCACCACTTCAGTTTGCCCATCTGTTTGCGGGTGACATGTGGTTGAGAATGATAACTTGGTTCCTAGCTTAGCCCATAACGTCCTCCAGAAGTGTCCTAGAAACTTTGTATCTCGGTCTGAGACGATTACTTGAGGCATTCCATGTAGACGTACTACTTCCCTGAAAAACAAGTTAGCTACAATAACAGCATCGTCCGTCTTGTGACTTGCAATGAAGTGAGCCATCTTGCTAAACCTGTCAACCACCACGAAAATCGAGTCTCTACCATTTCTGGTTTGAGGTAAGCCAAGAACAAAATCCATAGAAATATGAGTCCAAGGTTGAGAAGGGATAGGGAGAGGAGTGTACAAGCCGTGGGGTTGTACCTTACCCTTTGCCATTTTGCAGATATGGCACCTAGAACAAACCTTTTCAACGTCTTTCTTCATTTGAGGCCAATAGAAGTGTTCTTGCAGTCCAAGTAGAGTCTTTGACACTCCAAAATGTCCAGCCAGTCCACCTCCGTGAGCTTCTCTGATCAACAGCTCTCTCAAGGATCCTCTTGGTATGCACATTCGATCCTTATAGAACAGATATCCATCCTGCTTATAATAGTTTTCAAAAGCAAACTTATGGCATTTGCCATAGCTCTCAGCAAAATCAATGTCAGTCTCATAAAGCCCTACTATTTCATCAAAACCTTCTAGTTTAGAAGACAAAGTAGAAATGAGAGTGTACCTCCTTGATAATGCATCTGCGACTACATTATCTTTACCTTTCTTGTACTTAACCATGTAGGGAAAAGTCTCTATAAACTCCATCCATCTGGCATGTCTCTTGTTGAGCTTCTGCTGTCCTTTGAGATGCTTCAGGGACTCGTGATCAGTGTGAATAATGAACTCCTTGGGCCACAGGTAATGCTGCCATGTTTGAAGAGCCCGAACCAAGGCGTACAGTTCCTTGTCATATGTAGGATAGTTCAACGTCGCTCCTCCTAGCTTCTCACTGAAGTAAGCTACTGGTTTCCTGTCCTGCATCAGAACAGCACCTATACCCACTCCGGAAGCATCACATTCAATTTCAAAAGTTTTCATAAAGTCAGGAAGTAAAAGAATAGCGGCAGTGATAAGCTTCTCTTTTAAGGTTGAAAACGCCTTTTCTTGTGCTTCTTCCCATCTGAATCCTACATCCTTCTTGACTACTTCTGTAAGTGGCGCTGCAATGGTACTGAAGTCTTGGACAAATCGCCTGTAAAATCCTGCTAATCCATGAAAGCTTCTGACTTCTGCCACGTTTTTTGGTGTTGGCCACTCCTTAATAGCTTTGACCTTCTCATCGTCCACTCTAACTCCTTCTGCACTGACAACAAAGCCTAGAAAAACAACCTCAGTAGTACAGAATGAACATTTAGAAAAATTAGCAAAGAGGGTTTGAGAACGAAGAACATTTAGAACTTGGCGGATGTGCTCTAAGTGTTTTTCTAGACTTTTACTGTAGATGAGTATGTCGTCGAAGTACACAACCACGAAGATGCCTATGAAAGGTCTGAGAGCATGATTCATTAGTCGCATGAAGGTGCTGGGAGCATTGGTGAGACCAAACGGCATGACTAGCCATTCGTAGAGCCCTTGCTTGGTCTTGAAAGCTGTTTTCCATTCATCTCCTTCCTTCATTCTGATCTGATGATACCCACTGTTCAAATCGATCTTTGAGAAGACTGTTGACCCACATAACTCGTCCAGCATGTCATCTAATCTCGGAATTGGATGTCTATACTTCACTGTGATATTGTTAATAGCTCTGCAGTCAACACACATCCTCCATGAACCATCTTTCTTTGGTACAAGCAAAACTGGTACTGCACATGGACTAAGACTCTCTCTGATGTGTCCCTTGCTCATCAGTTCTTCTACTTGCTTCTGAAGTTCTTTAGTCTCTACTGGATTAGTTCTGTAAGCGGGTCTGTTTGGTAGTACTGAACCTGGTACCAAATCGATCTGATGCTCTATCCCACGTATTGGCGGCAAACCTGGAGGTATCTCTTCTGGAAATACATCCTTGTACTCCTCTATAATCTCTATCATCTCGTGTGGAAGCTCTTCTGCTGACTTAGTACTGGTGAGTGTCTCCTTATACACAAACATGAATGTGGTCATCTCTGGATCAAATAGCTTGTTGAACTCATTGTGGCTGATGTACAGGCTGTGAGACACTTTCTCTGTATCCTTCCGGTTCATGTGAAGCTGGTCCTTGTAGATTTCGCTGGGTGTGAGTGGTAAAAGAGTGATCTTGCGTCCTTTGAACTCAAATGACTGCTTGTTGGTGTAGCCATCATGAAACACTCTCTTGTCGAACTGCCATGGTCTTCCTAGCAGAATATGACTTGACTTCATTGGGATCACATCACATAGCAACTCATCCTCATACTTCCCAATCGCTAGTTTCACCATCACTTGCTGCGAAACTGTTAAAGCTCCCTTGTTGTTCAGCCACTGTAGCTGATAAGGTCTTGAATGTGAAGTGGTCTTGAGATTAAGCTTCTGTACCATCTCTTCACTGGCTGCATTAGTACAGCTTCCACCATCAACGATCAAGGTGCAGACCTTGTCTTGAACCATACACCTGGTGTGAAACAGGTTCTCACGCTGACCTCTATCATCTGGATGTATCTGAACACTTAAAGCTCTGCGTGCCACTAACATCTCTCCCATGACTGCAGTTTCTCCTTCCTGATCTAGTTCAGGCTCTGGTTCACTTTCTGAACTATCTACAGGCACAATTTCTCCTCCTTCTTGAAGAAGAAACATCTTCCTGTTAGGACAGTCTCTCGAGTAATGCCCCATTCTTTGGCACTTGAAACACCTGATATGACTTGTAGAGGTGCTATTCTTGGGCTTGTAGTCGATCTTAACTTCCTCTTTGACGGTGGCTGTCGCGGGTTTACTATCCTTGGTGAAGGCGGGTTTGCTGAACTCTCTTGGCTTGGACATATTGGGCGTAAATGCTGTTCTCACCCCCTTTCTCTTGATCTGTGATTCAATTAGCTCTGCCTTATGTACCATTTCTTGAACATCTTCATAGTTCTGCAACTCTACCTTGTCTTGAATCTCTCTGTTTAAACCTCCAAGAAACCTTGACATAACCATGTCTTCACTTTCTCTTAGATCAGCCCTGATCATAAGCGTTTCCAGCTCTTGATAGTAGTCTCTAACAGACTTAGTACCTTGAATGAGACGCCTAAGCTTGTTAAGAGTCTCTCTTTGGTAGTGTGTGGGTACAAACTTCTTCCTCATTTGCGTGACTAACTGTTCCCATGTAGTGATAGCAGGCTCTCTCTGTCGATGTCTAGTAAGTCCTAGCTGCTCCCACCACAACAAAGCATAGCCATTGAATTCGGATATGGCTATCTTCACCTTGTTCAACTCATAAGTACCCTGAACCTGAAAGTTAGATTCCATCTTCCTTTCCCAGTCTAGATAAGTCTCTGGATCATTGGTACCATGAAAAGAAGGATACTGAATCTTGAGATGATTCAGCTGCTGCTTCAAAGGATCATAGTTCCTACCATGATCTCTGTTTCTGTTTCTCCTCACTGTCTCTTGACTATGATCTGAAACTTCATCTTCTTCAGAATACTCTCTATCTGACTCAATGTATATTCGATGCCCAGCTACTTGTTCAGCTCGTCGTGGACGTGTATGATCTCTGCCAGTCCTACGGTCTCCCCTTTCTGTACTTCGATTATCTCTTCTCTGATTGAAACACGTCTCTCTTCCCCCAGTAGGTGACTTAGCTGTTTTGTTCCGTGTATGCTTTGAAGTAGCTCCCACGTGAGCCTTTCCTTTAGCTAAACGACGGGCCTCATTAGGGCTAGGTGGTTCTGTAGAACTTTGATCTGAAGCGCTAGATGTTTGAGCTATGTCTTTGATCTGCTTCTCAAACTTGTTACTGAGCTGCTCCATCTGTTGTTGAAACTGAGTAGACATTGTCCTGTTTGCTTCTGTTATTTGCTTAGACATGGCTTGGTTCAAAGGTTCCATAGCTTCTGGAGAGAACTCCATTGTACCTGCAAATTAAAGAAGAAACTCGTAGTAACTTGTTCTTTGAATGAGGAACAAAAGAAACGAAAATAAACTCTAAGACTCTGAATTTTAAACAAGGAACACGACTTGCAGACCTAATGTCAAGCAAAACAACACAAACTCGAACAATACCAAACCCTAAAGCTAACAAACTCGAAATAACTAAACCCTAATTGCTGTCTAAACACCAACGAATTCAACAAAACACAAAAACAAAACCCTAAAAACTAAACAAACGAATTTAAGCAACAACACAAGAGGATTAGGGTTCTTAGAATCGCTTAGCCTTGGCACATAGTTGGCTCTGATACCACATAATATGATCTCCCTAGGATAGAACTCCGATGAAGGCTGAAGATAGGTGATAGGCAACGTGAACTTGTTGATGACGATGGACGATGACTTTGGGTGATGATGTGTGAAGATCGAATGATGAAAACAATGGTTCGATGGAGATAGATTTTTAGGTGGTTGTATGGATTGGATCAACTGAAGAGTTTCTGAATCACAAAGTGTATAGAAATCTGGAAATCTAGAACGCATTCAAGAATTCAAATTGAGAGAAAAAGTGTGACAATACTTGTTCATACAACTTCTTCGCTAAAAGAGAAAAGAGGCGTAGCTTTAGGTTTTAAACACCCTAGGGCTCGAGACTCCAAACAACAAGAAGTTCAAAACCAAAACAACAAGACGTTTTAAGGAAATAATAAAAACAGCAAAAAGTCTTGACGACCTGTAGTAGTACAGAAGTCGGCTGAACTAGTACAGAAGCTTGACGACCTGTAGTAGTACAGAAGTCGGCTGAACTAGTACAGAAGTACATTATTCCCCCTTTGGTAATGACTTCTAGATAACTCGACGTAGTGATCCATTTGCCTCATTAAAAACCATGCTTAGAAAACCCATTGGTACAAAACTCAGCTATGGGAAAAAGAGTACAAACTTCTCACCTAAGTTACCTAGTCATTATTATCGGGTGAAGTCTTCAGGTTAGATATGTTGAAGACTTGGATCCTCGGTAGGTTGATTGACCCGTCAGCTATGAGTGAGTGTGCTTCCATGGCCATCTCCTTAGCTCTTGAACGAGTGATCCTTCCCACCAGCTCCGGTTTCTCTGTAGCCTCTGGCTCCGTGCTGCCACGATCATATCATCCTCCCCCTCTTCAAAAGGATTTGTCCTCAAATCGGAATCTGCATAGTAAGGAAGCAAGTCAGAAACATTGAATGTTGATGATATAGTATACTTACCTTGAAGATCAATCTGGTATGCGTTATTATTAATCCTCTTGATGACTTCAAATGGGCCATCAGCTCGTGGTAGAAGCTTGCTCTTCCTCTTTTCTAGGAACCTATCCTTGCGTAAATGAATCCACAATAAGTCTCGTTCTTAAAAAATGAGCTCCTTTCTGCCCTTGTTTGCATGGTTCTCGTACTGCTTGGTTCTTTTCTCTATATTCTCCTTAGCTTTAGCATGTATCCTCCTGACCTGTTCAGCCTTTTCTTTGCCATCAAAGCTACACTTCACACTTGAAGGTAAAGGAATCAAGTCTAGAGGTGATTGTGGGTTAAAACCATAAACAATTTTAAAAGGAGAGAAGAGAGTAGCAGAATGCTTAGCGTGATTATAGGCAAACTCAACATGTGGTAGACATTCTTCCCATGACTTGAGATAGCTTCTTACTAAGGTCCTGAGGAGTGTAGATAGCGTCCTGTTCTCCACTTCAGTTTGCCCATCTGTTTGCGGGTGACATGTGGTTGAGAATGATACCACATAATATGATCTCCCTAGGATAGAACTCCGATGAAGGCTGAAGATAGGTGATATGCAACGTGAACTTGTTGATGACGTTGGACGATGACTTTGGGTGATGATGTGTGAAGATCGAATGATGACTTGGTTCCTAGCTTAGCCCATAACGTCCTCCAATAGTGTCCTAGAAACTTTGTATCTTGGTCTGAAATGATTACTTGAGGCACTCCATGTAGACGTACTACTTCCCTGAAAAACAAGTTAGCTACAATAACAGCATCGTCCGTTATGTGACTTGCAATGAAGTGAGCCATCTTACAAAACCTGTCAACCACAACGAAAATCGAATCTCTTTCATTTCTGGTTCGAAGTAAGCCAAGAACAAAATCCATAGAAATATGAGTCCAAGGTTGAGAAGGGATAGGGAGAGGAGTGTACAAGCCGTGGGGCTGTACCTTACCCTTTGCCAATTTGCAGATATGGCACCTAGAACAAACCTTCTCAACGTCTTTCTTCATTTGATGCCAATAGAAGTGTTCTTGCAGTCCAAGTAGAGTCTTTGACACTCCGAAATGTCCAGCCAGTCCACCTCCGTGAGCTTCTCTGATCAGCAGCTCTCTCATGGATCCTCTTGGTATGCACATTCGATCCTTATAGAACAGATATCCATCCTGCTTATAATAGTTTTCAAAAGCAAACTTATGGCATTTGCCATAGCTCTCAGCAAAGTCGATGTCAGTCTCATAAAGTCCTACTATTTCATCAAAACCTTCTAGTTTAGAAGACAAAGTAGAAATGAGAGTGTACCTCCTTGATAATGCATCTGCGACTACATTATCTTTACCTTTCTTGTACTTAACCGTGTAGGGAAAAGTCTCTATGAACTCCATCCAATCTGGCATGTCTCTTGTTGAGCTTCTGTTGTCCTTTGAGATGCTTCCGGGACTCGTGATCAGTGTGAATAACGAACTCCTTGGGCCATAGGTAATGCTGCCACGTTTGAAGAGTCCGAACCAAGGCGTACAGCTCCTTATCATATGTAGGATAGTTCAACGTCGATACTCCTAGCTTCTCACTGAAGTAAGCTACTTGTTTCCTATCCTGCATCAAAACAGCACATATACCCACTCTGGAAGCATCACATTCAATTTCAAAAGTTTTCATAAAGTCAGGAAGTAAAAGAATAGGGGCAGTGATAAGCTTCTCTTTTAAGGTTGAAAACGCCTTCTCTTGTGCTTCTTCCCATCTGAATCCTACATCCTTCTTGACAAATTATGTAAGTGGCGCTGCAATGGTACTGAAGTCTTGGACAAATCGCCTGTAAAATCCTGCTAATCCATGAAAGCTCCTGACTTCTGCCACGTTTTTGGGTGTTGGCCACTCCTTAATAGCTTTGACCTTCTCATCGTCCACTCTAACTCCTTCTGCACTGACAACAAAGCCTAGAAAAACAACCTCAGTAGTACAGAATGAACATTTAGAAAAATTAGCAAAGAGGGTTTGAGAACAAAGAACATTTAGACCTTGGCGGATGTGCTCTAAGTGTTCTTCTAGACCTTTGTTGTAGATGAGTATGTCGTCGAAGTACACAACCACGAAGATGCCTATGAAAGGTCTGAGAGCATGATTCATTAGTCGCATGAAAGTGCTAGGAGCATTGGTGAGACCAAATGGCATGACTAGCCATTCGTAGAGCCCTTGCTTGGTCTTGAAAGCTGTTTTCCATTCATCTTCTTCCTTCATTCTGATTTGATGATACCCACTCTTCAAATCGATCTTTGAGAAGACTGTTGACCCACATAATTCGTCTAGCATGTCATCTAGTCTCGGAATTGGATGTCTGTACTTCACTGTGATATTGTTAATAGCTCTGCAGTCAACACACATCCTCCATGAACCATCTTTCTTTGGTACAAGCAAAACTGGTACTGCACATGGACTAAGACTCTCTCTAATGTGTTCCTTGCTCATCAGTTCTTCTACTTGCTTCTGAAGTTCTTTAGTCTTTACTGGATTAGTTCTGTAAGCGGGTCTGTTCGGTAGTACTGAACCGGGTACCAAATCGATCTGATGCTCTATCCCACGTATTGGCGGCAAACCTGGAGGTATCTCTTCTGGAAATACATCCTTGTACTCCTCTATAATCTCTATCATCTCGCGTGGAAGTTCTTTTGCTGACTTAGTACTGGTGAGTGTCTCCTTATACACAAACATGAATGTGGTCATCTCTGGATCAAATAGCTTGTTGAACTCACTGTGACTGATGTACAGGCTGTGAGACACTTTCTTTGTATCCTTGCGGTTCATGTGAAGCTGGTCCTTGTAGATTTCGCTGGGTGTAAGTGGTAAAAGAGTGATCTTGCGTCCTTTGAACTCAAATGACTGCTTATTGGTGTAGCCATCATGAAACACTCCTGTCGAGCTGCCATGGTCTTCCCAACAGAATATGACTTGACTTCATTGGAATCACATCACATAGCAACTCATCCTCATACCTCCCAATCCTTAGTTTCACCATCACTTGCTGCGAAACTGTTAAAGCTCCCTTGTTGTTCAGCCACTATAGCTGATAAGGTCTTGGATGTGAAGTGGTCTTGAGATTAAGCTTCTGTACCATCTCTTCACTGGCTGCATTAGTACAACTTCCACCATCAACGATCAAGGTGCAGACCTTGTCTTGAACCATACACCTGGTGTGAAATAGGTTCTCACGTTGACCTCTATCATCTGGATGCATCTGAACACTTAAAGCTCTGCGTGCTACTAACATCTCTCCCATGACTGCGATTTCTCCTTCTTCATCTAGTTCAGGCTCTGGTTCACTTTCTGAACTATCTATAGGCACAATCTCTCCTCCTTCTTGAAGAAGAAATCGGATTGCTTCAATACGAGCTACAGAAGCAAATACTTCATCAAAGTCCACACCATGTCTTTGTATATAGTCTTTAGCTACAAGTCTCGCCTTATACTTGTTCAAGCTTCCATCGGAGTTTCTCTTGATTTTAAATACCCACTTTAACCCGATCGCTTTGGCTCCTTGAGCAAGATCAACTAGATCCCATGTTCCATTTTTGTTGATATAACCGATCTCTTCTTGTAAAGCATCTCTCCATTCTTTCAATTCTTTTGCCTCATCATAGTTCCATGGTTCCTCGTTTACAGCTAGTAAAAGCTTCTCACACTAGATCTTGGCCAATAAAACATAGTCTTCCAAATACTTTGGTGTAGTGACTTGTCGTGTTGATTTTCTCAGGGGAGCAGGTCGGTCTTGAATCTCTTCCTCTCTTTCATCCTAAGTTTCCTCTCTTTTATCATCACTATCATCTCTATCATCGTTGGAAGATCTTTCACTAAGAATATCCTCATCTCTTCTTTCTTTGTTGAAATTTCAACAACAACAACAGGATCTTCTCTTATGCCATTGTTTCCATATTCTCCAGAGTTAACCGTGAACATTCCTGGTTTTGATTCAGAATCTCTTGCTCTCATCGAACACAACATCATGACTCACTGTTATCTTTTTTGTTGTTGGGTCAAGTAGCCGATATGCTTTCGATCCCGGTTCAGTTCCAAGGTGTACCAATATTCGAGATCGATTGTATAACTTTTTCAAATGTGGAGTTTCCACTTTTGCATACCCAAGACACCCAAACACACAAAGATGCTCAATACTTGGTTTCCTTCCTTTGTAAACTTCATATGGGGTTTGTGTATTCAAAACTCTTGTTGCTACTCTGTTTATAACATAAGTAGCATGTATCAATGCTTCTCTCCACGGATAATTGGGTACTCCTATGTATATTAGAATACTTCGAGTCATCTCCATAAGAGTTTTGTTTTGTCTCTCCACCAATCCGTTTTGCTGCGGTGAGTATAGTGCGGTTAAGTGTCTTTGGATCCCTGAACTTTCACAAAACCTTTGAAACTCGTGAGAGACAAACTCTCCTCCCCTATCGGTACGAAATGTCTTGATAGTAGACCTTGTTTCTTGTTCAACAATTGCCTTGAATTTTTTGAACTTCTCAAAAGCTTCACTCTTTTCTTTCAACAAGATGGACCACATGTAGCGAGAATGATCGTCAATAAGTACAAAAAATATATCTGTTCTTTGCTGGTGTTGAAGGTGAGATTGGACCACATAGATCACCATGAATGAGTTCAAGTAAACTTGAAGCACGAAACGATGTGGCTTTTGGAAACGTATATCTGGCTTGTTTCCCAAGTAAACACGAAGCACAAGTGTCTTTTTCAATTGTGATATTTGGCAATCCAAGAACTAGCTCCTTCTTTAACATTAGTTTCATAGACTCAAAGCCGATATGCCCTAATTTCGCATGCCATGTCGCTGACACATTCATTGCCACCAAGTGAAGACATGTAGTTGGTTCAACATCCAACAAAACTTTGTATAATCGATTCCTGGAAAGACTTGCCTTGACCAGCAGCTTGCCATCTCGATCATGTAATGTCAAGAACTCACCCTTCATTCGAATATCACAACCGAATTCCGTAGCTTGTGATGTGTATGGATTTTACTCAGTTTAGCACTAGTTTTATGCATTATTTTTGTCATTCTAGGTCTCATTACTTGATCATTTATACATATTTGCCTTGTTTTGCTTCACTTGTAGAATCTAGGCCTTGCATTGCATGCATTGTAGTTTTTGTGCATAAACAGGTGTTCAACAAAGGGAAAAGAAGCAAATAAGGACAAATCGACCAAGTATAGATATTGCATCCGATCGAACAGAATCATCCGAGCAATGGAATCGATTGAGTGTTCGAGTGGACCAGAGAAGCAGCTCGATCAACCATCCGATCAAGTCATCCGACCAGACCGATCGAGTACACGACCCTAGCAGACCGATCGAGCACGATTAAATCGACTTTCTATTTTGTCTGCTAGTGTTTTAGGCTTCCTAAACTTGCTATAAAAAGGCTATTTGCTTAATGACTTATCATCTTGAGTTGTATTACGGTTTTTCTTCATTTTGCTTTAGAATTTCCAGAATCTTGTAAACTTCATATCTTTTGATCTATTGATTTTTTTCTGTTGCTTCTTTGTATTATTTTGCTCCTTAGATCATTATCTATCTAGTTATGCATGATTTAGAGATTTCTGGGTTTGAGTTCTTGAGCATGTTTGTCAGATCTGAATCGATTCTTAAGGTTTTGGGGATGAGCTAGATGTGTAGATGGGGAACTTTAGGTAGCTAGGTTGCCCATAGGTACAAATGTTTAGATTTCCATCTGAATTTTTGTATATAACATAATCCCATTCTGATCAAGTGTGATTAGTTCACAGGCTTTCACGCCCGAGAGGTGTTTAACGGAATGTCGGATAATCTAATGCCATAGAATTTCATGTGTAGCCCAAGAAATTGGTTGTCTAGAGTTTTATTTAACATTAATGAGCTGAGTCTTTATGCCTATTACTTTCATGTTTCATCAACCAAAAGTTGAGATTAGGAAGTGATTTGAATTTGATAGCCTTCGTTAAGAGATTGAACTGGTTAGCTTACAAGCTTGTTGTCTAGGAAACAGCATTGTTTGTGTTTGATTGATTTAGCAACCTAGTGAACCTAAAGATCTCAACTGAAGTCACCATCTTATCCCCATAACCTCTCTTTAATTGATTGATTTACCTTGCTTCATTTCTGTTCTTGCATTTCTAATTCTGTAGTTCTTGTTTCTATAGTTTCATTTCTGTTTTAGTTTAATGTTGTCTCTTGCTTAGTTCATGCTTGTTTTAAATTCAGTAGTTGATAGTTCAAAACTTTTACTGCGTGGCTTAACTTGTTGAATATTAATTACATTTGAACTGTTAGCACGCGTCCATTTGGGTCGATAAAACCCTTTATACTACAATTATATTGGGTGATTGATATCCAGAGCCGTAAAAACGGGTTATCAATTTGGCGCCGCTACCATTTGGACGTTTAAGTTGTTCCAGTTTGGATTTAATCTTAGCAAGATTAAGTTCTATAACATTTTCACTTTGCATACTGATTTGGTTTGCTTGTCTGCTTGTTTGTCTTGCTTTTCAGGTACTACTCGACCAGCGCACTCGACCAACGCACTCGACCCGTTCAATCGATTGCACTGATCGAGCTCATTTTCGATTTTGTGTAAGCACACAAGGTCTAAAGGCAGTCAGAATCTTCTCAGGTATCTCGACAACATTCACAAACTTCCTAGAGATTTGAGACAGCAGAAAGATCAATTACGAAAAGATACAATACACGTTGAGATGGAACCTCAACAGAATGCGAATCAAAGGCGTGTAACACGCATAGGTGCATGAGATGCTCCTGATAGCCCCCATCGGTTCAGAATAATAATTTCAAAATCAAAAACAGCCTCATATCCATGGTACAGAGCAATAAGTTCCATGGCTTACCGATGGAAGACCCGTTGGACCACTTGGGCAAGTTTGACCGCCTTTGTGGTTTAACCAAGATCAACGAAGTAAATGAAGACGGATTCAAGCTTTGTCTCTTTCCTTTCTCACTCGGAGACAAGGCTCACCAATTGGAAAAGGGTTTGCGTGCTGGTTCTATAACAACTTGAGAGGATTGTAAGCGAGCTTTCCTGTCCAAGTTCTTTTCCAATTGCCGCACAGCCCGTCTTAGGAATGAAATCTCAAACTTCACACACAAGAACAGCGAAACGTTGTGTGAATAATGGGAAATGTTCAATGGATATCAATCTCAAAGCCCACACCATGGGTTCACTAATGAGTCCCTTCTCAGGACACTATACAGCGGAGTGCTTCCAAAGATCCACATGTTGGTCGACACCGCCTGTAACACCCCTGACCCGTCCTAGCACTAGAAACGAACAAGGAATGGTACTTAGGACCCCCGTAGCCGGCCGACCAAGGCTACCTATCTCGCTCATCGGGAAAGCATCGGCTAATAGGTCTGGACCGAGGTTGAGGGCTGGCGAGTTGTCTCTCCATATCATCGTAAGTGGACTGTTCGAAGATGGTATAGTAAACTCCGGAATGTCTATCATGGGTTCGGTTGGCTCTTCGGGATCTTCTTCAATGTTTTCCACGTCTTCAAGTTCGTTGGCATTGATCAGCGGAGAGAACGGTTATGCTCGGCTCAACGCAACAGATGGAGTATGAGGACCGTCGGAGGATATATCGATGATGCTTGACGGACCTCCAAAGGTTCGAAGTGAGTTGAACGAACCCGATGAAATACTGATATAATCTTTGACCATGAAGACTTCCTTCTCTTCTGGTTTTGGTTCCACACAAACACAATCGTCCGAACTTTCCTTGGTCTCTCCCTCATAAGTGTGTTTCTCATCGATCTTGGTCTCTCGGGAAATTTTCTTACTTCGTTCTTTCGGAGTATCTGGACAAGACTTGGATTCACGCTCAGCAGCACTCCTTGATGACTCCCCTCTCACAATCTCACGATACTCATATCCTCGGGTGGCAGACCCGACATCCTACCCCCTCTCCCAAACCTACCTCGGCCACGTCCACGGCCACGTCCCCTACCTCTTTTTGGTGGCATACTACAATACAAACAAATCATAAGATCCTAAATCCCATTAAACTAAGGTTTTGCAAGTGACCGAATCAATCTCCTAGACAGCCCTTGCGACGCATTTACTCGATAAAACATTGAAAACATGGTTTCCCCTAGCATCGTGTAACTATGCTCTGATACCACTCTTGTAACACCCCCGACCCGTCCTAGCACTAGAAACAAATAGGGAGTGGTACTTAGGACCCCCGTAGCCGGCAGACCGAGGTTTCCGAAACGAATTCGTTCACCAAAGTCGTCCAACCACGAGTGCCCAACCTCCCGGACACGGCCTAAGGCTTTGCAACCCGTACCGCGAACCGAATTCCGTAGCTTATGATGTGTCTGGATTTTACTCATTTTAACACTAGTTTTATGCATTGTCTTTGTCATTATAGGTCTCATTACTTGATCATTCATACATATTTGCCTTGTTTTGCTTCACTTGTAGAATCTAGGTCTTGCATTGCATGCATTGTAGTTTTTGTGCATAAACAGGTGTTTACCCAAGGGAAAAGAAGCAAATAAGGACAAATCGACCAAGTGTAGATGTTGCATTCGATCGAGCAGAAGCATTTGAGCCATGAAATCGATCGAGTGTTTTAGTGGACCAGAGAAGCAGCTCGACCAACCATCCGATCAAGTCATCCGACCAGACTGATCGAGTACACGACCGAGCAGACAGATCAATCACGATTAAACCGACTTTCTATTTTTCTACTAATGTTTTAAGGCTTCCTAAACTTGTTATAAAAAGGCTTTTTGCCTAATGACTTATCATCACGAGTTGTATTATGGTTTTTCTTCATTTTGCTTTAGAATGTCCATAATCTTGTAAACTTCATATCTTTTGATCTATTGAGTATTTTCTGTTGCTTCTTTGTATTATTTTGCTCCTTAGATCATTATCTATCTAGTTATGCATGATATAGAGATTTATGGGTTTGAGTTCTTGAGCATGTTTGGTAGATCTGAGTAGATTCTTAAGGTTTTCGGGATGAGCTAGATGTGTAGGTGGAGAAATTTAGGTAGCTAAGTTGCCCATAGGTGGAAACTTTTAGATTTCCTTCTAGATTAGTGTATATAACACTAATCCATTCTAATCAAGTGGTGATTAGTTCACAGGCTTCCACGCCCGAGAGGTGTTCGATGGAATGACAGATAATCTAATGCCAGAGAATTTCATGTCTAGCCCGAGAGTTTAGTTGTCTAGAGTGTTATTTGACATTAATGAGCTGAGTCTTAATGCCTATTCATTTCTTGTTTCATCAACCAGAAGTTGAGATTAGGAAGTGATTTGAATTTGATAGCCTTTGTCAAGAGATTGAACTAGTTAGCTTATAAGCTTGTTGTCTAGGAAATAGCACTGTTTGTGTTTGATTGATTTAGCAACCTAGTGAACCTAAAGATCTCCACTGAAGTCACCATCTCATCCCCATAAGCTCCCTTTAATTGATTGATTTACCTTGCTTCATTTCTGTTCTTGCATTTCCAATTATGTAGTTTCATTTCTGTTTTAGTTTAATGTTGTCTCTTGCTAAGTTCCTGCTTGTTTTAAATTCAGTAGCTGATAGTTCAAAAGCTTTCCTGCTTGGCTTAACTTGTTGAATATTGATTGCATATGAACTGTTTGGACACGTCCATTTCCCGCTGTTGATAACCATAGCTTCCTCGTCCTCTTCCTCTTCCACGGCCTGAATATCTTCCACCAGATCCTCTTCCTTGTGATTCGCCATAACTTCCTTGACCGGATTGGGAATCCGTGTTGACATACATTGGCTAGGAGCTTGATCTTCTTGGTCTTCACATGTTCTTTCTTCATAAGCCTTTAACCGTCCGGCAATGTCTTCAAAGCTTTTGGTTTTAAGATCAAGAACATGTTCAAGAGATGCTACAAGATGGATGTAGCGCTTTCTGGGCAGACTATGGAGCAGTTTTTTAACAATCTTTGGTTCATCAATAATTTCTCCTAAAGTCGTTGATTTTGATGATAATTCTGAGATTTTACCAACGAAATGATCGATGGTATCAGTTTTTTTCATCTTCAACCTATCAAAATTGGACACCAAATTTTGTAACCGGGCTTCGCGCACAGGATCAGCACTAACATATCAAATTTTGATCGCATCCCAAACAGTTTTGGAAGTTGTAAGATGACTGATTTGCAAAATCAAAAATACGGGAATAAATTGAAAAAGAAGTGCTCTCGCCATATTGTTCTTTTCGTCATCTTTATCACCTGATTCAATAGATTCCCATACCTTGTGGAGTTTGAGCAGAAGCTGCATGCGGATGGACCAAACAGTATAGTTGGTTTTAGTAAGCATCACACATTGTATGAAGGAAAAGCCGCTTTCTTACGGCCTAGGTTGTACAGCAACTAACTCAGCCACGATATTGAAAATATGGATCGTGAAACAAAGAGTTGTCGTTAAACAATAGATGAGCTCTGATACCAAATATTGTTTAAGAAACCTTCCGAAAAAGAGATTTATGAAATATAAAAGACTCTTTTTTTATTGCTTTAGAAAAATTTCTCAAAAACTAAAGCTCTCACAACCTCTTAATCTCTCACATAATATCATGACTTGACTTCTCTATTTATATTAAACCAAAACCTATCCTAATTCAAATAGGACATATAAAACTTCTAATCCTAATCCATAACTCGGTAGGATTACTAAAACTTGCACTTCAAGTTATCTTCTTCTTCAAGATTAACTCAACATATACATCATGTTAATTTTGATTTCCATAAGGAAGGGTAGAATATACTAGTGTATATTTCGTTTATATTGTATTATTGGTCCAACAAATTTAAATTTGTAAGAGTGTAACCGATAGGCCCAACAAAATTAAGAAATAAACATCTCCATTGTTTATATGAATGAAACTAATTCAAACAAAGCGGGTTACTATTAAATAATTTTGACCCGACTGGATCCAATGAAAGTCAAAACTAACCTTAATGAATGTTGTTAGATAGAGGTTGAGACATTGGTTTTTTTGGAAAAATAGTGTAAAAATGATTTTTGGTCAAACTGCACTCCAAAAATGTTAAGATAGATAAGATGTTTTACAAATTTTAATGTTATTTAATATTTTTGACTCTTAAATTGCTGTAGTATTTTTAATGATTGATTGGACTTTATTTTTAATTAATTATCTACTATAGTATTTTTGCAAGCCTTCTTAGCAAAACATTTATTGCTCTTTGGTATATCTACTATAGTATTTTTGCAAGCCTTCTTAGCCCCATTAAAATCGAAAATTATTTTTGGAAATTTTGGCTAAATGGAAAATAGAAACTTTGGCATATGTACAATTGTTTTCGCATATGTGCAATGTCCCACATCGGGTAGATTGTTTTTCACAATAATCTAACCTATATAAATAGGATTATATGCTTCTAACTACAAATGAACATGAAGCTTGATTTCTCAAGTGTCCAAATTTAAAAGTTTTATTTGGTTTAATCCGTTTTCTATTTGAGCAAATTAAAACTTCTAAAAACTTTCAAAATAATATAATTTTTAAATTTTTAAATTTTAAATATTATAAATATTGAAACTTTTTAAAGGTTCAAATATTAACTCTATTCAAATATTATAAAGGTTCAAATATTAACCATTTAGGTTTTATAGAATGTTTAAACTCTATAATATTTACATAAAGAGTTTAAGATATTATAAATATTTAAACTCTATTCAAATTTGAAGTGTTATTATTGAGAATTTTTGAGAAATACCCCTTTTGGTGTACCCCTTTTTAAAAATACCCCTCTTTTCTATCCATTTTCAAAAATACCCCTTTTCAAATATAAAAAATTATAAATTTTTATATGTTGAAAAGATACATCAAGATCATCATTACTACTGGGAGACTAAATCCAAATATTTATAAGGTTTTAAAAGGTTATAAACGGCATTTATAAGGTTTTTATAATGTTAACACAGTTTTTATAAGGTTTTTAAATGAATTTAAAAGGTTTTTAAAAGGTATTTATGGAATATATATATATATATATATATATATATAAATTTACACACATATAAAGATAATTTGTGTCTATAAATATAAGCTTACACATATGTTTTTGATAAATTTCAAATTTTATAGTGACTTTTTGATAAAATTAAAAAGAGGGGTATTTTTAAAAAGTGGTATTGGAAAAGGGGTATTTTTGAAATTCCCCCATTAATATTTTAACTCTATAGAAAGATTAAAATAATTTTGATATTATATAATCTTAATAATTTTTAAACAAATTTAATCATAATAGAATTTTTTTAATTTAAAAATAATATATAAAAAGTGTGTCAGGATTAAAATCTAGTTAAATAATATTTTTAAATAATTTTTAATCTTTTATCTTTTTAACAATTTTTTAATCAGGAATATGTAATATCGCAGTTTTGCTAAGCTTGCATCGAATGTACAACAGTTTTGTTATTAAACGAACTTTATGTCTATATCTATTCTTTTTTTACATTATTCTATATATACATATATATATATATAGTATATGATATTGGAAAGATTTAATTGCGGGTACCACCGGAGTTACCTAATAAAAGAACTCATCTCACTTTAATGTGGCCAAAGAGGTAGGAGAGGAAGAGTTTTCTGATTATTCAATTCCGTGATTGGGGGTATGATTTACTTATCATTTTGCCTGCATAGATCTCTTAGATACTAAATAAATAAGAAAAAAATGCCACTTATATTGTAAAGAGAGAATCATAATTAAAGTGTCTGGACGTCAAAGGAATGGCTAATGATTAAAAGTGGATTTATGTTGCCTTCCAGTTCATTGATTAAAGTTAAATCTATCCGTAAATTTTTGTCTATTGTAAAGACGAGAGATCAAAGGGAAAATATACATAAGAAAATTAGCATATAAATTGGAACAAGAATAAAAAAAATATTAACATAATAAATTTATAACTAGATGTTTAGAAATTGTTTTATAACCATAACTTTTTGAGAAGTGTAAAAGAGTAGTTCTACTATCCTAAATATATGATGAAATATTAATTGAGCCATAAGCAAACAAAATATGACATATGTAGTTTGTATTTAAATGGATATAATAATCAAAAAAATTTAACTCAGAGTTTAGGTAGAACGAAACATATAAAGTTGGTTTTGGAATATGCAAGATATGTAAATAAGCAAAGAAATAAGCATTGTAAATCAATAAATCCAAACTTTTGGTGTTAGGGATCCGTCGAGGATTAACTAATAAGATTAATTCAAGCAATTAGTCCTTACCTCGAAAGCTAAACTTTCGCCTGTCAAAATTGCAGGGGGAGATATGGAATTAGATCAAGTTCGATAAGCTCACCAAAGAGCATGGCCAAACGATCAGCAAACCTCCATTTAGTTCATAATCACAGACTCCACTTTTGATGTGTCTTCTCTTCTAAGATTTAATTAAGTTCATGAAACCAAACCCTTGAAAGAAGAACAACATGGACATAAATAACAACAGTCAAAGTAGACAAACATATAACCCCCTTTGAATCACCTTTAGCCACAACTAGCCCTGGGCATAAAAATCGGAGCCAAAACACCAAAACGGAACCGATCCGAAAATAATCCGTTATTGCCTAAATAACCGATGGATATTGTTTTTCTCTACCCTTGGATATCGGGTTGGATCCGGATATTACGCAAGATTCGAATGGGTACCCGTTTACCCGGAACGAGAGTAAACCTAATCTACCTTTTCCTTCTATTTGTTTTTATTTTTGGGTATTATGCTACATTTCGTATACAAACGGGTCAATTTTACCCGAACCATATGGATATTCAAGTATTTTGGATATAAAACGGTTCCAAAATTGTAGAACCAATGTAGAACCAAACTGACCCGGAACCGAGAGGATCCTAACCGATATCCGAACCGAAACTTCTTGAATCTTAAATGGATAAAAATTTCTTATATCCAAAAGATCCGGAACCAATTGGTTCCTACCCAAAACCAACCCGAATACCCATATGCCCAGGACTGGGTCGACTCTTCTTAGCTACCTCAACTATACTGCTTCTTTGATATACAACATGTACTTTTTGCCTCTTTTCTAAACACCCTCAATAATTTATTTCTCTATTAAACATCACAAACTAAACATTATCATTCAATTGCAACACTGCGACTATGAACTGTGATTAGACATACTAAACCGGTAATAGCGTTTTTAAAATATCACGATTGCGTTTAGTGAACCAAAAAACTTTAATCCCATACAATTTTCTTAACTCTTCTTCTTCGTTATATTGAAAGAACTCCAATCCTTAGAGACTTAGAGTTTATATTGTATCAATAAACCCATAATATATAATTATAATTTTTTTGAACGCCAACAAGTGATTCTAAGTAGTTGTTTTTGCATTGCAAAACAAAAGTAATCTAATTGTTTTTTTTGGTCAACAACTTCATTGATAGAAAAAGAGAATTAAAGCTCATGTTTTAAAATAACAAAGAAAATATCACCAGAATAAAAGTAACTCCAAATAATGTCATTCATGCAAAACTAAACTAAAGGAACACGTTCATAGCATTTATTAAATTCACTCATGAACCACCATGTCGGAGCTTGTTTGTGATGGTTGTGTGAGAGAGACTATATCTGGTACTTGAGACGATGATGACCCGACCTGAAAAAGAAACACAAACAATTTACTAAACGAACCAGAAACAAATTGAAAAAAAAAATGGATCATACCTCAGTAGTTCTTTGTCTCTTTTTCTTTTCTCTTGGATATTTCATACACCCAGCTGCATTATGGCCAGTTTCACGGCAAGACGAACAACGTATAATGCGTCCCTTTCTTCCAAGTGTTTCTTTTATTGTTTTCTTCTTTGGTGACTCGTGTTTTCCTTTAATCCTTTGATACTTCTTCTTTCTATTTTTCTTTTTCTTCCCAGGTTGTATAGGCTCTGGTGGTGCTGTTACCAAACGATACGTAGAAGTCATCCAGAATTTTGGTCCTCTCATTGGATGTATGGACTGCTCGTAATTGTCTCTCCACAAATCAGTGCTGAAAAATCCTGATACATAATCTTCAACATTCATATTGTAATCAATCATTGCTCCATAAGCATGTTCACATGGAATCCCACTGATCTGCCATTTACCACATGTACATGTTCTTTTCTTTGTGTTCACCGAATAATCATTCCCATAAAGCATAACCTCATAAACTCCATGAGTTGATGGAGTTGTTTCACACTTGTTTGCATCTTTCTTCTCTTTTGCAAGAATTTTGGCAACATACTCTGTAAACCTCCCTTCGTAATTCTTGGATTTGTTATGTCTCTTCACCATTCGTTGCATAGTTTGCCGTCTAATTGTGTCCAACATTGAAATCATTGCCTTAGCTCTTGCTTTTGTAATGGATGAGTTAAATGATTCTGTGGCGTTGTTATCAACATCCTCACAGTTTCTTCCCAGCCTAAAGAAAGCTCTTGACCATGTCTCGGGTTGCTTTTTCATCACCAAATTGTAGACATCAATGCTATACTCTTTAACCTTGTTGAGGTTGTCCTTGAATTCAGTCTTGTTGTAGCTCCAAGCTAGTTGTCATATCAACGGTTTGATCATATCTTTTTTTGGATGCTTATTCTTCAAGTTCTCGATGATGTGTTTCACACAAAATCTGTGTTCAGCTTTAGGCAATTCTGTTTGCACATAACTAATGAGTCCCTAAAATAAATAAAATGAAAATTATGAATCACAATTTCATAGGTTGTCACAATAGAATAAGGTCAAAACAAAGAGAGAGAAGTTACGCTTTTGGTACATACCTTCGATTTATCAGATATCAAAACAAATCTTTCTCCATCTTCTAGTTTTAAATCAGCCTTGAGTCTCTGGAGGAACCATAACCAGTTATCCCTAGTTTCAGATTGTACTACAGCCCAAGCAAGTGGATAAATTTGATTGTTAGCATCATGACCAACCGCAGCCAACAACACGCCTTTCACTGCCCTTTTCAAAAATGTGCCATCAAGTCCAATGATTGGTCGACAAGAACCTCTCCAAAGTGTGCGTATGATTTCAAAACACACATAAAAACGGCTAAAAACATCTTCATTGGCAGAGTTAAGGTTAGTTTCAACAATGGCAGTTGATCCCGGATTTGTAGTCATAATCTCTTCCACATAACCACGAATGTGAACAAATTGTTCTTCATACTCCTTCTCAAGCAACTTCAGAGCTAGCAGCCTTGCACTCTGACATTGACCCCTAGAACTCACCAACTTCCATTGATCTTTAATGTGATTTTGAATGTGCAAAGGCATGAATTCAGGATTCACTCTTAGCTTGTCCATGAAAAGCCTTGCAATAACTGGACTTCTAAGTAGCCTGCATCTCCCATTTGGAGTACAACTATGCTTTCTGTATGTCGTCTTCACCACCCACATTTGTTTCATCTCATCATAAGAGCAATACACCCTCCACTTACACTTACCAACAATGCCACATTTGAATTCAAGCTTTGTCTTCTCCCATCTGCCTTGAACGACATTATTCCCAGTGTTTAAAACGTACTCAATTACAGCCTCTTTAAACTCAACACCATTGAAGAACGACTGACCTATATATAATCTATCAACTCTGCTCCTTCGGATTCTTCTATCTCGCAAAACGATCGGATCTTCCTCTTCATCCGAACTGTCTGGAATTTCATTTCGGCCAACAGACAACTCATCAATGAAATTCCCTACTGATGTTTCTACTTCAAAATCAAACCGGTCCATTCCATCTTCATCATCTTCGGCTTCACTATCATTTTTCTTTTTCTTACCTTCTCTTTGTTTTTTGTTTTTTTTTGTCGTCAGATTCGTTTTCTTCACTATAATAAGTATCAAAATCTTCCATATCGTCTGGTTGAATCTCGACCATGTCTTTTACGTTCACCATGCAACTGAAAAAGCAATAGCTCTAAATATAAGCTAACAAAAGAGAGAGATAGAAACTATGAAATGGGAGAGATATCATCTACAAAAAGAGAGAGAAAGAAGACTTTACCCAAGAAACTGAGAAAAAGAGAGAACCGAGTGAAGGAGTATGAAGAACAATTATAAAGAAGAGAGAAACCCTAAGAATTGAGGACCCTTTAAATGATAAAAGAAAATAATTCAGAAAATTGGATGGGGTTAATTTTGTGGGTTCACTAAACGCAATCGTGATATTTTAAAAACGCTATTACCGGTTTAGTATGTCTAATCACACATCATAGTCGCATTGTTGCAATTAAATGATAATGTTTAGTTTGTGATGTTTAATAGAGAAATAAATTATTGAGGGTGTTTAGAAAAGAGGCAAAAAGTACATGTTGTATATCAAAGAAGCAGTATAGTTGAGGTAGCTAAGAAGAGTCGACCCGCCCAGGACTAGCCACAACTAATAAATTATTTAGACATTATTCAAACATATAACTCTCAATATTTTTGGATCTCTACTTCATTATAAAATGAAAAAAAAATTCAAAGTGTATATTATGATCATGCTAATATTTTAAAATTTTCTAAAATGACATTTAACATCTTATAAGATCAAAATATTCACTCATTTTGCAAAATTAGAAATAAATAGTTATAGCTGTATAAAATATTACAAATTATTATAATTTTATTTTTTTTTGCATAAAACCCATTGTTATACATACAGTACATTGTTTCCAACCACTATATATTATAAATACATTTTCTTTACTATAATAACTCTCCAACTTTGTTTCGTCCATTTTGTACTACATGTTAGAGGACATGAGTGGTTTCACGATTCCACGGAGTGTACCATTTAAATATTTGCTAAACACCAATCATAAACAAACAAACAAAAACAAGTGTTTGGACAGATTAGTCTATCATCATTTGGAAGCCATGGCCATTAATTAGCAATTAGCATCCACATGAGAACATATTGTATTTATTGAACTCAAACATAAAATATTCAAAGAATATAATAGTTGACTTGCCTTTATTTCAGGATCTTGTTCTCATACCTTATTATTAGTTTACATTGCATTTGACGACCTCACTTCTTGCATCGTTAAATGTGTCATATATAAACACTACTCCTTGTTCCTCTTCTTTTAATGAAATTTTAGTGTTTCCAAATAATGTATTTAAAAAGTTGTTTATGTATTTTAATAGTCATTAATTAATAACTATAACTTTTTAGAAGAAAATTACTATATGTTATTAATTTAGAGTTGTAAAAAATTGTAATTTACAAAAATGATGCACTTGTAATAAAAATTTAAATGTTTTTTAATATATGGGAAATATAAGAAAATAGACAATTGAAACACAAGAAGTATTATTGTAACATTTATCATATATGTTATTAAGGAAGCTAAATCTTGTTGAGGAGTGTTTACTGTTGAAAATGAATATTTTGTGTTTTTCTTTTGTGTGTTATCTTCACGTTACTTTGTTTTGTTTTTGGTTTAATGTTAAGATCGTTAAGTTAGTGAAGAGTCACATAAGTACAACTAATTATAACATCACAACTAGCATATTTTAATGTGAAATTCTCTACCGAGCTAATAAAAATGCAAACCACTAGACTAGCGGCTACCGTATGTAAGGCCCTCATCATTTTTTTTTTTTGCATATCTCCCTCTGTCCAAGGGTGGCGTTTGTTAGAGCATCTTTAAGGGGGTATACTTAAGGATGTGTCTTAGATATTAATAGATATATTAATAATCAAAAAGTGTAAGTTAAGAACTTTTGATTTTGAGGTGATTATTGGTTAATCCTCTAGTATCTTAGAGATTTATTAATTTAATAATATTAATATATTATTAAATTTGTAAATTAAATAAAATATTAAAAAATTGAAAACTTATATTATAAAAATAATTATAAAACATATTTGCAATATTTGGAAAATATATAGAAAATAAAATTCAAAATTATATTAAAAAAACAATTATGATAAAAGGCCAAAACACAAATATAGAAATAAAAAAACATTAAAATGACAAACATTAATAGATAGAAACATATTATTTTAAGCACAAAAGATTTTATGAAATTAATACAAAGTTTATAAAGCTTTTAATCATTTGGAAGATGGCCAAATTTAGTCCATATATTCTCAATCAAATCTTTTTTCAATTGGTGATGTGCTTGTTTATCACGTATTCTTCTACGACGATCACCAATACCGTTGAGATTTGTCGCCATTTGTAAGATCCGGGGCACCTTCTTGGAATTCTTGTTCGTCAAACAGAGTGTATGAATGTCGTTCATCTTCGACAATCATATTATGGAGTATGAGACATGCTCTCATAATATATGCTATTTTGCCTTTTTCCCATAAAAGACATGGATTCTTAATCATTGCGAATCTTGCTTGGAGGACTCCAAATGCACGCTCAACATCTTTTCGTGCAGATTCTTGACGTGTTGCAAACAAAGAATGTTTCGGGCTTTGTGGTAGTCAGATGGATTGAATAAATGTCGCCCAGTCGGGGTAAATACCATCCGTAAGATAGTAAGTCATATTATACTCCCTTCCGTTGACATAGTAGTCATTAAATACCTGTGATTGATGAAGAACATTTAAATCGTTACAAGTACCTGGTGCTCCAAAAAATGTGTGCCATATCCAGAGATGTTGTGAAGCAACCGCCTCCAAAACAATAGTTGGTTTTCCAGTACCTCGAGAATACATACCTTTCCATGCGGTGGGACAATTTTTCCACCCCAATGCATGCAATCGATGATGCCAACCATCCCGGGAAAACCGCGTTGTTCTCCTATATAGAGTAGCCTTTGGAGATCCTCTTCCGTAGGCCGCCTTAGATATTCATCGCCAAACAAGTCAACAATTCCCACGACAAAATGTTCTAAACACTTACGAGCGGTCGTTTCACCAAGACGTATATATTCGTCAACCGTGTCCGTCCCACCACCGTATGCTAATAGTCGAATTGCTGCAGTACATTGTTGGAGGGGTGATATACCATTTCGGAATGTTGCATCTTTTTCGGTTGAAAATATGGAACTTATGTAGAGAGACGATTGACAATACGGAGGAACAATGGTTTGTTCATTTGAAATCGTCTTCGGAATAGCTTCTCCGGGTAAGTAGGATTATCACTAAAATAATCGTTCCACAAACGTTCGTGGCCTTCTTCCTGATTTCTTTCGATATATGAACGTTTTTTTCTTTCTGGCGGTGTCTCTTCTAATGTCGCATCAACTTGATTATCAAATAGGTCTTGATAATATTTGTCAAAATCATCATCATTATTTGAGTTATAATGATAATGAAAATTGTTTGAAGAGGAAGCCATTTTGTGTTTATGGAAAATGTAATTTTAAAAATGAATGTTGTGTGTGTGGAAGATGTAATTATGGGGAAAAAGAAGTGAAATGGTTGGTTTAGACGAAAAATAAGTGAAAATGAAATGTTGAGTTTTGGAAGAGAGATGAATGTGTTGTAGAGTGGTTTAGTTAGAGAGAAAAAAGTTTGGAAGTAGAGGCTTAGTTTTATAACAGAATTTTGATGATATACGATATGAAAAAGCGAGTGTGATTGAAGCTTAAATGTTCCTTCTTTATATAGAAATTTAGTGCTCTACAAAACAAAGGCATGTGATCTATGAAACAAAAACCTGTGACATATAAAACAACACAAGAGGAGACCAACTGTGAAGACAACATAAACATTAGCCAAAGTTTGAACTTCTCGTGACACATGCGAACAAAGGCATGTGATTTACAAATATCCAACAATACAAATATCCTACCATACAATACAATATTCGATTTTAGCTCATTCCAATAACGATCTCACTTACAAGGAAGCAATCTATTTTCCCAACCCATAACTCTCCTACTTAACAAAAGTATTGATAGAAAAAGGAAGAATACAGCTAAAGTGACTCCAATCACCAACTCATATCCAACAACAAACCTACTCTTCTGCAAGTCTTTAACTAGCTTCTCTAGTTCCTCACTCTTTTCATCACTTTTAGTGTATTGGTCTCTCACCTTTTGCTCAACCATGTCATCTAATGTGGCCCTCTTTGTGATCTCCTCCATGACTGCCACATCCCACCACTTGTGGAGATGCATCTCTCCATCAGAGACATTTTCACAAGTGTAGAACCTGCACCAACCACATACAATTACAACCTTGTAATTCTAGTAATATGCATTATCAGCAAGTTCATAAATAACAAATGACTTAGAAACTAGAAGCTAACCTTCTCCCCGGATCATTTCTTGTGTAAGAGGTGTGAAGAAGTGGTGGACCTCCACAATAACATTTCTGTGGAATTCTAACCTCAACAGATGCAAGGATAGGACCAATGTCATAGCTACTTTGAGCTTCATCCATACGGATGTATGCTTCTCTTTCCATATCAGTGGTGTCTTCTGAGTATTGATGACTATGAGATGTAGTAGATGGCTGTGTATAGCTATAATCATGTCCCATGCTATATTTCACCTGAAAAGTTTACATTTTCTCAAACCAGATTAGAGGTTTATCAATCAGATTAACAAAGATTGTTAAAACAACAGCTATAATTCTTTGTACATGAACTAACCATACAAGAAAAGGTTTTAAAGAACAAACCTTAGGAGAGTTTGGTTGCCTCAGAACTCTGTGGTTGCCTCAGAATTTTTTTATTGCTTGATAAGAGTTTGTGCAGTGCCCTGTACAACACCAAAACATCAACATTAGCTGTAGCATAAGATACCAACAGAGATATAACCAACAGAAAGACTAAATATCAACAGATGCAAGAGATACAACCAACAGAAATACTTAATCTAAGATAGCAAAGAAGCAAAGGGTTTTAGATATTTCATATAACTCAAACATTAAGATATTCATACAACATTTTGAAATTTCATACAAGTCAAACACATAGATATTAATACATTGCAGACATATAAAGATTTCATACAACAAATGCATTACGATATTTCATACAACTTAGCTACTTAACAAAAACAGTTAGACACATGCCATAGTTAGAAAAGTTCAGCCATGAGTTTTTTCTTCATAGCCATTTCATCTTCATCAAGTGGCTGGATCTTGGCTAAAAGAGTGTCAAGAATGGACATCTTCTACAGTTCCTTCTTGGCCTCATTGTCCTTCTGTTTGTTCTCCCACAGCTGAGGGTAGTCTTTAGTAGGAGCAGCCTTCTCTTTTCCCTTATACCTTCTAGCTTTCATAGCCTTAACACCTTCTGGCCTTCTCTCTTCCTCATTTGCAACAGAACCAGAAGATGGTGGAGCATCCTCACCTCTCTTTCTCTTACTTGATGTGTTGCTAGTTGGATTCATGGCACCTAGACTAAACCATTTTTGTTCCTGTTTCAGCTCCACCCATGCATGCTCGAGAGTAAATTTCTTCTTGTAAAGAGAGATGTAGATTTGATGAGCATTCTTGAGAATGTCTACGTCATTCATCCCACTACTCTTTTCACCCTTAGCAGTAACATAAGCTCCACAAAAGTGGCTAACCTCTTTGCTAATTCTTCCCCATCTTTGCTTGCAATGATCAAGCAGTCTTGGTTCTGCACCATTCTGGACATGTTCACTAGCTCCATAATACTCAACAATCCTTTGCCAAAATGTGCCAGACCTTTGGTCATTCCTCACAATCACATCCTTTGATGTGTTTAACCACCCACTGATCAAAACTAGATCATCAGAGGTGGTCCATTGCCTTCTCTCCCTATTACTATTTGGGGTCGCTTGAGACTGAGTTGCACCATGAGTAGGTAGTTGGTTAAAAGAACCAGAATGGCCTCCTTGAGATCCTGCACCATGAAGAGGTTGTTGGCTAAAAGGAGGGAATTGGCTAGATTGAGAAGAACCAAAGTTTAGATTCTGAGAGAAGCTGTCATAAGGGAAGTTATTTAAGCTAAAGTATCCTTGAGATGCACCATACGAATTATTATTTTCTGACATAGGAAGAGATGGGTTTAAGGGTGAAGCAAAACAAAAAGATGAACTCGAGAAGAGGTAAGAGAGTTTCTGAGTTTCTGATACAATCGGATGATAAAGAGATATGAAAAGAGAGAGATGACACTTGGAAAATAACAAAGAGAGAGAGAGAGAGAGATGATACTTGGAAAATAACTAACAGAGAGATGATACTTGGAAAATAACAAACAGAGAGAGGATCAAAGAAAGAAGGATAGAATGTATATGAAAGAATAGAAGTGGTAACAGAGAGATGAAAAAGAGATATGAAAAAGAGAGATGATAGGCGAGAGATCTATGAAAGAGTGATGAAACATCGAAATAAGAAAGAGAGGATCAAAGATAGAAGGAAAGAATGTACATGAAAGAAGGTAATTAAAAAAAATGCCTTAAAGAGCCTTTGCCTTAAATCTAATCTTGTTGTAAGAATTAAAGTTTTTAGAGTAAAGTTAAGGCTACCAATTACCTACCTCAATAAAATCACTATCAATTCTACTTTACTAAATAGTAATCTTCCAATTCTAATTCACAAAGAATGTTTTCTGGTTATTTATAGTTTAGAAAGCATAGCATCTTAATAAGTTAACTATATAGTTTTAAGAGTAATTACTGATCTCGTTGTAACTAGATCAGTATCTTGTTCTAACAAGTTCACTTTATTGTTCTAACAATATCACAAACTTGTTCTTACAATTTCACTTCCAAAGTTTATAGACAAACACATGTCAGAAGGATAGTGCAATATAATTACTTAATTCATTCACTAACCAATCACAAACATATATCAGAAGGATAGTGCAATATAATTACTTAACTCATTCACTAATTCATTCACTAACCAATCAGAAACATATATTCAGAAAGCATATTACATTGTTTACAATGTAACACAACAAGATAGTAGATTTCAGACAGTTAAATATCAGAGAGATAAGATTTTATATGTAACAAAAGGTTATATGTATTTAGGCAAACAGATATGTGAGCTAGTTATCAAGGGAAGAACAATTACATCTGAAATTTATGCAAACAAACTACGATTCAATGGACTACCAATGTACAGGTTTTTAACAACAAAACATTCACTAACCATTACACATTGACTAACCAATTCAATACTATTTTACACTTCATCAACAGCGAGGCAAAATCTAATGCATTAAGATAAAAAGGGATTCTGTCACATACCTTTCTTGCTTGGTGTCAATGATGCAATCAAATCCGATTGAGTAGTCCTGCGTATCTTCAACTTCAATCCTCACAAACAAAAGAAACAAGAAGTGTTAAGGTTCACTATAATCAGAAGCAAGAAGGTTAATAATTCAAACTAAATGAAATGCATAATGTAAACTAAGATATCATATCAATACAGGAGAATACCATAACCAAATCATTTGTAAACAAGAACACATACAAATCAGACTCCCAATCCTAATATCAAACAAGAACACATACAAAACCTCTTTGAAAATACTTATAACCAACAGATCTAAACCCTACCACTAATAACTTGTACAACTGACAACTTTTTGATAACAAATTAAACCGTAGAAGTACATAGCAAAAGAATACACATGCAGTTTTTACTCGAGTTTAAACAAACACATACATATAACCAACTCCACAGATATAACTATCGAAGGAAATTTTTTGGTTAATCAACAAGACATAACTTAACACAGGTCGATAGATTAAGCCTAAGAAGGAACAAGAAGAAAAGAAGAAGAAGGAAGATAAGTTACTTGCATGTACTTGACTCGCAACGATTTTGGGATGGAAAAATAGCAGGGATGAGACGCTTCGGACGAGAAGGACGAGATCCACAATACGGAGAAGACAGAGAAGACGGAGAAACGAGAAGCTGGTGAAACGAGAAAGACAACCCGGTGAGACGAGACGGAGAAGAAGACCAGATCCTTCCCTCGATCGTTTTGTTTCACAGATAGAGATGGTTGTCCGAAGATCTCTCAATCGTTCATCGATTCAATCTCTCAAAATCTCTCACTCGTTCTTCCTTTTAAATCGCTCAATCTAGGGTTCTCTCACGAAAGACCAAAATCGAATTGGGGATTTTTTCTTCGATATCACAAACCAAAAATTAACTAAATCATTTTTGTTTTCTTTTATTTTCAGACCAATCATCCCCTCCCACGTGGCGTAAGAACCTTGTGCGAAAGCTTCTTCGACAGCATCCGGATGGACCTTGTATATTCACTGTTTGGTTAAATTGGGCTTATTCTATTGCCCTAAGGCCCGAGCGGTTATGGGGATAAAGATGGTCTTACTAATGTGTCCGATGGTTGCAAAAAATGGAAAAAATCCTAAAAATTCGCGATCTATTCTTTTTTAGACGATTAATATATGTATTTTTTAGTTGGACTAAAAAAATTTGTTAATTTAATTTTGTTAAACAAAAGTCTTCATTTATTTAACTTTAGGTAAATTTCTACCCACGATCTCAAACCAAAAATAAAATTCTAATTTTATCCCTACAATTTGAATTAATTATTAATGTTTAGATAATATGGTAGTAAATTTTAATTACATTTGATAAAAATAAAATTTTAACTCAAAATTAATTTTATTGATATATGTTTACTATTATTATTTTAGTTTTAAATATAAAATACAAAATAGAAAGAAAAACTAATCAATTTATAAAATTTTAAAGAAAATGTAAATACAAAAAGAAATTATTAAAAAATTTCAAATCAATTTTTCTTACAAATTAAATCTATATCCACTACAAATCTTTTTAGGTTATTTCAAATTAGTTTTGCTTACAAGTTTTATATTCTCCAATAATACTAAAGTAATCTTTATATTTTAATATTTTATTTTTATTTTTATTTATTTTATAACTAAATAATAGTAGTAAAACAAAAGGGAAGTTATCAAAAATAACATTAAAATGAGTATTTTTCCAAAACTACCATTATAAATTTTATTCAAAAATATCATTATAAGTTTTATTTTTGTAAAAATACCACTAAAATATGTTTTCTTCCAAAAACACCGCAATAATTAATCTATAATTTTTAACATTCAAAACTAATTTCAAAATCCTGAACACTAAACCCTAAATATAAATAGTTAAAAGCAAAAATTACTACTATATTATTTAAACATTACAAATTGATTCAAAAGATATGGGTAAAATTGGAATTTTATTTTTGGTCTGAGATCGTGGATAGGAATTTACCAAAAATTAACTAAACGAAGACTTTTTATAACAAAATTAAATTATCAAAGTTGTTTGGTCCAACTAAAAAAGTACATGTATTAATCGTCCAAAAAACTAATAGATGGCGAATTTTTAGGTTTTTTTGCAAAAAAATCTAAGATACACTCACTTCCTTTATAATTTTCTGTTTTCTTTTTAAAATGAACATAGGGACATAATCGTAACTTTGTGTGTGTCAGACAAATAAAACTAACTTTTCTTTTAGTGAGTCTAGTTTCTTTGTTTTTCGTTTATCTGAGTACTCAAGTTTAACTCACCCTATTTTTTAATAATTCCAACAATGTCTTGATTCAAATTTTGTCTATGTTTCGATCTAGGAATATTAGTGTAATGGGCATGCTGAAATAGTTCCGAGACACAGGCTTGTGGGATAGTGTGTTAACAAAAATGTTACTCGATACACTAGGCAAAGTATTTGGTATGTAGCAACATCAAACAGCCCACTAATCCACAAGGCACGAACAATAAGCCTGTTGTTGGCATAGTGATTGCACATAACCCGATTGACGCTTCAAATCAGAGACTAGTCTCCACAACTTTCTTCTAAATTATATAAGTTCCAATATTTTTTAAGTTATCAGCTATATTTATATTTATCTTGTGCTAATGTTCTCCATCGTCGCGACATATTTTTTCATAGAGCGCTTAAGGATGCTGACTACAAGGAAGACAAAATCTTTGTTGGGATATTGTTCAAATAAAAATATGATTGTACTAGATAGCTTGCGATATATGCAAGCAGTAGGAAATTTAATTTCATAAGTGTGAAATCAACCCTGACAGTTGTAACAGCCGTCTACGTTAGCAACACATGCCCTTGGCAGGTCTATGTAACCAAGCTGCTGGAGTATCATCGGTTTATGGTCTGTATTGCCCTCCTACATCACACATGCAATTTGACGCTAGGAGGGACATCCACAAAATCGCCTCAACTACGGTCATAGGAAAACTTATGAGTACTAAGTATGTAGGGTTGGGCGAGGACCAAGGCCTAGTAAATTGCGGAAAGTTCTATGCCATGAATTCAGCTTGAATGTTTCTTATTAGAAAGCTTGGAGAGCCAAAGAGGTAGTCATGGACAATGCTATGGGATCCACGATGGGGAGCAATATTTTGATCCAGCCTTACTTCAAGCTTTTGTTTGAAACCAATCCAAACTTACTGGGATCTTTAGAGAAGGATATCGATTCTTCAGGGATTGAGTTTAAGTACTTGTTTCTCGCTCTAAGTTCATCTACGGGGCCTGTATGAAGGATGCCTGAGAGCAGCTAGCACCCAAAATGATAATTTTCAAGTTTCCCAATAGAATTTGGTATTTTCAACAGTGAGAATGACGAGTCATGGACTTGGTTTATGGAAAAACTATGAGACGCCGTCCTGGAAGACCCAAATTTAGTTATCGTGTTAGACCGCCATTCCTTAATTTTTTTTGACATCTTAACAACCAAATTACAAGTTTATCAGAAACAAACTCTCCTTTAAGGAAAGCCAAGACGAAGCCGATGTGCTTGGGAGGGAGAATTGCACTCCCACGGCTTTTTGCTTTCTTCGCAAGGTAATCAGAGTGCCCGTTCTCCTTTTGCAGGATGCGGCATATACTAAAATTCGGGAATGAAGACTATAATTCTCTAAACAAAGCATATTCAGCTGCAAACAAGGATATCCGAGCAGTCTATGACAAAACAAGTAGTATTCTGACTAATCTCTAACATACACTCCATAGCCCAAAGAAGGGAATCCAATTCAGCATGGACAGGTGAAAGACACCTTTAACGCATTTGAGGCCAATCCAAGGATGAACTCTCCAGGAAAGTCCTCTTCTTCCACAAGGACCCACCTAAAACCACTAAAAGAGTCAGAAGCTAGCCAAGAGGCATCACATTGACATTCCAAAGGTGGAATAGATAGGGGCCTATTAACAGCCAAATGAGGTGGCGGAAGATCCGACATGTCATATGTCTCCATAGGTCACCGCCACACTTCTGATTCATGTGTGGCTAGCAGAAGCGTCTCCTCAGGTGACTCAAAAATATTCTCGAACATAAACCGGTTATGGGCCTTTTAGATATACCACAAGATCCAAAGGAAATTCAGGATAGCGGTTTCATCTATTCTCAATGCTTTACCTCTCCAAAAGAGGAAGTCAAAATTATAAAATAGAGATTGAAAAGGGAACACCGTCCTGAAGAAGGGATAGAGGAGATAGCCCAAATTTTCCTAGCAGGGGGACACTCAAAGAGGAGATGATTGATCGTCTCCTCTTCATGGCCGCAGCGGAGACAATCTTTCTCTCTACCAATATGTCGGGTAAAAATTCTTTGACAGGTTGCTACGCAACCCGAGAGACATTGTCACATGAAATGCTTCAGCTTTCGTGTGGTTTTAGTTTTCTAAACTTGTGCCTCGAGTGTCGAAACATCTGGTCCCTGATAAGGGCGGTCAGAAGAATAGCAAGAAAGGTTCCTCTCGGCCCAGTATCCTGACTACAAAATATAGTTCCCAGATTTTGTATAAACCCAACTATACCCATCGCTCACGTATGTCCGGCTAGGTCGTATACCAAGGATAAGAGGAACATCCGTTGGGTCCACTAGAGCTTGCAAATTTTCTAGTTTCCATTTCTTGGTATCTCTATCCAGGAGATAATTGACGTACACATGCGGATCCAGAAAGGCAAGAACATTTTTCGCAGAACGTGGTGGGATGGTGAGGATCCACGGGTCCACAAAACTCGAGTGAGCATCCCCGAGGGGTTTCGCAGCCACAATTGGCTTTTACTACCTGTAAAGGATCGCTATACCTATATTATCTACCCCACAATATTCTACTCAACAGAGATTTTGGGAAACGAAGAAGTCTCCAATTTTTTTTTGCAAGAAGCGCTTGATTAAATTCCTCCAAGGTTCAAAATCTGAGCCCTTCTTCAGAAAATTGGGTACATAATTTATCCCACCCTATCTAATGAATGCCATTACTTTCTGCTCTGGTTTCCACCAAAAGTTAGCAATAACACTACTTAGCTTAGAAAGGATAGCTTTGGGAAGTAAGAAACACGACATAACATATGTCAGAAGGGATTGAGCTACCGTCTTAATAAGTACTTCTTTCCCCCCTTTGGAAAGGAATTTAACGGACAATGTACTAATTCTTCTCTGGAGTCGATCTCTAACAAAGGCAAAAACCTGGGTCTTTGACACGTGTATATTTTCTGGTAATCCTAAATAAGTTCCCATGCCACCTTCGGTTTGAATATTTAAAATATTCTTAATGTTGGTACGGGTTGCCGGAGTCACCTCGTGCCCAAACATCACCGAAGACTTTGCTTCATTAAGTTGTTGTCCTGAAGCCTCGCCATAACGTTAGATAACGTTAAGAACTTCCCCTAAAGACATGATTTTACAAAAGAAATGGCTATCATACGTGAAAAGAAGATGAGACTTCGCAGGACTTGCCCGAGCAATTTGGAGGCCTTGGATTTTTCCTTGCCATACCGCTTTATTCAACTGAGCCACAAGAGCTTCAGTACAAAGGATAAAAATAAAAGGAGATATGGGGCTCCTTGTCGGATCCCCCGGGAAGGTTTTATATGACCTCTCGGAGTACCATTTATTTGTATGACACTGAGTAAATACAAAACATTATCATCTCAACCCATTTTTGGGCGAAACCCATTTTCTGCATCAGAGCTTTAAGGAAGGACCATTCCACTCTATCATATGCCTTGCTCCATAAAATTCTTCCGACATTTCCAATTTGTACGGAGAGCATGGATGTTTTCATGGAAAATCATGATATTTTCCATGATGAGGCGTCCAGACACAAAGGCCGACTGAGTCTCAGATATCAAATTCGGATGGAATTTCTTCAGCTAAAGCCTTAGAATCTTTGCGAGTATCTTGTAACATACATTACATAAATTTATCAGCCTGAGTTCCATCATCGATCAAGGTCTGTCGGTTTTTGGAATAAGACAAATGTTTGTCTCATTCAGGGATTCATCAAAAGACACTGTGGAATTAAAGTCTTGGGTTAATTTGAAAACGTCATCTCCTACTATATTCCAGAACCACTGGTAAAACAAGGCCGTCAGGCCATCAGGACCTAGAGTCTTCTTTGGGTTGAGGGAAAAAGGGCATGTTTTAATTCATCAGAAGAACATTGCTTGGTAAGATATCTGTTTATTTCCTCAGTTATCGACACGGGAACTGCTCGGAGAACAAATTCCAAATCCCGGGAATTGGAGGCTGTAAATAAATCACTGGAATATGATACTGCTAAGGCCTCAATCCCATCTTCATTATCAATCCCTTTGTTATCTTGGTCTAGGAGACCAATAATCCTATTCTTGCCCGGTGTTGTTTGGTGGTAACATGAAAGAATTTTGTATTCATATCCCCATGTTTTAGACAAGTCTCACGACTTCTTGTCTACCAATACAGCTCCTCCTCTATATATGCATTACATAGTTTCCATTTTAACTCTAACAGAGCTTCAGAGGAGATCTCTCGATTGTCATGAGCTGCATCAATCTGGGATTGAAGGCTTAGGGTAAGCTTCTCATAATTGGTAGCTATAGATTTCTTCCAATTCGAAATAGACACCCGACAAGTTTTAATCTTTCAGGGAAAAAAGCCTCCTCGGCCACGACTGGAAAACCTCCAACCCGCCTTGACTGCCTCCTTAAGACCAGGTGTTTACCAGTCCACCTCTTATCAAACCTAAACGTTTTGAATAATCTCTGGGGTTTATTTTGAATGGAGGCCACATTTTAAGGAGTCTGTGGTCTGATCTCCACATTTTAAGATACTCCACATTCGTGTGGGAAAAGAGATCGTGCCATTCTTCATTTTACAGAGTCCTGTCTAAGCGAGAGCGAATTAAGCCACACTAATGACGCCCAGTCTAAGAAAGGAAATTCCCCTTAAATGAAAACTCAATCATACCACAATTTTCTATCATAGTCCGAAAGGGAAGAAAGGAAAGATTTCGATCTCCGTTTTCCCCCTTTCTTTTTGTGATTTCCGGTGATCTCACTGAAATCTCCAATCATGAACCAAGATTCAGAACGATTAATCCTTATATAGGTGAGATTTTCCCTAACTACTTCACGGTTTTGAACAACCGGATCACCATAAACGAAAGATAAAAAGACACGATTTCCATCAATAAGTGTTTCAATATCAATAACACGATCACTTGCATACAATATTTGAACCAAAAAATCACGAGAATACATTAAAACAAGTCCACCACTATAGCACAATGGGTCCACCGTTTTGAGACAATAAAAATCTAATTTAATTTGTAACTCTTCCATAAAAAAGCGATCATTTTTTGTCTCGAATAAAAAAAGAAAACCTGGAAAGAATCTTTGACATAATTCTTCCAGTCGGCATTTTGTTAGTTTTGCACCCGCCCCATATAATTCCAAGACCTCAACATCGGGAGAAAAACCGGAAACAGAAGAGGTGCAGTGTGGAGAGGCATCAACATCACCACGAGGAACAAAGGAAATCTTACGAGTGGATCGCGGCCTTGACATACCAGACTTGACCAAATTATGTTTACGAGGACTACTAGCTTTAGCCGAGTGAATTTTGGGAAATAAGCATACGGATCACTCCGACGGTGAAGCGCCTCTTGGTTTTACAAGCTAGCTTGATGATTGTCACCCAAGAGATCATCATTGGCAACCGTTTCTTCATCCATGAGCCGTGGGTCATCATCCGAGAGTTTAAATTGAACCAAATTGGGTCTGCGATTCCACTAGCTATTAGTTGATCCCATTCCGCTGCTGGCTTATCAAGCTCATCGTCATCCACAACAACCAAAGAAACCTCCGTATTCAAACAGAGCTCAAGGGGCTCAGGGAGGTGACGATAGGAGAAATAGTTGCCCATCATTCCGGTTGAGAAGCCGAAGAAAGGGGAGTAGGATGCAAATTGAAAGGACGAATCTCCTCATCATCTTCTAGAATCAATTCATACCAACTCTTCGACGTGGCTGCTGAGGAGCTTGGTTCTCCAGAGAGAGATTGGCGAGGGAAAGATGCAGAGGATGTTTAACCATCAATTTTGCTTGAGGAGAGAATTGTACGGACTTTTTGGCAGAGCTATCGCTCTCTGGTGGCGCACAAGAGGAGGTTCCATAGAAGCTACCAGGAAACTCGGTTCTCACTACATTAGAGATGGATTTCTTTAGGAGATTTAGGCGATAGGAACGATCACGACATAGGTAGGGGAAGCATATCCCTGATTTGCTCTAGATTGCATAATATAGGGTTCCAACAGGGTTCCTTGAGAATCAGAAGCACAACCTAGGGGACTCGCCGGAACATCCTGCCGAGAAGGAATAGAATCTTTCTTATGCAAAGGACAAGGTTCTTCTCCATCGCCAATAAAAAGAACGGATATGTCCCTTTGCTGGGATGAAACATGATCTTATCGATGATTATCCACATCCAGAGCTTTTCCTTTGCCTTTTAGGTCACAAGGATTAGGCTGCTGGAGAGAGAGATCTTGTAGGTTAGCAGACTTGGAGCTATCCCTTCTATGGGGTACTTGGTAAGGAGCATCCCGATGAGGCTTGTCCTTCTTCACAACTCTGTTTGATGGAGGGTTTCAGTTGCTTTAAGGGTTTGCGGAATGGCTTGGATGATGACCACGAGAGGCTCTATTAGCACCAGTGGAGTGAGAGACTCGGGAGAAGAAGCTAGATTCCCGAGAAGGAGCTTTAAGGGCATTTTCCATTTCCTACTACTTTTGGTAAATCACTCTCTACTCCTTGTCCAATAGGGGACATGCTTCCGGTTCATGGAAGATGTGATGACAGTAGAGGCACCATCAGTGGAGTTTTTCATAAAGCAGAGAAACTGGCACTGTTTTACCAGAAGGGATTCGGGCATGTATTCTAAATTTTAGAGGTTCATCTGCTATCACAGTGACCAGAATTCTTCCTTTGGTAGTGTCCACAGCTGGTACAGTACCAAGAGTATCTCCAAAAACTGTCAACCCACAATTCAGAGGGAATCCCATCAATGCGAATCTAGAAAGTCATGGAATTAGGGAACACGATTACGATGTGTGGTTGCCATCTTTCCAAAGCAAAAGACCAATGATTAAAGTGGGAGGGCCTTTTATTGAGAACCTTTTGAAGATCGACCTCTGATTCAAATAAGAACTGAAAACTTGAGTCATCAAGAGGAACGCAACGGACATGGCCTTGAGGAGCTCAAATATGCTCATTTGGGAGGGTTGCGACCAAGGCTGCCATACTTCTACCACTCCAATGAAACATCCTACCCACAAGGCTAAGATTCAGGCGAGCTACAATAGTAGAGTTATCAACTGGTGGAAGAACCACCACTACATCGTCTTCATCTTCAAGGACTGAGGAGGAGGCGATGCTCTGTACCAATTGGAACGAGACCTGTGAGACATGATGATGGCGGGGAGGAAGGATTACAAAGAAGAGGCGTATAAGGATTGAGAGGCAGAGAAGTCTACAGTGAAGGAACTCTAGAAAGCAGAAATTGTGGCTAAGAGCACTGATATGAAAAGGCAAAGACGTCTAAGGTTGAAAGTAATCTTTTCAAAGCTCAAAGAGGTGGAATGGGAAAGAGTTAAAGCTTAAAATGCCACCGTGGGGAACAGTGGGAAATCCAGGAAAGGAAAGACGTGCAAACATCACAAAATCCTTTGGATACAAAGGAGATGTGTAAGATGAAACGCAAAAGAGAGCACGAAAAGAACCATCAGAGAAGGGGGAGGACCTCTAGGTTCGGCAAAGAAGGCAAAAACTTGACTAAAATGGATGCAAAAAGAGGTCAAGATCTACTATTTTTAAATCATTTTTCTTCATTTAGGTATCTTAGGAAAGGTGCCTAAGAGTGTTTTAGTTATCGCCGGCCATTCCTCAAAATATGCAAGCATTTGCAAGGTACAATACAATAAATTGCTATTTAATTGAAATAATATTCGTGTAGCAGATAAATATTTAATATTGGATTAGCAATATCGCAAAATAATAAGACTAATTATCCAGCTATGATAATCTGTTTACCATGATAATAATATATTTATCGGGGTTAAACTGTTTATTTGATGATGGTTTGCACAAAATGTATTATCGCGACAATTACATGATACAAGTTTGATTGTAGTTTTCGATTGTTGTTGCTAACATTATGTTTACTATATAACTAGTAGGGGTCTACGAAAATAATATGGAAATAATAAAATATTTGGCAAGATGAAACCAAATTAGTCTCATAATAAGCTGCTTTTGTAGGTATATCCGATAGCGTCTGATGTGGCTTGGGTAGTGCATCTGAAAAAGGAATATATTGGCAATACTCAATTCTGAGTAACTAAGATGTTTGGTTTCAAGCGCAGTAAGAGAGTTATAGTTGAGCGATTTCAACAAGCTGTTTGCAGAGATACGAGCAATGAACGGGACATGCGGATTATCTGACCAAGATTGGATTTGAGCATTGGACCAGGTCGCACTTTGTAGGTGACATGTACAATGTTATGACTAGTAACATCGCTGAAACAGCTTGAATAATGTACTTACAATGGCTTGTGACTACCTAGTCATCTCCATCCTAAAAACAATTCGGGCAACCCTGGTCACGTGGTTTGCTTTGAGAAGGGAGGTAGCGAGGCTAGAGGAAACCATACTGCTATCTTTGCTTTGTTGTCTATCTTTATGTATGTATACTATCGATAATCAAACGAGTTGCTAGTAAAAAAAAAACAAAATTGACAGTTACGTAACAAGTAAATGATAAGGAAATAACACCTAATCGGGTATATTTAAATTTCGGGTCGGGTTCGGGTAAATATCCATCGGGTTTGGGTGTTTTCGGGTTATACCCAAAACCTCAAAATATTTTTCGAGTTCGGATAGGATTTGTAATTTTTAAATCCGAACCAAAGGTAAAAAACTCGAAATCAATCCGAACCAAAGGATAGTTTCCAGTTTGTTAAATTGGGGGATTTTCTGGATTTGGTTTGAATAGCACAATAATCGAGATATGGCAAGTAGAGAGAATCAAGAGATTTAGAGCTTAGAAGAAAGGCAAGAGTCGATATTGTACAAAGATCCTAACGAAGATTATATAACCTTGGATGGTTTCGGGTATTTATTTGGGTGTTCGGATATACCCGATCGGGTTCGGGTACCCAATTTATTTATTATAAACATCCAACCGGATATTTGGTATGTAAAATACCCAATCCAAACTGTTTACATCGGGTCGGGTTCGGGTTCGGGTTTCGGGTACGGGTGTTTCGCGTTCAAACAATTGTTATCATAATATAAAAACACAGGTAGCGATATGAGAAACGCACATAACGATTTATAAAAGAAAGGCATGACACTTAACTATAGCTGATAAAACAAAAGTTATCAAACAATGCTAGTATATACCGAGAACACAAATAAATTACGGATAATAGTACAGCAATTTAGTCGATGATATAGACCAACTGAAATGCGTCCATCAATGAAATATTAGTTCCACTTACATATAAAACATATAATAATCCTATTACTTGTTCAACCTACAACTTAACAAGATAACATTTTTATAAGATTCCTACTCAACTCCGCCAAGAATGATTGTAGATATAAATTTTTTGATATCCGATTCCAGGTTCCCAGCGTCAACTTCATCGCATTCATCGAGCCCTCCGGTAACATTGACGTTTATTAAAAAGATTGCCATAATGCCATAATTAGTAGGAGATTTTACCTGGGATATGCATGGCTCCGTGTAGAAATCTGTGTTTTTCTGAGGCAGACCTGCTTGTTTAAGTAGAAATGGTAGCATCACAACGATGGGTTGAAGTTCCCGGCATATGTTGTTATCGTTACGGAGTTGCGCATTACAATCAAAGACAGTGATAGTAGCATTGAGAAGATCAATGCACAATGAAACCCTATATTTTTGTTATCAAAATTAAATGGGACATAGAGAAGATCACCTTCAGTGAAAAGTTGGCACACCCGCTTTAATCAGCACCAAACAGAATCCCCACAATATCTTCCTGAAATTTAAACTCCTACGGAACATGACATTTGGAAAACTTGGGGAATAGCCGAAACATGACATTTTTTATATACATGAAATTTAAACTCTTGCGGAACATGACATGTTGTGATATACATTAACCCTCTCTCCCAAGGGTTCCTCTCCGCAGGCGATTGGGAAGATCCACAATTGTCATCTGTTTGACAGAAAGTAAAACCCTATCAAAATCGGTAAACTAACTAAGGAATCAACCTAAAACCTTGAAATTTGATAGAAACTAACCGTCCGTCTATAAACGCTAGATTACAGAAGGAGTTTTGCTTATACCAAATCTTTTACAATCACATATTTTATTTTCTAATTTCAATTTTTATTTATTTGAAGTTTTAGCACATCGTTGAAAGATGAAAACTGATTATAAAAAAATTGATGAAAATGAAACATACAACAAATCTTAAAACAAATATACACATGTATTAAAAAAAACTGAAAAAAAAAAATTGAAAAAACAAATGAGGAAGAGATATGCGCGTTTGGTGAGTGAGTTTTTACTGTTATTAATTACATACGTGTATTAGGATGGGGTATAGGGTGAAATTTTTGTTTATTTGATTGTGAAATTTCATGTTAGAAAGTTGGTCATTGAATTGGCATAATTTACACATGAAACCTGTTTAAAGTGAAATCATCTATGAAAATCCAGCAAACTTGAATAACATAAGACTTTAGTTATTAATTGTAAATACGAGAACTAATAACACTTGATTTTAAATTCTTTTAGTGAAGATTTTATAAATATAAGAACCAATAACATTGGATTTAAGTAAAGATTTAAAATCATTGATTAAATAACACTAGATTTCGATTAAAGTTAAATTCTATTAAAATCCACTCTCCAATACCCACGAAGAGAAAGACAACGTTGGAGAGGAAGCTTGTGACCTACTGACACCGCCAGCTTAGAAGCCAACAATTATAACTAGCGGATGCGAGATCCACGACTTTGCAATAAATCGAGGTATTTAGTCAATGGCATGAAGCATCTGACCCCCAAGATCTGTTCCTTTTCCCTGGATCCACTATCCCGCCACATATTTCCTGGTAAGATCAACTTTTCGACGGCACGATATGTTGTTGCCACCCACTAAGAGAACCAAAAAATTTTAGTGCTTTTCATTCCTTACCTTTGTAAATTGTTGACTAGGATGATTAGTGGTTAGAAAGACATGTTTATAATGCTTATTGATCATTTGATTGTCTTTGGAAAAAGTTGATAATTGATTGATTAGTAAAGGGATTAATGTCTTGGAAATGAGTTAGTCTTGCTTAGTGTTCAATGGTCTAAGGATCATTCTTTGTTAGAAGTTGTTTGAACCCTCATAACCCATCTCTTTGTCATTCTAGTCATTTGTCTTAACCCGAGAATTCGTCTTTGATTATTGCTTCGTAATTTACTATTTCTCGCTTTGTTTGATTTTAAAACTTGTTAGTCTTTTGGTATATACTTTCTTTCGTCTTGCTTTGCATTATTTAGTTTGAATTGTATTTTTAGTCAAGTTTAGAAAATCAAATTAGATAACTTATTAAGCTTAGATTAAATAATATTTGTGTATTCTTGGTTTGTTAATTAATTGCTCCTTGATGTTTTGATAATTTAAGGGAAACTTGCACAATAGCACCATTTTAAGTCTTGTGCAAAATAACACTCTTTCGACTATGAAGACCGTTTTTGTAGTGTTTCATATTTTTAGTACTATTTTGCCCCTAAAGTAAATCGTTGAAACAAAGTAGTTTAGATAATAAAATGACTATCAAAATAAGTTTTTTGATATGAAGAATGTGGTTCAGTGTCTTTGATTGTGGTGAATTGATTTAGTGTTTGTTTCTTATGGATTTCGATTTCGTCGCTTGTCCTCCGTCGGGATTCAGTGTTCATTTTTTTTTCTAGAGTGGTGTGTTCGACTCAGTCTTCAGATTAAAGTGTTATGTTCCTTAAATTCCGACGTATCATCTTAATCTCTTTACAAAATTTGCTAGATTTTTTTACAATTAAATCCTTCTTCATCTTCTTGCTAGATTCCCATTAAAATGATCCATCATCCTTAACAATGAAAAACTTGTACTCCAGAACTTGAAAACCGTCAAGCTTAAGCTCACAAACCCCATTCATTCTTAGTCCAATTCAAAGTCGATTTTCTTATACCACGAACAAGTCTCTTAAGCTGATCCAAACAGAGCCACATGTTCACTAAACTTAACTTAATGATTTAACCTTACATTCAACTTCACTTTCGTTGCAGACCCATCTTTCTTCTTCAGTTGTTCCTCTCTAGGTCAAATCGAAATTTGAATTTTTAAAAAACTCAAACATATATTGTTCCAGACCCAGACAAGAACGAATTCACCAAAGCCCATCATATATTGAGTAGACCAAGAAAATCAAATTAACATAAGTCTTTTGGTAGTTTCTGCCAAGAAAAAAAAGTAAGCATAGTATATAAATCTGTTTTAGGTTGTTTTAACATTGTATTGAAGGGGGAAACTATATCAACAAAATATTTAAAATGTAATAGGATGTATGTTGCTTTCTTATCCCGAGTATTATTATGGAAATATCTTGCAAGACAATATACGACGACGTATGTAAGAATGGCGGTACAATAACGTGTGTGAGAATGGGGATGCGACGGATGTGAAAACGACGATACAACAACATGTGTAAGAACGTCGGTATGATTGCGTGTGTGGGAACGCATGTGTTGTGAAAGATGGATTCATTCGATATCTATCCCTTTTCTTTTCTCTGTTGTGGTTAATCGTCGACAGTAGCTCATCTACCAAACGTTGTCCACATGGATGTTGTACTGTTGGATGTGTTTTCATTTTCTAAATATCTTACATATGAAAAATAAAAAGGAGTTGTATCACTTTGTTTTTTTCTTGATCAATCAATACTGGAAGATGAAAGCTCTTTAATGTAAACTTCTTTGAAGAGAGTTTGGAAAAGAAACTATATAATTGGTTCACTCGTTTATCCAATATATGACCTTTTCATGTTGGTTTTTGTTTTTAAAGGATTTTTTCTGTTGTGTTTGTTACACAAATTCCAATATTGATCACTTGTTTACTTTATGATGGAGAGTATGTGCAAAACTCCGTGTGTAAGTTTTGGGCAACATGTAAGGATGTCTTTTAGCTTGTTGAATGCGTTTTCCTGAGCTTGACCCCATTTGAACTCCACGTTATTTTTGATCACCAAGGTCAGTGGTGCAGCAATGGTACTAAAATTCTTTACAAATCTTCTGTAAACACTACCCAAACCATGGAAACTTCTCTCATGCCTAATGGTGGGTGGTTTTGGCCAGTCTTGTATTGCTTTGATCTTTTCATCATCGACCTTCAAACTTTGAGAACTTACAACAAATCCTAGAAAAGTAACTTGATCAGTGCAGAAGGTACATTTCTTAAGATTCGCATAAAGTTTTTCAGTCTTAAGTGTTTCAAAAACCTGCCAGGATGATGTAAGTGGTCTTCAAGATTAGATCTATAGATCAAGATATCATCAAAATAAACCACAACAAACTTACAGATGAAAGTCCTTAGAATGTGGTTCATGAGTCTCATGAATGTACTTGGAGCGTTTGTGAGTCCAAATGGCATAACCAGCCATTCATACAAGCCTTGTTTGTTATTAAACGCTGTTTTCTATTCATCTCCTTGTTTCATCCTTACCAGATGATATCCGCTCCTTAGATTGATTTTTGAGAAGATAGTTGCTCCATTCAGTTCATCTAGGATATTAACAAGCCTTAGAATTGGATGCCTATACTTGACAGTGATATTGTTAATAACTCGGCAATCCACTCACATTCTCCAAACCTTGCATTGTTTCTCTAGCTCCTTTGCTTCTTATGGATTTACTTTATAAGCAGCTCAGTTTGGCGAAGGTGCTACATGAACCAGATAAATCTAATGCTCAAGCCCTCTAATAGGTAGTAATCCGGGTGGAATCTCTTCTTGAAAAACGTCACTGAATTTGTCTAGAAGTTCTACAACATTAGCCAGTAAATCTTGCCCTTTAAGACCTAAAAACAAAGTTTCCTTAAAGATCATTAGTGGCACCTGTGTTTGAGGACCAAGAGATTTCAAAACAGAAGAAGGTGTTACATAAAGATTTGTTTTACTTAGCTTGTTTCCTTTCGACATTGTTTTTTTGCCTCTAATGCACTTCTTGAAGGGTTAATGGTGCAAGCGAATGCTTCTTTTTTTTGTGAGAAGGTGTATTAGTTGTTTTTTTCATTGTGTAGTGTTTCTTTATCAAACTGCCAAGGACGACCTAATAGTAGATGTTCAGCTTTCATAGGAACCACATCACACAAAACTTGATTTGCGTACTTTCAAACGCTGAATGGAACATAACTTGCTAGCCGATTTTAAGATCAATATCATCATTAAGCAACCTAAGTTGATATGGTTGAGGATGCTTTGTCTTTTGTAGACCTAGCTTATCAACCAAATACTTGCTAGCCATGTTAGTACAAGAAGCTCCATCAATGATCAAACTACATACCTTATAATTGAAAGTGCACCGAGAGTGGAAGATGTTCTCTCTTTCGATAATCTTTGGTTCAAAGAGAACTTTGAGAGCTCTCCTTATAACTAGAAGTTCTCCTGTGTCTGCATATTCCACAACATCTTCTTCTGAATTTTCAGTCTCAAACTCCTTCTCGTCTTTAGACTCATATTCTCTATTGGCCTTTAAGATCATGACTCGCTCGTTTGGATAATCCCTTTCATAACGTCTCTGTCACACCAAGCTAAAGAATTTTCAGTCAGTTGAGCAGCAGCTAGTGACACTTTCCTTTGATCCGAGCAGTTGTAATACTCAAATATATACTCCATACGTCTTTCCCAACCCATGTATGCATCTGGATTAACTTTTCCTGCAAAAGTTGGTGTTGTGAGCTTCACATCTCTACTTTCTTGTCCCGCTTCCTCTTCTCTACCTCCAGCTCGATTATGTTGTTTCCTTGGTCTATGTTCACGTTCATAATCAAGTTTATCTTCATCTTCATCAAAGAAATCTTCTTCTACATGATTCACTCCTCAAGGATTGTTGTTCATGTTGGGTTCTACAGGTGGTGGCTGTTCAATCCTTGTTAGCCGTTCTCTAAGAGTTTGGAGTTGAGTTTGAATAGCGGCAAGCATCTGCGCCATGTTCATGTGGATTGAAAGACGCCACAAAGATCTATGGAAGGATCTATGATAAGTCAATACCACCGATGCAGCGCAGATACAAGATTCGAAGCCAAATATCAATTATTATTATCTTTTATTTTATTTATTATAATTATTCTAGAATATTCTAAGTTTTAGGGTTTTATGTTTTATTATAAATAGCCTTCTTAGGCCTTCTATTGTATTCAGTTTATTGATGAATTGATTAATCGAAAGATTTAAAGAGGTTTTTATAACCACTGTGAAGAGTATTCACAAATCCAAGAGCTTTTGCGAAAGCCCTGAGAGGAGGACTCTCAAACCCTAGATTTTCGGGTATTCTAAGAATCAAAGGATCTCTAGTCCTATCCCTAGAATTTTCCGCTCCATCATTTGGTATCAGAGTTGCATCTCTTTGATTTCTTAAACAAGAAACGATTCTGGTTATCACATGGTAAGTGATTACATCTATCCTATCATGGACAAAAGTCCTTTTATCGAGAGAGAGGGGAACCACCAGATCTGCAGAGAAATTGTTGGTGATCCAATCTATGATGTTTATGAAGAAGATCTAATGTGTGCAAAGTTTGGGCAAAATCAGATCCGTGCAAAATTCGGGTTTTGTGAAGAAATCATGAAACTGCCAATTTGTTCAAGTTTCGTGCAAGTTCCGATCTGTGCATCGGTAGAAAAAGTGATTTGTGCGAAATTTTGGTCAAAACTGGGTCGTGCAAATTTCGGATCAAACCGGGATTGTGCAAAAATCGGGCAAAATCAACAGAAACAGATGAAGATGGATCTACAAAGATCCTTTTTGCTGAAAAATCTGCTGAAGATTCGAGGGCGAATCTTTCTTGGCCGGCGGGAGCTGATGCAGCGCAGATACAAGATTCGAGGACGAATCTTTTCTTGGCTGGCGAGACCTAATGCAGCGAGATATTTGGAATATTTCCAAATATCCCAAATATCTATTATTATTATCTTTTATTTTATTTATTATAATTATTATAGAATATTCTAAGTTTTAGGGTTTTATGTTTTATTATAAATAGCCTTCTTAGGCCTTCTATTGTATTCAGTTTATTGATGAATTGATTAATCGAAAGATTTAAAAGGGTTTTTATAACCACTATGAAGAGTATTCACAAATCCAAGAGCTTTTGCGAAAGCCCTAAGAGGAGGACTCTCAAACCCTAGATTTCCGGGTATTCAAAGAGTCAAAGGATCTCTAGTCCTATCCCTAGAATTTTCCGCTCCATCAACCACTCAATCTTCAAGGAATCCAACACCGGCACACTCAATCCGACGCCGACGCCGGCACGATGACAAAGAAGCCGCAAAAGAAGATATGCTATCTATAATGTTTAAAGAATATAAATTTGTTCAAGGGTTAACTCTTGATTTGGAAGTTTTGGAATTGATGATGAGAGAGGTTACTGTTTTAGAGGAACTATTCGAGGAAGCGTGAAGCAAAAGAGACACCATAATACTTTTTGAGGTTAAAGTGAATATATCAAAAGGATATATATTGACAAATATCAAGCATCTAAAGAAGGAAAGAGAATAAAAAATTCCCCTAAAAGTAGTGACTAAACATGAAATTAAGGGAAAGCAAATGAAGAGGATTAAGGCCGCATTAAAGCGTTCAAGTAATACAAGCTCCATTTAATAGACTTTGGGGGACAAATGTTGGGGCCAAAACCCCTGTCTTATTTTGGTACGAGCCTTGTTCATATAGCCCATGTTCAGAAGCAGAATATCACTCCATGGTATACATCACTAAAGAGATTTTGTGGCTGAAATGTGTTCTTCATAATCTCGAAGTAAATCATGAGCAGCCAATGCGTTTGTGTTGTGATAGCAAATGATTGATATACATCGCCACAAACTCTATCTTCCATACGACGCACATAAAAAATGATTACTTTTATCCACGAAAAATACAGAAAGATATCCTTGCACCAGTCCATGTTATTAGTAATGCTTAATTGGGAGACATTTTTGTAAAAGCACTTTATAAACAATCATTCAATGATGTTCGTGACAAATTGGGTATTTTAAACCTTCATGCTCTAGTCAGCCCCATGTCACAGAAATACTTTCGAATATTGTATGGCACTCGATAATACCCATATATTATCAAATCAGCCTTCATACAATGGAACATTTTCGACTGGTTTCACCCTGCCTTGGGCTCATCAGGTGATCAAGTCTAGATCACGAACAGTGTGTGGAGGATGGCCTTATCCTTCTTTTAATTATATTCCTCGATAAATGACGGAAACCCGAACCTATCGAGAATTTTCCCGCCTGACTTCTTCGAAAGGACTCATCTACCCGAGTCTTGCACGCCCTCCTCTCTAAAGAACAATACATGTCCCAATCAAAATGATCGCGCGAAAGCAACGCGATAGTCACAAATTATTCCAGGCAAATGTGTCGTGACATTCTTCCCCACCATCAACGTGCAGTCCCTCGTGCATGGGAAGAATCCTCAAGATAATACATTGTGTATTGTAGGATACTTCATACCCCTACTTGATTCGATGACTCGACACCTCTGCCTCGGTCTTTACGGACACGTTGTCCTCGACTATCATTGTGCCACCGAACAAGGCTCCCCGCCTACCCATCTCGTATCAGACGCTGGGCACAAACAACACACAACTTAACCTGGCTCTGATACCAAATGTCACGGGTTTATTTTTAAAGACCGTGCAGAACTCAATAATAACCATATCTTATCGAGTGAGCCTTCATACCATGGACAATCTTTAAATGGTTTCACCCTAGCTTGAGATCATTAGGTAATTGGCTCCAAATGACGACCAATTTGTGCGGGGCTGGCCTAATCCCTTCTTCTAAGTTTAATTATCGATCATCGACGGACACCTAAACCTAGCGAGTAGTTCCCGCCTGACTCCTTCAAAGGGACTCATCTACCTGAGTCCTACACGCCCTGCTCACTAAAGCATGATACCTACCCTAGACGGAATGGCCTCGCGGAAGCAAAGCGATAATCAAAATCATTCCAGTAAAACGGGTCGTGATTTTCTCCCCCACCCATCAATGTTCACTCTCTTGTGTACGGAAAACATCTTCAAGATCATACGTTGTGTATTGTGGGATACATCATACCCCCACTCGATGCGATGACTTGGCACTTCTGCCTCGGTCTTTACAGACACCTCATCCTCGACCATCATTGCGCCACCGAACAAGGCTCCCTGCCTACCTGTCTTGTTTTGTATATTGGGCGCAGACATCATACAACGTAACCTGGCACTGATACCAAATGTCACAGGCTTATTTCCGAAGACTGTACAACACTCAATAATATCCATATATTAACGAGTCAACCTTCATACCATGGACAATCTATGACTCGTTTCGCCCTACCTTGGACTCATCAAGTGATCGGCTCCAGATCACTACCAGTTTGTGCAGGGGATGGCCTAATCCTTTCTTATAAGTCTGATCCTCGATCTTCCCGAATCTTTGAGTTGTTTTTGCCTGAGTCCTTCATAGGGACTCGTCTACCTGAGTCCTGCACGTCGTCCACAATGAAGCACGATACCTGCCCTAGTCTTAATGGCCTCGTGAAAATGACGCGACAGTCACGACCTGTTTAAAGAAAACGGGTCATGACACCCAGCTCGAAATAAACATGGTCCCTTGGGCAAAAACATTTTTTGGACATTTGTTAAGTAAATTTTTATTAAGATATTTTTAGTTTTAATTTAAATTTTGAACCACTTTTAGTAAAATTATAAATATTTTATACAGCTTTATAAAATTATATGGGTCTTTTTAAATGTAAAATAATTAGCATTTAGGAAATTTTGGGCATTTTTACTAGGAATTTTGGGCCTATTTACATATTTTAAAATATTTTGGACCATTTTCTTATTCAAAAGTTCATGGTCTTCTAGGTCGTGGCCTCTCGTCTACCTAGGTCGTGGCCTGTCGTCCTTGTATCCGGCTTACAGGGTTTCCTTCTTGCTTCATAACTTAGGGATTTTCCGGTTTTAGTAAAAAGATTTCCTCCTTCACCACTTCTAATAAAGTGTCCTCATTTCTTGGTTACATGCTTCTTACGGAATGCTTCATCTTATATCTCTTAATGCTATGGATCGTCTTCATTTACACCACACGATGCTCTCTACTACATTTGGTGTATGTATACCGAGCCAAATTATAAAATATAGATATTTATGAAATGGAATGTAACAGGAAGGAACCTGTTAAAGCATCAATCTAGTAGATATAGGTTGGTGATGTTACAAATGGTCTATTATTATTTTTTTATATAAATTAGTGTTAATGGAATAGCTAATGATTTGAATCTCTATTTTTAATGTACCGACGTTTAACAGAGGTGGAATCCAACTACAATTATTTTAGTAACAACAATGCAGATATGTTTTGAACCAATGTGACAAAGCACATGCACACATTCACGAGACTCTCACATCCACCGACTAGTAGTAAGTAATGCACCAACATAAAAAAAAAAAACTATAATTTGACAGAACCATAAAAAGTATAATTTGTTTTGGTCTGACTTAATAACAATATAGAATATTTTAGATTGGTTAGATCAACACGAGTACGTGAATACAAAAACAAGCCCAACAATGAAGAAAATAAAAGCAAAGCCAACGAAACCACATGGGATACAGATCCACCCGGAGGCTCACTAATGTCCACCGACACTAATTTTTTCTTAAATAAAACATGTTTTTTCTTTTTCTTTTTCTTTTTTTTTTCTAAAAAAGGAAAACAGGTTTTGTTGTGGATTAGATTTGTAGAATTAAGTGCTAAGAAAATTTATAAAAGTTCTTATTAAGAAAAGGAAGAAGAAATTGTTACTATTTATCGATTACTTACGGATATACAGATATATAACCTTTTTTATAAAATATGTATATAAATGCTTTTTGTTTAACAAAGAATGTCATTTTAGAGTTTTATTTTTGTTATTTGATGTCATTTTATATTTTAAATACATTTTTACATTAAGATTTCTAATTTTATCATTAATGCAAAACTAATTGAGCCATTAAAATTTTATTAAATAGAGATATTTATTGTTTCTTAATTTATGTAAAATTTGTTAAAGTTACACTATTTTATGAAACAGAAAAAGTAGAATTACACCACAATAAATTGTTTTTTCTTATATATAATTTTTATGATTTAAATATTAGAAATAGATTGAATTTATAGAGTTTTTGAAAATAATTAATAGTAAGTGTTATTCAAAACATTTAAACCAGGTTTATATAGTTACAACTGTAATAAAATTATTAGTGGTTGCAGTTGCAGTAACTTAGTTTGTTTAATTTTCTTGCTAGTTTTTTTGCCGTTTGATTATTAACTATTCCAACAATACAGTCTTTATTTTGTGCGGTGATTAAATTTGGATCACATTGTGATTCCTTTTTTCACTCATAAAGACCTTTACAGCATTGGCAATTATGAATTACGCTGTTCAACTTAATTTGAAATTTAAAGTTTTAATTAAACCACTTACCAACTCACTCAACTTGGACACTAATAACAAGATGAACATAAAGTATATATTCAAACGAAGAGAACTCGTAAAACAGTAAAAACAATGTTTTTTGAACAAAATGGTAAATTACAAGTATATCTATTTATTTATTTTTTTCGAAAAAAACGAAATAGAACTACTAGTTACCATGAATAAAAGTTTCGAGACTAAAGCAGTTGAGATTGATAAATCAGTGGACAGTTTTTTTTTTGTCAATAGGTTTATAAGATCAACTCGAATAAGTCAATTCTGATTAATATTGTTTACATATAATATAACAGTGTCATCCACGCCCCTAACGCCTATTAGAGGGAAAGTAGAAAATTATAACAAAAAATAGTTTGTGTTTTTTTAATCAAAGATAAATTAGTTCACGTATAATTTTAACAATAAAAAAATTCATGTATTTTTCTAACAAATATTAAATAAATTGCGTTTTTTCAATTTTTCAATTTTATATATCAAAATATATGTTCTGACAAGATTTGAATTACGAAAACCAATTCTATTTATATGTAAATACGATTAGTAACTGATCCATGATAATATATTTTTATTTTTATTTTTTAAATCCACGTAAATCTATATATAATTTTATGATTAGTAAATGTAAATGATCTAATAAACAAAAAAAATATTTATCCAACACTACTCATTGTAACCATTCAAACCCAAAAAGTTCAATTCTTCATAGAGTTCTATGACTATCCTAGTCAACGCAGTAAATTCATAGTTTTTTTTTTTCTTTTATTTCACATGTATCTAACTATACATACAAAATATTCAAATATTTATACTTTTTTCTTTGTTGGCCCAAAGTTTATGAACTCTCCCGTCGACGCACTTATAGCTGAGTGTATCCACTCATATCACTAACTCTCTCTCTCTCTCTCTCCTTCTTCCTTCACTCTCACTTTCTCCATCTCTCTACCTCTCTCTCTCTCTCTCCACAAGAAACGCCGTCGTTCATTAAAAATGATGGCGGTGGACAGATCCGGAACCACCGTCCTATTGCTCTGCCTCTCATTCTTGGCCGTAGTCATCGCCGAGAGTCCTTACCGATTCTTTGATTGGAATGTAACATACGGTGACATTTACCCACTCGGTGTTCGTCAACAGGTTTTGCATTTTCTCACATTCCATCATTTCACGTTATTAACACAAAATATTTGTTATCCTTCGAAAAAAAAAAAATTGCATAAACTTTTTACGTATATAAGTAAAGTTCTGAAGAAAAAAAAGTGTTTGTTGATATAAGTGTCTCATTTGTTAAGTTCTTACTGTTTTAAATATGTAAATATTTTTCCTACTAATTGGTTTGTTCTTACGAGCTAATTGTATAGTTTTTGTTGAAAAAAAAATGTACCATTTGAATAATTTAAAATGTGACAATGAAGGTTAGATCCGGTTAATTAAAATATTGAATCAGTCGATGATACTAATTTTTTTTTTTTTTTGGGTACAGGGAATATTGATAAATGGGCAATTTCCAGGACCGGACATTCACAGTGTGACAAATGACAATCTCGTCATTAACGTACACAACAGCTTAGACGAACCTTTCTTAATCTCATGGTAATAACATATCTTTTTTTTTTTCGTTATTTTGGAAACTACTACTTTGTCCTCTTTGTCTTCTGTGGTTTTTGTTGACTTGTCCAAGTTACAAAATAGGAACATTTCTTTTTTCCTTTTTGTCATCAAAATTATTCGACTCTGCTTTTGAAGAATCTAAACCAAAATAAAAGCTGTCATTTGTAAAAAATTTATTAGGTATTATCATTTTTAATTGATTTACTTAGATCTGTGTATAAATATGTCAACTAATTTTATACATATCTAATTTTTTTAGTTAATTTAATTAAATCAAATCTTCATCGTTTCTCGTGATTTCCTTCATTTCACATATATACATATTCAATTTAAGGATATTTTGTCAAATTTAATTTATAGTATATGTTAGATCACGGAAATCACGGGTAGAAAATTCATGCATACATAGACGTTGACATAGAAAAAAGTTAAAGGCTGATCTAGAAAAAAGAAATAAAAATTCGAAAAGCCTGACTAATTAAGTAACTTTAATTAAAATAAAACAAGATTTGAAGGCTTAATTTAGGATGTGTAAAAAAATGTCTGAATTTGTGACGTCTACTTTGGTAGAAGAGATAATTTTGTTGTGGAAATGTGTACCATTACGAAAGCAAACCATGTGAGTGTGATAAATGTAAACTTGGAGCAACTCGAAATGGTCCATGACGACTTATATGTCACTCAACGTAAAATTTTATTAAAACAGTTTCCTAACAAAGTGACAAAATCGTAACCATACAATACATGTTACTATGTTATATGTTCTTGTCATTAGCGACAATTATATATAATGTTGGTTTTTTTTTCTCATAATGGTAATGATTATATGATACAACAACCATGAATGATATAACAGAATAATAATATTGGTCTTTACATTTTGCAACGTGTCTTCCTAATTTTAGTAGCTGTCTTCCACCCGGACCACCTCTTTCGGTGAACCATGTAGTTATGTTGGCAATGTCGTCGTAGTTACGTTGTCTTTTTGAAGGACCCTACTCACATCCACTAACTGTGCCATCTTCATGACATTTTTTCGTAGCCCAACTAGAAAAAGGTCACTAAAGAGATTCAATTATTCAATGCACATGGGGTTTTAGTTTTACCCCTTGTAGAGTAAAGTTTTAACGAATCACATAAGAGAAAAAAGATTGGATGATAAAGTTAGAGTAAACTTTTTAACGAATCACATAAGAGAAAAAAGATTGGAAAATAAAGTTTTTGATAGATATGTATAATATTCCTTTCGTTTTCAATTAGTTGTCTCGTTTTAAATTAGTTGTCGTTTTATTTTTTTACTATTTTTTTAATGTTGCTTTTTGACAAATTTTTCAATCTTGTCTTTAGTCTTTTATTAATTGATTATATTAAATAGAACAATACATTAATTTTTAAATTATTTTTCGTTTTATGTTTTTTTTAAAAATTTTAAATGAAGCTTTTTGACAAATTTTTCATTTTTATCCTTAAATCTTTTATGAATTGATTATATTAAATTAAACAATACATTGACTTTTAAACTAGCTATCGTTTTATGTTTTTTATTTTTTAATACAGATTTTTGACATACTTTTCAATTTTATCCTTATTCTTTTATTAATATATTATATTAAATTGAATAATACATTAACTCTTAAATACGTTTATCATTTTATTTTTTATTTTTTAATGCAGTTTTGTCAATTTTTTCGATTTTATCCTTTTTTTATATAATAATTGATGATATTAAATAAAAAATACATTAATTAGACGTAAAATAGAAAATTATATGTTTGTAACATACATAAACCCCATAAACTTCAATTTATTTAAAATGGATAAAGTATGTATTTTTATTCTAATAATGAAATAAATGGATGGACAGGAATGGTGTACAAAACAGAAGGAACTCTTTCGTTGATGGGATGTCCGGAACTACATGTCCAATTCCACCAAGAAGTAATTACACATACATATTGCAAGTGAAAGACCAAATTGGAAGTTTCTATTACTTCCCATCTCTTGCCTTTCACAAGGCAGCTGGTGGGTTTGGAGGCATCAGGATCCTTAGCCGTCCTGGGATTCCAGTTCCATTCGCTGACCCTGCTGGAGACTACACTGTCCTCATTGGTGATTGGTACAAGTCTAACCACACGGTAATAACACGATCCTAAACCAATGTAACGTTACGTTAGATCTCATGCAAACCCTATTCTTGAAATGATCAAGATTCTTTGTCTTTTTATGCTTCTTTAGGATTTGAAGTCTCGTCTTGACAGAGGAAGGAAGTTACCTTCACCTGATGGTATTCTTATCAATGGCCGAAGCAGCGGTGCTACTATTAACGTTGAACAAGGTTTGTTACCATTTTGATCGTTAACTAATTCTTATGTTCTACTCGTTGAACATATTTTTATTAGAAAATGTGAATGTACTATAGGAAAAACATACCGATTGAGGATATCAAACGTTGGATTACAAGATTCTCTAAACTTCAGAATCCAAAACCACAGAATGAAGCTGGTGGAAGTTGAAGGGACGCACACACTTCAAACCATGTTTTCTTCACTAGACGTTCATGTTGGCCAGTCTTACTCCGTTCTCATTACGGCTGACCAATCTCCTCGTGACTACTACGTGGTTGTTTCATCTCGGTTCACGAATAAAATCATAACAACCACTGGTTTCCTTCGCTACAGTGGCTCGTCTACACCAGCTTCTGGTCAACTTCCTGGTGGTCCAACTATTCAGGTCGATTGGTCCTTGAACCAAGCACGTGCAATCAGGTACCATTTCTTGCATAAATGATTAAGTGTTTCACACTCCATAATGAGTTTAAGATGTAAAGGTTTACTAACATTTATGGTATGTTTCTTTTTGTTTTTGTAGAACCAACTTGACAGCTAGTGGACCAAGACCAAACCCGCAAGGTTCATACCATTATGGTCTTATACCCCTCATTAGGACTATTGTATTCGGTAGTTCAGCCGGACAGATAAATGGAAAGCAAAGATACGGTGTCAATAGTGTCTCATATGTGCCTGCTGACACCCCTCTAAAACTAGCAGAATACTTCAAGATAAGTGGTGTCTATAAGGTCAATAGCATCTCTGACAAACCCACAGGTGGAGGTTTATACCTTGACACCTCAGTTCTACAAGTCGACTACCGAACTTTTATCGAGATTGTATTCGAGAACAAAGAAGATATCGTCCAAAGTTATCATCTCAATGGTTACTCTTTCTGGGTTGTCGGGTATGTTTATTTTAAAGCTCTTAATTTTGCTACTTTTCTTGATTTTATTTATGTTTATTAATATGTGTTGTGGTTGGATCAAATGAAGGATGGATGGTGGACAGTGGAGGACAGGGAGCAGAAATGGTTATAATCTAAGAGATGCGGTTTCACGTTCCACTGTACAAGTGAGGCATTCTTCTTCTCTCTTCATTGTAAATTTAACACATTCGGTTTTGTTTTGTTCTAATCATAAACATAATCATCCATACATATTTAGGTGTACCCAAAATCATGGACAGCCATTTACATTGCACTAGACAACGTAGGAATGTGGAACTTAAGATCCGAGTTTTGGGCAAGACAGTACTTGGGACAGCAGCTTTACTTGCGTGTCTTCACGACATCCACCTCATTGAGAGATGAGTACCCTATCCCGAGGAATTCGCGTCTGTGCGGCCGGGCAAGAGGACGACATACTAGGCCTTTATAAGGAAGACATACGAGCTTACGTGAAAGTAATTTCGATACCGGTATAAGTTATATATAAATGTGTTATTCTTGAAAATCATGAAAAGACTTGCGATGTTATAATGAGAGAGCATGCACTAAAAATCTAGTTTGAAGAGATCTCAGCTCGAGGTCTCAATTTTTATGTAATTCGAATTTGAATTCTTTCTATGCTTTTATCATTGATGTTTCTTTTCTTTCCCTTTTTACGGAGTTACGTATTTGATTTTATCTGATTTGTTCATCAAAACTGTTTTGAGTAATATTAATTGAAATCAATGCTACTAAAATGAAAGGGATTTAAACCTGTTGCCAAACAAAAACATTTAATTTTTTTCTATGAAAATTATAGTATAAAAATCGTAAAACTGTTGCCAAACACTCAGAAAACGGATAAACGTGCGGATTTTTTTATCCGGTAATCAAACCAAATAATTTTATGTTCTAATCTTAACCGTTCGTTTATAAGTGTAAGCTTCTAATCCTCATCGTTTGATTTTCTCGCCAAAAATCTTATGTTTTCTTCTCAGTCGTTCGTTTGAAACAAGAAGCTTCTAATCCTCACCGTTTAAATTAGTTACAAACCATACAATTCTTTGGGCCTTATTATCAGTTTCTTTCATTTCGGCCTTATAAATGCAACACAAACATGGCCCTATAAACTCGTGCTCTATTGGATTCGTTTCCCCTAATTATCTTTTTTTTTTTTAAATATGGGCCTATATTGCATCATTAGTTTGGATACTTATTAGGGCATAAAATCGTATATTCTTAATATGGTTGCAATCATTATTTCCACCCTAATATTTGGTTTTTAATATTTACTTAAAGATTCTAAGATTTATTGATTTAATTAATGAAAATTATTAATTATTGTAATCAAAAACTAAGATCTTAAATTAATCAAGAGCCTACCATAATTACCCTATAATTTATGAGCACAATATACGATTTCGTATTTTTATCCAAAACAATAACAAGCTTTGTGAGCAAGTTTATTTTATTTCTTATTTTAAATATATTCGTAATAATCGAAAATCAAAATCAGTAATCTTAAAGGGATTCCAAATCTTCCGTAACCTAAATTTCAATGACGATACCATTAGACTATAAATAAATCAATTCTTATTTATACCTATCATAACTAAACGATTAAATAAAATTGGAGAATCAAAAGATGTTAGCCTCTACACTCTCCATCACTTCTCTTAATTCGCTAAAACCTTACAAAGTGAATTGGCGTATTCAAGTGAAGGTTTTGCATATTTGGAAGCAGTATTCCAACAAAACTGGTGAAACAATCGGATGTTTTTGGTCGATATTTCTGATACAATTATAACAATGGTTCATTTTAATAGTATTGTTTTTAATTTGCTAAGTTTGATATTCAAGTTTCTTTTCTTTTAACATTTTATAGGGTCATAACATTGTTGCTAACGTCAAAAAGGAGCATATAAAAAAGTTTGATAAATTTTTGATCCAAAATTCTTGGATCATTATTTCTATTTTTGGTTTAACTTCTTTTTATGATGCATTGAAAATATCGAACATAAAGTTTAAGATTGGTTTCATGTCGAAAACAATTGTCACCGAATCTGAAAATATTTCCGACAATATGTTTCTTCAATTGGCCAATTACGATGACGTTCTTGCTGGGAAACAAAAAAGGGTTATATATTTGGTTAGTTAAGTTTTTATTATTTTTAAACTAAATTAAATGTTTATCTTCATCTATAACTAGTTTTCTTCGTTGCAGACTTTATGGGCCAAGTCGATGATTGTGGTGAGATTCAAGATATCCCTACTTCTACTAAGCCTACTAAGAAGATCGACTTTCACTTGAGAAACAACGAGTAAGGTTACTAATTTTAAAGTCTAAATTTCCAATTCATGAAAATACCTGGTAGGACATATATCTATTTTTTTCAATTATTAATCATTCGCAATACTAGGGGTACTCGGGTGTTATGTACACTATGGGGAAAATTTGCTGAATCACTAAGTCAAGCATGTCAAGAAACGACGGATGGTATTGTATTTTGTTTGATACGATTTGCTAAAGTCAATGTTTTCAACGGTAACATAACAATTTACGTGACATAATCTTTTACATCAAAATATATCCTGTATACAGATTAAAAGACTTTCGCAATTACAATCATATATATTTATTCACTAATTCAGATGTTTGGAGTGTTTCTAATTCTTATGACTCATCACAATTGCTTACTGATATGGTCATACCGATGTTTGAAGACATTAAGAAAAGGTATGTTTCCGAAAAAGATTAATATTAGTAATTATCGACTATATAAATGTTAAAACTAATATCATTTTATTTTGAATATTATGTAAACAACCTTACTAGTGATGGTTCGGAATTGACGGTCGTGGGTAACTTACAGACAACTGTCTTCTTTGGTCGTACTAAAAAGAAGACATGGATGAGTTTCCTATCATGAGGTTTATTCATATTGAGGAACTGCTTCAATCAACTGAGGTTTATTGATATTTTTATTTAATTTTTTGAATATATTGTTTTATCTTACAATCCATTCTACTCGCATGTCCATTTACACGATTTTAGGTAGGATCGTGTCGCACTCTTTGTACGGTTAAAGAAAATGATACGGACTATTCTTGGTTCTATTATGCATGTAAAAAATGCAACATAAAAACCATCAAAGAGGACGTCATTAAGCTGGAAGATGTCAAAACAAAACCTATACAAAAATTCTGGTGTGAGGTCTGTAAAGATTACGTTAAAGGCGTCTCTCCTAAGTGAGTTTTTTTAAAACAAAATCTTTCTATATTCTGATTAAAGTTGATTCATTTTATTTAGTATTGATATGTGTTGTCATTATCATATAATAGGTTTTGGATTCACATTAATGTCATGGACCATACTGGTGAGACAAGAATTATGATGTTTGATAGTTTTGCTCAAGAAATAGTTGGGACGGCTGCAACTGAAATCATACCTAAATGGTCATTTGATCTGGTATATTATTTATTAACATTATACTAAATGAAAGTTTCATCAGAATACATGACTAACTAAATGCTTATATAGTTTGAAGATCCCATAGATTTGCCAGATCCGATCAAAGCTTTAGTTGGGAAATCATTTGTTTTCCTTCTTTGCATCGAGCCCAAACATATTCATGGTAAATGTGACATTTATAGGTTTGCAAAAGTTTCTGATGGGAAAATATCATCTGTCCTTGAAATTTCCATATTAGACACATATGTTGATCAATCATCATTTTATTCGGCTGATAAGGTTAGTAGTTTTAAAATCTTAATTTATCAATAGTATTGTCATCAAATTATGCTATATACATGCGGTTTAGGATTCATATATCAGGACAGATGATAATTTATAGGGTTCGCTGATGATAAGCGATGGTGTAGAGACGTCTGAAGTAGGTATCTCTACTTCCTCAACTCCGTCATCAAAAAGAGATTCGAGTAACTTGAAAGAAGGAGATGTCCAATCATCAACATCCAAAAAGCAATGTTGTAAGATGGCTACACTAGATGATGTCAAGGTTGCTACAAAGGATGAGAAGGAGAAACATAAACTTGACTAATTTTCAGTCCTGGGTTTACAAACATTTTAAGTTTTCTTAGTAATTCCTTTAAGAACTCTTTCCTTGGTTGGTTGAATTTATTTTGTTTGGATTTTCGGTTCCTTTAATATATTATGCTTTGTTTAAAATATTTAAAAATTATTTAAATTAATGGGTTTAAGGTTAATTAAACAAATAAATAAGGCCCAAGAGTAGCCAAAATTTAAACATGGATTAGCTGATACAATTTTTATTAAAAATGGATTCAAATCATATACAAAAGAAAAAACTAAGTTCCAATAAATGTTTTGCATAGGAAAAATAAAATGACTCATGATTATCATTACTCTATCATATGCATAGATCAGTTTTTTCGATTGAATACATCTCTTAAAAATTAACAATTGACGAAAAACATGAGGAAAATAATTGAAAATTGTAGTTATGTAGTTTAATTTTGTATTTCTTTCTAAATCCTAATTACTGAATACATCATTTTATGATATATTACTATTATACTTACCAAAGATTCTTAAATTTTTAAAAATCACTTTTATGCACAGCCATATATATATATATATATATATATATTTATTAGACAACTCATAGATCATTGAAAGAATAAAATTGATATATACGTATCTTACATATGTATACCAAATAGTCAACATTTATACAGAAGCTAAAGTCTATGATGTGATTGATATGGAAATCAGAAGACACTAATATTGATTGAAATCAGAGGACACTAATATTGATATGGATATGATGTGATTGAAATCAGAAGACACTAATATTTTTTTTTATTGATCTCAATTGACTCTAAAATATTTTAATATTTCGAAAAGGCATTATTCTTTTCCTATTAACTATCGGAACAATACATATCAAAAGTCGCATATATTCACTATATTAAAAACCTTCTTTTTCGACTTCCATTAACATAACCTCAAAAAAGACGAAACAATTCTACCCTAACTCCAACTTAAATTTTATCTTACAAAACCTTACTCATGTCGACCATAAAGATCGATGCAGTAGCTGATCTAACCCCATGAAGTAGTGGTTCCATCATAAGGGTCAAGGTTTTAGTACTTGGCATGCTTGTGATTTTTTTATGAAGAGGGTTATGGTAATCGCTGATGTAAAGGTAATTCACTTTCTTAAATTGACGTTTAAATTTATATTTGTAGATTACTTAGCCAATTAGGTTAAATTAAGAAAATGAACCATTTTTGAAGGGTGATAGAATATAGTTAACGATTCCTCCCGAATTGAAGAATCCTGAAATACCTAGACACGTCTATGATGATGAGTGGAACTTCAAAGTCATCCCTGCTATTCTTAAAAAGAGGAATACAAATCATTCGTACCAGATAGAATTAACGGAGAAGACTGACATGATGGAGATTACTCTAGATTCACTGAAGAAGTTTTATAGGTTTGAAGATTTCCACCATGTTGCTAGAGAGTTGCTTCCATCTAACAACTCTTACGGTTAGTACGTTTTACTTATTTATTTCCATAGAACAAATATATAATCTTACAACTATATGATCCTTACAATTAATAGCACTTAATCATAAGATTGGATTTTGGGTTTATGTTAGATTTCTATAGCTGCATTGTTGATGTTGGTTAAGGAAAAGAAGAGGATTTTACTGACAGTAGAAACGGGACGACTTCAAGGATCAATGGTTTAGTAATCAAATTGATCAATGGGAGTTAGTTTTGTAGTAACTTATTTACCATATGGATTACAAATTCAGGGATGATGAGAAGTCTAAGTTAACATGTTTCATCTTTGCAGGAATGAATAACTTCTATGCCATATGATTGCCAGTGCTGTTCAATACTTCAACAACCTTTGGCAAGAAGGTGGGTACCATCTGACATACAAAACGGAACCTGTGTTTTTTATCTTTCGTTTCTGGCGAGTGTCTAAGTATGAAGGTAAGTATTGTATCTTTTGTTTAGTTAATTTCTGCAATTGTTAAGGTTTTTAAATGACTACAGTTTTTAATATCTGGTCATGAACAATGTAGGAGTCCCTTGCATTACCAATGATACACTTATTGGTAGTGGAGCAACTTGGATTTACCTATTCTAGAAGAAGGTCTCCAAAGTCATCGTACCATGTAAGTTCTCTTATGTTGTGAATTGTTTCTTTATGTTTATGAAAATATTTTGCTAATAATCTAACTTTCAAATGACAGTTTTGAGTTCGCTGCTCGGCATTATTTTAGAAATCAAGAATGAAGATGAAGCCAGGGAACCAAGAATCAAGATCCAAAGTCGTCCTTCTTTTGTATTTTTTTTTTGGTTTGCTAATTACTTATGGTTGTTAAAAATATTGGAAAACAAGTTTAATTGAATTATAATTATATAACCTTTAATATGTATGTAATGTAGTTGCGATTTATTAATGAAACTCACCATAAATGATTTAACGAAAATTGATAAGATAAACGAAATCAAACATATTTATATTTATTCTCATGTCATTCCTTTGTAATGAATTTTAATTCATGTTTGTTATATAGAGCGCTATTATTGCATGAGCAAATGTAAAGATTTTCCATTGCATGACTCGTTTAAATCTTAACAAAATTATGGGCATGTAAAGAACCAAAATATGAGTTTTTGGCCCTTTAAGATATCGATGGCCCTATATATTAACTCGTTCAACTGAAGTGTTAACGCACAAGGCCTATCATCATATATTTTAAATCCTAAATGGGCTACCTATATATTAATCATTTACAGATTCTAATTGGGCATCCAATATGCCAATAAATACTAATTGGGCTTCTATATATGTAATCATTTTCGAAACTAACAAAATGTATGGTTAAAAGATGACAATTCAAACAACTATAATTGATCCCAAACCCTCAGTGTTCATTGAAAAATGAGAAAATGTGTGAATATGTTACCCAGCATGAGTCATTTGAAGGTAAAAAAAAATGATGGTCCTATAAAAAACCAAAATATGAGATTTTGTCCTTTTAAAATATAGATGGCCCTATGTAAACTTTACGTTCAACTAAAGTGTTCAACGCACAAGGCCTGTCTACTTATTTTATAAATCCTAAATGAGCTACCTATATATTAATCATGTATAGATTCTAATTGTAGTTGCGAAAAAGCCAATAAATATTAATTGGAAAACTATATACGTAATCATTTTTGAAACTAACAAAAAATATGGTTAAGATATAACCCCAAACCCTCAGTGTTCATTGAGAAATCCTAAAGTGTAAGAATTTTCCATGGCATAAGTCATTTGAAGGTTAACAAAATTATGGGCCTGTAAGTGTTCAACGCACAAGGCCTATCAACAAATTTAATAAAGAAAAAATTACTTAGATAGAGCACAATTGTATGTTTATTCCTTAAACAGACAAATCTTTTTTTTATTACTTAGATGTTTAGTGAGATGGGTGTAATTACAATAAACACCCTTGGTCATATTTCACTTAAAAATTGCCACGTCAGATCCGACATGGCTCAGTTAGAAGCTTGTTGTATGTGGTGGTTGAGTTATAGTTTATGTTGCGGCTGAGTTATAGTGCTTATGTTGTGGCTGAGTTATAGTCTACATTATGGCTGAGTTATAGTGTACGTTGCGGTTAAATTCGTCGTATGTTGCGGCTGAGTTATGATATGTTTATACTTATTTCAGATGGCTTCAGAACAAGCAATGCGTTACCCACCAAGACTTTACGAAGAAGAGATATCTAGGCTCAAGAATAAAAGCATGTGTGCCTATTTTAGGATGGCAGATTTCCCTATAAGGTTTGGCTTGAATGAAATTGCTCACCTCACTGGATTAAACGTAGATCCAACTCCATCAGAGAAGTTTGAACCTTCAGTTAACAACAAACAATTCTTAACAGAAGAATTGAAAGTGCCAGGTGGGGAAGGTCCAACATATGATGAATATGTTATAGTACAATGAATTTGATTGATTACAAGTGCTAGAGATGGATGAAGAATGTTTAGAAGTTTATAGAAAGACTTGTTGAAAATAGGTCCCAAATGGGATAAGAACGCACAACCATTGCTTTGAGGCAGTAAATGGCTTGTATAAATTTATTTTGGGTTAGAATTTGTTATAATAGAGTGCATTTGATTGATTACAACTACTAGAGATGGATGAAGAATGTTTGGAAGTGTGAAGACATACTTGTTGAAATTTGGTCCCAAATGGGATAAGAACCCACAACCATTGCTTTGAGGAACTAAATGGCTTGTAAAAAGTTATTTTGGGTTAGACTATGTTATAATACAATGAATTTGATTGATTACAAGTGCTAGAAATGGTTGAAAATTGTTTAGAAGTGTGAAGAAAAACTTGTTGAAATTTGGTCCCAAATCGGATAAGAACCCACAACCATTGCTTTGAGGAACTAAATGGCTTGTATAAAGTTATTTTGAGTTAGAATATGTTATAATACAATGAATTTGATTGATTACAAGTGCTAGAGATGGTTGAAGAATGTTTAGAAGTGTGAAGAAAAATTTGTTGAAATTTGGTCCCAAATGGGATAAGAACCCACAACCATTGCTTTGAGGAACTAAACGGCTTGTATAAAGTTATTTTGAGTTAGAATATGTTATAATACAATGAATTTGATTGATTACAAGTGCTAGAGATGGTTGAAGAATGTTTAAAAGTGTGAAGAAAGACTTGTTGAAATTTGGTCCCAAATGGGATAAGAAACCACAAGCATTGCCTTAAGGAACTAAATGGCTTGTATAAAGTTAATTTGGGTTAGAATATGTTATAATACAATGAATTTGATTGATTACAAGTGCTAGAGATAGATGAAGAATGTTTAGAAGTGTGAAGAAAGACTTGTTGAAATTTGGTCCCAAATGGGATAAGAACCCACAACCATTGCTTTGAGGAACTAAATTGCTTGTATAAAGTTATTTTGGGTTAGAATATGTTATGATACAATGAATTTGATTGATTACAAGTGCTAGAGATGGATGAAGAATGTTTAGAAGTGTGAAGAAAAACTTGTTGAAATTTGGTCCCAAATGGGATAAGAACCCACAACCATTGCTTTGAGGAACTAAATGGCTTGTATAAAGTTATTTTGGGTTAGAATATGTTATAATACAATGAATTTGATTGATTACAAGTGCTAGAGATGGATGAAGAATGTTTAGAAATGTGAAGAAACACTTGTTGAAATTTGGTCTAAATGGGATAAGAACCCACAACAATTGCTTTGAGGCAGTAAATGGCTTGTGTTATTTTGGGTTAGAATATTTTATAATACAATGAATTTGATTGGTTACAAGTGCTAGAGATGGATGAAGAATGTTTAGAAGTGTGAAGAAAGACTTGTTGAAATTTGGTCCCAAATGGGATAAGAACCCACAACCATTGCTTTGAGGAACTAAATAGCTTCTATAAAGTTATTTTGGGTTAGAATATGTTATAATACAATGACTTTGATTGATTACAAGTGCTAGAGATGGATGAAGAATGTTTAGAAGTGTGAAGAAAATCTTGTTGAAATTTGGTCCCAAATGGGATAAGAACCCACAACAATTGCTTTGAGGAAGTAAATGGCTTGTATAAATTTATTTTGGGGTAAAATATTTTATAATACAATGAATTTGATTGATTACAAGTGCTAGATATGGATGAAGAATGTTTAGAAGTGTATAGAAAGAATTGTTGAAAATAGGTCCCAAATGGGATAAGAACCCACAACCATTGCTTTGAGGCAGTAAATGGCTTGTATAAATTTATTTTGGCTTAGAATATATTATAATAGAATGAATTTGATTGATTACAACTACTAGAGATGGATGAAGAATGTTTAGAAGTGTGAAAACAGACTTGTTGAAATTTGGTCCCAAATAGGATAAGAACGCACAACCATTGCTTTGAGGAACTAAATGGCTTGTACAAAGTTATTTTGGGTTAGAATATGTTATAATACAATGAATTTGATTGATTACAAGTGCTAGAGATGGATGAAGAATGTTTAGAAGTGTATAGAAAGACTTGTTGAAAATAGGTCCCAAATGGGATAAGAACCTACAACCATTGCTTTGAGTCAGTAAATGGCTTATATAAATTTATTTTGGGTTAGAATATGTTATAGTACAATGAATTTGATTGATTACAAGTGCTAGAGATGGATGAAGAATGTTTAGAAGTTTATAGAAAGACTTGGTTAAAATAGGTCCCAAATGGGATAAGAACGCACAACCATTGCTTTGAGGCAGTTAATGGCTTGTATAAATTTATTTTGGGTTAGAATTTGTTATAATAAAGTGCATTTGATTGATTACAACTATTAGAGATGGATGAAGAATGTTTGGAAGTGTGAAGACATAGTTGTTGAAATTTGGTCCCAAATGGGATAAGAACCCACAACCATTGCTTTGAGGAACTAAATGGCTTGTATAAAAGTATTTTGGGTTATAATATGTTATAATACAATGAATTTGATTGATTACATGTGTTAGAGATGGTTAAAGAATGTTTAGAAGTGTGAAGAAAAACTTGTTGAAATTTCGTCCCAAATGGGATAAGAACCCACAACCGTTGCTTTGAGGAACTAAATGGCTTGTATAAAGTTATTTTGGGTTATAATATGTTATAATACAATGAATTTGATTGATTACAAGTGTTAGAGATGGTTGAAGAATGTTTAGAAGTGTGAAGAAAAACTTGTTGAAATTTGGTCCCAAATGGGATAAGAACCCACAACCATTGCTTTGAGGAACTAAATTGCTTGTATAAAATTATTTTGGGTTAGAATATGTTATAATACAATGAATTTGATTGATTACAAGTGCTAGAGATGGATGAAGAATGTTTAGAAGTGTGAAGAAAGACTTGTTGAAATTTGGTCCCAATGGGATAAGAACCCACAACCATTGCTTTGAGGAACTAAATGGCTTGTATAAAGTTATTTTGGGTTAGAATATGTTATGATACAATGAATTTGATTGATTACAAGTGCTAGAGATGGATGAAGAATGTTTAGAAGTGTGAAGAAAAACTTGTTGAAATTTGGTCCCAACTGGGATAAGAACCCACAACCATTGCTTTGATGAACTAAATGGCTCGTATAAAGTTATTTTTGGTTAGAATAAGTTATAATACAGTGAATTTGATTGATTACTAGTGCTAGAGATGGATGAAGAATGTTTAGAAGTGTGAAGAAAGACTTGTTGAAATTTGATCCCAAATGGGATAAGAACCCACAACCATTTCTTTGAGGCAGTAAATGGCTTGTATAAAGTTATTTTGGGTTAGAATATGTTATGATACAATGAATTTGATTGATTACACGTGCTAGAGATGGATGAAGAATGTTTAGAAGTGTGAAGAAAAACTTGTTGAAATTTGGTCCCAAATGGGATAAGAACCCACAACCATTGCTTTGATGAACTAAATGGCTTGTATAAAGTTATTTTGGGTTAGAATATGTTATAATACAATGAATTTGATTGATTACAAGTGCTAGAGATGGATGAAGAATGTTTAGAAGTGTGAAGAAAGACTTGTTGAAATTTGGTCCCAAATGGGATAAGAACCCACAACCATTTCTTTGAGGCAGTAAATGGCTTGTGTTATTTTGGGTTAGAATATGTTATAATACAATGAATTTGATTGATTACAAGTGGTAGAGATGGATGAAGAATGTTTAGAAGTGTGAAGAAAAACTTGTTGAAATTTGGTCTAAATGGGATAAGAACCCACAACCATTGCTTTGAGGCAGTAAATGGCTTGTATAAAGTTATATTGGGTTAGAATATTTTATAATACAATGAATTTGATTGGTTACAAATGCTAGAGATGGATGAAGAATGTTTAGAAGTGTGAAGACATAGTTGTTAAAATTTGGTCCCAAATGGGATAAGAACCCACAACCATTGCTTTGAGGAACTAAATGGTTTGTATAAAGTTATTTTGGGTTAGAATATGTTATAATACAATGACTTTGATTGATTACAAGTGCTAGAGATGGATGAAGAATGTTTAGAAGTGTGAAGAAAAACTTGATGAAATTTGGTCCCAAATGGGATAAGAACCCACAACAATTGCTTTGAGGAAGTAAATGGCTTGTATAAAGTTATTTTGGGGTAAAACATTTTATAGTACAATGAATTTGATTGATTACAAGTGCTAGAGATGGATGAAGAATGTTTAGAAGTGTATAGAAAGACTTGTTGAAAATAGGTCCCAAATGGGATAACAACCCACAACCATTGCTTTAAGGCAGTAAATGGCTTGTGTTATTTTGGGTTAGAATATGTTATAATACAATGAATTTGATTGATTACAAGTGGTAGAGATGGATGAAGAATGTTTAGAAGTGTGAAGAAAGACTTGTTGAAAATAGGTCCCAAATGGGATAAGAACCCACAACCATTGCTTTGAGGCAGTAAATGGCTTGTATAAATTTATTTTGGATTAGAATATATTATAATAGAATGAATTTGATTGATTACAACTTCTAGAGATGGATGAAGAATGTTTAGAAGTGTGAAGAAAAACTTGTTGAAATTTGGTCCCAAATGGGATAAGAACCCACAACAATTGCTTTGAGGTAGTAAATGGCTTGTATAAAGTTATTTTGGGGTAAAATATTTTATAGTACAATGAATTTGATTGATTACAAGTGCTAGAGATGGATGAAGAATGTTTAGAAGTGTATAGAAAGACTTGTTGAAAATAGGTCCCAAATGGGATAAGAACCCACAACCATTGCTTCGAGGAAGTAAATGGCTTGTATAAAGTTATTTTGGGGTAAAATATTTTATAGTACAATGAATTTGATTGATTACAAGTGCTAGAGATGGATGAAGAATGTTTAGAAGTGTGAAAACAGACTTGTTGAAATTTGGTCCCAAATAGGATAAGAACGCACAACCATTGCTTTGAGGAACTAAATGGCTTGTATAAAGTTATTTTGGGTTAGAATATGTTATAATACAATGAATTTGATTGATTACAAGTGCTAGAGATGGATGAAGAATGTTTAGAAGTGTATAGAAAGACTTGTTGAAAATAGGTCCCAAATAGGATAAGAACCCACAACCATTGCTTTGAGTCAGTAAATGGCTTGTATAAATTTATTTTGGGTTAGAATATGTTATAGTACAATGGAATTTGATTGATTACAAGTGCTAGAGATGGATGAAAAATGTTTAGAAGTTTATAGAAAGACTTGGTTAAAATAGGTCCCAAATGGGATAAGAACGCACAACCATTGCTTTGAGGCAGTAAATGGCTTGTATAAATTTATTTTGGGTTAGAATTTGTTATAATAGAGTGCATTTGATTGATTACAACTACTAGAGATGGATGAATAATGTTTGGAAGTGTGAAGACATACTTGTCGAAATTTGGTCCCAAATGGGATAAGAACCCACAACCATTGCTTTGAGGAACTAAATGGCTTGTATAAAGTTATTTTGGGTTAGAATATGTTATAGTGCAATGAATTTGATTGATTAGAAGTGCTAGAGATGGATGAAGAATGTTTAGAAGTTTATAGAAAGACTTGTTGAAAATAGGTCCCAAATGGGATAAGAACGCACAACCATTGCTTTGAGGCAGTAAATTGCTTGTATAAATTTATTTTGGGTTAGAATTTGTTATAATAGAGTGCATTTGATTGATTACAACTACTAGAGATGGATGAAGAATGTTTGGAAGTGTGAAGACATAGTTGTTGAAATTTAGTCCCAAATGGGATAAGAACCCACAACCATTGCTTTGAGGAACTAAATCGCCTGTATAAAGTTATTTTGGGTTAGAATATGTTATAATACAATCAATTTGATTGATTACAAGTGCTAGAGATGGTTGAAGAATGTTTAGAAGTGTGAAGAAAGACTTATTGATATTTGGACCCAAATGAGATAAGAACCCACAACCATTGCTTTGAGGAACTAAATGGCTTGTATAAAGTTATTTTGGGTTAGAATATTTTATGATAAAATGAATTTGATTGATTACAAGTGCTAGAGATGGATGAAGAATGTTTAGAAGTGTGAAGAAAAACTTGTTGCAATTTCGTCCCAAATGGGATAAGAACCCACAACCGTTGCTTTGAGGAACTAAATGGCTTGTATAAAGTTATTTTGGGTTAGAATATGTTATGATACAATGAATTTGATTGATTACAAGTGCTAGAGATGGATGAAGAATGTTTAGAAGTGTGAAGAAAAACTTGTTGCAATTTCGTCCCAAATGGGATAAGAACCCACAACCGTTGCTTTGAGGAACTAAATGGCTTGTATAAAGTTATTTTGGGTTAGAATATGTTATGATACAATGAATTTTATTGATTACAAGTGCTAGAGATGGATGAAGAATGTTTAGAAGTGTGAAGAAATTTTTGTTGAAATTTGGTCCCAAATGGGATAAGAACCCACAACCATTGCTTTGAGGAACTAAATGGCTTATATAAAGTTATTTTGGGTTAGAATATTTTATAATACAATGAATTTGATTGATTAAAAGTGCTAGAGATGGATGAAGAATGTTTAGAAGTGTATATAAAGACTTGTTGAAAATAGGTCCCAAATGGGATAAGAACCCACAACCATTGCTTTGAGGCAGTAAATGGCTTGTATAAATTTATTTTGGGTTAGAATATGTTATAGTACAATGAATTTGATTGATTACAACTGCTAGAGATGGATGAAGAATGTTTAGAAGTTTCTAGAAAGAGTTGTTGAAAATAGGTCCCAAATGGGATAAGAACCCACAACCATTGCTTTGAGGAACTAAATGGCTTGTATAAAGTTATTTTGGGTTAGAATATGTTATAATACAATCAATTTGATTGATTACAAGTGCTAGAGATGGTTGAAGAATGTTTAGAAGTGTGAAGAAAAACTTGTTGAAATTTGGTCACAAATGGGATAAGAACCCACAACCGTTGTTTTGAGGAACTAAATGGCTTGTATAAAGTTATTTTGGGTTAGAATATGTTATAATACAATGAATTTGATTGATTACAAGTGCTAGAGATGGTTGAACAATGTTTAGAAGTGTGAAGAAAAACTTGTTGAAATTTGGTCCCAAATAGGATAAGAACCCACAACCGTTGCTTTGAGGAACTAAATGGCTTGTATAAAGTTAATTTGGGTTAGAATATGTTATATTACAATGAATTTAATTGATTACAAGTGCTAGAGATGGATGAAGAATGTTTAGAAGTGTGAAGAAAGACTTATTGAAATTTGGACCCAAATGAGATAAGAACCCACAACCATTGCTTTGAGGAACTAAATGGCTTGTATAAAGTTATTTTGGGTTAGAATATTTTATGATAAAATGAATTTGATTGATTACAAGTGCTAGAGATGGATGAAGAATGTTTAGAAGTGTGAAGAAAAACTTGTTGCAATTTCGTCCCAAATGGGATAAGAACCCACAACCGTTGCTTTGAGGAACTAAATGGCTTGTATAAAGTTATTTTGGGTTAGAATATGTTATGATACAATGAATTTGATTGATTACAAGTGCTAGAGATGGATGAAGAATGTTTAGAAGTGTGAAGAAAAACTTGTTGCAATTTCGTCCCAAATGGGATAAGAACCCACAACCGTTGCTTTGAGGAACTAAATGGCTTGTATAAAGTTATTTTGGGTTAGAATATGTTATGATACAATGAATTTGATTGATTACAAGTGCTAGAGATGGATGAAGAATGTTTAGAAGTGTGAAGAAATTTTTGTTGAAATTTGGTCCCAAATGGGATAAGAACCCACAACCATTGCTTTGAGGAACTAAATGGCTTGTATAAAGTTATTTTGGGTTAGAATATTTTATAATACAATGAATTTGATTGATTAAAAGTGCTAGAGATGGATGAAGAATGTTTAGAAGTGTATATAAAGACTTGTTGAAAATAGGTCCCAAATGGGATAAGAACCCACAACCATTGCTTTGAGGCAGTAAATGGCTTGTGTAAATTTATTTTGGGTTAGAATATGTTATAGTACAATGAATTTGATTGATTACAACTGCTAGAGATGGATGAAGAATGTTTAGAAGTTTCTAGAAAGAGTTGTTGAAAATAGGTCCCAAATGGGATAAGAACCCACAACCATTGCTTTGAGAAACTAAATGGCTTGTATAAAGTTATTTTGGGTTAGAATATGTTATAATACAATCAATTTGATTGATTACAAGTGCTAGAGATGGTTGAAGAATGTTTAGAAGTGTGAAGAAAAACTTGTTGAAATTTGGTCACAAATGGGATAAGAACCCACAACCGTTGCTTTGAGGAACTAAATGGCTTGTATAAAGTTATTTTGGGTTAGAATATGTTATAATACAATGAATTTGATTGATTACAAGTGCTAGAGATGGTTGAACAATGTTTAGAAGTGTGAAGAAAAACTTGTTGAAATTTGGTCCCAAATAGGATAAGAACCCACAACCGTTGCTTTGAGGAACTAAATGGCTTGTATAAAGTTAATTTGGGTTAGAATATGTTATATTACAATGAATTTAATTGATTACAAGTGCTAGAGATGGATGAAGAATGTTTAGAAGTGTGAAGAAAGACTTATTGAAATTTGGACCCAAATGAGATAAGAACCCACAACCATTGCTTTGAGGAACTAAATGGCTTGTATAAAGTTATTTTGGGTTAGAATATGTTATAATACAATGAATTTGATTGATTACCAGTGCTAGATATGGATGAAGAATGTTTAGAAGTGTGAAGAAAAACTTGTTGAAATTTGGTCCCAAATGGGATAAGAACCCACAACCTTTGCTTTGAGGAACTAAATGGCTTGTATAAAGTTATTTTGGGTTAGAATATGTTATAATACAATGAATTTGATTGATTACAAGTGTTAGAGATGGTTGAAGAATGTTTAGAAGTGTGAAGAAAAACTTGTTGAAATTTGGTCCCAAATGGGATAAGAACCCACAACCATTGCTTTGAAGAACTAAATGGCTTGTATAAAGTTATTTTGGGTTAGAATATGTTATAATACAATGAATTTGATTGATTACCAGTGCTAGATATGGATGAAGAATGTTTAGAAGTGTGAAGAAAAACTTGTTGAAATTTGGTCACAAATGGGATAAGAACCCACAACCGTTGCTTTGAGGAACTAAATGGTTGGTATAAAGTTATTTTGGGTTAGAATATGTTATAATACAATGAATTTGATTGATTACAAGTGCTAGAGATGGTTGAACAATGTTTAGAAGTGTGAAGAAAAACTTGTTGAAATTTGGTCCCAAATAGGATAAGAACCCACAACCGTTGCTTTGAGGAACTAAATGGCTTGTATAAAGTTAATTTGGGTTAGAATATGTTATATTACAATGAATTTAATTGATTACAAGTGCTAGAGATGGATGAAGAATGTTTAGAAGTGTGAAGAAAGACTTATTGAAATTTGGACCCAAATGAGATAAGAACCCACAACCATTGCTTTGAGGAACGAAATGGCTTGTATAAAGTTATTTTGGATTAGAATATGTTATGATACAATGAATTTGATTGATTACAAGTGCTAGAGATGGATGAAGAATGTTTAGAAGTGTGAAGAAAAACTTGTTGAAATTTGGTCCCAAATGGGATAAGAACCCACAACCATTGCTTTGATGAACTAAATGGCTCGTATAAAGTTATTTTTGGTTAGAATATGTTATAATACAATGAATTTGATTGATTACTAGTGCTAGAGATGGATGAAGAATGTTTAGAAGTGTGAAGAAAGACTTGTTGAAATTTGATCCCAAATGGGATAAGAACCCACAACCATTTCTTTGAGGCAGTAAATGGCTTGTATAAAGTTATTTTGGGTTAGAATATGTTATGATACAATGAATTTGATTGATTACAAGTGCTAGAGATGGATGAAGAATGTTTAGAAGTGTGAAGAAAAACTTGTTGAAATTTGGTCCCAAATGGGATAAGAACCCACAACCATTGCTTTGATGAACTAAATGGCTTGTATAAAGTTATTTTGGGTTAGAATATGTTATAGTACAATGAATTTGATTGATTACAAGTGGTAGAGATGGATGAAGATTGTTTAGAAGTGTGAAGAAAGACTTGTTGAAATTTGGTCCCAAATGGGATAAGAACCCACAACCATTTCTTTGAGGCAGTAAATGGCTTGTGTTATTTTGGGTTAGAATATGTTATAATACAATGAATTTGATTGATTACAAGTGGTAGAGATGGATGAAGAATGTTTAGAAGTGTGAAGAAAGACTTGTTGAAAATAGGTCCCAAATGGGATAAGAACCCACAACCATTGCTTTGAGGCAGTAAATGGCTTGTATAAATTTATTTTGGGTTAGAATATATTATAATAGAATGAATTTGATTGATTACAACTTCTAGAGATGGATGAAGAATGTTTAGAAGTGTGAAGAAAAACTTGTTGAAATTTGGTCCCAAATGGGATAAGAACCCACAACAATTGCTTTGAGGTAGTAAATGGCTTGTATAAAGTTATTTTGGGGTAAAATATTTTATAGTACAATGAATTTGATTGATTACAAGTGCTAGAGATGGATGAAGAATGTTTAGAAGTGTATAGAAAGACTTGTTGAAAATAGGTCCCAAATGGGATAAGAACCCACAACCATTGCTTCGAGGAAGTAAATGGCTTGTATAAAGTTATTTTGGGGTAAAATATTTTATAGTACAATGAATTTGATTGATTACAAGTGCTAGAGATGGATGAAGAATGTTTAGAAGTGTGAAAACAGACTTGTTGAAATTTGGTCCCAAATAGGATAAGAACGCACAACCATTGCTTTGAGGAACTAAATGGCTTGTATAAAGTTATTTTGGGTTAGAATATGTTATAATACAATGAATTTGATTGATTACAAGTGCTAGAGATGGATGAAGAATGTTTAGAAGTGTATAGAAAGACTTGTTGAAAATAGGTCCCAAATAGGATAAGAACCCACAACCATTGCTTTGAGTCAGTAAATGGCTTGTATAAATTTATTTTGGGTTAGAATATGTTATAGTACAATGGAATTTGATTGATTACAAGTGCTAGAGATGGATGAAAAATGTTTAGAAGTTTATAGAAAGACTTGGTTAAAATAGGTCCCAAATGGGATAAGAACGCACAACCATTGCTTTGAGGCAGTAAATGGCTTGTATAAATTTATTTTGGGTTAGAATTTGTTATAATAGAGTGCATTTGATTGATTACAACTACTAGAGATGGATGAATAATGTTTGGAAGTGTGAAGACATACTTGTCGAAATTTGGTCCCAAATGGGATAAGAACCCACAACCATTGCTTTGAGGAACTAAATGGCTTGTATAAAGTTATTTTGGGTTATAATATGTTATAGTGCAATGAATTTGATTGTTTAGAAGTGCTAGAGATGGATGAAGAATGTTTAGAAGTTTATAGAAAGACTTGTTGAAAATAGGTCCCAAATGGGATAAGAACGCACAACCATTGCTTTGAGGCAGTAAATTGCTTGTATAAATTTATTTTGGGTTAGAATTTGTTATAATAGAGTGCATTTGATTGATTACAACTACTAGAGATGGATGAAGAAAGTTTGGAAGTGTGAAGACATAGTTGTTGAAATTTAGTCCCAAATGGGATAAGAACCCACAACCATTGCTTTGAGGAACTAAATCGCCTGTATAAAGTTATTTTGGGTTAGAATATGTTATAATACAATCAATTTGATTGATTACAAGTGCTAGAGATGGTTGAAGAATGTTTAGAAGTGTTAAGAAAAACTTGTTGAAATTTGGTCCCAAATGGGATAAGATCCCACAACCATTGCTTTGAGGAACTAAATGGCTTGTATAAAGTTATTTTGGGTTAGAATATGTTATAATACAATAAATTTGATTGATTACCAATGCTAGAGATGGATGAAGAATGTTTAGAAGTGTGAAGAAAGACTTGTTGAAATTTGGTCCCAAATGGGATAAGAACCCACAACCATTGCTTTGAGGAACTAAATGGCCTGTATAAAGTTATTTTGGGTTAGAATTTGTTATGATACAATGAATTTGATTGATTACAAGTGCTAGAGATGGATGAAGAATGTTTAGAAGTGTGAAGAAAAACTTGTTGAAATTTGGTCCCAAATGGGATAAGAACCCACAAACATTGCTTTGAGGAACTAAATGGCTTGTATAAAGTTATTTTGGGTTAGAATATGTTATAATACAATGAATTTGATTGATTACAAGTGCTAGAGATGGATGAAGAATGTTTAGAAGTGTGAAGAAAGACTTGTTGAAATTTGGTCCCAAATGGAATAAGAACCCACAACTATTTCTTTGAGGCAGTAAATGGCTTGTATAAAGTTATTTTGGGTTAGAATATGTTATAATACAATGAATTCGATTGATTACAAGTGCTAGAGATGGATGAAGAATGTTTAGAAGTGTATAGAGAGACTTGTTGAAAATAGGTCCCAAATGGGATAAGAACCCACAACCATTGCTTTGAGGCAGTAAATGGCTTGTATAAATTTATTTTGGGTTAGAATATGTTATAATACAATCAATTTGATTGATTACAAGAGCTAGAGATGGTGGAAGAATGTTTAGAAGTGTGAAGAAAAACTTGTTGAAATTTGGTCCCAAATGGGATAAGAACCACAACCATTGCTTTGAGGAACTAAATGGCTTGTATAAAGTTTTTTTGGGTTAAAATATGTTATAATACAATGAATTTGATTAATTACCAGTGCTAGATATGGATGAAAAATGTTTGGAAGTGTGAAGAAAGACTTGTTGAAATTTGGTCCTAAATGGGATAAGAACCCACAACCGTTGCTTTGAGGAACTAAATGGCTTGTATAAAGTTATTTTGGGTTAGAATATGTTATAATACAATGAATTTGATTGATTACAAGTGTTAGAGATGGTAGAAGAATGTTTAGAAGTGTGAAGAAAAACTTGTTGAAATTTGGTCCCAAATGGGATAAGAACCCACAACCATTGCTTTGAGGAACTAAATGGCTTGTATAAAGTTAATTTGGGTTAGAATATGTTATATTACAATGAATTTAATTGATTACAAGTGCTAGAGATGGATGAAGAATGTTTAGAAGTGTGAAGAAAGACTTATTGAAATTTGGACCCAAATGAGATAAGAACCCACAACCATTGCTTTGAGGAACTAAATGGCTTGTATAAAGTTATTTTGGGTTAGAATATGTTATAATACAATGAATTTGATTGATTACCAGTGCTAGATATGGATGAAAAATGTTTAGAAGTGTGAAGAAAAACTTGTTGAAATTTGGTCCCAAATGGGATAAGAACCCACAACCATTGCTTTGAGGAACTAAATGGCTTGTATAAAGTTATTTTGGGTTAGAATATGTTATAATACAATGAATTTGATTGATTACAAGTGTTAGAGATGGTTGAAGAATGTTTAGAAGTGTGAAGAAAAACTTGTTGAAATTTGGTCCCAAATGGGATAAGAACCCACAACCATTGCTTTGAGGAACTAAATGGCTTGTATAAAGTTATTTTGGGTTAGAATATGTTATAATACAATGAATTTGATTGATTACCAGTGCTAGATATGGATGAAGAATGTTTAGAAGTGTGAAGAAAAACTTGTTGAAATTTGGTCACAAATGGGATAAGAACCCACAACCGTTGCTTTGAGGAACTAAATGGCTTGTATAAAGTTATTTTGGGTTAGAATATGTTATAATACAATGAATTTGATTGATTACAAGTGCTAGAGATGGTTGAACAATGTTTAGAAGTGTGAAGAAAAACTTGTTGAAATTTGGTCCCAAATAGGATAAGAACCCACAACCGTTGCTTTGAGGAACTAAATGGCTTGTATAAAGTTAATTTGGGTTAGAATATGTTATATTACAATGAATTTAATTGATTACAAGTGCTAGAGATGGATGAAGAATGTTTAGAAGTGTGAAGAAAGACTTATTGAAATTTGGACCCAAATGAGATAAGAACCCACAACCATTGCTTTGAGGAACGAAATGGCTTGTATAAAGTTATTTTGGATTAGAATATGTTATGATACAATGAATTTGATTGATTACAAGTGCTAGAGATGGATGAAGAATGTTTAGAAGTGTGAAGAAAAAATTGTTGAAATTCGGTCCCAAATGGGATAAGAACCCACAACCATTGCTTTGATGAACTAAATGGCTCGTATAAAGTTATTTTTGGTTAGAATATGTTATAATACAATGAATTTGATTGATTACTAGTGCTAGAGATGGATGAAGAATGTTTAGAAGTGTGAAGAAAGACTTGTTGAAATTTGATCCCAAATGGGATAAGAACCCACAACCATTTCTTTGAGGCAGTAAATGGCTTGTATAAAGTTATTTTGGGTTAGAATATGTTATGATACAATGAATTTGATTGATTACAAGTGCTAGAGATGGATGAAGAATGTTTAGAAGTGTGAAGAAAAACTTGTTGAAATTTGGTCCCAAATGGGATAAGAACCCACAACCATTGCTTTGATGAACTAAATGGCTTGTATAAAGTTATTTTGGGTTAGAATATGTTATAATACAATGAATTTGATTGATTACTAGTGCTAGAGATGGATGAAGAATGTTTAGAAGTGTGAAGAAAGACTTGTTGAAATTTGATCCCAAATGGGATAAGAACCCACAACCATTTCTTTGAGGCAGTAAATGGCTTGTATAAAGTTATTTTGGGTTAGAATATGTTATAATACAATCAATTTGATTGATTACAAGTGCTAGAGATGGTTGAAGAATGTTTAGAAGTGTTAAGAAAAACTTGTTGAAATTTGGTCCCAAATGGGATAAGAACCTACAACCATTGCTTTGAGGAACTAAATGGCTTGTATAAAGTTATTTTGGGTTAGAATATGTTATAATACAATAAATTTGATTGATTACCAGTGCTAGAGATGGATGAAGAATGTTTAGAAGTGTGAAGAAAGACTTGTTGAAATTTGGTCCCAAATGGGATAAGAACCCACAACCATTGCTTTGAGGAACTAAATGGCCTGTATAAAGTTATTTTGGGTTAGAATTTGTTATGATACAATGAATTTGATTGATTACAAGTGCTAGAGATGGATGAAGAATGTTTAGAAGTGTGAAGAAAAACTTGTTGAAATTTGGTCCCAAATGGGATAAGAACCCACAACCATTGCTTTGAGGAACTAAATGGCTTGTATAAAGTTATTTTGGGTTAGAATATGTTATAATACAATGAATTTGATTGATTACAAGTGCTAGAGATGGATGAAGAATGTTTAGAAGTGTGAAGAAAGACTTGTTGAAATTTGGTCCCAAATGGAATAAGAACCCACAACTATTTCTTTGAGGCAGTAAATGGCTTGTATAAAGTTATTTTGGGTTAGAATATGTTATAATACAATGAATTCGATTGATTACAAGTGCTAGAGATGGATGAAGAATGTTTAGAAGTGTATAGAGAGACTTGTTGAAAATAGGTCCCAAATGGGATAAGAACCCACAACCATTGCTTTGAGGCAGCAAATGGCTTGTATAAATTTATTTTGGGTTAGAATATGTTATAGTACAATGAATTTGATTGATTACAACTGCTAGAGATGGATGAAGAATGTTTAGAAGTTTCTAGAAAGACTTGATGAAAATAGGTCCCAAATGGGATAAGAACCCACAACCATTGCTTTGAGGAACTAAATGGCTTGTATAAAGTTATTTTGGTTTAGAATATGTTATAATACAATCAATTTGATTGATTACAAGAGCTAGAGATGGTGGAAGAATGTTTAGAAGTGTGAAGAAAAACTTGTTGAAATTTGGTCCCAAATGGGATAAGAACCCACAACCATTGCTTTGAGGAACTAAATGGCTTGTATAAAGTTTTTTTGGGTTAGAATATGTTATAATACAATGAATTTGATTAATTACCAGTGCTAGATATGGATGAAAAATGTTTGGAAGTGTGAAGAAAGACTTGTTGAAATTTGGTCCTAAATGGGATAAGAACCCACAACCGTTGCTTTGAGGAACTAAATGGCTTGTATAAAGTTATTTTGGATTAGAATATGTTATAATACAATAAATTTGATTGATTACAAGTGCTAGAGATGGTTGAACAATGTTTAGAAGTGTGAAGAAAAACTTGTTGAAATTTGGTCCCAAATAGGATAAGAACCCACAACCGTTGCTTTGAGGAACTTAATGGCTTGTAAAAAGTTATTTTGGGTTAGAATATGTTATAATACAATGAATTTGATTGATTACAAGTGTTAGAGATGGTAGAAGAATGTTTAGAAGTGTGAAGAAAAACTTGTTGAAATTTAGTCCCAAATGGGATAAGAACCCACAACCATTGCTTTGAGGAACTAAATGGCTTGTATAAAGTTTTTTTGGGTTAGAATATGTTATAATACAATGAATTTGATTAATTACCAGTGCTAGATATGGATGAAAAATGTTTGGAAGTGTGAAGAAAGACTTGTTGAAATTTGGTCTTAAATGGGATAAGAACCCACAACCGTTGCTTTGAGGAACTAAATGGCTTGTATAAAGTTATTTTGGGTTAGAATATGTTATAATACAATAAATTTGATTGATTACAAGTGCTAGAGATGGTTGAACAATGTTTAGAAGTGTGAAGAAAAACTTGTTGAAATTTGGTCCCAAATAGGATAAGAACCCACAACCGTTGCTTTGAGGAACTAAATGGCTTGTATAAAGTTAATTTGGGTTAGAATATGTTATATTACAATGAATTTAATTGATTACAAGTGCTAGAGATGGATGAAGAATGTTTAGAAGTGTGAAGAAAGACTTATTGAAATTTGGACCCAAATGAGATAAGAACCCACAACCATTGCTTTGAGGAACTAAATGGCTTGTATAAAGTTATTTTGGGTTAGAATATGTTATAATACAATGAATTTGATTGATTACCAGTGCTAGATATGGATGAAGAATGTTTAGAAGTGTGAAGAAAAACTTGTTGAAATTTGGTCCCAAATGAGATAAGAACCCACAACCATTGCTTTGAGGAACTAAATGGCTTGTATAAAGTTATTTTGGGTTAGAATATGTTATAATACAATGAATTTGATTGATTACAAGTGTTAGAGATGGTTGAAGAATGTTTAGAAGTGTGAAGAAAAACTTGTTGAAATTTGGTCCCAAATGGGATAAGAACCCACAACCATTGCTTTGAGGAACTAAATGGCTTGTATAAAGTTATTTTGGGTTAGAATATTTTATGATAAAATGAATTTGATTGATTACAAGTGCTAGAGATGGATGAAGAATGTTTAGAAGTGTGAAGAAAAACTTGTTGCAATTTCGTCCCAAATGGGATAAGAACCCACAACCGTTGCTTTGAGGAACTAAATGGCTTGTATAAAGTTATTTTGGGTTAGAATATGTTATGATACAATGAATTTGATTGATTACAAGTGCTAGATATGGATGAAGAATGTTTAGAAGTGTGAAGAAAAACTTGTTGAAATTTGGTCACAAATGGGATAAGAACCCACAACCGTTGCTTTGAGGAACTAAATGGCTTGTATAAAGTTATTTTGGGTTAGAATATGTTATGATACAATGAATTTGATTGATAACAAGTGCTAGAGATGGATGAAGAATGTTTAGAAGTGTGAAGAAATTTTTGTTGAAATTTGGTCCCAAATGGGATAAGAACCCACAACCATTGCTTTGAGGAACTAAATGGCTTGTATAAAGTTATTTTGGGTTAGAATATGTTATAATACAATGAATTTGATTGATTAAAAGTGCTAGAGATGGATGAAGAATGTTTAGAAGTGTATAGAAAGACTTGTTGAAAATAGGTCCCAAATGGGATAAGAACCCACAACCATTGCTTTGAGGCAGTAAATGGCTTGTATAAATTTATTTTGGGTTAGAATATGTTATAGTACAATGAATTTGATTGATTACAACTGCTAGAGATGGATGAAGAATGTTTAGAAGTTTCTAGAAAGAGTTGTTGAAAATAGGTCCCAAATGGGATAAGAACCCACAACCGTTGCTTTGAGGAACTAAATGGCTTGTATAAAGTTATTTTGGGTTAGAATATGTTATGATACAATGAATTTGATTGATTACAAGTGCTAGAGATGGATGAAGAATGTTTAGAAGTGTGAAGAAATTTTTGTTGAAATTTGGTCCCAAATGGGATAAGAACCCACAACCATTGCTTTGAGGAAATAAATGGCTTGTATAAAGTTATTTTGGGTTAGAATATGTTATAATACAATGAATTTGATTGATTAAAAGTGCTAGAGATGGATGAAGAATGTTTAGAAGTGTATAGAAAGACTTGTTGAAAATAGGTCCCAAATGGGATAAGAACCCACAACCATTGCTTTGAGGCAGTAAATGGCTTGTATAAATTTATTTTGGGTTAGAATATGTTATAGTACAATGAATTTGATTGATTACAACTGCTAGAGATGGATGAAGAATGTTTAGAAGTTTCTAGAAAGAGTTGTTGAAAATAGGTCCCAAATGGGATAAGAACCACAACCATTGCTTTGAGGAACTAAATGGCTTGTATAAAGTTATTTTGGGTTAGAATATGTTATAATACAATGAATTTGATTAATTACCAGTGCTAGATATGGATGAAAAATGTTTGGAAGTGTGAAGAAAGACTTGTTGAAATTTGGTCTTAAATGGGATAAGAACCCACAACCGTTGCTTTGAGGAACTAAATGGCTTGTATAAAGTTATTTTGGGTTAGAATATGTTATAATACAATAAATTTGATTGATTACAAGTGCTAGAGATGGTTGAACAATGTTTAGAAGTGTGAAGAAAAACTTGTTGAAATTTGGTCCCAAATAGGATAAGAACCCACAACCGTTGCTTTGAGGAACTAAATGGCTTGTATAAAGTTAATTTGGGTTAGAATATGTTATATTACAATGAATTTAATTGATTACAAGTGCTAGAGATGGATGAAGAATGTATAGAAGTGTGAAGAAAGATTTATTGAAATTTGGACCCAAATGAGATAAGAACCCACAACCATTGCTTTGAGGAACTAAATGGCTTGTATAAAGTTATTTTGGGTTAGAATATTTTATGATAAAATGAATTTGATTGATTACAAGTGCTAGAGATGGATGAAGAATGTTTAGAAGTGCGAAGAAAAACTTGTTGCAATTTCGTCCCAAATGGGATAAGAACCCACAACCGTTGCTTTGAGGAACTAAATGGCTTGTATAAAGTTATTTTGGGTTAGAATATGTTATGATACAATGAATTTGATTGATTACAAGTGCTAGAGATGGATGAAGAATGTTTAGAAGTGTGAAGAAAAACTTGTTGCAATTTCGTCCCAAATGGGATAAGAACCCACAATCGTTGCTTTGAGGAACTAAATGGCATGTATAAAGTTATTTTGGGTTAGAATATGTAATAATACAATGAATTTGATTGATCACAAGTGCTAGAGATGGATGAAAAATGTTTAGAAGTGTATAGAAAGACTTGTTGAAAATAGGTCCCAAATGGGATAAGAACCCACAACCATTGCTTTGAGGAACTAAATGGCTTGTATAAAGTTATTTTGGGTTAGAATATGTTATAATACAATCAATTTGATTGATTACAAGTGCTAGAGATGGTTGAGGAATGTTTAGAAGTGTGAAGAAAAACTTGTTGAAATTTGGTCCCAAATCGGATAAGAACCCACAACCATTGCTTTGAGGAACTAAATGGCTTGTATAAAGTTATTTTGGGTTAGAATATGTTATAATACAATAAATTTGATTGATTACAAGTGCTAGAGATGGTTTAACAATGTTTAGAAGTGTGAAGAAAAACTTGTTGAAATTTGGTCACAAATGGGATAAGAACCCACAACCGTTGCTTTGAGGAACTAAATGGCTTGTATAAAGTTATTTTGGGTTAGAATATGTTATAATACAATGAATTTGAATGATTACAAGTGTTAGAGATGGTTGAAGAATGTTTAGAAGTGTGAAGAAAAACTTGTTGAAATTTGGTCCCAAATGGGATAAGAACCTACAACCATTGCTTTGAGGAACTAAATGGCTTGTATAAAGTTATTTTGGGTTAGAATATGTTATGATACAATGAATTTGATTGATTACAAGTGCTAGAGATGGTTGAAGAATGTTTAGAAGTGTGAAGAAAAACTTGTTGAAATTTGGTCCCAAATCGGATAAGAACCCACAACCATTGCTTTGAGGAACTAAATGGCTTGTATAAAGTTATTTTGGGTTAGAATATGTTATAATACAATAAATTTGATTGATTACAAGTGCTAGAGATGGTTGAACAATGTTTAGAAGTGTGAAGAAAAACTTGTTGAAATTTGGTCACAAATGGGATAAGAACCCACAACCGTTGCTTTGAGGAACTAAATGGCTTGTATAAAGTTATTTTGGGTTAGAATATGTTATAATACAATAAATTTGATTGACTACAAGTGCTAGAGATGGTTGAACAATGTTTAGAAGTGTGAAGAAAAACTTAATGAAATTTGGTCCCAAATGGGATAAGAACCCACAACCATTGCTTTGAGGAACTAAATGGCATGTATAAAGTTATTTTGGGTTAGAATATGTAATAATACAATGAATTTGATTGATTACAAGTGCTAGAGATGGATGAAGAATGTTTAGAAGTGTATAGAAAGACTTGTTGAAAATAGGTCCCAAATGGGATAAGAACCCACAACCATTGCTTTGAGGAACTAAATGGCTTGTATAAAGTTATTTTGGGTTAGAATATGTTATAATACAATCAATTTGATTGATTACAAGTGCTAGAGATGGTTGAGGAATGTTTAGAAGTGTGAAGAAAAACTTGTTGAAATTTGGTCCCAAATCGGATAAGAACCCACAACCATTGCTTTGAGGAACTAAATGGCTTGTATAAAGTTATTTTGGGTTAGAATATGTTATAATACAATAAATTTGATTGATTACAAGTGCTAGAGATGGTTTAACAATGTTTAGAAGTGTGAAGAAAAACTTGTTGAAATTTGGTCACAAATGGGATAAGAACCCACAACCGTTGCTTTGAGGAACTAAATGGCTTGTATAAAGTTATTTTGGGTTAGAATATGTTATGATACAATGAATTTGATTGATAACAAGTGCTAGAGATGGATGAAGAATGTTTAGAAGTGTGAAGAAATTTTTGTTGAAATTTGGTCCCAAATGGGATAAGAACCCACAACCATTGCTTTGAGGAACTAAATGGCTTGTATAAAGTTATTTTGGGTTAGAATATGTTATAATACAATGAATTTGATTGATTAAAAGTGCTAGAGATGGATGAAGAATGATTAGAAGTGTATAGAAAGACTTGTTGAAAATAGGTCCCAAATGGGATAAGAACCCACAACCATTGCTTTGAGGCAGTAAATGGCTTGTATAAATTTATTTTGGGTTAGAATATGTTATAGTACAATGAATTTGATTGATTACAACTGCTAGAGATGGATGAAGAATGTTTAGAAGTTTCTAGAAAGAGTTGTTGAAAATAGGTCCCAAATGGGATAAGAACCCACAACCGTTGCTTTGAGGAACTAAATGGCTTGTATAAAGTTATTTTGGGTTAGAATATGTTATGATACAATGAATTTGATTGATTACAAGTGCTAGAGATGGATGAAGAATGTTTAGAAGTGTGAAGAAATTTTTGTTGAAATTTGGTCCCAAATGGGATAAGAACCCACAACCATTGCTTTGAGGAAATAAATGGCTTGTATAAAGTTATTTTGGGTTAGAATATGTTATAATACAATGAATTTGATTGATTAAAAGTGCTAGAGATGGATGAAGAATGTTTAGAAGTGTATAGAAAGACTTGTTGAAAATAGGTCCCAAATGGGATAAGAACCCACAACCATTGCTTTGAGGCAGTAAATGGCTTGTATAAATTTATTTTGGGTTAGAATATGTTATAGTACAATGAATTTGATTGATTACAACTGCTAGAGATGGATGAAGAATGTTTAGAAGTTTCTAGAAAGAGTTGTTGAAAATAGGTCCCAAATGGGATAAGAACCCACAACCATTGCTTTGAGGAACTAAATGGCTTGTATAAAGTTATTTTGGGTTAGAATATGTTATAATACAATGAATTTGATTAATTACCAGTGCTAGATATGGATGAAAAATGTTTGGAAGTGTGAAGAAAGACTTGTTGAAATTTGGTCTTAAATGGGATAAGAACCCACAACCGTTGCTTTGAGGAACTAAATGGCTTGTATAAAGTTATTTTGGGTTAGAATATGTTATAATACAATAAATTTGATTGATTACAAGTGCTAGAGATGGTTGAACAATGTTTAGAAGTGTGAAGAAAAACTTGTTGAAATTTGGTCCCAAATAGGATAAGAACCCACAACCGTTGCTTTGAGGAACTAAATGGCTTGTATAAAGTTAATTTGGGTTAGAATATGTTATATTACAATGAATTTAATTGATTACAAGTGCTAGAGATGGATGAAGAATGTATAGAAGTGTGAAGAAAGATTTATTGAAATTTGGACCCAAATGAGATAAGAACCCACAACCATTGCTTTGAGGAACTAAATGGCTTGTATAAAGTTATTTTGGGTTAGAATATTTTATGATAAAATGAATTTGATTGATTACAAGTGCTAGAGATGGATGAAGAATGTTTAGAAGTGCGAAGAAAAACTTGTTGCAATTTCGTCCCAAATGGGATAAGAACCCACAACCGTTGCTTTGAGGAACTAAATGGCTTGTATAAAGTTATTTTGGGTTAGAATATGTTATGATACAATGAATTTGATTGATTACAAGTGCTAGAGATGGATGAAGAATGTTTAGAAGTGTGAAGAAAAACTTGTTGCAATTTCGTCCCAAATGGGATAAGAACCCACAACCGTTGCTTTGAGGAACTAAAAGGCTTGTATAAAGTTATTTTGGGTTAGAATATGTTATGATACAATGAATTTGATTGATTACAAGTGTTAGAGATGGTTGAAGAATGTTTAGAAGTGTGAAGAAAAACTTGTTGAAATTTGGTCCCAAATGGGATAAGAACCCACAACCATTGCTTTGAGGAACTAAATGGCTTGTATAAAGTTATTTTGGGTTAGAATATTTTATGATAAAATGAATTTGATTGATTACAAGTGCTAGAGATGGATGAAGAATGTTTAGAAGTGTGAAGAAAAACTTGTTGCAATTTCGTCCCAAATGGGATAAGAACCCACAACCGTTGCTTTGAGGAACTAAATGGCTTGTATAAAGTTATTTTGGGTTAGAATATGTTATGATACAATGAATTTGATTGATTACAAGTGCTAGATATGGATGAAGAATGTTTAGAAGTGTGAAGAAAAACTTGTTGAAATTTGGTCACAAATGGGATAAGAACCCACAACCGTTGCTTTGAGGAACTAAATGGCTTGTATAAAGTTATTTTGGGTTAGAATATGTTATGATACAATGAATTTGATTGATTACAAGTGCTAGAGATGGATGAAGAATGTTTAGAAGTGTGAAGAAATTTTTGTTGAAATTTGGTCCCAAATGGGATAAGAACCCACAACCATTGCTTTGAGGAACTAAATGGCTTGTATAAAGTTATTTTGGGTTAGAATATGTTATAATACAATGAATTTGATTGATTAAAAGTGCTAGAGATGGATGAAGAATGTTTAGAAGTGTATAGAAAGACTTGTTGAAAATAGGTCCCAAATGGGATAAGAACCCACAACCATTGCTTTGAGGCAGTAAATGGCTTGTATAAATTTATTTTGGGTTAGAATATGTTATAGTACAATGAATTTGATTGATTACAACTGCTAGAGATGGATGAAGAATGTTTAGAAGTTTCTAGAAAGAGTTGTTGAAAATAGGTCCCAAATGGGATAAGAACCCACAACCGTTGCTTTGAGGAACTAAATGGCTTGTATAAAGTTATTTTGGGTTAGAATATGTTATGATACAATGAATTTGATTGATTACAAGTGCTAGAGATGGATGAAGAATGTTTAGAAGTGTGAAGAAATTTTTGTTGAAATTTGGTCCCAAATGGGATAAGAACCCACAACCATTGCTTTGAGGAAATAAATGGCTTGTATAAAGTTATTTTGGGTTAGAATATGTTATAATACAATGAATTTGATTGATTAAAAGTGCTAGAGATGGATGAAGAATGTTTAGAAGTGTATAGAAAGACTTGTTGAAAATAGGTCCCAAATGGGATAAGAACCCACAACCATTGCTTTGAGGCAGTAAATGGCTTGTATAAATTTATTTTGGGTTAGAATATGTTATAGTACAATGAATTTGATTGATTACAACTGCTAGAGATGGATGAAGAATGTTTAGAAGTTTCTAGAAAGAGTTGTTGAAAATAGGTCCCAAATGGGATAAGAACCCACAACCATTGCTTTGAGGAACTAAATGGCTTGTATAAAGTTATTTTGGGTTAGAATATGTTATAATACAATGAATTTGATTAATTACCAGTGCTAGATATGGATGAAAAATGTTTGGAAGTGTGAAGAAAGACTTGTTGAAATTTGGTCTTAAATGGGATAAGAACCCACAACCGTTGCTTTGAGGAACTAAATGGCTTGTATAAAGTTATTTTGGGTTAGAATATGTTATAATACAATAAATTTGATTGATTACAAGTGCTAGAGATGGTTGAACAATGTTTAGAAGTGTGAAGAAAAACTTGTTGAAATTTGGTCCCAAATAGGATAAGAACCCACAACCGTTGCTTTGAGGAACTAAATGGCTTGTATAAAGTTAATTTGGGTTAGAATATGTTATATTACAATGAATTTAATTGATTACAAGTGCTAGAGATGGATGAAGAATGTATAGAAGTGTGAAGAAAGATTTATTGAAATTTGGACCCAAATGAGATAAGAACCCACAACCATTGCTTTGAGGAACTAAATGGCTTGTATAAAGTTATTTTGGGTTAGAATATTTTATGATAAAATGAATTTGATTGATTACAAGTGCTAGAGATGGATGAAGAATGTTTAGAAGTGCGAAGAAAAACTTGTTGCAATTTCGTCCCAAATGGGATAAGAACCCACAACCGTTGCTTTGAGGAACTAAATGGCTTGTATAAAGTTATTTTGGGTTAGAATATGTTATGATACAATGAATTTGATTGATTACAAGTGCTAGAGATGGATGAAGAATGTTTAGAAGTGTGAAGAAAAACTTGTTGCAATTTCGTCCCAAATGGGATAAGAACCCACAACCGTTGCTTTGAGGAACTAAAAGGCTTGTATAAAGTTATTTTGGGTTAGAATATGTTATGATACAATGAATTTGATTGATTACAAGTGCTAGAGATGGATGAAGAATGTTTAGAAGTGTGAAGAAATTTTTGTTGAAATTTGGTCCCAAATGGGATAAAAACCCACAACCATTGCTTTGAGGAACTAAATGGCTTGTATAAAGTTATTTTGGGTTAGAATATTTTATAATACAATGAATTTGATTGATTAAAAGTGCTAGAGATGGATGAAGAATGTTTAGAATTGTATAGAAAGACTTGTTGAAAATAGGTCCCAATTGGGATAAGAACCCACAACCATTGCTTTGAGGCAGTAAATGGCTTGTATAAATTTATTTTGGGTTAGAATATGTTATAGTACAATGAATTTGATTGATTACAACTGCTAGAGATGGATGAAAAATGTTTAGAAGTTTCTAGAAAGAGTTGTTGAAAATAGGTCCCAAATGGGATAAGAACCCACAACCATTGCTTTGAGGAACTAAATGGCTTGTATAAAGTTATTTTGGGTTAGAATATGTTATAATACAATCAATTTGATTGATTACAAGTGCTAGAGATGGTTAAAGAATGTTTAGAAGTGTGAAGAAAAACTTGTTGAAATTTGGTCACAAATGGGATAAGAACCCACAACCGTTGCTTTGAGGAACTAAATGGCTTGTATAAAGTTATTTTGGGTTAGAATATGTTATAATACAATGAATTTGATTGATTACAAGTGTTAGAGATGGTTGAAGAATGTTTAGAAGTGTGAAGAAAAACTTGTTGAAATTTGGTCCCAAATGGGATAAGAACCCACAACCATTGCTTTGAGGAACTAAATGGCTTGTATAAAGTTATTTTGGGTTAGAATATGTTATAATACAATGAATTTGATTGATTACAACTGCTAGAGATGGATGAAGAATGTTTAGAAGTTTCTAGAAAGAGTTGTTGAAAATAGGTCCCAAATGGGATAAGAACCCACAACCGTTGCTTTGAGGAACTAAATGGCTTGTATAAAGTTATTTTGGGTTAGAATATGTTATGATACAATGAATTTGATTGATTACAAGTGCTAGAGATGGATGAAGAATGTTTAGAAGTGTGAAGAAATTTTTGTTGAAATTTGGTCCCAAATGGGATAAGAACCCACAACCATTGCTTTGAGGAACTAAATGGCTTGTATAAAGTTATTTTGGGTTAGAATATGTTATAATACAATGAATTTGATTGATTAAAAGTGCTAGAGATGGATGAAGAATGTTTAGAAGTGTATAGAAAGACTTGTTGAAAATAGGTCCCAAATGGGATAAGAACCCACAACCATTGCTTTGAGGCAGTAAATGGCTTGTATAAATTTATTTTGGGTTAGAATATGTTATAGTACAATGAATTTGATTGATTACAACTGCTAGAGATGGATGAAGAATGTTTAGAAGTTTCTAGAAAGAGTTGTTGAAAATAGGTCCCAAATGGGATAAGAACCCACAACCATTGCTTTGAGGAACTAAATGGCTTGTATAAAGTTATTTTGGGTTAGAATATGTTATAATACAATCAATTTGATTGATTACAAGTGTTAGAGATGGTTGAAGAATGTTTAGAAGTGTGAAGAAAAACTTGTTGAAATTTGGTCCCAAATGGGATAAGAACCCACAACCATTGCTTTGAGGAACTAAATGGCTTGTATAAAGTTATTTTGGGTTAGAATATGTTATAATACAATGAATTTGATTGATTACCAGTGCTAGATATGGATGAAGAATGTTTAGAAGTGTGAAGAAAAACTTGTTGAAATTTGGTCACAAATGGGATAAGAACCCACAACCGTTGCTTTGAGGAACTAAATGGCTTGTATAAAGTTATTTTGGGTTAGAATATGTTATGATACAATGAATTTGATTGATTACAAGTGCTAGAGATGGATGAAGAATGTTTAGAAGTGTGAAGAAATTTTTGTTGAAATTTGGTCCCAAATGGGATAAGAACCCACAACCATTGCTTTGAGGAACTAAATGGCTTGTATAAAGTTATTTTGGGTTAGAATATGTTATAATACAATGAATTTGATTGATTACAAGTGCTAGAGATGGATGAAGAATGTTTAGAATTGTATAGAAAGACTTGTTGAAAATAGGTCCCAATTGGGATAAGAACCCACAACCATTGCTTTGAGGCAGTAAATGGCTTGTATAAATTTATTTTGGGTTAGAATATGTTATAGTACAATGAATTTGATTGATTACAACTGCTAGAGATGGATGAAAAATGTTTAGAAGTTTCTAGAAAGAGTTGTTGAAAATAGGTCCCAAATGGGATAAGAACCCACAACCATTGCTTTGAGGAACTTGTTGAAATTGATTGTATTATAACATATTCTAACCCAAAACTTGTTGAAATTTGGTCCCAAATGGGATAAGAACCCACAACCATTGCTTTGAGGAACTAAATGGCTTGTATAAAGTTATTTTGGGTTAGAATATGTTATGATACAATGAATTTGATTGATTACAAGTGCTAGAGATGGATGAAGAATGTTTAGAAGTGTGAAGAAATTTTTGTTGAAATTTGGTCCCAAATGGGATAAGAACCCACAACCATTGCTTTGAGGAACTAAATGGCTTGTATAAAGTTATTTTGGGTTAGAATATGTTATAATACAATGAATTTGATTGATTAAAAGTGCTAGAGATGGATGAAGAATGTTTAGAAGTGTATAGAAAGACTTGTTGAAAATAGGTCCCAAATGGGATAAGAACCCACAACCATTGTTTTGAGGCAGTAAATGGCTTGTATAAATTTATTTTGGGTTAGAATATGTTATAGTACAATGAATTTGATTGATTACAACTGCTAGAGATGGATGAAGAATGTTTAGAAGTTTCTAGAAAGAGTTGTTGAAAATAGGTCCCAAATGGGATAAAAACCCACAACCATTGCTTTGAGGAACTAAATGGCTTGTATAAAGTTATTTTGGGTTGGAATATGTTATAATACAATCAATTTGATTGATTACAAGTGCTAGAGATGGTTGAAGAATGTTTAGAAGTGTGAAGAAAAACTTGTTGAAATTTGGTCACAAATGGGATAAGAACCCACAACCGTTGCTTTGAGGAACTAAATGGCTTGTATAAAGTTATTTTGGGTTAGAATATGTTATAATACAATGAATTTGATTGATTACAAGTGTTAGAGATGGTTGAAGAATGTTTAGAAGTGTGAAGAAAAACTTGTTGAAATTTGGTCCCAAATGGGATAAGAACCCACAACCATTGCTTTGAGGAACTAAATGGCTTGTATAAAGTTATTTTGGGTTAGAATATGTTATAATACAATGAATTTGATTGATTACCAGTGCTAGATATGGATGAAGAATGTTTAGAAGTGTGAAGAAAAACTTGTTGAAATTTGGTCACAAATGGGATAAGAACCCACAACCGTTGCTTTGAGGAACTAAATGGCTTGTATAAAGTTATTTTGGGTTAGAATATGTTATGATACAATGAATTTGATTGATTACAAGTGCTAGAGATGGATGAAGAATGTTTAGAAGTGTGAAGAAAAACTTAATGAAATTTGGTCCCAAATGGGATAAGAACCCACAACCATTGCTTTGAGGAACTAAATGGCTTGTATAAAGTTATTTTGGGTTAGAATATGTTATAATACAATGAATTTGATTGATTACCAGTGCTAGATATGGATGAAGAATGTTTAGAAGTGTGAAGAAAAACTTGTTGAAATTTGGTCACAAATGGGATAAGAACCCACAACCGTTGCTTTGAGGAACTAAATGGCTTGTATAAAGTTATTTTGGGTTAGAATATGTTATGATACAATGAATTTGATTGATTACAAGTGCTAGAGATGGATGAAGAATGTTTAGAAGTGTGAAGAAATTTTTGTTGAAATTTGGTCCCAAATGGGATAAGAACCCACAACCATTGCTTTGAGGAACTAAATGGCTTGTATAAAGTTATTTTGGGTTAGAATATGTTATAATACAATGAATTTGATTGATTAAAAGTGCTAGAGATGGATGAAGAATGTTTAGAAGTGTGAAGAAAAACTTGTTGAAATTTGGTCACAAATGGGATAAGAACCCACAACCGTTGCTTTGAGGAACTAAATGGCTTGTATAAAGTTATTTTGGGTTAGAATATGTTATAATACAATGAATTTGATTGATTACAAGTGCTAGAGATGGATGAAGAATGTTTAGAATTGTATAGAAAGACTTGTTGAAAATAGGTCCCAATTGGGATAAGAACCCACAACCATTGCTTTGAGGCAGTAAATGGCTTGTATAAATTTATTTTGGGTTAGAATATGTTATAGTACAATGAATTTGATTGATTACAACTGCTAGAGATGGATGAAAAATGTTTAGAAGTTTCTAGAAAGAGTTGTTGAAAATAGGTCCCAAATGGGATAAGAACCCACAACCATTGCTTTGAGGAACTAAATGGCTTGTATAAAGTTATTTTGGGTTAGAATATGTTATAATACAATAAATTTGATTGATTACAAGTGCTAGAGATGGTTGAACAATGTTTAGAAGTGTGAAGAAAAACTTGTTGAAATTTGGTCACAAATGGGATAAGAACCCACAACCGTTGCTTTGAGGAACTAAATGGCTTGTATAAAGTTATTTTGGGTTAGAATATGTTATAATACAATGAATTTGATTGATTACAAGTGTTAGAGATGGTTGAAGAATGTTTAGAAGTGTGAAGAAAAACTTGTTGAAATTTGGTCCCAAATGGGATAAGAACCCACAACCATTGCTTTGAGGAACTAAATGGCTTGTATAAAGTTATTTTGGGTTAGAATATGTTATAATACAATGAATTTGATTGATTACCAGTGCTAGATATGGATGAAGAATGTTTAGAAGTGTGAAGAAAAACTTGTTGAAATTTGGTCACAAATGGGATAAGAACCCACAACCGTTGCTTTGAGGAACTAAATGGCTTGTATAAAGTTATTTTGGGTTAGAATATGTTATAATACAATGAATTTGATTGATTACAAGTGTTAGAGATGGTTGAAGAATGTTTAGAAGAATGAAGAATAACTTGTTGAAATTTGGTCCCAAATGGGATAAGAACCCATAACCATTGCTTTGAGGAACTAAATGGCTTGTATAAAGTTATTTTGGGTTAGAATATGTTATGATACAATGAATTTGATTGATTACAAGTGCTAGAGATGGATGAAGAATGTTTAGAAGTGTGAAGAAAACCTTGTTGCAATTTCGTCTCAAATGGGATAAGAACCCACAACCGTTGCTTTGAGGAACTAAATGGCTTGTATAAAGTTATTTTGGGTTAGAATATGTTATGATACAATGAATTTGATTGATTACAAGTGCTAGAGATGGATGAAGAATGTTTAGAAGTGTATAGAAAGACTTGTTGAAAATAGGTCTCAAATGGGATAAGAACCCACAACCATTGCTTTGAGGCAGTAAATGGCTTGTATAAATTTATTTTGGGTTAGAATATGTTATAGTACAATGAATTTGATTGATTACAACTGCTAGAGATGGATGAAGAATGTTTAGAAGTTTCTAGAAAGAGTTGTTGAAAATAGGTCCCAAATGGGATAAGAACCCACAACCATTGCTTTGAGGAACTAAATGGCTAGTATAAAGTTATTTTGGGTTAGAATATGTTATAATACAATCAATTTGATTGATTACAAGTGCTAGAGATGGTTGAAGAATGTTTAGAAGTGTGAAGAAAAACTTGTTGAAATTTGGTCACAAATCGGATAAGAACCCACAACCGTTGCTTTGAGGAACTAAATGGCTTGTATAAAGTTATTTTGGCTTAGAATATGTTATAATACAATGAATTTGATTGATTACAAGTGTTAGAGATGGTTAAAGAATGTTTAGAAGTGTGAAGAAAAACTTGTTGAAATTTGGTCCCAAATGGGATAAGAACCCACAACCATTGCTTTGAGGAACTAAATGGCTTGTATAAGTTATTTTGGGTTAGAATATGTTATAATACAATGAATTTGATTGATTACCAGTGCTAGATATGGATGAAGAATGTTTAGAAGTGTGAAGAAAAACTTGTTGAAATTTGGTCACAAATGGGATAAGAACCCACAACCGTTGCTTTGAGGAACTAAATGGCTTGTATAAAGTTATTTTGGGTTAGAATATGTTATAATACAATGAATTTGATTGATTACAAGTGTTAGAGATGGATGAAGAATGTTTAGAAGTTTCTAGAAAGAGTTGTTGAAAATAGGTCCCAAATGGGATAAGAACCCACAACCATTGCTTTGAGGAACTAAATGGCTTGTATAAAGTTATTTTGGGTTAGAATATGTTATAATACAATCAATTTGATTGATTACAAGTGCTAGAGATGGTTGAAGAATGTTTAGAAGTGTGAAGAAAAACTTGTTGAAATTTGGTCACAAATGGGATAAGAACCCACAACCGTTGCTTTGAGGAACTTAATGGCTTGTATAAAGTTATTTTGGGTTAGAATATGTTATAATACAATGAATTTGATTGATTACAAGTGTTAGAGATGGTTGAAGAATGTTTAGAAGTGTGAAGAAAAACTTGTTGAAATTTGGTCCCAAATGGGATAAGAACCCACAACCATTGCTTTGAGGAACTAAATGGCTTGTATAAAGTTATTTTGGGTTAGAATATGTTATGATACAATGAATTTGATTGATTACAAGTGCTAGAGATGGATGAAGAATGTTTAGAAGTGTGAAGAAATTTTTGTTGAAATTTGGTCCCAAATGGGATAAGAACCCACAACCATTGCTTTGAGGAACTAAATGGCTTGTATAAAGTTATTTTGGGTTAGAATATGTTATAATACAATGAATTTGATTGATTACCAGTGCTAGATATGGATGAAGAATGTTTAGAAGTGTGAAGAAAAACTTGTTGAAATTTGGTCACAAATGGGATAAGAACCCACAACCGTTGCTTTGAGGAACTAAATGGCTTGTATAAAGTTATTTTGGGTTAGAATATGTTATGATACAATGAATTTGATTGATTACAAGTGCTAGAGATGGATGAAGAATGTTTAGAAGTGTGAAGAAAATTTTGTTGAAATTTGGTCCCAAATGGGATAAGAACCCACAACCATTGCTTTGAGGAACTAAATGGCTTGTATAAAGTTATTTTGGGTTAGAATATGTTATGATACAATGAATTTGATTGATTACAAGTGCTAGAGATGGATGAAGAATGTTTAGAAGTGTGAAGAAAAACTTAATGAAATTTGGTCCCAAATGGGATAAGAACCCACAACCATTGCTTTGAGGAACTAAATGACTTGTATAAAGTTATTTTGGGTTAGAATATGTTATAATACAATGAATTTGATTGATTACAAGTGCTAGAGATGGATGAAGAATGTTTAGAAGTGTATAGAAAGACTTGTTGAAAATAGGTCCCAAATGGGATAAGAACCCACAACCATTGCTTTGAGGCAGCAAATGGCTTGTATAAATTTATTTTGGGTTAGACAATGTTATAGTACAATGAATTTGATTGATTACAACTGCTAGAGATGGATGAAGAATGTTTAGAAGTTTCTAGAAAGACTTGTTGAAAATAGGTCCCAAATGGGATAAGAACCCACAACCATTGCTTTGAGGAACTAAATGGCTTGTATAAAGTTATTTTGGGTTAGAATATGTTATAATACAATCAATTTGATTGATTACAAGTGCTAGAGATGGTTGAAGAATGTTTAGAAGTGTGAAGAAAAACTTGTTGAAATTTGGTCCCAAATCGGATAAGAACCCACAACCATTGCTTTGAGGAACTAAATGGCTTGTATAAAGTTATTTTGGGTTAGAATATGTTATAATACAATGAATTTGATTGATTACAAGTGTTAGAGATGGTTGAAGAATGTTTAGAAGTGTGAAGAAAAACTTGTTGAAATTTGGTCCCAAATGGGATAAGAACCCACAACCATTGCTTTGAGGAACTAAATGGCTTGTATAAAGTTATTTTGGGTTAGAATATGTTATAATACAATGAATTTGATTGATTACAAGTGCTAGAGATGGATGAAGAATGTTTAGAAGTGTGAAGAAAAACTTGTTGAAATTTGGTCACAAATGGGATAAGAACCCACAACCGTTGCTTTGAGGAACTAAATGGCTTGTATAAAGTTATTTTGGGTTAGAATATGTTATAATACAATGAATTTGATTGATTACAAGTGTTAGAGATGGTTGAAGAATGTTTAGAAGAGTGAAGAAAAACTTGTTGAAATTTGGTCCCAAATAGGATAAGAACCCATAACCATTGCTTTGAGGAACTAAATGGCTTGTATAAAGTTATTTTGGGTTAGAATATGTTATGATACAATGAATTTGATTGATTACAAGTGCTAGAGATGGATGAAGAATGTTTAGAAGTGTGAAGAAAAACTTGTTGAAATTTGGTCCCAAATGGGATAAGAACCCACAACCATTGCTTTGAGGAACTAAATGGCTTGTATAAAGTTATTTTGGGTTAGAATATGTTATAATACAATGAATTTGATCGATTACAAGTGCTAGAGATGGATGAAGAATGTTTAGAAGTGTATAGAAAGACTTGTTGAAAATAGGTCCCAAATGGGATAAGAACCCACAACCATTGCTTTGAGGCAGTAAATGGCTTGTATAAATTTATTTTGGGTTAGAATATGTTATAGTACAATGAATTTGATTGATTACAACTGCTAGAGATGGATGAAGAATGTTTAGAAGTTTCTAGAAAGACTTGTTGAAAATAGGTCCCAAATGGGATAAGAACCCACAACCATTGCTTTGAGGAACTAAATGGCTTGTATAAAGTTATTTTGGGTTAGAATATGTTATAATACAATGAATTTGATTGATTACAAGTGCTAGAGATGGTTGAAGAATGTTTAGAAGTGTGAAGAAAAACTTGTTGAAATTTGGTCCCAAATGGAATAAGAACCCACAATCGTTGCTTTGAGGATCTAAATGGCTTTTATAAAGTTATTTTGGGTTAGAATATGTTATAATACAATGAATTTGATTGATTACAAATGTTAGAGATGGATGAAGAATGTTTAGAAGTGTGAAGAAAAACTTGTTGCAATTTGGTCCCAAATGGGATAAGAACCCACAACCATTGCTTTGAGACAGTAAATGGCTTGTATAATATTATTTTGGGTTAGAATATGTTATAATAAAATGAATTTGATTGATTACAAGTCCTAGAGATGGATGAAGAATGTTTAGAAGTGTGAAAAAAGACTTGTTGAAATTTGGTCACAAATGGGATAAGAACCCACAACCATTGCTTTGAGGCAGGAAATGGCTTGTATAAAGTTATTTTAGGTTAGAATATGTTATAATACAATGAATTTGATTGATTACAAGTGCTAGAGATGGATGAAGAATGTTTAGAAGTTTCTAGAAAGAGTTGTTGAAAATAGGTCCCAAATGGGTTAAAAACCCACAACCATTGCTTTGAGGAACTAAATGGCTTGTATAAAGTTATTTTGGGTTAGAATATGTTATAATACAATGAATTTGATTGATTACAAGTGCTAGAGATGGTTGAAGAATGTTTAGAAGTGTGAAGAAAAACTTGTTGAAATTTGGTCACAAATGGGATAAGAACCCACAACCATTGCTTTGAGGAACTAAATGGCTTGTATAAAGTTATTTTGGGTTAGAATATGTTATAATACAATGAATTTGATTGATTACAAGTGTTAGAGATGGTTGAAGAATGTTTAGAAGTGTGAAGAAAAACTTGTTGAAATTTGGTCCCAAATGGGATAAGAACCCACAACCATTGCTTTGAGGAACTAAATGGCTTGTATAAAGTTATTTTGGGTTAGAATATGTTATAATAGAATGAATTTGATTGATTACAAGTGCTAGAGATGGATGAAGACTGTTTAGAAGTGTGAAGAAAGACTTGTTGAAATTTGGTCCCAAATGGGATAAGAACCCACAACCATTGCTTTGAGGCAATAAATGGCTTGTAAATAGTTGTTTTGGGTTAGAATATCTTACAATACAATGAATTTTATTGATTACAAGTGCTAGAGATGGATGAAGAATGTTTAGAAGTGTGAAGAAAGACTTGTTGACATTTGGTCCCAAGTGGGATAGGAATACACAACCCTTGCTTCGAGGCAGTAAATGACTTGTATAAAGTTATTTTGGGTTAGAATATGTTATAATGCAATGAATTTGATTGATTACAACTGCTAGAGATGGATGAAGAATGTTTACAAGTGTGAAGAAAGACTTCTTGAAATTTGGTCCCAAATGAGATAAGAACCCACAACCATTGCCTTGAGCAAGTAAATGGCTTGTATAAAGTTATTTTTGATTAGAATATGTTATACAATACAATGAATTTGATTGATTACAACTGCTAGAGATGGATGAAGAATGTTTATAAGTGTGAAGAAAAACTTGTTGAAATTTGGTCCCAAATGGGATAAGAACCCACAACCATTGCTTTGAGGAACTAAATGGCTTGTATAAAGTTATTTTGGGTTAGAATATGTTATAATACAATGAATTTGATTGATTACAAGTGCTAGAGATGGATGAAGAATGTTTAGAAGTGTGAAGAAAGACTTGTTGAAATTTGGTCCCAAATGGGATAAGAACCCACAACCATTGCTTTGAGGAACTAAATGGCTTGTATAAAGTTATTTTGGGTTAGAATATGTTATAATACAATGAATTTGATTGATTACAAGTGCTAGAGATGGATGAAGAATGTTTAGAAGTGTGAAGAAAGACTTGTTGAAATTTGGTCCCAAATGGGATAAGAACCCACAACCATTGCTTTGAGGCAGTAAATGGCTTGTATAAAGTTATTTTGGGTTAGAATATGTTATAATACAATGAATTTGATTGATTACAAGTGCTAGAGATGGATGAAGAATGTTTAGAAGTGTGAAGAAAGACTTGTTGAAATTTGGTCCCAAATGGGATAAGAACCCACAACCATTGCTTTGAGGAACTAAATGGCTTGTATAAAGTTATTTTGGGTTAGAATATGTTATAATACAATGAATTTGATTGATTAAAAGTGCTAGAGATGGATGAAGAATGTTTAGAAGTGTGAAGAAAGACTTGTTGAAATTTGGTCACAAATGGGATAAGAACCCACAACCATTGCTTTGAGGCAGTAAATGGCTTGTATAAAGTTATTTTGGGTTAGAATATGTTAAAATACAAAGAATTTAATTGATTACAAGCGCTAGAAATGGATTAAGAATGTTTAGAAGTGTGAAGAAAAACTTGTTGAAATTTGGTCCCAAATGGGATAAGAACCAACAACCATTGCTGTGAGGCAGTAAATGGCTTGTATAAAGTTATTTTGGGTTAGAATATGTTATAATACAATGAATTTGATTGATTACAAGTGCTAGAGATGGATGAAGAATGTTTAGAAGTGTGAAGAAAAACTTGTTGAAATTTGGTCCCAAATGGGATAAGAACCCACAACCATTGCTTTGAGGCAGTAAATGGCTTGTATAAAGTTATTTTGGGTTAGAATATGTTATAATACAATGAATTTGATCGATTACAAGTGCTAGAGATGGATGAAGAATGTTTAGAAGTGTATAGAAAGACTTGTTGAAAATAGGTCCCAAATGGGATAAGAACCCACAACCATTGCTTTGAGGCAGTAAATGGCTTGTATAAATTTATTTTGGGTTAGAATATGTTATAGTACAATGAATTTGATTGATTACAACTGCTAGAGATGGATGAAGAATATTTAGAAGTGTATAGAAAAACTTGTTGCAATTTCGTCCCAAATGGGATAAGAACCCACAACCGTTGCTTTGAGGAACTAAATGGCTTGTATAAAGTTATTTTGGGTTAGAATATGTTATGATACAATGAATTTGATTGATTACAAGTGCTAGAGATGGATGAAGAATGTTTAGAAGTGTGAAGAAAAACTTGTTGAAATTTGGTCACAAATGGGATAAGAACCCACAACCGTTGCTTTGAGGAACTAAATGGCTTGTATAAAGTTATTTTGGGTTAGAATATGTTATGATACAATGAATTTGATTGATTACAAGTGCTAGAGATGGATGAAGAATGTTTAGAAGTGTGAAGAAAAACTTAATGAAATTTGGTCCCAAATGGGATAAGAACCCACAACCATTGCTTTGAGGAACTAAATGGCTTGTATAAAGTTATTTTGGGTTAGAATATGTTATGATACAATGAATTTGATTGATTACAAGTGCTAGAGATGGATGAAGAATGTTTAGAAGTGTGAAGAAAAACTTAATGAAATTTGGTCCCAAATGGGATAAGAACCCACAACCATTGCTTTGAGGAACTAAATGGCTTGTATAAAGTTATTTTGGGTTAGAATATGTTATAATACAATGAATTTGATTGATTACAAGTGCTAGAGATGGATGAAGAATGTTTAGAAGTGTGAAGAAAAACTTGTTGAAATTTGGTCCCAAATGGGATAAGAACCCACAACCATTGCTTTGAGGAACTAAATGGCTTGTATAAAGTTATTTTGGGTTAGAATATGTTATAATACAATGAATTTGATTGATTACAAGTGCTAGAGATGGATGAAGAATGTTTAGAAGTGTATAGAAAGACTTGTTGAAAATAGGTCCCAAATGGGATAAGAACCCACAACCATTGCTTTGAGGCAGTAAATGGCTTGTATAAATTTATTTTGGGTTAGAATATGTTATAATACAATAAATTTGATTGATTACAACTGCTAGAGATGGTTGAAGAATGTTTAGAAGTGTGAAGAAAAACTTGTTGAAATTTTGTCCCAAATGGGATAAGAACCCACAACCATTGCTTTGAGGCAGTAAATGGCTTGTATAAAGTTATTTTGGGTTAGAATATGTTATAATACAATGAATTTGATTGATTACAAGTGCTAGAGATGGATGAAGAATGTTTAGAAGTGTGAAGAAAAACTTGTTGAAATTTGGTCCCAAATGGGATAAGAACCCACAACCATTGCTTTGAGGAACTAAATGGCTTGTATAAAGTTATTTTGGGTTAGAATATGTTATAATACAATGAATTTGATTGATTACAAGTGCTAGAGATGGATGAAGAATGTTTAGAAGTGTGAAGAAAAACTTGTTGAAATTTGGTCACAAATGGGATAAGAACCCACAACCGTTGCTTTGAGGAACTAAATGGCTTGTATAAAGTTATTTTGGGTTAGAATATGTTATAATACAATGAATTTGATTGATTACAAGTGTTAGAGATGGTTGAAGAATGTTTAGAAGTTTATAGAAAGACTTGTTGAAATTTGGTCCCAAATGGGATAAGAACCCACAACCATTGCTTTGAGGAACTAAATGGCTTGTATAAAGTTATTTTGGGTTAGAATATGTTATGATACAATGAATTTGATTGATTACAAGTGCTAGAGATGGATGAAGAATGTTTAGAAGTGTGAAGAAAAACTTGTTGAAATTTGGTCCCAAATGGGATAAGAACCCACAACCATTGCTTTGAGGCAGTAAATGGCTTGTATAAAGTTATTTTGGGTTAGAATATGTTATAATACAATGAATTTGATTGATTACAAGTGCTAGAGATGGATGAAGAATGTTTAGAAGTGTGAAGAAAGACTTGTTGAAATTTGGTCCCAAATGGGATAAGAACCCACAACCATTGCTTTGAGGAACTAAATGGCTTGTATAAAGTTATTTTGGGTTAGAATATGTTATAATACAATGAATTTGATTGATTACAAGTGCTAGAGATGGATGAAGAATGTTTAGAAGTGTATAGAAAGACTTGTTGAAAATAGGTCCCAAATGGGATAAGAACCCACAACCATTGCTTTGAGGCAGTAAATGGCTTGTATAAAGTTATTTTGGGTTAGAATATGTTATAATACAATGAATTTGATTGATTACTAGTGTTAGAGATGGATGAAGAATGTTTAGAAGTGTGAAGAAAGACTTGTTGAAGTTGGTCCAAAATGGGATAAGAACCCACAACCATTGCTTTGAGGCAAAAAATGGCTTGTCTATATTTGTTTTGGGTTAGAATATGTTATAATATAATGAATTTGATAGATTACAAGTTCTAGAGATGGATGAAAAATGTTTAGAAGTGTGAAGAAATACTTGTTGAAATTTGGTTCCAAATGGGATAAAAACCCACAAACATTGCTTTGAGGCATTAAATGGCTTGTATAAAATTATTTTAGGTTAGAATATGTTATAATACAATTAATTTGATTGATTACAAGTGCTAGAGACGGATGAAGAATGTTTAGAAATGTGAAGAAAGACTTGTGGAAATTTGGTCACAAATGGGATAAGAACCCACAACCATTGCTTTGATGCAGTAAATGGCTTGTATAGAGTTGTTTAGGGTTAGAATATGTTATAATACAATGAATTTGATTGATTACAAGTGCTAGAGATGGATGAAGAAGGTTAAGAAGTGTGAAGAAAGACTTGTTGAAATTTGGTCCCAAATGGGATAAGAACGCACAACCATTGCTTTGAGTCGATAAATAGCTTGTATAAAGTTGTTTTGGGTTAGAATATGTTATAATACAATAAATTTGATTGAATACAAGTGCTATAGATGGATGAAGACCATTTAAAAGTGTAAAGAAAGACTTGTTGAAATTTGTTCCCAAATGGGATAAGAACGCACAACCATTGCTTTGAGGCAGTAAATAGCTTGTATAAAGTTATTTTGGGTTAGAATATGTTATAATACAATCAATTTGATTGATTACAAGTGGTATAGATGGATGAAGACTATTTAGAAGTGTGAAGTAAGAATTGTTGAAATTTGGTCCAAATGGGATAAGAACCCACAACCATTGCTTTGAGGAAATAAATGGCTTGTCAACAGTTGTTTTGGGTTAGAATATGTTACAATACAATGAATTGGACTGATTACAAGTGCTAGAGATGGATGAAGAATGTTTAGAAGTGTGAAGAAAGACTTCTTGAAATTTGGTCCCAAATGGGATAAGAACGCACAACCATTGCTTGGAGGCAGTAAATAGCTTGTATAAAGTTATTTTGGGTTAGAATATGTTATAATACAATGAATTTGATTGATTACAAGTGCTAGAGATGGATGAAGAATGTTTAGAAGTGTGGAGAAAGACTTGTTGAAATTTGGTCCCAAATGGGATAAGAACCCACAACCATTGCTTTGAGGCAGTAAATGGCTTGTATAAAGTTATTTTGGGTTAGAATATGTTATAATACAATGAATTTGATTGATTACAAGTGCTAGAGATGGATGAAGAATGTTTAGAAGTGTGAAGAAAGACTTGTTGAAATTTGGTCCCAAATGGGATAAGAACCCACAACCATTGCTTTGAGGCAGTAAATGGCTTGTATAAAGTTATTTTGGGTTAGAATATGTTATAATACAATGAATTTGATTGATTACAAGTGCTAGAGATGGATGAAGAATGTTTAGAAGTGTTATAATACAATGAATTTTATTGATTACAAGTCCTAGAGATGGATGAAGAATGTTTAGAAGTGTGAAGAAAGACTTGTTGAAATTTTGTCCCAAATGGGATAAGAACCCACAACCATTGCTTTGAGTTAGTAAATGGCTTGTATAAAGTTATTTTGGGTTATAATATGTTATAATACAATGAATTTGATTGATTACAAGTCCTAGAGATGGATGAAGAATGTTTAGAAGTGTAAAGAAAGACTTGTTGAAATTTGGTCACAAATGGGATAAGAACCCACAACCATTGCTTTGAAGCAGTAAATGGCTTATATAAAGTTATTTTGGGTTAGAATATGTTATAATACAATGTATTTGATTAATTACAAGTGCTAGAGATGGATGTAGAATGTTTAGAAGTGTGGAGAAAGACTTGTTGAAATTTGGTCCCAAATGGGATAAGAACCCACAACCATTGCTTTGAGGCAGTAAATGGCTTGTATAAAGTTATTTTGGGTTAGAATATGTTATAATACAATGAATTTGATTGATTACAAGTCCTAGAGATGGATGAAGAATGTTTAGAAGTGTGAAGAAACACTTGTTGAAATTTGGTCCCAAATGGGATAAGAACCCACAACCATTGCTTTGAGGCAGTAAATGGCTTGTATAAAGTTATTTTGGGTTAGAATATGTTATAATACAATGAATTTGATTGATTACAAGTGCTAGAGATGGATGAAGAATGTTTAGAAGTGTGAAGAAAGACTTGTTGAAATTTGGTCCCAAATGGGATAAGAACCCACAACCATTGCTTTGAGGCAGTAAATGGCTTGTATAAAGTTATTTTGGGTTAGAATATGTTATAATACAATGAATTTGATTGATTACAAGTGCTAGAGATGGATGAAGACTGTTTAGAAATGTGAAGAAAGACTTGTTGAAATTTGGTCCCAAATGGGATAAGTACCCACAACCTTTGCTTTGACGCAGTAAATGACTTGTATAAAATTATTTAGGGTTAGAATATGTTATAATACAATGAATTTGATTGATTACAACTGCTAGAGATGGATGAAGAATGTTTATAAGTGTGAAGAAACACTTGTTGAAATTTGGTCCCAAATGGAATAAGAACCTACAACCATTGCATTGAGGCTGTAAATGACTTGTATAAAGTTATTTTGGGTTAGAATATGTTATAATTCTATGAATTTGATTTGTTACAAATGCTAGAGATGGATGAAGAATGTTAAGAAGTGTGAAGAAGAACTTGTTGAAATTTGGTCCCAAATGGGATAAGAATGCACAACCATTGCTTTCAGGCAATAAATGGCTTGTCAACAGTTGTTTTGGGTTAGAATATGTTATAATATAATGAATTTGATTGATTACAAGGGCTAGAGATGGATGAAGAATGTTTAGAAGTGTGAAGAAAGACTTGTTGAAATTTGGTCACAAATGGGATAAGAACCCACAACCATTGCTTTGAAGCAGTAAATGGCTTATATAAAGTTATTTTGGGTTAGAATATGTTATAATACAATGTATTTGATTAATTACAAGTGCTAGAGATGGATGTAGAATGTTTAGAAGTGTGGAGAAAGACTTGTTGAAATTTGGTCCCAAATGGGATAAGAAACCACAACCATTGCTTTGAGGAAGTAAATGGCTTGTATAAAGTTATTTTGGGTTAGAATATGTTATAATAAAATGAATTTGATTGATTACAAGTGCTAGAGATGGATGAAGAATGTTTAGAAGTGTGAAGAAAGACTTGTTGAAATTTTGTCCCAAATGGGTTAAGAACCCACAACCATTGCTTTGACGCAGTAAATGACTTGTATAAAATTATTTTGGGTTAGAATATGTTATAATACAATGAATTTGATTGATTACAAGGGCTAGAGATGGATAAAGAATGTTTAGAAGTGTGAAGAAAGACTTGTTGAAATTTGGTCCCAAATGGGATAAGAACCCACAACCAATGCTTTGAGGCAGTAAATGGCTTGTATAAAGTTATTTTAGGTTAGAATATGTTATATTATAATGAATTTGATTGATTACAAGTGCTAGAGATGGATGAAGAATGTTTAGAAGTGTGAAGGAAGACTTGTTGAAATGTGGTCCCAAATGGGATATGAACCCACAACCATTGCTTTGAGGCAGTAAATGGCTTGTATAAAGTTATTTTGGGTTAGAGAATGTTATAATACAATGAATTTGATTGATTACAAGTGCTAGAGATGGATGAAGAATGTTTAGAAGTGTGAAGGAAGACTTGTTGAAATGTGGTCCCAAATGGGATATGAACCCACAACCATTGCTTTGAGGCAGTAAATGGCTTGTATAAAGTTATTTTGGGTTAGAATATGTTATAATACAATGAATTTGATTGATTACAACTGCTAGAGATGGATGAAGAATGTTTAGAAGTGTCAAGAAACACTTGTTGAAATTTGGTCCCAAATGGGAAAAGAACCCACAACCATTGCTTTGAGGCAGTAAATGGCTTGTCTAGAGTTGTTTTAGGTTAAAATATGTTATAATATAATGAATTTGATTGACTACAAGTGCTAGAGATGGATGAAGAATGTTTTGAAGTGTGAAGAAACACTTGTTGAAATTTGGTCGAAAATAGGATAAGAACCTACAACCATTGCTTTGAAGCTGTAAATGGCTTGTATAAAGTTATTTTAAGTGGGAATGTGTTATAATACAATGAATTTGATTGATTACAAGTGCTAGAGATGGATGAAGAATGTTTAGAAGTGTGAAGAAAGACTTATTGAAATTTGGTCCCAAATGGGATAAGAACCTACAACAAATGCTTTGAAGCAGTAAATGGCTTATATAAAGTTATTTTGGGTTAGAATATGTTATAATACAATGAATTTGATTGATTACAAGTCCTAGAGATGGATGAAGAATGTTTAGAAGTGTGAAGAAAGACTTGTTGAAATCTGGTCCCAAATGGGATAAGAACCCACAACCATTGCTTTGAGGCAGTAAATGGCTTGTATAAAGTTATTTTGGGTTAGAATATGTTATAATACAATGAATTTGATTGATTACAAGTGCTAGAGATGGATGAAGAATGTTTAGAAGTGTGAAGAAAGACTTGTTGAAATCTGGTCCCAAATCGGATAAGAACCCACAACCAATGCTTTGAGGCAGTAAATGGCTTGTATAAAGTTATTTTGGGTTAGAATATGTTATAATACAATGAATTTGATTGATTACAAGTCCTAGAGATGGATGAAGAATGTTTAGAAGTGTGAAGAAAGACTTGTTGAAATCTGGTCCCAAATGGGATAAGAACCCACAACCAATGCTTTGAGGCAGTAAATGGCTTGTATAAAGTTATTTTGGGTTAGAATATGTTATAATACAATGAATTTGATTGATTACAAGTGCTAGAGATGGATGAAGAATGTTTAGAAGTGTGAAGAAAGACTTGTTGAAATTTGGTCCCAAATGGGATAAGAACCCACAACCAATGCTTTGAGGCAGTAAATGGCTTGTATAAAGTTATTTTGGGTTAGAATATGTTATAATACAATGAATTTGATTGATTACAACTGCTAGAGATGGATGAAAAATGTTTAGAAGTGTGAAGAAAGACTTGTTGAAATTTGGTCCCAAATGGGATAAGAACCCACAACCATTGCTTTGAGGCAGTAAATGGCTTGTATAAAGTTATTTTGGGTTAGAATATGTTATAATACAATGAATTTGATTGATTACAAGTGCTAGAGATGGATGAAGAATGTTTAGAAGTGTGAAGAAACACTTGTTGAAGTTTGGTCCCAAATGGGATAAGAACCCACAACCAATGCTTTGAGGCAGTAAATGGCTTGTATAAAGTTATTTTGGGTTAGAATATGTTATAATACAATGAATTTGATTGATTACAACTGCTAGAGATGGATGAAGAATGTTTAGAAGTGTGAAAAAAGACTTGTTGAAATCTGGTCCCAAATGGGATAAGAACCCACAACAATTGCTTTGAGGCAGTAAATGGCTTGTATAAAAATATTTTGGGTTAGAATATGTTATAATACAATGAATTTGATTGATTACAAGTGCTAGAGATAGATGAAGAATGTTTAGAAGTGTGAAGAAAGACTTATTGAAATCTGGTCCCAAATGGGATAAGAACCCACAACCAATGCTTTGAGGCAGTAAATGGCTTGTATAAAGTTATTTTGGGTTAGAATATGTTATAATACAATGAATTTGATTGATTACAAGTGCTAGAGATGGATGAAGAATGTTTAGAAATGTGAAGAAAGACTTGTTGAAATCTGGTCCCAAATGGGATAAGAACCCACAACCAATGCTTTGAAGCAGTTAATGGCTTGTATAAAGTTATTTTCGATTATAATATGTTATAATACAATGAATTTGATTGTTTACAAGTGCTAGAGATGGATGAAGAATGTTTAGAAATGTGAAGAAAGACTTATTGAAATCTGGTCCCAAATTGGATAAGAACCCACAACCAATGTTTTGAGGCAGTAAATGGCTTGTATAAAGTTATTTTGGGTTAGAATATGTTATAATACAATGAATTTGATTGATTACAAGTGCTAGAGATGGATGAAGAATGTTTAGAAATGTGAAGAAAGACTTGTTGAAATCTGGTCCCAAATGGGATAAGAACCCACAACCAATGCTTTGAGGCAGTAAATGGCTTGTATAAAGTTATTTTGGGTTAGAATATGTTATAATACAATGAATTTGATTGATTACAAGTGCTAGAGATGGATGAAGAATGTTTAGAAGTGTGAAGAAAGACTTGTTGAAATTTGGTCCCAAATGGGATAAGAACCCACAACCAATGCTTTGAGGCAGTAAATGGCTTGTATAAAGTTATTTTGGGTTATAATATGTTATAATACAATGAATTTGATTGATTACAAGTGCTAGAGATGGATGAAGAATGTTTAGAAATGTGAAGAAAGACTTGTTGAAATCTGGTCCCAAATGGGATAAGAACCCACAACCAATGCTTTGAGGCAGTAAATGGCTTGTATAAAGTTATTTTGGGTTAGAATATGTTATAATACAATGAATTTGATTGATTACAAGTGCTAGAGATGGATGAAGAATTTTTAGAAGTGTGAAGAAAGACTTGTTGAAATCTGGTCCCAAATGGGATAAGAACCCACAACCAATGCTTTGAGGCAGTAAATGGCTTGTATAAAGTTATTTTGGGTTAGAATATGTTATAATACAATGAATTTGATTGATTACAAGTGCTAGAGATGGATGAAGAATGTTTAGAAATGTGAAGAAAGACTTGTTGAAATCTGGTCCCAAATGGGATAAGAACCCACAACAATTGCTTTGAGGCAGTAAATGGCTTGTATAAAGTTATTTTGGGTTAGAATATGTTATAATACAATGAATTTGATTGATTCCAAGTGCCAGAGATGGATGAAGAATGTTTAGAAGTGTGAAGAAAGACTTGTTGAAATCTGGTCCAAAATTGGATAAGAACCCACAACCACTGCTTTGAGGCAGTAAATGGCTTGTATAAAGTTATTTTGGGTTATAATATGTTATAATACAATGAATTTGATTGATTACAAGTGCTAGAGATGGATAAAGAATGTTTAGAAGTGTGAAGAAAGACTTGTTGAAATCTGGTCCCAAATGGGATAAGAACCCACAACCAATGCTTTGAGACAGTAAATGGCTTTTATAAAGTTATTTTGGGTTAGAATATGTTATAATACAGTGAATTTGATTGAATACAAGTCCTAGAGATGGATGAAGAATGTTTAGAAGTGTGAGGAAAGACTTGTTGAAATTTGGTCCCAAATGGGATAAGAACCCACAACCAATGCTTTGAGCCAGGAAATGGCTTGTCGAAAGTTATTTTGGGTTAGAATATGTTATAATACAGTGAATTTGATTGATTAAAAGTCCTAGAGATGGATAAAGAATGTTTAGAAGTGTGAAGAAACACTTGTTGAAATTTTGTCCTAAATGGGATAAGAACCCACAACCAATGCTTTGAGGCAGTAAATGGCTTGTATAAAGTTATTTTGGGTTAGAATATGTTATAATACAATGAATATGAATGATTTCAAGTGCTAGAGATGGATGAAGAATGTTTAGAAGTGTGAAGAAAGACTTGTTGAAATTTGGTCCCAAATGGATAAGAACCCACAAACAATGCTTTGAGGCAGTAAATGGCTTGTATAAAGTTATTTTGGGTTAGAATATGTTATAATACAATGAATTTGATTGATTACAAGTGCTAGAGATAAATGAAGAATGTTTAGAAGTGTGAAGAAACACTTGATGAAATTTGGTCCCAAATGGGATTAGAACCCACAACCAATGCTTTGAAGCAGTAAATGGCTTGTATAAAGTTATTTTGGGTTAGTATATGTTTTAATACAATGAATTTGATTGATTACAACTACTAGAGATGGATGAAGAATGTTTAGAAGTGTGAAAAAAGACTTATTGAAAACTGGTCCCAAATGGGATAAGAACCCACAACCAATGCTTTGAGGCAGTAAATGGCTTGTATAAAGTTATTTTGGGTTAGAATATATTATAATACAATGAATTTGATTGATTACAAGTGCTAGAGATGGATGAAGAATGTTTAGAAATGTGAAGAAAGACTTATTGAAATCTGGTCCCAAATGGGATAAGAACCCACAACCAATGCTTTGAGGCAGTAAATGGCTTGTATAAAGTTATTTTGGGTTAGAATATGTTATAATACAATGAATTTGATTGATTACAAGTGCTAGAGATGGATGAAGAATGTTTGGAAATGTGAAGAAAGACTTGTTGAAATCTGGTCCCAAATGGGATAAGAACCCACAACCAATGCTTTGAAGCAGTAAATGGCTTGTATAAAGTTATTTTGGGTTAGAATATGTTATAATACAATGAATTTGATTGATTACAACTGCTAGAGATGGATGAAGAATGTTTAGAAGTGTGAAAAAAGACTTGTTGAAATCTGGTCCCAAATGGGATAAGAACCCACAACCAATGCTTTGAGGCAGTTAATGGCTTGTATAAAAATATTTTGGGTTAGAATATGTTATAATACAATAAATTTGATTGATTACAAGTGCTAGAGATAGATGAAGAATGTTTAGAAGTGTGAAGAAACACTTGTTGAAATCTGGTCCCAAATGGGATAAGAACCCACAACCAATGCTTTGAAGCAGTAAATGGCTTGTATAAAGTTATTTTGGGTTAGAATATGTTATAATACAATGAATTTGATTGATTACAACTGCTAGAGATGGATGAAGAATGTTTAGAAGTGTGAAGAAAGACTTATTGAAATCTGGTCCCAAATGGGATAAGAACCCACAACCAATGCTTTGAGGCAGTAAATGGCTTGTATAAAGTTATTTTGGGTTAGAATATGTTATAATACAATGAATTTGATTGATTACAAGTGCTAGAGATGGATGAAGAATGTTTAGAAGTGTGAAGAAACACTTGTTGAAATCTGGTCTTAAATGGGATAAGAACCCACAACCAATGCTTTGAAGCAGTAAATGGCTTGTATAAAGTTATTTTGGGTTAGAATATGTTATAATACAATGAATTTGATTGATTACAACTGCTAGAGATGGATGAAGAATGTTTAGAAGTGTGAAAAAAGACTTGTTGAAATCTGGTCCCAAATGGGATAAGAACCCACAACCAATGCTTTGAGGCAGTAAATGGCTTGTATAAAGTTATTTTGGGTTAGAATATGTTATAATACAATGAATTTGATTGATTACAAGTGCTAGAGATAGATGAAGAATGTTTAGAAGTGTGAAGAAACACTTGTTGAAATCTGGTCCCAAATGGGATAAGAACCCACAACCAATGCTTTGAGGCAGTACATGGCTTGTATAAAGTTATTTTGGGTTAGAATATGTTATAATACAATGAATTTGATTGATTACAAGTGCTAGAGATGGATGAAGAAATTTTAGAAATGTGAAGAAAGACTTGTTGAAATCTGGTCCCAAATGGGATAAGAACCCACAACCAATGCTTTGAAGCAGTTAATGGCTTGTATAAAGTTATTTTGGGTTATAATATGTTATAATACAATGAATTTGATTGTTTACAAGTGCTAGAGATGAATGAAGAATGTTTAGAAGTGTGAAGAAAGACTGATTGAAATCTGGTCCCAAATTGGATAAAAACCCACAACCAATGCTTTGAGGCAGTAAATGGCTTGTATAAAGTTATTTTGGGTTAGAATATATTATAATACAATGAATTTGATTGATTACAAGTGCTAGAGATGGATGAAGAATGTTTAGAAATGTGAAGAAAGACTTGTTGAAATCTGGTCCCAAATGGGATAAGAACCCACAACCAATGCTTTGAGGCAGTAAATGGCTTGTATAAAGTTATTTTGGGTTAGAATATGTTATAATACAATGAATTTGATTGATTACAAGTGCTAGAGATGGATGAAGAATGTTTGGAAATGTGAAGAAAGACTTGTTGAAATCTGGTCCCAAATGGGATAAGAACCCACAACCAATGCTTTGAAGCAGTTAATGGCTTGTATAAAGTTATTTTGGATTATAATATGTTATAATACAATGAATTTGATTGATTACAAGTGCTAGAGATGGATGAAGAAATTTTAGAAATGTGAAGAAAGACTTGTTGAAATCTGGTCCCAAATGGGATAAGAACCCACAACCAATGCTTTGAAGCAGTTAATGGCTTGTATAAAGTTATTTTGGGTTATAATATGTTATAATACAATGAATTTGATTGATTACAAGTGCTAGAGATGGATAAAGAATGTTTAGAAATGTGAAGAAAGACTTGTTGAAATCTGGTCCCAAATCGGATAAGAACCCACAACCAATGCTTTGAGGCAGTAAATGGCTTGTATAAAGTTATTTTGGGTTAGATTATGTTATAATACAATGAATTTGATTGATTAGAAGTGTTAGAGATGGATGAAGAATGTTTAGAAGTGTGAAGAAAGACTTGTTGAAATCTGGTCCCAAATAGGATAAGAACCCACAACCAATGCTTAAAGGCAATAAATGGCTTGTATAAAGTCATTTTGGGTTATAATATGTAATAATACAATGAATTTGATTGATTACAAGTGCTATAGATAGATGAAGAATGTTTAGAAGTATGAAGAAACACTTGTTGAAATCTGGTCGCAAATGGGATAAGAACCCACAACCAATGCTTTGAAGCAGTAAATGGCTTGTATAAAGTTATTTTGGGTTAGAATATGTTATTATACAATGAATTTGATTGATTACAACTGCTAGAGATGGATGAAAAATGTTTAGAAGTGTGAAAAAGACTTATTTTAATGTGGTCTCAAATGGAATAAGAACCCACAATCAATGCTTTGAGGCAGTAAATGGCTTGTATAAAGTTATTTTGGGTTAGAAAATGTTATAATACAATGAATTTGATTGATTACAAGTGCTAGAGATAAATGAAGAATGTTTAGAAGTGTGAAGAAACACTTGATGAAATTTGGTCCCAAATGGGATTAGAACCCACAACCAATGCTTTGAAGTAGTAAATGGCTTGTATAAAGTTATTTTGGGTTAGAATATGTTATAATACAATGAATTTGATTGATTACAACTGCTAGAGATGGATGAAGAATGTTTAGAAGTGTGAAAAAAGACTTGTTGAAATCTGGTCCCAAATGGGATAAGAACCCACAACAATTGCTTTGAGGCAGTAAATGGCTTGTATAAAAATATTTTGGGTTAGAATATGTTATAATACAATGAATTTGATTGATTACAAGTGCTAGAGATAGATGAAGAATGTTTAGAAGTGTGAAGAAACACTTATTGAAATCTGGTCCCAAATTGGATAAGAACCCACAACCAATGCTTTGAAGCAGTAAATGGCTTGTATAAAGTTATTTTGGGTTAGAATATGTTATTATACAATGAATTTGATTGATTACAACTGCTAGAGATGGATGAAAAATGTTTAGAAGTGTGAAAAAGACTTATTTTAATGTGGTCTCAAATGGAATAAGAACCCACAATCAATGCTTTGAGGCAGTAAATGGCTTGTATAAAGTTATTTTGGGTTAGAAAATGTTATAATACAATGAATTTGATTGATTACAAGTGCTAGAGATAAATGAAGAATGTTTAGAAGTGTGAAGAAACACTTGATGAAATTTGGTCCCAAATGGGATTAGAACCCACAACCAATGCTTTGAAGTAGTAAATGGCTTGTATAAAGTTATTTTGGGTTAGAATATGTTATAATACAATGAATTTGATTGATTACAACTGCTAGAGATGGATGAAGAATGTTTAGAAGTGTGAAAAAAGACTTGTTGAAATCTGGTCCCAAATGGGATAAGAACCCACAACAATTGCTTTGAGGCAGTAAATGGCTTGTATAAAAATATTTTGGGTTAGAATATGTTATAATACAATGAATTTGATTGATTACAAGTGCTAGAGATAGATGAAGAATGTTTAGAAGTGTGAAGAAAGACTTATTGAAATCTGGTCCCAAATTGGATAAGAACCCACAACCAATGCTTTGAGGCAGTAAATGGCTTGTATAAAGTTATTTTGGGTTAGAATATGTTATAATACAATGAATTTGATTGATTACAAGTCCTAGAGATGGATGAAGAATGTTTAAAAGTTTGAAGAAAGACTTGTTGAAATTTGGTTCCAAATGGGATAAGAATCCACAACCATTGCTTTGAGGCAGTAAATGACTTGTATAAAGTTATTTTTGGTTAGAATATGTTATAATACAATGAATTTGATTAATTACAAGTCATAGAGATGGATTAAGAATGTTTGAAGTGTGAAGAAACACTTATTGAAATTTGGTCCCAAAATGAATAAGAACCCAAAACCATTGCTTTGAGGCAGTAAATGGCTTGTATAATGTTATTTTGGGTTAGAATATGTTATAATAAAATGAATTTGATTGATTACAAGTCCTAGAGATGGATGAAGAATGTTTAGAAGTGTGAAGAAAGGCTTGTTGAAATTTGGTCCCAAATGGGATAAGAACCCACAACCATTGCTTTGAGGCAGTAAATGGCTTGTATAATGTTATTTTGGGTTATAATATGTTATAATACAATGAATTTGATTGATTACAAGTCTTAGAGATAGATAAAGAATGTATAGAAGTGTGAAGAAACACTTATTGAAATTTGGTCCCAAATGGGATAAGAACCCAAAAAAATTGCTTTGAGGCAGTAAATGGCTTGTATAAAGTTATTTTGGGTTAGAATATGTTATAGTACAATGAATTTGCTTAATTTCAAGTCCTAGAGATGGGTGAAGAATTTTTAGAAGTGTGAAGAAACATTTATTGAAGTTTGGTCCCAAATGGGATAAGAACCCAAAAACATTGCTTTGAGGCGGTAAATGGCTTGTATAATTTTATTTTGTGTTAAAATATGTTATAATACAATGAATTTGATTGATTACAAGTCCTAGAGATGGATGAAGAATGTTTAAAAGTTTGAAGAAAGACTTGTTGAAATTTGGTTCCAAATAGGATAAGAATCCACAACCATTGCTTTGAGGCAGGAAATGGCTTGTCGAAAGTTATTTTGGGTTAGAATATGTTATAATACAATGAATTTGATTAATTACAAGTTATAGAGATGGATTAAGAATGTTTGAAGTGTGAATAAACACTTATTGAAATTTGGTCCCAAAAGGAATAAGAACCCAAAACCATTGCTTTGACGCAGTGAATGGCTTGTATAAAATTATTTTGGGTTAGAATATGTTATAATACAATGAATTTGATTGATTACAAGTGCTAGAGATGGATGAAGAATGTTTAAAAGTGAGAAGAAAGAGTTGTTGATATTTGGTCCAAAATGGGATAAGAACCTAAAACCATTGCTTTGAGGCAGTGAATGGCTTGTATAAAGTTATTTTAGGCTAGAATATGTTATACTACAATGAATTTGATAGATTACAAGTGCTAGAAATGGATGAAGAATGTTTAAAAGTGAGAAGAAAGACTTGTTGATATTTGGTCCCAAATGGGATAAGAACACAAAACCATTGCTTTGAGGCAGTGAATGGCTTGTATAAAGTTATTTTGGGTTAGAATATGTTATAATACAATGAATTTGATTGATTACAAGTGCTAGAGATGCATGAAGAGTGTTTATAAGTGTGGCAAAAGACTTGTTGAAATTGGGTCCCAAAATGGGATAAGAACCCAAAACCATTGCTTTGAGGCAGTGAATGGCTTGTATAAAGTTATTTTGGGTTAGAATATGTTATAATACAATGAATTTGATTGATTACAAGTGCTAGAGATGCATGAAGAATGTTTAAAAGTGAGAAGAAAGACTTGTTGATATTTGGTCCCAAATGGGATAAGAACCCAAAACCATTGCTTTGAGGCAGTGAATGGCTTGTATAAAGTTATCTTGGGTTAGAATATGTTATAATACAATGAATTTGATTGATTAGAAGTGCTAGAGATGCATGAAGAATGTTTAAAAGTGAGAAGAAAGAATTGTTCAAATTTGGTCCCAAATAGGATAAGAACCCAAAACCTTTGCTTTGAGGCAGTGAATGGCTTGTATAAAGTTATTTTGGGTTAGAATATGTTATAATACAATGAATTTGATTGATTACAAGTGCTAGAGATGCATGAAGAATGTTTAGAAGTGAGAAGAAACACTTGTTGAAATTTGGTCCCAAATGGGATAAGAACCCAAAACCATTGCTTTGAGGCAGTGAATGGCTTGTATAAAGTTATTTTGGGTTAGAATATGTTATAATACAATGAATTTGATTGATTACAAGTGCTAGAGATGCATGAAGAATGTTTAAAAGTGAGAAGAAAGACTTGTTGAAATTTGGTCCAAAATGGGATAAGAACCCACAACCATTGCTTTGAGGCAGTGAATGGCTTGTATAAAGTTATTTTGGGTTAGAATATGTTATAATACAATGAATTTTATTGATTACAAGTCCTAGAGATGGATGAAGAATGTTTAGAAGTGAGAAGAAAGACTTGTTGAAATTTGGTCCAAAATGGGATAAGAACCCACAACCATTGCTTTGAGGCAGTGAATGGCTTGTATAAAGTTATTTTGGGTTAGAATATGTTATAATACAATGAATTTTATTGATTACAAGTCCTAGAGATGGATGAAGAATGTTTAGAAAAGTGAAGAAAGTCTTGTTGCAGTTTGGTCCCAAATGGGATAAGAACCCAAAACCATTGCTTTGAGGCAGTGAATGGCTTGTATAAAGTTATTTTGGGTTAGAATATGTTATAATACAATGATTTTGATTGATTACAAGTGCTAGAGATGCATGAAGAATGTTTAAAAGTGAGAAGAAAGACTTGTTGATATTTGGTCGCAAATGGGATAAGAACCCAAAACCATTGCTTTGAGGCAGTAAATGGCTTGTATAAAGTTATTTTGGGTTAGAATATGTTATAATACAATGAATTTGATTGATTACAAGTGCTAGAGATGCATAAAGAATGTTTAGAAGTGAGAAGAAAGACTTGTTGATATTTGGTCGCAAATGGGATAAGAACCCAAAACCATTGCTTTGAGGCAGTGAATGGCTTGTATAAAGTTATTTTGGGTTAGAATATGTTATAATACAATGAATTTGATTGATTACTAGTGCTAGAGATGCATGAAGAATGTTTAAAAGTGAGAAGAAAGACTTGTTGATATTTGGTCCAAAATGGGATAAGAACCCAAAACCATTGCTTTGAGGCAGTGAATGGCTTGTATAAAGTTATTTTGGGTTAGAATATGTTATAATACAATGAATTTGATTGATTACAAGTGCTAGAGATGCATGAAGAATGTTTAAAAGTGAGAAGAAAGACTTGTTGATATTTGGTCCCAAATGGGATAAGAACCCAAAACCATTGCTTTGAGGCAGTGAATGGCTTGTATAAAGTTATTTTGGGTTAGAATATGTTATAATACAATGAATTTGATTGATTACAAGTGCTAGAGATGCATGAAGAATGTTTAAAAGTGAGAAGAAAGACTTGTTGATATTTGGTCCCAAATGGGATAAGAACCCAAAACCATTGCTTTGAGGCAGTGAATGGCTTGTATAAAGTTATTTTGGGTTAGAATATGTTATAATACAATCAATTTTATTGATTACAAGTGCTAGAGATGCATGAAGAATGTTTAGAAGTGTGAAGAAAGACTTGTTGATATTTGGTCCCAAATGGGATAAGAACCCAAAACCATTGCTTTGAGGCAGTGAATGGCTTGTATAAAGTTATTTTGGGTTAGAATATGTTATAATACAATGAATTTGATTGATTACAAGTGCTAGAGATGCATGAAGAATGTTTAAAAGTGAGAAGAAAGACTTGTTGATATTTGGTCCCAAATGGGATAAGAACCCAAAACCATTGCTTTGAGGCAGTGAATGGCTTGTATAAAGTTATTTTGGGTTAGAATATGTTATAATACAATGAATTTGATTGATTACAAGTGCTAGAGATGCATGAAGAATGTTTAAAAGTGAGAAGAAAGACTTGTTGATATTTGGTCCCAAATGGGATAAGAACCCAAAACCATTGCTTTGAGGCAGTGAATGGCTTGTATAAAGTTATTTTGGGTTAGAATATGTTATAATACAATGAATTTGATTGATTACAAGTGCTAGAGATGCATGAAGAATGTTTAAAAGTGAGAAGAAAGACTTGTTGATATTTGGTCCCAAATGGGATAAGAACCCAAAACCATTGCTTTGAGGCAGTGAATGGCTTGTATAAAGTTATTTTGGGTTAGAATATGTTATAATACAATGAATTTGATTGATTACAAGTGCTAGAGATGCATGAAGAATGTTTAAAAGTGAGAAGAAAGACTTGTTGATATTTGGTCCCAAATGGGATAAGAACCCAAAACCATTGCTTTGAGGCAGTGAATGGCTTGTATAAAGTTATTTTGGGTTAGAATATGTTATAATACAATGAATTTGATTGATTAGAAGTGCTAGAGATGCATGAAGAATGTTTAAAAGTGAGAAGAAAGACTTGTTGATATTTGGTCCCAAATGGGATAAGAACCCAAAACCATTGCTTTGAGGCAGTGAATGGCTTGTATAAAGTTATTTTGGGTTAGAATATGTTATAATACAATGAATTTGATTGATTACAAGTGCTAGAGATGCATGAAGAATGTTTAAAAGTGAGAAGAAAGACTTGTTGATATTTGGTCCCAAATGGGATAAGAACCCAAAACCATTGCTTTGAGGCAGTGAATGGCTTGTATAAAGTTATTTTGGGTTAGAATATGTTATAATACAATGAATTTGATTGATTACAAGTGCTAGAGATACATGAAGAATGTTTAAAAGTGAGAAGAAAGACTTGTTGATATTTGGTCCCAAATGGGATAAGAACCCAAAACCATTGCTTTGAGGCAGTGAATGGCTTGTATAAAGTTATTTTGGGTTAGAATATGTTATAATACAATGAATTTGATTGATTACAAGTGCTAGAGATGCATGAAGAATGTTTAAAAGTGAGAAGAAAGACTTGTTGATATTTGGTCCCAAATGGGATAAGAACCCAAAACCATTGCTTTGAGGCAGTGAATGGCTTGTATAAAGTTATTTTGGGTTAGAATATGTTATAATACAATGAATTTGATTGATTACAAGTGCTAGAGATGCATGAAGAATGTTTAAAAGTGAGAAGAAAGACTTGTTGATATTTGGTCCCAAATGGGATAAGAACCCAAAACCATTGCTTTGAGGCAGTGAATGGCTTGTATAAAGTTATTTTGGGTTAGAATATGTTATAATACAATGAATTTGATTGATTACAAGTGCTAGAGATGCATGAAGAATGTTTAAAAGTGAGAAGAAAGACTTGTTGATATTTGGTCCCAAATGGGATAAGAACCCAAAACCATTGCTTTGAGGCAGTGAATGGCTTGTATAAAGTTATTTTGGGTTAGAATATGTTATAATACAATCAATTTGATTGATTACAAGTGCTAGAGATGCATGAAGAATGTTTAGAAGTGAGAAGAAAGACTTGTTGATATTTGGTCCCAAATGGGATAAGAACCCAAAACCATTGCTTTGAGGCAGTGAATGGCTTGTATAAAGTTATTTTGGGTTAGAATATGTTATAATACAATGAATTTGATTGATTACAAGTGCTAGAGATGCATGAAGAATGTTTAAAAGTGAGAAGAAAGACTTGTTGATATTTGGTCCCAAATGGGATAAGAACCCAAAACCATTGCTTTGAGGCAGTGAATGGCTTGTATAAAGTTATTTTTGGTTAGAATATGTTATAATACAATGAATTTGATTGATTACAAGTGCTAGAGATGCATGAAGAATGTTTAAAAGTGAGAAGAAAGACTTGTTGATATTTGGTACAAAATGGGATAAGAACCCAAAACCATTGCTTTGAGGCAGTGAATGGCTTGTATAAAGTTATTTTGGGTTAGAATATGTTATAATACAATGAATTTGATTGATTACAAGTGCTAGAGATGCATGAAGAATGTTTAAAAGTGAGAAGAAAGACTTGTTGATATTTGGTCCCAAATGGGATAAGAACCCAAAACCATTGCTTTGAGGCAGTGAATGGCTTGTATAAAGTTATTTTGGGTTAGAATATGTTATAATACAATGAATTTGATTGATTACAAGTGCTAGAGATGCATGAAGAATGTTTAAAAGTGAGAAGAAAGACTTGTTGATATTTGGTCCCAAATGGGATAAGAACCCAAAACCATTGCTTTGAGGCAGTGAATGGCTTGTATAAAGTTATTTTGGGTTAGAATATGTTATAATACAATGAATTTGATTGATTACAAGTGCTAGAGATGCATGAAGAATGTTTAAAAGTGAGAAGAAAGACTTGTTGATATTTGGTCCCAAATGGGATAAGAACCCAAAACCATTGCTTTGAGGCAGTGAATGGCTTGTATAAAGTTATTTTGGGTTAGAATATGTTATAATACAATGAATTTGATTGATTACAAGTGCTAGAGATGCATGAAGAATGTTTAAAAGTGAGAAGAAAGACTTGTTGATATTTGGTCCCAAATGGGATAAGAACCCAAAACCATTGCTTTGAGGCAGTGAATGGCTTGTATAAAGTTATTTTGGGTTAGAATATGTTATAATACAATGAATTTGATTGATTACAAGTGCTAGAGATGCATGAAGAATGTTTAAAAGTGAGAAGAAAGACTTGTTGATATTTGGTCCCAAATGGGATAAGAACCCAAAACCATTGCTTTGAGGCAGTGAATGGCTTGTATAAAGTTATTTTGGGTTAGAATATGTTATAATACAATGAATTTGATTGATTACAAGTGCTAGAGATGCATGAAGAATGTTTAAAAGTGAGAAGAAAGACTTGTTGATATTTGGTCCCAAATGGGATAAGAACCCAAAACCATTGCTTTGAGGCAGTGAATGGCTTGTATAAAGTTATTTTGGGTTAGAATATGTTATAATACAATGAATTTGATTGATTACAAGTGCTAGAGATGCATGAAGAATGTTTAAAAGTGAGAAGAAAGACTTGTTGATATTTGGTCCCAAATGGGATAAGAACCCAAAACCATTGCTTTGAGGCAGTGAATGGCTTGTATAAAGTTATTTTGGGTTAGAATATGTTATAATACAATGAATTTGATTGATTACAAGTGCTAGAGATGCATGAAGAATGTTTAAAAGTGAGAAGAAAGACTTGTTGATATTTGGTCCCAAATGGGATAAGAACCCAAAACCATTGCTTTGAGGCAGTGAATGGCTTGTATAAAGTTATTTTGGGTTAGAATATGTTATAATACAATGAATTTGATTGATTAAAAGTGCTAGAGATGCATGAAGAATGTTTAAAAGTGAGAAGAAAGACTTGTTGATATTTGGTCCCAAATGGGATAAGAACCCAAAACCATTGCTTTGAGGCAGTGAATGGCTTGTATAAAGTTATTTTGGGTTAGAATATGTTATAATACAATGAATTTGATTGATTACAAGTGCTAGAGATGCATGAAGAATGTTTAAAAGTGAGAAGAAAGACTTGTTGATATTTGGTCCCAAATGGGATAATAACCCAAAACCATTGCTTTGAGGCAGTGAATGGCTTGTATAAAGTTATTTTGGGTTAGAATATGTTATAATACAATCAATTTGATTGATTACAAGTGCTAGAGATGCATGAAGAATGATTAAAAGTGAGAAGAAAGACTTGTTGATATTTGGTCCCAAATGGGATAAGAACCCAAAACCATTGCTTTGAGGCAGTGAATGGCTTGTATAAAGTTATTTTGTATTAGAATATGTTATAATACAATGAATTTGATTGATTACAAGTGTTAGAGATGCATGAAGAATGTTTATAAGTGAGAAGAAAGACTTGTTGATATTTGGTCCAAAATGGGATTAGAATCCAAAACCATTGCTTTGAGGCAGTGAATGGCTTGTATAAAGTTATTTTGGGTTAGAATATGTTATAATACAATCAATTTGATTGATTACAAGTGCTAGAGATGCATGAAGAATGTTTAAAAGTGAGAAGAAAGACTTGTTGATATTTGGTCCAAAATGGGATTAGAATCCAAAACCATTGCTTTGAGGCAGTGAATGGCTTGTATAAAGTTATTTTGGGTTAGAATATGTTATAATACAATCAATTTGATTGATTACAAGTGCTAGAGATGCATGAAGAATGTTTAAAAGTGAGAAGAAAGACTTGTTGATATTTGGTCCCAAATGGGATAATAACCCAAAACCATTGCTTTGAGGCAGTGAATGGCTTGTATAAAGTTATTTTGGGTTAGAATATGTTATAATACAATGAATTTGATTGATTACAAGTGCTAGAGATGCATGAAGAATGTTTAAAAGTGAGAAGAAAGACTTGTTGATATTTGGTCGCAAATGGGATAAGAACCCAAAACCATTGCTTTGAGGCAGTGAATGGCTTGTATAAAGTTATTTTGGGTTAGAATATGTTATAATACAATGAATTTGATTGATTACAAGTGCTAGAGATGCATGAAGAATGTTTAAAAGTGAGAAGAAAGACTTGTTGATATTTGGTCCCAAATGGGATAAGAACCCAAAACCATTGCTTTGAGGCAGTGAATGGCTTGTATAAAGTTATTTTGGGTTAGAATATGTTATAATACAATGAATTTGATTGATTACAAGTGCTAGAGATGCATGAAGAATGTTTAAAAGTGAGAAGAAAGACTTGTTGATATTTGGTCCCAAATGGGATAAGAACCCAAAACCATTGCTTTGAGGCAGTGAATGGCTTGTATAAAGTTATTTTGGGTTAGAATATGTTATAATACAATGAATTTGATTGATTACAAGTGCTAGAGATGCATGAAGAATGTTTAAAAGTGAGAAGAAAGACTTGTTGATATTTGGTCCCAAATGGGATAAGAACCCAAAACCATTGCTTTGAGGCAGTGAATGGCTTGTATAAAGTTATTTTGGGTTAGAATATGTTATAATACAATGAATTTGATTGATTACAAGTGCTAGAGATGCATGAAGAATGTTTAAAAGTGAGAAGAAAGACTTGTTGATATTTGGTCCCAAATGGGATAAGAACCCAAAACCATTGCTTTGAGGCAGTGAATGGCTTGTATAAAGTTATTTTGGGTTAGAATATGTTATAATACAATGAATTTGATTGATTACAAGTGCTAGAGATGCATGAAGAATGTTTAAAAGTGAGAAGAAAGACTTGTTGATATTTGGTCCCAAATGGGATAAGAACCCAAAACCATTGCTTTGAGGCAGTGAATGGCTTGTATAAAGTTATTTTGGGTTAGAATATGTTATAATACAATCAATTTGATTGATTACAAGTGCTAGAGATGCATGAAGAATGTTTAGAAGTGAGAAGAAAGACTTGTTGATATTTGGTCCCAAATGGGATAAGAACCCAAAACCATTGCTTTGAGGCAGTGAATGGCTTGTATAAAGTTATTTTGGGTTAGAATATGTTATAATACAATGAATTTGATTGATTACAAGTGCTAGAGATGCATGAAGAATGTTTAAAAGTGAGAAGAAAGACTTGTTGATATTTGGTCCCAAATGGGATAAGAACCCAAAACCATTGCTTTGAGGCAGTGAATGGCTTGTATAAAGTTATTTTGGGTTAGAATATGTTATAATACAATGAATTTGATTGATTACAAGTGCTAGAGATGCATGAAGAATGTTTAAAAGTGAGAAGAAAGACTTGTTGATATTTGGTCCCAAATGGGATAAGAACCCAAAACCATTGCTTTGAGGCAGTGAATGGCTTGTATAAAGTTATTTTGGGTTAGAATATGTTATAATACAATGAATTTGATTGATTACAAGTGCTAGAGATGCATGAAGAATGTTTAAAAGTGAGAAGAAAGACTTGTTGATATTTGGTCCCAAATGGGATAAGAACCCAAAACCATTGCTTTGAGGCAGTGAATGGCTTGTATAAAGTTATTTTGGGTTAGAATATGTTATAATACAATGAATTTGATTGATTACAAGTGCTAGAGATGCATGAAGAATGTTTAAAAGTGAGAAGAAAGACTTGTTGATATTTGGTCCCAAATGGGATAAGAACCCAAAACCATTGCTTTGAGGCAGTGAATGGCTTGTATAAAGTTATTTTGGGTTAGAATATGTTATAATACAATGAATTTGATTGATTACAAGTGCTAGAGATGCATGAAGAATGTTTAAAAGTGAGAAGAAAGACTTGTTGATATTTGGTCCCAAATGGGATAAGAACCCAAAACCATTGCTTTGAGGCAGTGAATGGCTTGTATAAAGTTATTTTGGGTTAGAATATGTTATAATACAATGAATTTGATTGATTACAAGTGCTAGAGATGCATGAAGAATGTTTAAAAGTGAGAAGAAAGACTTGTTGATATTTGGTCCCAAATGGGATAAGAACCCAAAACCATTGCTTTGAGGCAGTGAATGGCTTGTATAAAGTTATTTTGGGTTAGAATATGTTATAATACAATGAATTTGATTGATTACAAGTGCTAGAGATGCATGAAGAATGTTTAAAAGTGAGAAGAAAGACTTGTTGATATTTGGTCCCAAATGGGATAAGAACCCAAAACCATTGCTTTGAGGCAGTGAATGGCTTGTATAAAGTTATTTTGGGTTAGAATATGTTATAATACAATGAATTTGATTGATTACAAGTGCTAGAGATGCATGAAGAATGTTTAAAAGTGAGAAGAAAGACTTGTTGATATTTGGTCCCAAATGGGATAAGAACCCAAAACCATTGCTTTGAGGCAGTGAATGGCTTGTATAAAGTTATTTTGGGTTAGAATATGTTATAATACAATGAATTTGATTGATTACAAGTGCTAGAGATGCATGAAGAATGTTTAAAAGTGAGAAGAAAGACTTGTTGATATTTGGTCCCAAATGGGATAAGAACCCAAAACCATTGCTTTGAGGCAGTGAATGGCTTGTATAAAGTTATTTTGGGTTAGAATATGTTATAATACAATGAATTTGATTGATTACAAGTGCTAGAGATGCATGAAGAATGTTTAAAAGTGAGAAGAAAGACTTGTTGATATTTGGTACAAAATGGGATAAGAACCCAAAACCATTGCTTTGAGGCAGTGAATGGCTTGTATAAAGTTATTTTGGGTTACAATATGTTATAATACAATCAATTTGATTGATTAGAAGTGCTAGAGATGCATGAAGAATGTTTAAAAGTGAGAAGAAAGACTTGTTGATATTTGGTCCCAAATGGGATAAGAACCCAAAACCATTGCTTTGAGGCAGTGAATGGCTTGTATAAAGTTATTTTGGGTTAGAATATGTTATAATACAATGAATTTCATTGATTACAAGTGCTAGAGATACATGAAGAATGTTTAGAAGTGAGAAGAAAGACTTGTTGATATTTGGTCCCAAATGGGATAAGAACCCAAAACCATTGCTTTGAGGCAGTGAATGGCTTGTATAAAGTTATTTTGGGTTAGAATATGTTATAATACAATGAATTTGATTGATTACAAGTGCTAGAGATGCATGAAGAATGTTTAAAAGTGAGAAGAAAGACTTGTTGATATTTGGTCCCAAATGGGATAAGAACCCAAAACCATTGCTTTGAGGCAGTGAATGGCTTGTATAAAGTTATTTTGGGTTAGAATATGTTATAATACAATGAATTTGATTGATTACAAGTGCTAGAGATGCATGAAGAATGTTTAAAAGTGAGAAGAAAGACTTGTTGATATTTGGTCCCAAATGGGATAAGAACCCAAAACCATTGCTTTGAGGCAGTGAATGGCTTGTATAAAGTTATTTTGGGTTAGAATATGTTATAATACAATGAATTTGATTGATTAGAAGTGCTAGAGATGCATGAAGAATGTTTAAAAGTGAGAAGAAAGACTTGTTGATATTTGGTCCCAAATGGGATAAGAACCCAAAACCATTGCTTTGAGGCAGTGAATGGCTTGTATAAAGTTATTTTTGGTTAGAATATGTTATAATACAATGAATTTGATTGATTACAAGTGCTAGAGATGCATGAAGAATGTTTAAAAGTGAGAAGAAAGACTTGTTGATATTTGGTCCCAAATGGGATAAGAACCCAAAACCATTGCTTTGAGGCAGTGAATGGCTTGTATAAAGTTATTTTGGGTTAGAATATGTTATAATACAATGAATTTGATTGATTACAAGTGCTAGAGATGCATGAAGAATGTTTAAAAGTGAGAAGAAAGACTTGTTGATATTTGGTCCCAAATGGGATAAGAACCCAAAACCATTGCTTTGAGGCAGTGAATGGCTTGTATAAAGTTATTTTGGGTTAGAATATGTTATAATACAATGAATTTGATTGATTAGAAGTGCTAGAGATGCATGAAGAATGTTTAAAAGTGAGAAGAAAGACTTGTTGATATTTGGTCCCAAATGGGATAAGAACCCAAAACCATTGCTTTGAGGCAGTGAATGGCTTGTATAAAGTTATTTTGGGTTAGAATATGTTATAATACAATGAATTTGATTGATTACAAGTGCTAGAGATGCATGAAGAATGTTTAAAAGTGAGAAGAAAGACTTGTTGATATTTGGTCCCAAATGGGATAAGAACCCAAAACCATTGCTTTGAGGCAGTGAATGGCTTGTATAAAGTTATTTTGGGTTAGAATATGTTATAATACAATGAATTTGATTGATTACAAGTGCTAGAGATGCATGAAGAATGTTTAAAAGTGAGAAGAAAGACTTGTTGATATTTGGTCCCAAATGGGATAAGAACCCAAAACCATTGCTTTGAGGCAGTGAATGGCTTGTATAAAGTTATTTTGGGTTAGAATATGTTATAATACAATGAATTTGATTGATTACAAGTGCTAGAGATGCATGAAGAATGTTTAAAAGTGAGAAGAAAGACTTGTTGATATTTGGTCCCAAATGGGATAAGAACCCAAAACCATTGCTTTGAGGCAGTGAATGGCTTGTATAAAGTTATTTTGGGTTAGAATATGTTATAATACAATGAATTTGATTGATTACAAGTGCTAGAGATGCATGAAGAATGTTTAAAAGTGAGAAGAAAGACTTGTTGATATTTGGTCCCAAATGGGATAAGAACCCAAAACCATTGCTTTGAGGCAGTGAATGGCTTGTATAAAGTTATTTTGGGTTAGAATATGTTATAATACAATGAATTTGATTGATTACAAGTGCTAGAGATGCATGAAGAATGTTTAAAAGTGAGAAGAAAGACTTGTTGATATTTGGTCCCAAATGGGATAAGAACCCAAAACCATTGCTTTGAGGCAGTGAATGGCTTGTATAAAGTTATTTTGGGTTAGAATATGTTATAATACAATGAATTTCATTGATTACAAGTGCTAGAGATGCATGAAGAATGTTTAAAAGTGAGAAGAAAGACTTGTTGATATTTGGTACAAAATGGGATAAGAACCCAAAACCATTGCTTTGAGGCAGTGAATGGCTTGTATAAAGTTATTTTGGGTTAGAATATGTTATAATACAATCAATTTGATTGATTACAAGTGCTAGAGATGCATGAAGAATGTTTAAAAGTGAGAAGAAAGACTTGTTGATATTTGGTCCCAAATGGGATAAGAACCCAAAACCATTGCTTTGAGGCAGTGAATGGCTTGTATAAAGTTATTTTGGGTTAGAATATGTTATAATACAATGAATTTGATTGATTACAAGTGCTAGAGATGCATGAAGAATGTTTAAAAGTGAGAAGAAAGACTTGTTGATATTTGGTCCCAAATGGGATAAGAACCCAAAACCATTGCTTTGAGGCAGTGAATGGCTTGTATAAAGTTATTTTGGGTTAGAATATGTTATAATACAATCAATTTGATTGATTACAAGTGCTAGAGATGCATGAAGAATGTTTAAAAGTGAGAAGAAAGACTTGTTGATATTTGGTCCCAAATGGGATAAGAACCCAAAACCATTGCTTTGAGGCAGTGAATGGCTTGTATAAAGTTATTTTGGGTTAGAATATGTTATAATACAATGAATTTGATTGATTACAAGTGCTAGAGATGCATGAAGAATGTTTAAAAGTGAGAAGAAAGACTTGTTGATATTTGGTCCCAAATGGGATAAGAACCCAAAACCATTGCTTTGAGGCAGTGAATGGCTTGTATAAAGTTATTTTGGGTTAGAATATGTTATAATACAATGAATTTGATTGATTACAAGTGCTAGAGATGCATGAAGAATGTTTAAAAGTGAGAAGAAAGACTTGTTGATATTTGGTCCCAAATGGGATAAGAACCCAAAACCATTGCTTTGAGGCAGTGAATGGCTTGTATAAAGTTATTTTGGGTTAGAATATGTTATAATACAATGAATTTGATTGATTACAAGTGCTAGAGATGCATGAAGAATGTTTAAAAGTGAGAAGAAAGACTTGTTGATATTTGGTCCCAAATGGGATAAGAACCCAAAACCATTGCTTTGAGGCAGTGAATGGCTTGTATAAAGTTATTTTGGGTTAGAATATGTTATAATACAATGAATTTGATTGATTACAAGTGCTAGAGATGCATGAAGAATGTTTAAAAGTGAGAAGAAAGACTTGTTGATATTTGGTCCCAAATGGGATAAGAACCCAAAACCATTGCTTTGAGGCAGTGAATGGCTTGTATAAAGTTATTTTGGGTTAGAATATGTTATAATACAATGAATTTGATTGATTACAAGTGCTAGAGATGCATGAAGAATGTTTAAAAGTGAGAAGAAAGACTTGTTGATATTTGGTCGCAAATGGGATAAGAACCCAAAACCATTGCTTTGAGGCAGTTAATGGCTTGTATAAAGTTATTTTGGGTTAGAATATGTTATAATAAAATGAATCTGATTGATTACAAGTGCTAGAGATGCATGAAGAATGTTTAAAAGTGAGAAGAAAGACTTGTTGATATTTGGTCCAAAATGGGATAAGAACCCAAAACCATTGCTTTGAGGCAGTGAATGGCTTGTATAAAGTTATTTTGGGTTAGAATATGTTATAATACAATGAATTTGATTGATTACAAGTGCTAGAGATGCATGAAGAATGTTTAAAAGTGAGAAGAAAGACTTGTTGATATTTGGTCCAAAATGGGATAAGAAGCCCAAACCATTGCTTTGAGGCAGTGAATGGCTTGTATAAAGTTATTTTGGGTTAGAAAATGTTATAATACAATCAATTTGATTGATTACAAGTGCTAGAGATGCATAAAGAATGTTTAAAAGTGAGAAGAAAGACTTGTTGATATTTGGTCCCAAATGGGATAATAACCCAAAACCATTGCTTTGAGGCAGTGAATGGCTTGTATAAAGTTATTTTGGGTTAGAATATGTTATAATACAATGAATTTGATTGATTACAAGTGCTAGAGATGCATGAAGAATGTTTAAAAGTGAGAAGAAAGACTTGTTGATATTTGGTCGCAAATGGGATAAGAACCCAAAACCATTGCTTTGAGGCAGTGAATGGCTTGTATAAAGTTATTTTGGGTTAGAATATGTTATAATACAATGAATTTGATTGATTACAAGTGCTAGAGATGCATGAAGAATGTTTAGAAGTGAGAAGAAAGACTTGTTGATATTTGGTCCCAAATGGGATAAGAACCCAAAACCATTGCTTTGAGGCAGTGAATGGCTTGTATAAAGTTATTTTGGGTTAGAATATGTTATAATACAATGAATTTGATTGATTACAAGTGCTAGAGATGCATGAAGAATGTTTAAAAGTGAGAAGAAAGACTTGTTGATATTTGGTCCCAAATGGGATAAGAACCCAAAACCATTGCTTTGAGGCAGTGAATGGCTTGTATAAAGTTATTTTGGGTTAGAATATGTTATAATACAATGAATTTGATTGATTACAAGTGCTAGAGATGCATGAAGAATGTTTAAAAGTGAGAAGAAAGACTTGTTGATATTTGGTCCCAAATGGGATAAGAACCCAAAACCATTGCTTTGAGGCAGTGAATGGCTTGTATAAAGTTATTTTGGGTTAGAATATGTTATAATACAATGAATTTGATTGATTACAAGTGCTAGAGATGCATGAAGAATGTTTAAAAGTGAGAAGAAAGACTTGTTGATATTTGGTCCCAAATGGGATAAGAACCCAAAACCATTGCTTTGAGGCAGTGAATGGCTTGTATAAAGTTATTTTGGGTTAGAATATGTTATAATACAATCAATTTGATTGATTACAAGTGCTAGAGATGCATGAAGAATGTTTAGAAGTGAGAAGAAAGACTTGTTGATATTTGGTCCCAAATGGGATAAGAACCCAAAACCATTGCTTTGAGGCAGTGAATGGCTTGTATAAAGTTATTTTGGGTTAGAATATGTTATAATACAATGAATTTGATTGATTACAAGTGCTAGAGATGCATGAAGAATGTTTAAAAGTGAGAAGAAAGACTTGTTGATATTTGGTCCCAAATGGGATAAGAACCCAAAACCATTGCTTTGAGGCAGTGAATGGCTTGTATAAAGTTATTTTGGGTTAGAATATGTTATAATACAATGAATTTGATTGATTACAAGTGCTAGAGATGCATGAAGAATGTTTAAAAGTGAGAAGAAAGACTTGTTGATATTTGGTCCCAAATGGGATAAGAACCCAAAACCATTGCTTTGAGGCAGTGAATGGCTTGTATAAAGTTATTTTGGGTTAGAATATGTTATAATACAATGAATTTGATTGATTACAAGTGCTAGAGATGCATGAAGAATGTTTAAAAGTGAGAAGAAAGACTTGTTGATATTTGGTCCCAAATGGGATAAGAACCCAAAACCATTGCTTTGAGGCAGTGAATGGCTTGTATAAAGTTATTTTGGGTTAGAATATGTTATAATACAATGAATTTGATTGATTACAAGTGCTAGAGATGCATGAAGAATGTTTAAAAGTGAGAAGAAAGACTTGTTGATATTTGGTCCCAAATGGGATAAGAACCCAAAACCATTGCTTTGAGGCAGTGAATGGCTTGTATAAAGTTATTTTGGGTTAGAATATGTTATAATACAATGAATTTGATTGATTACAAGTGCTAGAGATGGATGAAGAATGTTTAGAAGTGAGAAGAAAGACTTGTTGATATTTGGTCCCAAATGGGATAAGAACCCAAAACCATTGCTTTGAGGCAGTGAATGGCTTGTATAAAGTTATTTTGGGTTAGAATATGTTATAATACAATGAATTTGATTGATTACAAGTGCTAGAGATGGATGAAGAATGTTTAAAAGTGAGAAGAAAGACTTGTTGATATTTGGTCCCAAATGGGATAAGAACCCAAAACCATTGCTTTGAGGCAGTGAATGGCTTGTATAAAGTTATTTTGGGTTAGAATATGTTATAATACAATGAATTTGATTGATTACAAGTGCTAGAGATGGATGAAGAATGTTTAGAAGTGAGAAGAAAGACTTGTTGATATTTGGTCCCAAATGGGATAAGAACCCACAACCATTGCTTTGAGGCAGTAAATGGCTTGTATAAAGTTATTTTGGGTTAGAATATGTTATAATACAATGAATTTGATTGATTACAAGTGCTAGAGATGCATGAAGAATGTTTAAAAGTGAGAAGAAAGACTTGTTGATATTTGGTCCCAAATGGGATAAGAACCCAAAACCATTGCTTTGAGGCAGTGAATGGCTTGTATAAAGTTATTTTGGGTTAGAATATGTTATAATACAATGAATTTGATTGATTACAAGTGCTAGAGATGCATGAAGAATGTTTAGAAGTGAGAAGAAAGACTTGTTGATATTTGGTCCCAAATGGGATAAGAACCCAAAACCATTGCTTTGAGGCAGTAATGGCTTGTATAAAGTTATTTTGGGTTAGAATATGTTATAATACAATCAATTTTATTGATTACAAGTGCTAGAGATGCATGAAGAATGTTTAGAAGTGTGAAGAAAGACTTGTTGATATTTGGTCCCAAATGGGATAAGAACCCAAAACCATTGCTTTGAGGCAGTGAATGGCTTGTATAAAGTTATTTTGGGTTAGAATAAGTTATAATACAATGAATTTGATTGATTACAAGTGCTAGAGATGCATGAAAAATGTTTAAAAGTGAGAAGAAAGACTTGTTGATATTTGGTCCCAAATGGGATAAGAACCCAAAACCATTGCTTTGAGGTAGTGAATGGCTTGTATAAAGTTATTTTGTGTTAGAATATGTTATAATACAATGAATTTGATTGATTAGAATGGCTTGTATAAAGTTATTTTGTGTTAGAATATGTTATAATACAATGAATTTGATTGATTAAAAGTGCTAGAGATGCATGAAGAATGTTTAAAAGTGAGAAGAAAGACTTGTTGATATTTGGTCCCAAATGGGATAAGAACCCAAAACCATTGCTTTGAGGCAGTGAATGGCTTGTATAAAGTTATTTTGGGTTAGAATATGTTATAATACAATGAATTTGATTGATTACAAGTGCTAGAGATGCATGAAGAATGTTTAAAAGTGAGAAGAAAGACTTGTTGATATTTGGTCCCAAATGGGATAAGAACCCAAAACCATTGCTTTGAGGCAGTGAATGGCTTGTATAAAGTTATTTTGGGTTAGAATATGTTATAATACAATCAATTTTATTGATTACAAGTGCTAGAGATGCATGAAGAATGTTTAGAAGTGTGAAGAAAGACTTGTTGATATTTGGTCCCAAATGGGATAAGAACCCAAAACCATTGCTTTGAGGCAGTGAATGGCTTGTATAAAGTTATTTTGGGTTAGAATATGTTATAATACAATGAATTTGATTGATTACAAGTGCTAGAGATGGATGAAGAATGTTTAAAAGTGAGAAGAAAGACTTGTTGATATTTGGTCCCAAATGGGATAAGAACCCAAAACCATTGCTTTGAGGCAGTGAATGGCTTGTATAAAGTTATTTTGGGTTAGAATATGTTATAATACAATGAATTTGATTGATTACAAGTGCTAGAGATGGATGAAGAATGTTTAGAAGTGAGAAGAAAGACTTGTTGATATTTGGTCCCAAATGGGATAAGAACCCAAAACCATTGCTTTGAGGCAGTGAATGGCTTGTATAAAGTTATTTTGGGTTAGAATATGTTATAATACAATGAATTTGATTGATTACAAGTGCTAGAGATGCATGAAGAATGTTTAAAAGTGAGAAGAAAGACTTGTTGATATTTGGTCCCAAATGGGATAAGAACCCAAAACCATTGCTTTGAGGCAGTGAATGGCTTGTATAAAGTTATTTTGGGTTAGAATATGTTATAATACAATCAATTTTATTGATTACAAGTGCTAGAGATGCATGAAGAATGTTTAGAAGTGTGAAGAAAGACTTGTTGATATTTGGTCCCAAATGGGATAAGAACCCAAAACCATTGCTTTGAGGCAGTGAATGGCTTGTATAAAGTTATTTTTGGTTAGAATATGTTATAATACAATGAATTTGATTGATTACAAGTGCTCGAGATGCATGAAGAATGTTTAAAAGTGAGAAGAAAGACTTGTTGATATTTGGTCCCAAATGGGATAAGAACCCAAAACCATTGCTTTGAGGCAGTGAATGGCTTGTATAAAGTTATTTTGGGTTAGAATATGTTATAATACAATGAATTTGATTGATTACAAGTGCTAGAGATGCATGAAGAATGTTTAGAAGTGAGAAGAAAGACTTGTTGATATTTGGTCCCAAATGGGATAAGAACCCAAAACCATTGCTTTGAGGCAGTGAATGGCTTGTATAAAGTTATTTTGGGTTAGAATATGTTATAATACAATGAATTTGATTGATTACAAGTGCTAGAGATGCATGAAGAATGTTTAAAAGTGAGAAGAAAGACTTGTTGATATTTGGTCCCAAATGGGATAAGAACCCAAAACCATTGCTTTGAGGCAGTGAATGGCTTGTATAAAGTTATTTTGGGTTAGAATATGTTATAATACAATGAATTTGATTGATTACAACTGCTAGAGATGGATGAAGAATGTTTAAAAGTGAGAAGAAAGACTTGTTGATATTTGGTCCCAAATGGGATAAGAACCCAAAACCATTGCTTTGAGGCAGTGAATGGCTTGTATAAAGTTATTTTGGGTTAGAATATGTTATAATACAATCAATTTTATTGATTACAAGTGCTAGAGATGCATGAAGAATGTTTAGAAGTGTGAAGAAAGACTTGTTGATATTTGGTCCCAAATGGGATAAGAACCCAAAACCATTGCTTTGAGGAACTAAATGGCTTGTATAAAGTTATTTTGGGTTAGAATATGTTATAATACAATGAATTTGATTGATTACAAGTGCTAGAGATGGATGAAGAATGTTTAAAAGTGAGAAGAAAGACTTGTTGATATTTGGTCACAAATGGGATAAGAACCCAAAACCATTGCTTTGAGGCAGTGAATGGCTTGTATAAAGTTATTTTGGGTTAGAATATGTTATAATACAATCAATTTTATTGATTACAAGTGCTAGAGATGCATGAAGAATGTTTAGAAGTGTGAAGAAAGACTTGTTGATATTTGGTCCCAAATGGGATAAGAACCCAAAACCATTGCTTTGAGGCAGTGAATGGCTTGTATAAAGTTATTTTGGGTTAGAATATGTTATAATACAATGAATTTGATTGATTACAAGTGCTAGAGATGGATGAAGAATGTTTAAAAGTGAGAAGAAAGACTTGTTGATATTTGGTCCCAAATGGGATAAGAACCCACAACCATTGCTTTGAGGCAGTGAATGGCTTGTATAAAGTTATTTTGGGTTAGAATATGTTATAATACAATGAATTTGATTGATTACAAGTGCTAGAGATGGATGAAGAATGTTTAAAAGTGAGAAGAAAGACTTGTTGATATTTGGTCCCAAATGGGATAAGAACCCAAAACCATTGCTTTGAGGCAGTGAATGGCTTGTATAAAGTTATTTTGGGTTAGAATATGTTATAATACAATGAATTTGATTGATTACAACTGCTAGAGATGGATGAAGAATGTTTAAAAGTGAGAACAAAGACTTGTTGAAAATAGGTCCCAAATCGGATAAGAACCCACAACCATTGCTTTGAGGAACTAAATGGCTTGTATAAAGTTATTTTGGGTTAGAATATGTTATAATACAATGAATTTTATTGATTACAAGTGCTAGAGATGGTTGAAGAATGTTTAGAAGTGTGAAGAAAGACTTGTTGAAATTTGGTCCCAAATGGTATAAGAACCCACAACCATAGCTTTGAGAAACTAAATGGCTTGTATAAAGTTGTTTAGGATTAGAATATGTTATAATACAATGAATTTGAATGATTAAATGTGCTAGAGATGCATGAAGAATGATTAGAAGTGTGAAGAGAGACTTGTTGAAATTTGGTCCCAAATGGGATAAGAACCCAAAACCATTGCTTTGAGGCAGTTAATGGCTTGTATAAAGTTATTTTGGGTTAGAATATGTTATAATACAATCAATTTGACTGATTACAAGTGCTAGAGATGCATGAAGAATGTTTAGTAGTGTGAAGAAAGACTTGTTGATATTTGGTCCCAAATGGGATAAGAACCCAAAACCATTGCTTTGAGGCAGTGAATGGCTTGTATAAAGTTATTTTTGGTTAGAATATGTTATAATAAAATGAATCTGATTGATTACAAGTGCTAGAGATGCATGAAGAATGTTTAAAAGTGAGAAGAAAGACTTGTTGATATTTGGTCGCAAATGGGATAAGATCCCAAAACCATTGCTTTAAGGCAGTGAATGGCTTCTATAAAGTTATTTTGGGATAGAATATGTTATAATAGAATGAATTTTATTGATTACAATTGCTAGAAATGCATGAAGAATGTTTAAAAGTGAGAAGAAAGACTTGTTGATATTTGGTCCCAAATGGGATAAGAACCCAAAACCATTGCTTTGAGGCAGTGAATGGCTTGTATAAAGTTATTTTGGGTTAGAATATGTTATAATACAATCAATTTTATTGATTACAAGTGCTAGAGATGCATGAAGAATGTTTAGAAGTGTGAAGAAAGACTTGTTGATATTTGGTCCCAAATGGGATAAGAACCCAAAACCATTGCTTTGAGGCAGTGAATGGCTTGTATAAAGTTACTTTGGGTTAGAATATGTTATAATACAATGAATTTGATTGATTACAAGTGCTAGAGATGGATGAAGAATGTTTAAAAGTGAGAAGAAACACTTGTTGATATTTGGTCCAAAATGGGATAAGAACCCAAAACCATTGCTTTGAGGCAGTGAATGGCTTGTATAAAGTTATTTTGGGTTAGAATATGTTATAATACAATGAATTTGATTGATTACAAGTGCTAGAGATGCATGAAGAATGTTTAGAAGTGAGAAGAAAGACTTGTTGATATTTGGTCCCAAATGGGATAAGAACCCAAAACCATTGCTTTGAGGCAGTGAATGGCTTGTATAAAGTTATTTTGGGTTAGAATATGTTATAATACAATGAATTTGATTGATTACAAGTGCTAGAGATGGATGAAGAATGTTTAGAAGTGTGAAGAAAGACTTGTTGATATTTGGTCCCAAATGGGATAAGAACCCAAAACCATTGCTTTGAGGCAGTGAATGGCTTGTATAAAGTTATTTTGGGTTAGAATATGTTATAATACAATGAATTTGATTGATTACAAGTGCTAGAGATGGATGAAGAATGTTTAAAAGTGAGAAGAAAGACTTGTTGATATTTGGTCCCAAATGGGATAAGAACCCAAAACCATTGCTTTGAGGCAGTAAATGGCTTGTATAAAGTTATTTTGGGTTAGAATATGTTATAATACAATGAATTTGATTGATTACAAGTGCTAGAGATGCATGAAGAATGTTTAGAAGTGAGAAGAAAGACTTGTTGAAAATAGGTCCCAAATGGGATAAGAACCCACAACCATTGCTTTGAGGAACTAAATGGCTTGTATAAAGTTATTTTGGGTTAGAATATGTTATAATACAATCAATTTTATTGATTAAAAGTGCTAAAGATGCATGAAGAATGTTTAGATGTGTGAAGAAAGACTTGTTGAAATTTGGTCCCAAATGGGATAAGAACCCAAAACCATTGCTTTGAGGAACTAAATGGCTTGTCTAAAGTTGTTTAGGGTTACGATATGTTATAATACAATAAATTTGATTGATTAAAAGTGTTAGAGATGCATGAAGAATGTTTAGAAGTTTGAAGAAAGACTTGGTCAAATTAGGTCCCAAATGGGATAAGAACCCAAAACCATTGCTTTGAGGAACTAAATGGCTTGTATAAAGTTATTTAGCATTAGAGTATGTAATAATACAATGAATTTGATTGATTACAAGTGCTAGAGATGAATGAAGAATGTTTAGAAGTGCGAAGAAAGAGTTGTTGAATTTGGTCCCAAATGGGATATGAACCCACAACCATTGCTTTGAGGCAGTAAATGGCTTGTATAAAGTTATTTTGGGTTAGAGAATGTTATAATAAAATGAATTTGATTGATTACAACTGCTAGAGATGGATGAAGAATGTTTATAAGTGTAAAGAAAGACTTGTTGAAAATAGGTCCCAAATGGGATAAGAACACACAACCATTGCTTTGAGGAACTAAATGGCTTGTATAATGTTATTTTGGGTTAGAATATGTTATAATACAATCAATTTGATTGATTACAAGTGCTAGAGATGGTTGAAGAATGTTTAGAAGTGTGAAGAAAGACTTGTTGAAATTTGGTCCCAAATGGGATAAGAACCCACAACCATTGCTTTTAGAAACTAAATGGCTTGTATAAAGTTATTTTGGGTTAGAATATGTTATAATACAATGAATTTGATTGATTACAAGTGCTAGAGATGGATGAAGAATGTTTAGAAGTGTGAAGAAAGACTTGTTGAAATTTGGTCCCAAATGGGATAAGAACCCACAACCATTGCTTTGAGGCAGTAAATGGCTTGTATAAAGTTATTTTGGGTTAGAATATGTTATAATACAATGAATTTGATTGATTACAAGTGCTAGAGATGGATGAAGAATGTTTAGAAGTGTGAAGAAAGACTTGTTGAAATTTGGTCCCAAATGGGATAAGAACCCACAACCATTGCTTTGAGGAACTAAATGGCTTGTATAAAGTTATTTTGGGTTAGAATATGTTATGATACAATGAATTTGATTGATTACAAGTGCTAGAGATGGATGAAGAATGTTTAGAAGTGTGAAGAAAGACTTGTTGAAATTTGGTCCCAAATGGGATAAGAACCCACAACCATTGCTTTGAGGAACTAAATGACTTGTATAAAGTTATTTTGGGTTAGAATATGTTATAATACAATGAATTTGATTGATTACAAGTGCTAGAGATGGATGAAGAATGTTTAGAAGTGTATAGAAAGACTTGTTGAAAATAGGTCCCAAATGGGATAAGAACCCACAACCATTGCTTTGAGGCAGCAAATGGCTTGTATAAATTTATTTTGGGTTAGACAATGTTATAGTACAATGAATTTGATTGATTACAACTGCTAGAGATGGATGAAGAATGTTTAGAAGTTTCTAGAAAGACTTGTTGAAAATAGGTCCCAAATGGGATAAGAACCCACAACCATTGCTTTGAGGAACTAAATGGCTTGTATAAAGTTATTTTGGGTTAGAATATGTTATAATACAATCAATTTGATTGATTACAAGTGCTAGAGATGGTTGAAGAATGTTTAGAAGTGTGAAGAAAAACTTGTTGAAATTTGGTCCCAAATCGGATAAGAACCCACAACCATTGCTTTGAGGAACTAAATGGCTTGTATAAAGTTATTTTGGGTTAGAATATGTTATAATACAATAAATTTGATTGATTACAAGTGCTAGAGATGGTTGAACAATGTTTAGAAGTGTGAAGAAAAACTTGTTGAAATTTGGTCACAAATGGGATAAGAACCCACAACCGTTGCTTTGAGGAACTAAATGGCTTGTATAAAGTTATTTTGGGTTAGAATATGTTATAATACAATGAATTTGATTGATTACAAGTGCTAGATATGGATGAAGAATGTTTAGAAGTGCGAAGAAAGAGTTGTTGAAATTTGGTCCCAAATAGGATAAGAACCCACAACCATTGCTTTGAGGCAGTAAATGGCTTGTCTATAGTTTATTTAGGTTAGAATATGTTTTAATACAATAAATTTGATTGATTACAAGTGCTAGAGATGGATGAAGAATGTTTAGAAGTGAGTAGAAAGACTTGTTGATATTTGGTCCCAAATTGGATAAGAACCCAAAACAATTGCTTTGAGGCAGCAAATTGCTTGTATAAAGTTATTTTGCGTTAGAATATGTTATAATACAATGAATTTGATTGCTTACAAGTGCTAGAGATGCATGAAGAATGTTTAGAAGTGAGAAGAAAGACTTGTTGAAAATAGGTCCCAAATGGGATAAGAACCCACAACCATTGCTTTGAGGAACTAAATGGCTTGTATAATGTTATTTTGGGTTAGAATATGTTATAATACAATCAATTTGATTGATTACTAGTGCTAGAGATGGTTGAAGAATGTTTAGAAGTGTGAAGAAAGACTTGTTGAAATTTGGTCCCAAATGGGATAAGAACCCACAACCATTGCTTTAAGGAACTAAATGGCTTGTATAAAGTTATTTTGGGTTAGAATATGTTATAGTACAATGAATTTGATTGATTACAAGTGCTAGAGATGGATGAAGAATGTTTAGAAGTTTATAGAAAGACTTGTTGAAATTTGGTCCCAAATGGGATAAGAACCCACAACCGTTGCTTTGAGGAACTAAATGGCTTGTATAAAGTTATTTTGGGTTAGAATATGTTATAATACAATGAATTTGATTGATTACAAGTGCTAGAGATGGTTGAAGAATGTTTAGAAGTGTGAAGAAAGACTTGTTGAAATTTGGTCCCAAATGGGATAAGAACCCACAACCATTGCTTTGAGGCAGTAAATGGCTTGTATAAAGTTATTTTGGGTTAGAATATGTTATAATACAATGAATTTGATTGATTACAAGTGCTAGAGATGGATGAAGAATGTTTAGAAGTGTGAAGAAAGACTTATTGATATTCGGTCCCAAATGGGATAAGAACCCACAACCATTGCCTTGAGGAACTAAATGGCTTGTATAAAGTTATTTTGGGTTAGAATATGTTATGATACAATGAATTTGATTGATTACAAGTGCTAGAGATGGATGAAGAATGTTTAGAAGTGTGAAGAAAGACTTGTTGAAATTTGGTCCCAAATGGGATAAGAACCCACAACCATTGCTTTGAGGAACTAAATGGCTTGTATAAAGTTATTTTGGGTTAGAATATGTTATAATACAATGAATTTGATTGATTACAAGTGCTAGAGATGGATGAAGAATGTTTAGAAGTGTGAAGAAAAACTTGTTGAAATTTGGTCCCAAATGGGATAAGAACCCACAACCATTGCTTTGAGGAACTAAATGGCTTGTATAAAGTTATTTTGGGTTAGAATATGTTATAATACAATGAATTTGATTGATTACAAGTGCTAGAGATGGATGAAGAATGTTTAGAAGTGTGAAGAAAGACTTGTTGAAATTTGGTCCCAAATGGGATAAGAACCCACAACCATTGCTTTGAGGCAGTAAATGGCTTGTATAAATTTATTTTGGGTTAGAATATGTTATAGTACAATGAATTTGATTGATTACAACTGCTAGAGATGGATGAAGAATGTTTAGAAGTTTCTAGAAAGACTTGTTGAAAATAGGTCCCAAATGGGATAAGAACCCACAACCATTGCTTTGAGGAACTAAATGGCTTGTATAAAGTTATTTTGGGTTAGAATATGTTATAATACAATCAATTTGATTGATTACAAGTGCTAGAGATGGTTGAAGAATGTTTAGAAGTGTGAAGAAAGACTTGTTGAAATTTGGTCCCAAATGGGATAAGAACCCACAACCATTGCTTTAAGGAACTAAATGGCTTGTATAAAGTTATTTTGGGTTAGAATATGTTATAATACAATGAATTTGATTGATTACAAGTGCTAGAGATGGATGAAGAATGTTTAGAAGTGTGAAGAAAGACTTGTTGAAATTTGGTCCCAAATGGGATAAGAACCCACAACCATTGCTTTGAGGCAGTAAATGGCTTGTATAAAGTTATTTTGGGTTAGAATATGTTATAATACAATGAATTTGATTGATTACAACTGCTAGAGATGGATGAAGAATGTTTAGAAGTGTGAAGAAAAACATGTTGAAATTTGGTCCCAAATCGGATAAGAACCCACAACCATTGCTTTGAGGATCTAAATGGCTTGTATAATGTTATTTTGGGTTAGAATATGTTATAATACAATCAATTTGATTGATTACTAGTGCTAGAGATGGTTGAAGAATGTTTAGAAGTGTGAAGAAAGACTTGTTGAAATTTGGTCCCAAATGGGATAAGAACCCACAACCATTGCTTTGAGGAACTAAATGGCTTGTATAAAGTTATTTTGGGTTAGAATATGTTATAATACAATGAATTTGATTAATTACCAGTGCTAGATATGGATGAAAAATGTTTAGAAGTGTGAAGAAAGACTTGTTGAAATTTGGTCCCAAATGGGATAAGAACCCACAACCGTTGCTTTGAGGAACTAAATGGCTTGTATAAAGTTATTTTGGCTTAGAATATGTTATAATACAATGAATTTGATTGATTACAAGTGCTAGAGATGGATGAAGAATGTTTAGAAGTGTGAAGAAAGACTTGTTGAAATTTGGTCCCAAATGGGATAAGAACCCACAACCATTGCTTTGAGGAACTAAATGGCTTGTATAAAGTTATTTTGGGTTAGAATATGTTATGATACAATGAATTTGATTGATTACAAGTGCTAGAGATGGATGAAGAATGTTTAGAAGTGTGAAGAAAAACTTGTTGCAATTTCGTCCCAAATGGGATAAGAACCCACAACCGTTGCTTTGAGGAACTAAATGGCTTGTATAAAGTTATTTTGGGTTAGAATATGTTATAATACAATGAATTTGATTGATTACAAGTGCTAGAGATGGTTGAAGAATGTTTAGAAGTGTGAAGAAAAACTTGTTGAAATTTGGTCCCAAATGGGATAAGAACCCACAACCATTGCTTTGAGGAACTAAATGGCTTGTATAAAGTTATTTTGGGTTAGAATATGTTATAATACAATGAATTTGATTGATTACAAGTGCTAGAGATGGATGAAGAATGTTTAGAAGTGTATAGAAAGACTTGTTGAAATTTGGTCCCAAATGGGATAAGAACCCACAACCATTGCTTTGAGGCAGCAAATGGCTTGTATAAATTTATTTTGGGTTAGAATATGTTATAGTACAATGAATTTGATTGATTACAAGTGCTAGAGATGGATGAAGAATGTTTAGAAGTTTCTAGAAAGACTTGTTGAAAATAGGTCCCAAATGGGATAAGAACCCACAACCATTGCTTTGAGGAACTAAATGGCTTGTATAAAGTTATTTTGGGTTAGAATATGTTATAATACAATCAATTTGATTGATTACAAGTGCTAGAGATGGTTGAAGAATGTTTAGAAGTGTGAAGAAAAACTTGTTGAAATTTGGTCCCAAATCGGATAAGAACCCACAACCATTGCTTTGAGGAACTAAATGGCTTGTATAAAGTTATTTTGGGTTAGAATATGTTATAATACAATAAATTTGATTGATTACAAGTGCTAGAGATGGTTGAACAATGTTTAGAAGTGTGAAGAAAAACTTGTTGAAATTTGGTCACAAATGGGATAAGAACCCACAACCGTTGCTTTGAGGCAGTAAATGGCTTGTATAAAGTTATTTTGGGTTAGAATATGTTATAATACAATGAATTTGATTGATTACAAGTGCTAGAGATGGTTGAAGAATGTTTAGAAGTGTGAAGAAAAACTTGTTGAAATTTGGTCCCAAATGGGATAAGAACCCACAACCATTGCTTTGAGGAACTAAATGGCTTGTATAAAGTTATTTTGGGTTAGAATATGTTATAATACAATGAATTTGATTGATTACAAGTGCTAGAGATGGATGAAGAATGTTTAGAAGTGTGAAGAAAGACATGTTGAAATTTGGTCCCAAATGGGATAAGAACCCACAACCATTGCTTTGAGGCAGTAAATGGCTTGTATAAAGTTATTTTGGCTTAGAATATGTTATAATACAATGAATTTGATTGATTACAAGTGTTAGAGATGGTTGAAGAATGTTTAGAAGTTTATAGAAAGACTTGTTGAAAATAGGTCCCAAATGGGATAAGAACCCACAACCATTGCTTTGAGGAACTAAATGGCTTGTATAAAGTTATTTTGGGTTAGAATATGTTATAATACAATGAATTTGATTGATTACAAGTGCTAGAGATGGTTGAAGAATGTTTAGAAGTGTGAAGAAAGACTTGTTGAAATTTGGTCCCAAATGGGATAAGAACCCACAACCATTGCTTTGAGGAACTAAATGGCTTGTATAAAGTTATTTTGGGTTAGAATATGTTATGATAAAATGAATTTGATTGATTACAAGTGCTAGAGATGGATGAAGAATGTTTAGAAGTGTGAAGAAAAACTTGTTGAAATTTGGTCCCAAATCGGATAAGAACCCACAACCGTTGCTTTGAGGCAGTAAATGGCTTGTATATATTTATTTTGGGTTAAAATATCTTATAGTACAATGAATTTGATTGATTACAACTGCTAGAGATGGATGAAGAATATTTAGAAGTTTCTATAAAGACTTGTTGAAAATAGGTCCCAAAAGGGATAAGAACCCACAACCATTGCTTTGAGGAACTAAATGGCTTGTATAAAGTTATTTTGGGTTATAATATGTTATAATACAATCAATTTGATTGATTACAAGTGCTAGAGATGGTTGAAGAATGTTTAGAAGTGTGAAGAAAAACTTGTTGAAATTTGGTCCCAAATGGGATAAGAACCCACAACCATTGCTTTGAGGAACTAAATGGCTTGTATAAAGTTATTTTGGGTTAGAATATGTTATAATACAATGAATTTGATTAATTACCAGTGCTAGATATGGATGAAAAATGTTTAGAAGTGTGAAGAAAGACTTGTTGAAATTTGGTCCCAAATGGGATAAGAACCCACAACCATTGCCTTGAGGAACTAAATGGCTTGTATAAAGTTAATTTGGGTTAGAATATGTTATAATACAACGAATTTAATTGATTACAAGTGCTAGAGATGGATGAAGAATGTTTAGAAGTGTGAAGAAAGACTTGTTGAAATTTGGTCCCAAATGGGATAAGAACCCACAACCATTGCTTTGAGGAACTAAATGGCTTGTATAAAGTTATTTTGGGTTAGAATATGTTATGATAAAATGAATTTGATTGATTACAAGTGCTAGAGATGGTTGAAGAATGTTTAGAAGTGTGAAGAAAAACTTGTTGAAATTTGGTCCCAAATCGGATAAGAACCCACAACCATTGCTTTGAGGAACTAAATGGCTTGTATAAAGTTATTTTGGGTTAGAATATGTTATAATACAATAAATTTGATTGATTACAAGTGCTAGAGATGGTTGAAGAATGTTTAGAAGTGTGAAGAAAAACTTGTTGAAATTTGGTCCCAAATAGGATAAGAACCCACAACCGTTGCTTTGAGTAACTAAATGGCTTGTATAAAGTTATTTTAGGTTAGAATATGTTATAATACAATGAATTTGATTGATTACAAGTGTTAGAGATGGTTGAAGAATGTTTAGAAGTGTGAAGAAAAACTTGTTGAAATTTGGTCCCAAATGGGATAAGAACCCACAACCATTGCTTTGAGGAACTAAATGGCTTGTATAAAGTTTTTTTGGGTTAGAATATGTTATAATACAATGAATTTGATTAATTACCAGTGCTAGATATGGATGAAAAATGTTTAGAAGTGTGAAGAAAGACTTGTTGAAATTTGGTCCTAAATGGGATAAGAACCCACAACCATTGCCTTGAGGAACTAAATGGCTTGTATAAAGTTAATTTGGGTTAGAATATGTTATAATACAATGAATTTAATTGATTACAAGTGCTAGAGATGGATGAAGAATGTTTAGAAGTGTGAAGAAAGAGTTGTTGAAATTTGGTCCCAAATGGGATAAGTACCCACAACCATTGCTTTGAGGAACTAAATGGCTTGTATAAAGTTATTTTGGGTTAGAATATGTTATAATACAATGAATTTGATTGATTACAAGTGCTAGAGATGGATGAAGAATGTTTAGAAGTGTGAAGAAAGACTTGTTGAAATTTGGTCCCAAATGGGATAAGAACCCACAACCATTGCTTTGAGGAACTAAATGGCTTGTATAAAGTTATTTTGGGTTAGAATATGTTATAATACAATGAATTTGATTGATTACAAGTGCTAGAGATGGATGAAGAATGTTTAGAAGTGTGAAGAAAGACTTGTTGAAATTTGGTCCCAAATGGGATAAGAACCCACAACCATTGCTTTGAGGAACTAAATGGCTTGTATAAAGTTATTTTGGGTTAGAATATGTTATAATACAATGAATTTGATTGATTACAAGTGCTAGAGATGGATTGAAGAATGTTTAGAAGTGTGAAGAAAAACTTGTTGAAATTTGGTCCCAAATCGGATAAGAACCCACAACCATTGCTTTGAGGAACTAAATGGCTTGTATAAAGTTATTTTGGGTTAGAATATGTTATAATACAATGAATTTGATTGATTACAAGTGCTAGAGATGGATGAAGAATGTTTAGAAGTGTATAGAAAGACTTGTTGAAATTTGGTCCCAAATGGGATAAGAACCCACAACCATTGCTTTGAGGCAGCAAATGGCTTGTATAAATTTATTTTGGGTTAGAATATGTTATAGTACAATGAATTTGATTGATTACAAGTGCTAGAGATGGATGAAGAATGTTTAGAAGTTTCTAGAAAGACTTGTTGAAAATAGGTCCCAAATGGGATAAGAACCCACAACCATTGCTTTGAGGAACTAAATGGCTTGTATAAAGTTATTTTGGGTTAGAATATGTTATGATAAAATGAATTTGATTGATTACAAGTGCTAGAGATGGTTGAAGAATGTTTAGAAGTGTGAAGAAAAACTTGTTGAAATTTGGTCCCAAATCGGATAAGAACCCACAACCATTGCTTTGAGGAACTAAATAGCTTGTATAAAGTTGTTTTAGGTTAGAATATGTTATAATACAATAAATTTGATTGATTACATGTGCTAGAGATGGTTGAACAATGTTTAGAAGTGTGAAGAAAAACTTGTTGAAATTTGGTCCCAAATGGGATAAGAACCCACAACCGTTGCTTTGAGGAACTAAATGGCTTTTATAAAGGTATTTTGGGTTAGAATATGTTATAATACAATGAATTTGATTGATTACAAGTGTTAGAGATGGTTGAAGAATGTTTAGAAGTGTGAAGAAAAACTTGTTGAAATTTGGTCCCAAATGGGATAAGAACCCACAACCATTGCTTTGAGGAACTAAATGGCTTGTATAAAGTTATTTTGGGTTAGAATATGTTATAATACAATGAATTTGATTAATTACCAGTGCTAGATATGGATGAAAAATGTTTAGAAGTGTGAAGAAAGACTTGTTGAAATTTGGTCCTAAATGGGATAAGAACCCACAACCATTGCCTTGAGGAACTAAATGGCTTGTATAAAGTTAATTTGGGTTAGAATATGTTATAATACAATGAATTTAATTGATTACAAGTGCTAGAGATGGATGAAGAATGTTTAGAAGTGTGAAGAAAGACTTGTTGAAATTTGGTCCCAAATGGAATAAGAACCCACAACCATTGCTTTGAGGAACTAAATGGCTTGTATAAAGTTATTTTGGGTTAGAATATGTTATGATAAAATGAATTTGATTGATTACAAGTGCTAGAGATGGATGAAGAATGTTTAGAAGTGTGAAGAAAGACTTGTTGAAATTTCGTCCTAAATGGGATAAGAACCCACAACCATTGCCTTGAGGAACTAAATGGCTTGTATAAAGTTAATTTGGGTTAGAATATGTTATAATACAATCAATTTGATTGAATACAAGTGCTAGAGATGGTTGAAGAATGTTTAGAAGTGTGAAGAAAGAGTTGTTGAAATTTGGTCCCAAATGGGATAAGTACCCACAACCATTGCTTTGAGGAACTAAATGGCTTGTATAAAGTTATTTTGGGTTAGAATATGTTATGATAAAATGAATTTGATTGATTACAAGTGCTAGAGATGGATGAAGAATGTTTAGAAGTGTGAAGAAAAACTTGTTGAAATTTGGTCCCAAATGGGATAAGAACCCACAACCATTGCTTTGAGGAACTAAATGGCTTGTATAAAGTTATTTTGGGTTAGAATATGTTATAATACAATGAATTTGATTGATTACAAGTGCTAGAGATGGATGAAGAATGTTTAGAAGTGTGAAGAAAGACTTGTTGAAATTTGGTCCCAAATGGGATAAGAACCCACAACCATTGCTTTGAGGCAGCAAATGGCTTGTCGAAAGTTATTTTGGGTTAGAATATGTTATAATACATTGAATTTGATTGATTAAAAGTCCTGTAGATGGATGAAGAATGTTTAGAAGTTTCTAGAAAGACTTGTTGAAAATAGGTCCCAAATGGGATAAGAACCCACAACCATTGCTTTGAGGAACTAAATGGCTTGTATAAAGTTATTTTGGGTTAGAATATGTTATAATACAATCAATTTGATTGATTACAATTGCTAGAGATGGTTGAAGAATGTTTAGAAGTGTGAAGAAAAACTTGTTGAAATTTGGTCCCAAATCGGATAAGAACCCACAACCATTGCTTTGAGGAACTAAATGGCTTGTATAAAGTTATTTTGGGTTAGAATATGTTATAATACAATGAATTTGATTGATTACAAGTGCTAGAGATGGATGAAGAATGTTTAGAAGTGTGAAGAAAAACTTGTTGAAATTTGGTCCCAAATGGGATAAGAACCCACAACCGTTGCTTTGAGGAACTAAATGGCTTGTATAAAGTTATTTTGGCTTAGAATATGTTATAATACAATGAATTTGATTGATTACAAGTGTTAGAGATGGTTGAAGAATGTTTAGAAGTTTATAGAAAGACTTGTTGAAAATAGGTCCCAAATGGGATAAGAACCCACAACCATTGCTTTGAGGAACTAAATGGCTTGTATAAAGTTATTTTGGGTTATAATATGTTATAATACAATCAATTTGATTGAATACAAGTGCTAGAGATGGTTGAAGAATGTTTAGAAGTGTGAAGAAAAACTTGTTGAAATTTGGTCCCAAATGGGATAAGAACCCACAACCATTGCTTTGAGGAACTAAATGGCTTGTATAAAGTTATTTTGGGTTAGAATATGTTATAATACAATGAATTTGATTAATTACCAGTGCTAGATATGGATGAAAAATGTTTAGAAGTGTGAAGAAAGACTTGTTGAAATTTGGTCCTAAATGGGATAACAACCCACAACCATTGCCTTTAGGAACTAAATGGCTTGTATAAAGTTAATTTGGGTTAGAATATGTTATAATACAACGAATTTAATTGATTACAAGTGCTAGAGATGGATGAAGAATGTTTAGAAGTGTGAAGAAAGACTTGTTGAAATTTGGTCCCAAATGGGATAAGAACCCACAACCATTGCTTTGAGGAACTAAATGGCTTGTATAAAGTTATTTTGGGTTAGAATATGTTATGATAAAATGAATTTGATTGATTACAAGTGCTAGAGATGGTTGAAGAATGTTTAGAAGTGTGAAGAAAAACTTGTTGAAATTTGGTCCCAAATCGGATAAGAACCCACAACCATTGCTTTGAGGAACTAAATGGCTTGTATAAATTTGTTTTAGGTTAGAATATGTTATAATACAATAAATTTGATTGATTACATGTGCTAGAGATAGTTTTAGAATGTTTAGAAGTGTGAAGAAAAACTTGTTGAAATTTGGTCCCAAATGGGATAAGAACCCACAACCGTTGCTTTGAGGAAATAAATGGCTTGTATAAAGTTATTTTGGGGTAGAATATGTTATAATACAATGAATTTGATTGATTACAAGTGTTAGAGATGGTTGAAGAATGTTTAGAAGTGTGAAGAAAAACTTGTTGAAATTTGGTCCCAAATGGGATAAGAACCCACAACCATTGCTTTGAGGAACTAAATGGCTTGTATAAAGTTTTTTTGGGTTAGAATATGTTATAATACAATGAATTTGATTAATTACCAGTGCTAGATATGGATGAAAAATGTTTAGAAGTGTGAAGAAAGACTTGTTGAAATTTGGTCCTAAATGGGATAAGTACCCACAACCATTGCTCTGAGGAACTAAATGGCTTGTATAAAGTTATTTTGGGTTAGAATATGTTATGATAAAACGAATTTAATTGATTACAAGTGCTAGAGATGGATGAAGAATGTTTAGAAGTGTGAAGAAAGACTTGTTGAAATTTGGTCCCAAATGGGATAAGAACCCACAACCATTGCTTTGAGGAACTAAATGGCTTGTATAAAGTTATTTTGGGTTAGAATATGTTATAATACAATGAATTTGATTGATTACAAGTGCTAGAGATGGATGAAGAATGTTTAGAAGTGTGAAGAAAGACTTGTTGAAATTTGGTCCCAAATGGGATAAGAACCCACAACCATTGCCTTGAGGAACTAAATGGCTTGTATAAAGTTATTTTGGGTTAGAATATGTTATAATACAATGAATTTGATTGATTACAAGTGCTAGAGATGGATGAAGAATGTTTAGAAGTGTGAAGAAAGACTTGTTGAAATTTGGTCCCAAATGGGATAAGAACCCACAACCATTGCTTTGAGGAACTAAATGGCTTGTATAAAGTTATTTTGGGTTAGAATATGTTATGATAAAATGAATTTGATTTATTACAAGTGCTAGAGATGGTTGAAGAATGTTTAGAACTGTGAAGAAAAACTTGTTGAAATTTGGTCCCAAATGGGATAAGAACCCACAACCATTGCTTTGAGGAACTAAATGGCTTGTATAAAGTTATTTTGGGTTAGAATATGTTATAATACAATGAATTTGATTAATTACCAGTGCTAGATATGGATGAAAAATGTTTAGAAGTGTGAAGAAAGACTTGTTGAAAATAGGTCCCAAATGGGATAAGAACCCACAACCATTGCCTTGAGGAACTAAATGGCTTGTATAAAGTTATTTTGGGTTAGAATATGTTATAATACAATCAATTTGATTGATTACAAGTGCTAAAGATGGTTGAAGAATGTTTAGAAGTGTGAAGAAAAACTTGTTGAAATTTGGTCCCAAATCGGATAAGAACCCACAACCATTGCTTTGAGGAACTAAATGGCTTGTATATAGTTATTTTGGGTTAGAATATGTTATAATACAATGAATTTGATTGATTACAAGTGCTAGAGATGGATGAAGAATGTTTAGAAGTGTGAAGAAAGACTTATTGATATTCGGTCCCAAATGGGATAAGAACCCACAACCATTGCCTTGAGGAACTAAATGGCTTGTATAAAGTTATTTTGGGTTAGAATATGTTATAATACAATGAATTTGATTGATTACAAGTCCTAGAGATGGATGAAGAATGTTTAGAAGTGTGAAGAAAGACCTGTCGAAATTTGGTCCCAAATGGGATAAGAACCCACAACCATTGCTTTGAGGCATGAAATGGCTTGTATAAAGTTATTTTGGGTTAGAATATGTTATAATACAATGAATTTGATTGATTACAAGTCCTAGAGATGGATGAAGAATGTTTAGAAGTGTGAAGAAAGACTTGTTGATATTTGGTCCCAAATGGGATAAGAACCCACAACCATTGCTTTGAGGCAGTAATGGCTTGTATAAAGTTATTTTGGGTTAGAATATGTTATAATACAATGAATTTGATTGATTACAAGTGCTAGAGATGGATGAAGAATGTTTAGAAGTGTGAAGAAAGACTTGTTGAAATTTGGTCCCAAATGGGATAAGAACCCACAACCATTGCTTTGAGGAACTAAATGGCTTGTATAAAGTTATTTTGGGTTAGAATATGTTATAATACAATGAATTTGATTGATTACAAGTGCTAGAGATGGATGAAGAATGTTTAGAAGTGTGAAGAAAAACTTGTTGAAATTTGGTCCCAAATGGGATAAGAACCCACAACCGTTGCTTTGAGGAACTAAATGGCTTGTATAAAGTTATTTTGGCTTAGAATATGTTATAATACAATGAATTTGATTGATTACAAGTGCTAGAGATGGATGAAGAATGTTTAGAAGTGTATAGAAAGACTTGTTGAAAATAGGTCCCAAATGGGATAAGAACCCACAACCATTGCTTTGAGGAACTAAATGGCTTGTATAAAGTTATTTTGGGTTAGAATATGTTATAATACAATCAATTTGATTGAATACAAGTGCTAGAGATGGTTGAAGAATGTTTAGAAGTGTGAAGAAAAACTTGTTGAAATTTGGTCCCAAATGGGATAAGAACCCACAACCATTGCTTTGAGGAACTAAATGGCTTGTATAAAGTTATTTTGGGTTAGAATATGTTATAATACAATGAATTTGATTAATTACCAGTGCTAGATATGGATGAAAAATGTTTAGAAGTGTGAAGAAAGACTTGTTGAAATTTGGTCCCAAATGGGATAAGAACCCACAACCATTGCCTTGAGGAACTAAATGGCTTGTATAAAGTTAATTTGGGTAAGAATATGTTATGATAAAATGAATTTGATTTATTACAAGTGCTAGAGATGGTTGAAGAATGTTTAGAACTGTGAAGAAAAACTTGTTGAAATTTGGTCCCAAATGGGATAAGAACCCACAACCATTGCTTTGAGGAACTAAATGGCTTGTATAAAGTTATTTTGGGTTAGAATATGTTATAATACAATGAATTTGATTGATTACAAGTGCTAGAGATGGATGAAGAATGTTTAGAAGTGTGAAGAAAGACTTGTTGAAGTTGGTCCCAAATGGGATAAGAACCCACAACCATTGCTTTGAGGAACTAAATGGCTTGTATAAAGTTATTTTGGGTTAGAATATGTTATAATACAATCAATTTGATTGATTACAAGTGCTAGAGATGGTTGAAGAATGTTTAGAAGTGTGAAGAAAAACTTGTTGAAATTTGGTCCCAAATCGGATAAGAACCCACAACCATTGCTTTGAGGAACTAAATGGCTTGTATATAGTTATTTTGGGTTAGAATATGTTATAATACAATGAATTTGATTGATTACAAGTGCTAGAGATGGATGAAGAATGTTTAGAAGTGTGAAGAAAGACTTATTGATATTCGGTCCCAAATGGGATAAGAACCCACAACCATTGCCTTGAGGAACTAAATGGCTTGTATAAAGTTTTTTTGGGTTAGAATATGTTATAATACAATGAATTTGATTAATTACCAGTGCTAGATATGGATGAAAAATGTTTAGAAGTGTGAAGAAAGACTTGTTGAAATTTTGTCCCAAATGGGATAAGAACCCACAACCATTGCTTTGAGGCAGTAAATGGTTTGTATATAGTTATTTTGGGTTAGAGTATGTTATAATACAATGAATTTGATTGATTACAAGTCCTAGAGATGGATGAAGAATGTTTAGAAGTGTGAAGAAAGACTTGTTGAAATTTGGTCCAAAATGGGATAAGAACCCACAACCATTGCTTTGAGGCAGTGAATGGCTTGTATAAAGTTATTTTGGGTTAGAATATGTTATAATACAATGAATTTTATTGATTACAAGTCCTAGAGATGGATGAAGAATGTTTAGAAGTGTGAAGAAAGACTTGTTGAAATTTGGTCCCAAATGGGATAATAACCCACAACCATTGCTTTGAGGCAGTAAATGGCTTGTATAAAGTTATTTTGGGTTAGAATATGTTATAATACAATGAATTTGATTGATAAGAAGTGCTAGAGATGCATGAAGAATGTTTAAAAGTGAGAAGAAAGACTTGTTGAAATTTGGTCCCAAATGGGATAAGAACCCACAACCATTGCTTTGAGGCAGTAAATGGCTTGTATAAAGTTATTTTGGGTTAGAATATGTTATAATACAATGAATTTGATTGATTACAAGTGCTAGAGATGGATGAAGAATGTTTAGAAGTGTGAAGAAAAACTTGTTGAAATTTGGTCCCAAATGGGATAAGAACCCACAACCGTTGCTTTGAGGAACTAAATGGCTTGTATAAAGTTATTTTGGGTTAGAATATGTTATAATACAATGAATTTGATTGATTACAAGTGCTAGAGATGGATGAAGAATGTTTAGAAGTGTGAAGAAAAACTTGTTGAAATTTGGTCCCAAATGGGATAAGAACCCACAACCGTTGCTTTGAGGAACTAAATGGCTTGTATAAAGTTATTTTGGCTTAGAATATGTTATAATACAATGAATTTGATTGATTACAAGTGTTAGAGATGGTTGAAGAATGTTTAGAAGTTTATAGAAAGACTTGTTGAAAATAGGTCCCAAATGGGATAAGAACCCACAACCATTGCTTTGAGGAACTAAATGGCTTGTATAAAGTTATTTTGGGTTAGAATATGTTATAATACAATCAATTTGATTGATTACAAGTGCTAGAGATGGTTGAAGAATGTTTAGAAGTGTGAAGAAAAACTTGTTGAAATTTGGTCCCAAATGGGATAAGAACCCACAACCATTGCTTTGAGGAACTAAATGGCTTGTATAAAGTTATTTTGGGTTAGAATATGTTATAATACAATGAATTTGATTGATTACAAGTGCTAGAGATGATTGAACAATGTTTAGAAGAGTGAAAGAAAGACTTGTTGAAATTTGGTCCCAAATGGGATAAGAACCCACAACCATTGCTTTGAGGCAGTAAATGGCTTGTATAAAGTTTATTTTGGGTTAAAATATGTTATAATACAATGAATTTGATTGATTACAAGTGCTAGAGATGGATGAAGAATGTTTAGAAGTTTATAGAAAGACTTGTTGAAAATAGGTCCCAAATGGGATAAGAACCCACAACCATTGCTTTGAGGAACTAAATGGCTTGTATAAAGTTATTTTGGGTTATAATATGTTATAATACAATCAATTTGATTGAATACAAGTGCTAGAGATGGTTGAAGAATGTTTAGAAGTGTGAAGAAAAACTTGTTGAAATTTGGTCCCAAATGGGATAAGAACCCACAACCATTGCTTTGAGGAACTAAATGGCTTGTATAAAGTTATTTTGGGTTAGAATATGTTATAATACAATGAATTTGATTAATTACCAGTGCTAGATATGGATGAAAAATGTTTAGAAGTGTGAAGAAAGACTTGTTGAAATTTGGTCCTAAATAGGATAACAACCCACAACCATTGCCTTTAGGAACTAAATGGCTTGTATAAAGTTAATTTGGGTTAGAATATGTTATAATACAATGAATTTGATTGATTACAAGTGCTAGAGATGGATGAAGAATGTTTAGAAGTGTGAAGAAAGACTTGTTGAAATTTGGTCCCAAATGGGATAAGAACCCACAACCATTGCTTTGAGGAACTAAATGGCTTGTATAAAGTTATTTTGGGTTAGAATATGTTATAATACAATGAATTTGATTGATTACAAGTGCTAGAGATGGATGAAGAATGTTTAGAAGTGTGAAGAAAGACTTGTTGAAATTTCGTCCTAAATGGGATAAGAACCCACAACCATTGCCTTGAGGAACTAAATGGCTTGTATAAAGTTAATTTGGGTTAGAATATGTTATAATACAATGAATTTAATTGATTACAAGTGCTAGAGATGGATGAAGAATGTTTAGAAGTGTGAAGAAAGAGTTGTTGAAATTTGGTCCCAAATGGGATAAGTACCCACAACCATTGCTTTGAGGAACTAAATGGCTTGTATAAAGTTATTTTGGGTTAGAATATGTTATGATAAAATGAATTTGATTGATTACAAGTGCTAGAGATGGATGAAGAATGTTTAGAAGTGTGAAGAAAAACTTGTTGAAATTTGGTCCCAAATGGGATAAGAACCCACAACCATTGCTTTGAGGAACTAAATGGCTTGTATAAAGTTATTTTGGGTTAGAATATGTTATAATACAATGAATTTGATTGATTACAAGTGCTAGAGATGGATGAAGAATGTTTAGAAGTGTATAGAAAGACTTGTTGAAATTTGGTCCCAAATGGGATAAGAACCCACAACCATTGCTTTGAGGCAGCAAATGGCTTGTATAAATTTATTTTGGGTTAGAATATGTTATAGTACAATGAATTTGATTGATTACAAGTGCTAGAGATGGATGAAGAATGTTTAGAAGTTTCTAGAAAGACTTGTTGAAAATAGGTCCCAAATGGGATAAGAACCCACAACCATTGCTTTGAGGAACTAAATGGCTTGTATAAAGTTATTTTGGGTTAGAATATGTTATAATACAATCAATTTGATTGATTACAATTGCTAGAGATGGTTGAAGAATGTTTAGAAGTGTGAAGAAAAACTTGTTGAAATTTGGTCCCAAATCGGATAAGAACCCACAACCATTGCTTTGAGGAACTAAATGGCTTGTATAAAGTTATTTTGGGTTAGAATATGTTATAATACAATGAATTTGATTGATTACAAGTGCTAGAGATGATTGAACAATGTTTAGAAGTGTGAAGAAAAACTTGGTGAAATTTGGTCCCAAATGGGATAAGAACCCACAACCGTTGCTTTGAGGCAGTAAATGGCTTGTATATATTTATTTTGGGTTAAAATATCTTATAGTACAATGAATTTGATTGATTACAACTGCTAGAGATGGATGAAGAATGTTTAGAAGTTTCTATAAAGACTTGTTGAAAATAGGTCCCAAAAGAGATAAGAACCCACAACCATTGCTTTGAGGAACTAAATGGCTTGTATAAAGTTATTTTGGGTTATAATATGTTATAATACAATCAATTTGATTGAATACAAGTGCTAGAGATGGTTGAAGAATGTTTAGAAGTGTGAAGAAAAACTTGTTGAAATTTGGTCCCAAATGGGATAAGAACCCACAACCATTGCTTTGAGGAACTAAATGGCTTGTATAAAGTTATTTTGGGTTAGAATATGTTATAATACAATGAATTTGATTAATTACCAGTGCTAGATATGGATGAAAAATGTTTAGAAGTGTGAAGAAAGACTTGTTGAAATTTGGTCCTAAATGGGATAACAACCCACAACCATTGCCTTTAGGAACTAAATGGCTTGTATAAAGTTAATTTGGGTTAGAATATGTTATAATACAACGAATTTAATTGATTACAAGTGCTAGAGATGGATGAAGACTGTTTAGAAGTGTGAAGAAAGACTTGTTGAAATTTGGTCCCAAATGGGATAAGAACCCACAACCATTGCTTTGAGGAACTAAATGGCTTGTATAAAGTTATTTTGGGTTAGAATATGTTATGATAAAATGAATTTGATTTATTACAAGTGCTAGAGATGGATGAAGAATGTTTAGAAGTGTGAAGAAAAACTTGTTGCAATTTCGTCCCAAATGGGATAAGAACCCACAACCGTTGCTTTGAGGAACTAAATGGCTTGTATAAAGTTATTTTGGGTTAGAATATGTTATAATACAATGAATTTGATTGATTACAAGTGCTAGAGATGGTTGAAGAATGTTTAGAAGTGTGAAGAAAAACTTGTTGAAATTTGGTCCCAAATGGGATAAGAACCCACAACTTTTGCTTTGAGGCAGTAAATGGCTTGTCTAAAGTTATTTTAGGTTAGAATATGTTATAATTCTATGAATTTAATTGATTACAAGTGCTAGAGATGGATGAAGAATGTTTAGAAGTGTGAAGAAAAACATTTTGAAATTTGGTCCCAAATGGGATAAGAACCCACAACCATTGCTTTTAGGAAGTAAATGGCTTGTATAAAGTTATTTTGGGTTAGAATATGTTATAATACAATGAATTTGATTGATTACAAGTGCTAGAGATGATTGAACAATGTTTAGAAGTGTGAAAAAAACTTGGTGAAATTTGGTCCCAAATCGGATAAGAACCCACAACCGTTGCTTTGAGGCAGTAAATGGCTTGTATAAAGTTATTTTGGGTTAAAATATCTTATAGTACAATGAATTTGATTGATTACAACTGCTAGAGATGGATGAAGAATGTTTAGAAGTTTCTATAAAGACTTGTTGAAAATAGGTCCCAAAAGGGATAAGAACCCACAACCATTGCTTTGAGGAACTAAATGGCTTGTATAAAGTTATTTTGGGTTATAATATGTTATAATACAATCAATTTGATTGAATACAAGTGCTAGAGATGGTTGAAGAATGTTTAGAAGTGTGAAGAAAAACTTGTTGAAATTTGGTCCTAAATGGGATAAGAACCCACAACCATTGCTTTGAGGAACTAAATGGCTTGTATAAAGTTATTTTGGGTTAGAATATGTTATAATACAATGAATTTGATTAATTACCAGTGCTAGATATGGATGAAAAATGTTTAGAAGTGTGAAGAAAGACTTGTTGAAATTTGGTCCTAAATAGGATAACAACCCACAACCATTGCCTTTAGGAACTAAATGGCTTGTATAAAGTTAATTTGGGTTAGAATATGTTATAATACAACGAATTTAATTGATTACAAGTGCTAGAGATGGATGAAGAATGTTTAGAAGTGTGAAGAAAGACTTGTTGAAATTTGGTCCCAAATGGGATAAGAACCCACAACCATTGCTTTGAGGAACTAAATGGCTTGTATAAAGTTATTTTGGGTTAGAATATGTTATGATAAAATGAATTTGATTGATTACAAGTGCTAGAGATGGATGAAGAATGTTTAGAAGTGTGAAGAAAGACTTGTTGAAATTTCGTCCTAAATGGGATAAGAACCCACAACCATTGCCTTGAGGAACTAAATGGCTTGTATAAAGTTAATTTGGGTTAGAATATGTTATAATACAATGAATTTAATTGATTACAAGTGCTAGAGATGGATGAAGAATGTTTAGAAGTGTGAAGAAAGAGTTGTTGAAATTTGGTCCCATATAGGATAAGTACCCACAACCATTGCTTTGAGGAACTAAATGGCTTGTATAAAGTTATTTTGGGTTAGAATATGTTATGATAAAATGAATTTGATTGATTACAAGTGCTAGAGATGGATGAAGAATGTTTAGAAGTGTGAAGAAAAACTTGTTGAAATTTGGTCCCAAATCGGATAAGAACCCACAACCATTGCTTTGAGGAACTAAATGGCTTGTATAAAGTTATTTTGGGTTAGAATATGTTATAATACAATGAATTTGATTGATTACAAGTGCTAGAGATGGATGAAGAATGTTTAGAAGTGTATAGAAAGACTTGTTGAAATTTGGTCCCAAATGGGATAAGAACCCACAACCATTGCTTTGAGGCAGCAAATGGCTTGTATAAATTTATTTTGGGTTAGAATATGTTATAGTACAATGAATTTGATTGATTACAAGTGCTAGAGATGGATGAAGAATGTTTAGAAGTTTCTAGAAAGAGTTGTTGAAAATAGGTCCCAAATGGGATAAGAACCCACAACCATTGCTTTGAGAAACTAAATGGCTTGTATAAAGTTATTTTGGGTTAGAATATGTTATAATACAATCAATTTGATTGATTACAATTGCTAGAGATGGTTGAAGAATGTTTAGAAGTGTGAAGAAAAACTTGTTGAAATTTGGTCCCAAATCGGATAAGAACCCACAACCATTGCTTTGAGGAACTAAATGGCTTGTATAAAGTTATTTTGGGTTAGAATATGTTATAATACAATGAATTTGATTGATTACAAGTGCTAGAGATGATTGAACAATGTTTAGAAGTGTGAAGAAAAACTTGGTGAAATTTGGTCCCAAATGGGATAAGAACCCACAACCGTTGCTTTGAGGCAGTAAATGGCTTGTATATATTTATTTTGGGTTTAAATATCTTATAGTACAATGAATTTGATTGATTACAACTGCTAGAGATGGATGAAGAATGTTTAGAAGTTTCTATAAAGACTTGTTGAAAATAGGTCCCAAAAGAGATAAGAACCCACAACCATTGCTTTGAGGAACTAAATGGCTTGTATAAAGTTATTTTGGGTTATAATATGTTATAATACAATCAATTTGATTGAATACAAGTGCTAGAGATGGTTGAAGAATGTTTAGAAGTGTGAAGAAAAACTTGTTGAAATTTGGTCCCAAATGGGATAAGAACCCACAACCATTGCTTTGAGGAACTAAATGGCTTGTATAAAGTTATTTTGGGTTAGAATATGTTATAATACAATGAATTTGATTAATTACCAGTGCTAGATATGGATGAAAAATGTTTAGAAGTGTGAAGAAAGACTTGTTGAAATTTGGTCCTAAATGGGATAACAACCCACAACCATTGCCTTTAGGAACTAAATGGCTTGTATAAAGTTAATTTGGGTTAGAATATGTTATAATACAACGAATTTAATTGATTACAAGTGCTAGAGATGGATGAAGACTGTTTAGAAGTGTGAAGAAAGACTTGTTGAAATTTGGTCCCAAATGGGATAAGAACCCACAACCATTGCTTTGAGGAACTAAATGGCTTGTATAAAGTTATTTTGGGTTAGAATATGTTATGATAAAATGAATTTGATTTATTACAAGTGCTAGAGATGGATGAAGAATGTTTAGAAGTGTGAAGAAAAACTTGTTGCAATTTCGTCCCAAATGGGATAAGAACCCACAACCGTTGCTTTGAGGAACTAAATGGCTTTCATAAAGTTATTTTGGGTTAGAATATGTTATAATACAAACAATTTGATTGATTACAAGTGCTAGAGATGGTTGAAGAATGTTTAGAAGTGTGAAGAAAAACTTGTTAAAATTTGGTCCCAAATCGGATAAGAACCCACAACCATTGTTTTGAGGAACTAAATGGCTTGTATAAAGTTATTTTGGGTTAGAATATGTTATAATACAATGAATTTGATTGATTACAAGTGCTAGAGATGGATGAAGAATGTTTAGAAGTGTATAGAAAGACTTGTTGAAAATAGGTCCCAAATGGGATTAGAACCCACAACCATTGCTTTGAGGCAGTAAATGGCTTGTATAAATTTATTTATAAAATATGTTATAGTACAATGAATTTGATTGATTACAACTGCTAGAGATGGATGAAGAATGTTTAGAAGTTTCTAGAAAGACTTGTTGAAAATAGGTCCCAAATGGGATAAGAACCCACAACCATTGCTTTGAGGAATTAAATGGCTTGTATAAAGTTGTTTTAGGTTAGAATATGTTATAATACAAAAAATTTGATTGATTACAAGTGCTAGAGATGGTTGAAGAATGTTTAGAAGTGTGAAGAAAAACTTGTTGAAATTTGGTCCCAAATGGGATAAGAACCCACAACCGTTGCTTTGAGGAAATAAATGGCTTGTATAAAGTTATTTTGGGGTAGAATATGTTATAATACAATGAATTTGATTGATTACAAGTGTTAGAGATGGTTGAAGAATGTTTAGAAGTGTGAAGAAAAACTTGTTGAAATTTGGTCCCAAATGGGATAAGAACCCACAACCATTGCTTTGAGGAACTAAATGGCTTGTATAAAGTTAATTTGGGTTAGAATATGTTATATTACAATGAATTTAATTGATTACAAGTGCTAGAGATGGATGAAGAATGTTTAGAAGTGTGAAGAAAGACTTGTTGAAATTTGGTCCCAAATGGGATAAGAACCCACAACCATTGCTTTGAGGAACTAAATGGCTTGTATAAAGTTATTTTGGGTTAGAATATGTTATGATAAAATGAATTTGATTAATTACCAGTGCTAGATATGGATGAAAAATGTTTAGAAGTGTGAAGAAAGACTTGTTGAAATTTGGTCCTAAATGGGATAACAACCCACAACCATTGCCTTTAGGAACTAAATGGCTTGTATAAAGTTAATTTGGGTTAGAATATGTTATAATACAACGAATTTAATTGATTACAAGTGCTAGAGATGGATGAAGAATGTTTAGAAGTGTGAAGAAAGACTTGTTGAAATTTGGTCCCAAATGGGATAAGAACCCACAACCATTGCTTTGAGGAACTAAATGGCTTGTATAAAGTTATTTTGGGTTAGAATATGTTATGATAAAATGAATTTGATTGATTACAAGTGCTAGAGATGGATGAAGAATGTTTAGAAGTGTGAAGAAAGACTTGTTGAAATTTCGTCCTAAATGGGATAAGAACCCACAACCATTGCCTTGAGGAACTAAATGGCTTGTATAAAGTTAATTTGGGTTAGAATATGTTATAATACAATGAATTTAATTGATTACAAGTGCTAGAGATGGATGAAGAATGTTTAGAAGTGTGAAGAAAAACTTGTTGAAATTTGGTCCCAAATCGGATAAGAACCCACAACCATTGCTTTGAGGAACTAAATGGCTTGTATAAAGTTATTTTGGGTTAGAATATGTTATAATACAATGAATTTGATTGATTACAAGTGCTAGAGATGATTGAACAATGTTTAGAAGTGTGAAAAAAACTTGGTGAAATTTGGTCCCAAATCGGATAAGAACCCACAACCGTTGCTTTGAGGCAGTAAATGGCTTGTATATATTTATTTTGGGTTAAAATATCTTATAGTACAATGAATTTGATTGATTACAACTGCTAGAGATGGATGTAGAATGTTTAGAAGTTTCTATAAAGACTTGTTGAAAATAGGTCCCAAAAGGGATAAGAACCCACAACCATTGCTTTGAGGAACTAAATGGCTTGTATAAAGTTATTTTGGGTTATAATATGTTATAATACAATCAATTTGATTGAATACAAGTGCTAGAGATGGTTGAAGAATGTTTAGAAGTGTGAAGAAAAACTTGTTGAAATTTGGTCCCAAATGGGATAAGAACCCACAACCATTGCTTTGAGGAACTAAATGGCTTGTATAAAGTTATTTTGGGTTAGAATATGTTATAATACAATGAATTTGATTAATTACCAGTGCTAGATATGGATGAAAAATGTTTAGAAGTGTGAAGAAAGACTTGTTGAAATTTGGTCCTAAATGGGATAACAACCCACAACCATTGCCTTTAGGAACTAAATGGCTTGTATAAAGTTAATTTGGGTTAGAATATGTTATAATACAACGAATTTAATTGATTACAAGTGCTAGAGATGGATGAAGAATGTTTAGAAGTGTGAAGAAAGACTTGTTGAAATTTGGTCCCAAATGGGATAAGAACCCACAACCATTGCTTTGAGGAACTAAATGGCTTGTATAAAGTTATTTTGGGTTAGAATATGTTATGATAAAATGAATTTGATTGATTACAAGTGCTAGAGATGGATGAAGAATGTTTAGAAGTGTGAAGAAAGACTTGTTGAAATTTCGTCCTAAATGGGATAAGAACCCACAACCATTGCCTTGAGGAACTAAATGGCTTGTATAAAGTTAATTTGGGTTAGAATATGTTATAATACAATGAATTTAATTGATTACAAGTACTAGAGATGGATGAAGAATGTTTAGAAGTGTGAAGAAAGAGTTGTTGAAATTTGGTCCCAAATAGGATAAGTACCCACAACCATTGCTTTGAGGAACTAAATGGCTTGTATAAAGTTATTTTGGGTTAGAATATGTTATGATAAAATGAATTTGATTGATTACAAGTGCTAGAGATGGATGAAGAATGTTTAGAAGTGTGAAGAAAAACTTGTTGAAATTTGGTCCCAAATCGGATAAGAACCCACAACCATTGCTTTGAGGAACTAAATGGCTTGTATAAAGTTATTTTGGGTTAGAATATGTTATAATACAATGAATTTGATTGATTACAAGTGCTAGAGATGGATGAAGAATGTTTAGAAGTGTATAGAAAGACTTGTTGAAATTTGGTCCCAAATGGGATAAGAACCCACAACCATTGCTTTGAGGCAGCAAATGGCTTGTATAAATTTATTTTGGGTTAGAATATGTTATAGTACAATGAATTTGATTGATTACAAGTGCTAGAGATGGATGAAGAATGTTTAGAAGTTTCTAGAAAGACTTGTTGAAAATAGGTCCCAAATGGGATAAGAACCCACAACCATTGCTTTGAGGAACTAAATGGCTTGTATAAAGTTATTTTGGGTTAGAATATGTTATAATACAATCAATTTGATTGATTACAAGTGCTAGAGATGGTTGAAGAATGTTTAGAAGTGTGAAGAAAAACTTGTTGAAATTTGGTCCCAAATCGGATAAGAACCCACAACCATTGCTTTGAGGAACTAAATGGCTTGTATAAAGTTATTTTGGGTTAGAATATGTTATAATACAATGAATTTGATTGATTACAAGTGCTAGAGATGATTGAACAATGTTTAGAAGTGTGAAAAAAACTTGGTGAAATTTGGTCCCAAATGGGATTAGAACCCACAACCATTGCTTTGAGGCAGTAAATGGCTTGTATAAATTTATTTTTGGTTAAAATATGTTATAGTACAATGAATTTGATTGATTACAACTGCTAGAGATGGATGAAGAATGTTTAGAAGTTTCTAGAAAGACTTGTTGAAAATAGGTCCCAAATGGGATAAGAACCCACAACCATTGCTTTGAGGAACTAAATGGCTTGTATAAAGTTATTTTGGGTTATAATATGTTATAATACAATCAATTTGATTGAATACAAGTGCTAGAGATGGTTGAAGAATGTTTAGAAGTGTGAAGAAAAACTTGTTGAAATTTGGTCCCAAATGGGATAAGAACCCACAACCATTGCTTTGAGGAACTAAATGGCTTGTATAAAGTTATTTTGGGTTAGAATATGTTATAATACAATGAATTTGATTAATTACCAGTGCTAGATATGGATGAAAAATGTTTAGAAGTGTGAAGAAAGACTTGTTGAAATTTGGTCCTAAATGGGATAACAACCCACAACCATTGCCTTTAGGAACTAAATGGCTTGTATAAAGTTAATTTGGGTTAGAATATGTTATAATACAACGAATTTAATTGATTACAAGTGCTAGAGATGGATGAAGACTGTTTAGAAGTGTGAAGAAAGACTTGTTGAAATTTGGTCCCAAATGGGATAAGAACCCACAACCATTGCTTTGAGGAACTAAATGGCTAGTATAAAGTTATTTTGGGTTAGAATATGTTATGATAAAATGAATTTGATTTATTACAAGTGCTAGAGATGGATGAAGAATGTTTAGAAGTGTGAAGAAAAACTTGTTGCAATTTCGTCCCAAATGGGATAAGAACCCACAACCGTTGCTTTGAGGAACTAAATGGCTTTCATAAAGTTATTTTGGGTTAGAATATGTTATAATACAAACAATTTGATTGATTACAAGTGCTAGAGATGGTTGAAGAATGTTTAGAAGTGTGAAGAAAAACTTGTTGAAATTTCGTCCTAAATGGGATAAGAACCCACAACCATTGCCTTGAGGAACTAAATGGCTTGTATAAAGTTAATTTGGGTTAGAATATGTTATAATACAATGAATTTAATTGATTACAAGTGCTAGAGATGGATGAAGAATGTTTAGAAGTGTGAAGAAAAACTTGTTGAAATTTGGTCCCAAATCGGATAAGAACCCACAACCATTGCTTTGAGGAACTAAATGGCTTGTATAAAGTTATTTTGGGTTAGAATATGTTATAATACAATGAATTTGATTGATTACAAGTGCTAGAGATGATTGAACAATGTTTAGAAGTGTGAAAAAAACTTGGTGAAATTTGGTCCCAAATCGGATAAGAACCCACAACCGTTGCTTTGAGGCAGTAAATGGCTTGTATATATTTATTTTGGGTTAAAATATCTTATAGTACAATGAATTTGATTGATTACAACTGCTAGAGATGGATGAAGAATGTTTAGAAGTTTCTATAAAGACTTGTTGAAAATAGGTCCCAAAAGGGATAAGAACCCACAACCATTGCTTTGAGGAACTAAATGGCTTGTATAAAGTTATTTTGGGTTATAATATGTTATAATACAATCAATTTGATTGAATACAAGTGCTAGAGATGGTTGAAGAATGTTTAGAAGTGTGAAGAAAAACTTGTTGAAATTTGGTCCTAAATGGGATAAGAACCCACAACCATTGCTTTGAGGAACTAAATGGCTTGTATAAAGTTATTTTGGGTTAGAATATGTTATAATACAATGAATTTGATTAATTACCAGTGCTAGATATGGATGAAAAATGTTTAGAAGTGTGAAGAAAGACTTGTTGAAATTTGGTCCTAAATAGGATAACAACCCACAACCATTGCCTTTAGGAACTAAATGGCTTGTATAAAGTTAATTTGGGTTAGAATATGTTATAATACAACGAATTTAATTGATTACAAGTGCTAGAGATGGATGAAGAATGTTTAGAAGTGTGAAGAAAGACTTGTTGAAATTTGGTCCCAAATGGGATAAGAACCCACAACCATTGCTTTGAGGAACTAAATGGCTTGTATAAAGTTATTTTGGGTTAGAATATGTTATGATAAAATGAATTTGATTGATTACAAGTGCTAGAGATGGATGAAGAATGTTTAGAAGTGTGAAGAAAGACTTGTTGAAATTTCGTCCTAAATGGGATAAGAACCCACAACCATTGCCTTGAGGAACTAAATGGCTTGTATAAAGTTAATTTGGGTTAGAATATGTTATAATACAATGAATTTAATTGATTACAAGTGCTAGAGATGGATGAAGAATGTTTAGAAGTGTGAAGAAAGAGTTGTTGAAATTTGGTCCCATATAGGATAAGTACCCACAACCATTGCTTTGAGGAACTAAATGGCTTGTATAAAGTTATTTTGGGTTAGAATATGTTATGATAAAATGAATTTGATTGATTACAAGTGCTAGAGATGGATGAAGAATGTTTAGAAGTGTGAAGAAAAACTTGTTGAAATTTGGTCCCAAATCGGATAAGAACCCACAACCATTGCTTTGAGGAACTAAATGGCTTGTATAAAGTTATTTTGGGTTAGAATATGTTATAATACAATGAATTTGATTGATTACAAGTGCTAGAGATGGATGAAGAATGTTTAGAAGTGTATAGAAAGACTTGTTGAAATTTGGTCCCAAATGGGATAAGAACCCACAACCATTGCTTTGAGGCAGCAAATGGCTTGTATAAATTTATTTTGGGTTAGAATATGTTATAGTACAATGAATTTGATTGATTACAAGTGCTAGAGATGGATGAAGAATGTTTAGAAGTTTCTAGAAAGAGTTGTTGAAAATAGGTCCCAAATGGGATAAGAACCCACAACCATTGCTTTGAGAAACTAAATGGCTTGTATAAAGTTATTTTGGGTTAGAATATGTTATAATACAATCAATTTGATTGATTACAATTGCTAGAGATGGTTGAAGAATGTTTAGAAGTGTGAAGAAAAACTTGTTGAAATTTGGTCCCAAATCGGATAAGAACCCACAACCATTGCTTTGAGGAACTAAATGGCTTGTATAAAGTTATTTTGGGTTAGAATATGTTATAATACAATGAATTTGATTGATTACAAGTGCTAGAGATGATTGAACAATGTTTAGAAGTGTGAAGAAAAACTTGGTGAAATTTGGTCCCAAATGGGATAAGAACCCACAACCGTTGCTTTGAGGCAGTAAATGGCTTGTATATATTTATTTTGGGTTAAAATATCTTATAGTACAATGAATTTGATTGATTACAACTGCTAGAGATGGATGAAGAATGTTTAGAAGTTTCTATAAAGACTTGTTGAAAATAGGTCCCAAAAGAGATAAGAACCCACAACCATTGCTTTGAGGAACTAAATGGCTTGTATAAAGTTATTTTGGGTTATAATATGTTATAATACAATCAATTTGATTGAATACAAGTGCTAGAGATGGTTGAAGAATGTTTAGAAGTGTGAAGAAAAACTTGTTGAAATTTGGTCCCAAATGGGATAAGAACCCACAACCATTGCTTTGAGGAACTAAATGGCTTGTATAAAGTTATTTTGGGTTAGAATATGTTATAATACAATGAATTTGATTAATTACCAGTGCTAGATATGGATGAAAAATGTTTAGAAGTGTGAAGAAAGACTTGTTGAAATTTGGTCCTAAATGGGATAACAACCCACAACCATTGCCTTTAGGAACTAAATGGCTTGTATAAAGTTAATTTGGGTTAGAATATGTTATAATACAACGAATTTAATTGATTACAAGTGCTAGAGATGGATGAAGACTGTTTAGAAGTGTGAAGAAAGACTTGTTGAAATTTGGTCCCAAATGGGATAAGAACCCACAACCATTGCTTTGAGGAACTAAATGGCTTGTATAAAGTTATTTTGGGTTAGAATATGTTATGATAAAATGAATTTGATTTATTACAAGTGCTAGAGATGGATGAAGAATGTTTAGAAGTGTGAAGAAAAACTTGTTGCAATTTCGTCCCAAATGGGATAAGAACCCACAACCGTTGCTTTGAGGAACTAAATGGCTTTCATAAAGTTATTTTGGGTTAGAATATGTTATAATACAAACAATTTGATTGATTACAAGTGCTAGAGATGGTTGAAGAATGTTTAGAAGTGTGAAGAAAAACTTGTTAAAATTTGGTCCCAAATCGGATAAGAACCCACAACCATTGTTTTGAGGAACTAAATGGCTTGTATAAAGTTATTTTGGGTTAGAATATGTTATAATACAATGAATTTGATTGATTACAAGTGCTAGAGATGGATGAAGAATGTTTAGAAGTGTATAGAAAGACTTGTTGAAAATAGGTCCCAAATGGGATTAGAACCCACAACCATTGCTTTGAGGCAGTAAATGGCTTGTATAAATTTATTTATAAAATATGTTATAGTACAATGAATTTGATTGATTACAACTGCTAGAGATGGATGAAGAATGTTTAGAAGTTTCTAGAAAGACTTGTTGAAAATAGGTCCCAAATGGGATAAGAACCCACAACCATTGCTTTGAGGAATTAAATGGCTTGTATAAAGTTGTTTTAGGTTAGAATATGTTATAATACAAAAAATTTGATTGATTACAAGTGCTAGAGATGGTTGAAGAATGTTTAGAAGTGTGAAGAAAAACTTGTTGAAATTTGGTCCCAAATGGGATAAGAACCCACAACCGTTGCTTTGAGGAAATAAATGGCTTGTATAAAGTTATTTTGGGGTAGAATATGTTATAATACAATGAATTTGATTGATTACAAGTGTTAGAGATGGTTGAAGAATGTTTAGAAGTGTGAAGAAAAACTTGTTGAAATTTGGTCCCAAATGGGATAAGAACCCACAACCATTGCTTTGAGGAACTAAATGGCTTGTATAAAGTTTTTTTGGGTTAAAATATGTTATAATACAATGAATTTGATTAATTACCAGTGCTAGATATGGATGAAAAATGTTTAGAAGTGTGAAGAAAGACTTGTTGAAATTTGGTCCTAAATGGGATAACAACCCACAACCATTGCCTTTAGGAACTAAATGGCTTGTATAAAGTTAATTTGGGTTAGAATATGTTATAATACAACGAATTTAATTGATTACAAGTGCTAGAGATGGATGAAGAATGTTTAGAAGTGTGAAGAAAGACTTGTTGAAATTTGGTCCCAAATGGGATAAGAACCCACAACCATTGCTTTGAGGAACTAAATGGCTTGTATAAAGTTATTTTGGGTTAGAATATGTTATGATAAAATGAATTTGATTGATTACAAGTGCTAGAGATGGATGAAGAATGTTTAGAAGTGTGAAGAAAGACTTGTTGAAATTTGGTCCTAAATGGGATAAGAACCCACAACCATTGCCTTGAGGAACTAAATGGCTTGTATAAAGTTAATTTGGGTTAGAATATGTTATAATACAATGAATTTAATTGATTACAAGTGCTAGAGATGGATGAAGAATGTTTAGAAGTGTGAAGAAAGAGTTGTTGAAATTTGGTCCCAAATGGGATAAGTACCCACAACCATTGCTTTGAGGAACTAAATGGCTTGTATAAAGTTATTTTGGGTTAGAATATGTTATGATAAAATGAATTTGATTGATTACAAGTGCTAGAGATGGATGAAGAATGTTTAGAAGTGTGAAGAAAGACTTGTTGATATTTGGTCCCAAATCGGATAAGAACCCAAAACCATTGCTTTGAGGCAGTGAATGGCTTGTATAAAGTTATTTTGGGTTAGAATATGTTATAATACAATGAATTTGATTGATTACAAGTGCTAGAGATGCATGAAGAATGTTTAAAAGTGAGAAGAAAGACTTGTTGATATTTGGTCCCAAATGGGATAAGAACCCAAAACCATTGCTTTGAGGCAGTGAATGGCTTGTATAAAGTTATTTTGGGTTAGAATATGTTATAATACAATCAATTTGATTGATTACAAGTGCTAGAGATGGTTGAAGAATGTTTAGAAGTGAGAAGAAAGACTTGTTGATATTTGGTCCCAAATGGGATAAGAACCCAAAACCATTGCTTTGAGGCAGTGAATGGCTTGTATAAAGTTATTTTGGGTTACAATATGTTATAATACAATCAATTTGATTGATTACCAGTGCTAGAGATGCATGAAAAATGTTTAAAAGTGAGAAGAAAGACTTGTTAATATTTGGTCCCAAATGGGATAAGAACCCAAAACCATTGCTTTGAGGTAGTGAATGGCTTGTATAAAGTTATTTTGTGTTAGAATATGTTATAATACAATGAATTTTATTGATTACAAGTGCTAGAGATGCATGAAGAATGTTTAGAAGTGAGAAGAAAGACTTGTTGATATTTGGTCCCAAATGGGATAAGAACCCACAACCATTGCTTTGAGGAACTAAATGGCTTGTATAAAGTTATTTTGGGTTAGAATATGTTATAATACAATGAATTTTATTGATTAGAAGTGCTAGAGATGCATGAAGAATGTTTAAAAGTGAGAAGAAAGACTTGTTGATATTTGGTCCCAAATGGGATAAGAACCCAAAACCATTGCCTTGAGGCAGTGAATGGCTTGTATAAAGTTATCTTGGGTTAGAATATGTTATAATACAATGAATTTGATTGATTAGAAGTGCTAGAGATGCATGAACAATGTTTAAAAGTGAGAAGAAAGACTTGTTGATATTTGGTCCCAAATGGGATAAGAACCCAAAACCATTGCTTTGAGGAACTAAATGGCTTGTATAAAGTTATTTTGGGTTAGAATATGTTATAATACAATGAATTTGATTGATTAGAAGTGCTAGAGATGCATGAACAATGTTTAAAAGTGAGAAGAAAGACTTGTTGATATTTGGTCCCAAATGGGATAAGAACCCAAAACCATTGCTTTGAGGCAGTGAATGGCTTGTATAAAGTTATTTTGGGTTAGAATATGTTATAATACAATGAATTTGATTGATTAGAAGTGCTAGAGATGCATGAAGAATGTTTAAAAGTGAGAAGAAAGACTTGTTGATATTTGGTCCCAAATGGGATAAGAACCCAAAACTATTGCTTTGAGGCAGTGAATGGCTTGTATAAAGTTATTTTGGGTTAGAATATGTTATAATACAATGAATTTGATTGATTACAAGTGCTAGAGATGCATGAAGAATGTTTAAAAGTGAGAAGAAAGACTTGTTGATATTTGGTCCCAAATGGGATAAGAACCCAAAACCATTGCTTTGAGGCAGTGAATGGCTTGTATAAAGTTATTTTGGGTTAGAATATGTTATAATACAATGAATTTGATTGATTACAAGTGCTAGAGATGCATGAAGAATGTTTAAAAGTGAGAAGAAAGACTTGTTGATATTTGGTCCCAAATGGGATAAGAACCCAAAACCATTGCTTTGAGGCAGTGAATGGCTTGTATAAAGTTATTTTGGGTTAGAATATGTTATAATACAATGAATTTGATTGATTACAAGTGCTAGAGATGCATGAAGAATGTTTAAAAGTGAGAAGAAAGACTTGTTGATATTTGGTCCCAAATGGGATAAGAACCCAAAACCATTGCTTTGAGGCAGTGAATGGCTTGTATAAAGTTATTTTGGGTTAGAATATGTTATAATACAATGAATTTGATTGATTAGAAGTGCTAGAGATGCATGAAGAATGTTTAAAAGTGAGAAGAAAGACTTGTTGATATTTGGTCCCAAATGGGATAAGAACCCAAAACCATTGCTTTGAGGCAGTGAATGGCTTGTATAAAGTTATTTTGGGTTAGAATATGTTATAATACAATCAATTTGATTGATTACAAGTGCTAGAGATGCATGAAGAATGTTTAGAAGTGAGAAGAAAGACTTGTTGATATTTGGTCCCAAATGGGATAAGAACCCAAAACCATTGCTTTGAGGCAGTGAATGGCTTGTATAAAGTTATTTTGGGTTAGAATATGTTATAATACAATGAATTTGATTGATTACAAGTGCTAGAGATGCATGAAGAATGTTTAAAAGTGAGAAGAAAGACTTGTTGATATTTGGTCCCAAATGGGATAAGAACCCAAAACCATTGCTTTGAGGCAGTGAATGGCTTGTATAAAGTTATTTTGGGTTAGAATATGTTATAATACAATGAATTTGATTGATTAGAAGTGCTAGAGATGCATGAAGAATGTTTAAAAGTGAGAAGAAAGACTTGTTGATATTTGGTCCCAAATGGGATAAGAACCCAAAACCATTGCTTTGAGGCAGTGAATGGCTTGTATAAAGTTATTTTGGGTTAGAATATGTTATAATACAATGAATTTGATTGATTACAAGTGCTAGAGATGCATGAAGAATGTTTAAAAGTGAGAAGAAAGACTTGTTGATATTTGGTCCCAAATGGGATAAGAACCCAAAACCATTGCTTTGAGGCAGTGAATGGCTTGTATAAAGTTATTTTGGGTTAGAATATGTTATAATACAATGAATTTGATTGATTACAAGTGCTAGAGATGCATGAAGAATGTTTAAAAGTGAGAAGAAAGACTTGTTGATATTTGGTCCCAAATGGGATAAGAACCCAAAACCATTGCTTTGAGGCAGTGAATGGCTTGTATAAAGTTATTTTGGGTTAGAATATGTTATAATACAATGAATTTGATTGATTAGAAGTGCTAGAGATGCATGAAGAATGTTTAAAAGTGAGAAGAAAGACTTGTTGATATTTGGTCCCAAATGGGATAAGAACCCAAAACCATTGCTTTGAGGCAGTGAATGGCTTGTATAAAGTTATTTTGGGTTAGAATATGTTATAATACAATGAATTTGATTGATTAGAAGTGCTAGAGATGCATGAAGAATGTTTAAAAGTGAGAAGAAAGACTTGTTGATATTTGGTCCCAAATGGGATAAGAACCCAAAACCATTGCTTTGAGGCAGTGAATGGCTTGTATAAAGTTATTTTGGGTTAGAATATGTTATAATACAATGAATTTGATTGATTAGAAGTGCTAGAGATGCATGAAGAATGTTTAAAAGTGAGAAGAAAGACTTGTTGATATTTGGTCCCAAATGGGATAAGAACCCAAAACCATTGCTTTGAGGCAGTGAATGGCTTGTATAAAGTTATTTTGGGTTAGAATATGTTATAATACAATGAATTTGATTGATTACAAGTGCTAGAGATGCATGAAGAATGTTTAAAAGTGAGAAGAAAGACTTGTTGATATTTGGTCCCAAATGGGATAAGAACCCAAAACCATTGCTTTGAGGCAGTGAATGGCTTGTATAAAGTTATTTTGGGTTAGAATATGTTATAATACAATGAATTTGATTGATTACAAGTGCTAGAGATGCATGAAGAATGTTTAAAAGTGAGAAGAAAGACTTGTTGATATTTGGTCCCAAATGGGATAAGAACCCAAAACCATTGCTTTGAGGCAGTGAATGGCTTGTATAAAGTTATTTTGGGTTAGAATATGTTATAATACAATGAATTTGATTGATTAGAAGTGCTAGAGATGCATGAAGAATGTTTAAAAGTGAGAAGAAAGACTTGTTGATATTTGGTCCCAAATGGGATAAGAACCCAAAACCATTGCTTTGAGGCAGTGAATGGCTTGTATAAAGTTATTTTGGGTTAGAATATGTTATAATACAATGAATTTGATTGATTAGAAGTGCTAGAGATGCATGAAGAATGTTTAAAAGTGAGAAGAAAGACTTGTTGATATTTGGTCCCAAATGGGATAAGAACCCAAAACCATTGCTTTGAGGCAGTGAATGGCTTGTATAAAGTTATTTTGGGTTAGAATATGTTATAATACAATCAATTTGATTGATTACAAGTGCTAGAGATGCATGAAGAATGTTTAAAAGTGAGAAGAAAGACTTGTTGATATTTGGTCCCAAATGGGATAAGAACCCAAAACCATTGCTTTGAGGCAGTGAATGGCTTGTATAAAGTTATTTTGGGTTAGAATATGTTATAATACAATGAATTTGATTGATTAGAAGTGCTAGAGATGCATGAAGAATGTTTAAAAGTGAGAAGAAAGACTTGTTGATATTTGGTCCCAAATGGGATAAGAACCCAAAACCATTGCTTTGAGGCAGTGAATGGCTTGTATAAAGTTATTTTGGGTTAGAATATGTTATAATACAATGAATTTTATTGATTAGAAGTGCTAGAGATGCATGAAGAATGTTTAAAAGTGAGAAGAAAGACTTGTTGATATTTGGTCCCAAATGGGATAAGAACCCAAAACCATTGCTTTGAGGCAGTGAATGGCTTGTATAAAGTTATTTTGGGTTAGAATATGTTATAATACAATGAATTTGATTGATTAGAAGTGCTAGAGATGCATGAAGAATGTTTAAAAGTGAGAAGAAAGACTTGTTGATATTTGGTCCCAAATGGGATAAGAACCCAAAACCATTGCTTTGAGGCAGTGAATGGCTTGTATAAAGTTATTTTGGGTTAGAATATGTTATAATACAATGAATTTGATTGATTAGAAGTGCTAGAGATGCATGAAGAATGTTTAAAAGTGAGAAGAAAGACTTGTTGATATTTGGTCCCAAATGGGATAAGAACCCAAAACCATTGCTTTGAGGCAGTGAATGGCTTGTATAAAGTTATCTTGGGTTAGAATATGTTATAATACAATGAATTTGATTGATTATAAGTGCTAGAGATGCATGAAGAATGTTTAAAAGTGAGAAGAAAGACTTGTTGATATTTGGTCCCAAATGGGATAAGAACCCAAAACCATTGCTTTGAGGCAGTGAATGGCTTGTATAAAGTTATTTTGGGTTAGAATATGTTATAATACAATGAATTTGATTGATTAGAAGTGCTAGAGATGCATGAAGAATGTTTAAAAGTGAGAAGAAAGACTTGTTGATATTTGGTCCCAAATGGGATAAGAACCCAAAACCATTGCTTTGAGGCAGTGAATGGCTTGTATAAAGTTATTTTGGGTTAGAATATGTTATAATACAATGAATTTGATTGATTAGAAGTGCTAGAGATGCATGAAGAATGTTTAAAAGTGAGAAGAAAGACTTGTTGATATTTGGTCCCAAATGGGATAAGAACCCAAAACCATTGCTTTGAGGCAGTGAATGGCTTGTATAAAGTTATTTTGGGTTAGAATATGTTATAATACAATGAATTTGATTGATTACAAGTGCTAGAGATGCATGAAGAATGTTTAAAAGTGAGAAGAAAGACTTGTTGATATTTGGTCCCAAATGGGATAAGAACCCAAAACCATTGCTTTGAGGCAGTGAATGGCTTGTATAAAGTTATTTTGGGTTAGAATATGTTATAATACAATGAATTTGATTGATTAGAAGTGCTAGAGATGCATGAAGAATGTTTAAAAGTGAGAAGAAAGACTTGTTGATATTTGGTCCCAAATGGGATAAGAACCCAAAACCATTGCTTTGAGGCAGTGAATGGCTTGTATAAAGTTATTTTGGGTTAGAATATGTTATAATACAATGAATTTTATTGATTAGAAGTGCTAGAGATGCATGAAGAATGTTTAAAAGTGAGAAGAAAGACTTGTTGATATTTGGTCCCAAATGGGATAAGAACCCAAAACCATTGCTTTGAGGCAGTGAATGGCTTGTATAAAGTTATTTTGGGTTAGAATATGTTATAATACAATCAATTTGATTGATTACAAGTGCTAGAGATGCATGAAGAATGTTTAGAAGTGAGAAGAAAGACTTGTTGATATTTGGTCCCAAATGGGATAAGAACCCAAAACCATTGCTTTGAGGCAGTGAATGGCTTGTATAAAGTTATTTTGGGTTAGAATATGTTATAATACAATGAATTTGATTGATTACAAGTGCTAGAGATGCATGAAGAATGTTTAAAAGTGAGAAGAAAGACTTGTTGATATTTGGTCCCAAATGGGATAAGAACCCAAAACCATTGCTTTGAGGCAGTGAATGGCTTGTATAAAGTTATTTTGGGTTAGAATATGTTATAATACAATCAATTTGATTGATTAGAAGTGCTAGAGATGCATGAAGAATGTTTAAAAGTGAGAAGAAAGACTTGTTGATATTTGGTCCCAAATGGGATAAGAACCCAAAACCATTGCTTTGAGGCAGTGAATGGCTTGTATAAAGTTATTTTGGGTTAGAATATGTTATAATACAATGAATTTGATTGATTAGAAGTGCTAGAGATGCATGAAGAATGTTTAAAAGTGAGAAGAAAGACTTGTTGATATTTGGTCCCAAATGGGATAAGAACCCAAAACCATTGCTTTGAGGCAGTGAATGGCTTGTATAAAGTTATTTTGGGTTAGAATATGTTATAATACAATGAATTTTATTGATTAGAAGTGCTAGAGATGCATGAAGAATGTTTAAAAGTGAGAAGAAAGACTTGTTGATATTTGGTCCCAAATGGGATAAGAACCCAAAACCATTGCTTTGAGGCAGTGAATGGCTTGTATAAAGTTATTTTGGGTTAGAATATGTTATAATACAATGAATTTGATTGATTAGAAGTGCTAGAGATGCATGAAGAATGTTTAAAAGTGAGAAGAAAGACTTGTTGATATTTGGTCCCAAATGGGATAAGAACCCAAAACCATTGCTTTGAGGCAGTGAATGGCTTGTATAAAGTTATTTTGGGTTAGAATATGTTATAATACAATGAATTTGATTGATTACAAGTGCTAGAGATGCATGAAGAATGTTTAAAAGTGAGAAGAAAGACTTGTTGATATTTGGTCCCAAATGGGATAAGAACCCAAAACCATTGCTTTGAGGCAGTGAATGGCTTGTATAAAGTTATTTTGGGTTAGAATATGTTATAATACAATGAATTTGATTGATTACAAGTGCTAGAGATGCATGAAGAATGTTTAAAAGTGAGAAGAAAGACTTGTTGATATTTGGTCCCAAATGGGATAAGAACCCAAAACCATTGCTTTGAGGCAGTGAATGGCTTGTATAAAGTTATTTTGGGTTAGAATATGTTATAATACAATGAATTTGATTGATTAGAAGTGCTAGAGATGCATGAAGAATGTTTAAAAGTGAGAAGAAAGACTTGTTGATATTTGGTCCCAAATGGGATAAGAACCCAAAACCATTGCTTTGAGGCAGTGAATGGCTTGTATAAAGTTATTTTGGGTTAGAATATGTTATAATACAATGAATTTGATTGATTACAAGTGCTAGAGATGCATGAAGAATGTTTAAAAGTGAGAAGAAAGACTTGTTGATATTTGGTCCCAAATGGGATAAGAACCCAAAACCATTGCTTTGAGGCAGTGAATGGCTTGTATAAAGTTATTTTGGGTTAGAATATGTTATAATACAATGAATTTGATTGATTAGAAGTGCTAGAGATGCATGAAGAATGTTTAAAAGTGAGAAGAAAGACTTGTTGATATTTGGTCCCAAATGGGATAAGAACCCAAAACCATTGCTTTGAGGCAGTGAATGGCTTGTATAAAGTTATTTTGGGTTAGAATATGTTATAATACAATGAATTTGATTGATTAGAAGTGCTAGAGATGCATGAAGAATGTTTAAAAGTGAGAAGAAAGACTTGTTGATATTTGGTCCCAAATGGGATAAGAACCCAAAACCATTGCTTTGAGGCAGTGAATGGCTTGTATAAAGTTATTTTGGGTTAGAATATGTTATAATACAATGAATTTGATTGATTAGAAGTGCTAGAGATGCATGAAGAATGTTTAAAAGTGAGAAGAAAGACTTGTTGATATTTGGTCCCAAATGGGATAAGAACCCAAAACCATTGCTTTGAGGCAGTGAATGGCTTGTATAAAGTTATTTTGGGTTAGAATATGTTATAATACAATGAATTTGATTGATTACAAGTGCTAGAGATGCATGAAGAATGTTTAAAAGTGAGAAGAAAGACTTGTTGATATTTGGTCCCAAATGGGATAAGAACCCAAAACCATTGCTTTGAGGCAGTGAATGGCTTGTATAAAGTTATTTTGGGTTAGAATATGTTATAATACAATGAATTTGATTGATTACAAGTGCTAGAGATGCATGAAGAATGTTTAAAAGTGAGAAGAAAGACTTGTTGATATTTGGTCCCAAATGGGATAAGAACCCAAAACCATTGCTTTGAGGCAGTGAATGGCTTGTATAAAGTTATTTTGGGTTAGAATATGTTATAATACAATGAATTTGATTGATTAGAAGTGCTAGAGATGCATGAAGAATGTTTAAAAGTGAGAAGAAAGACTTGTTGATATTTGGTCCCAAATGGGATAAGAACCCAAAACCATTGCTTTGAGGCAGTGAATGGCTTGTATAAAGTTATTTTGGGTTAGAATATGTTATAATACAATGAATTTGATTGATTACAAGTGCTAGAGATGCATGAAGAATGTTTAAAAGTGAGAAGAAAGACTTGTTGATATTTGGTCCCAAATGGGATAAGAACCCAAAACCATTGCTTTGAGGCAGTGAATGGCTTGTATAAAGTTATTTTGGGTTAGAATATGTTATAATACAATGAATTTGATTGATTAGAAGTGCTAGAGATGCATGAAGAATGTTTAAAAGTGAGAAGAAAGACTTGTTGATATTTGGTCCCAAATGGGATAAGAACCCAAAACCATTGCTTTGAGGCAGTGAATGGCTTGTATAAAGTTATTTTGGGTTAGAATATGTTATAATACAATGAATTTGATTGATTAGAAGTGCTAGAGATGCATGAAGAATGTTTAAAAGTGAGAAGAAAGACTTGTTGATATTTGGTCCCAAATGGGATAAGAACCCAAAACCATTGCTTTGAGGCAGTGAATGGCTTGTATAAAGTTATTTTGGGTTAGAATATGTTATAATACAATGAATTTGATTGATTAGAAGTGCTAGAGATGCATGAAGAATGTTTAAAAGTGAGAAGAAAGACTTGTTGATATTTGGTCCCAAATGGGATAAGAACCCAAAACCATTGCTTTGAGGCAGTGAATGGCTTGTATAAAGTTATTTTGGGTTAGAATATGTTATAATACAATGAATTTGATTGATTACAAGTGCTAGAGATGCATGAAGAATGTTTAAAAGTGAGAAGAAAGACTTGTTGATATTTGGTCCCAAATGGGATAAGAACCCAAAACCATTGCTTTGAGGCAGTGAATGGCTTGTATAAAGTTATTTTGGGTTAGAATATGTTATAATACAATGAATTTGATTGATTAGAAGTGCTAGAGATGCATGAAGAATGTTTAAAAGTGAGAAGAAAGACTTGTTGATATTTGGTCCCAAATGGGATAAGAACCCAAAACCATTGCTTTGAGGCAGTGAATGGCTTGTATAAAGTTATTTTGGGTTAGAATATGTTATAATACAATGAATTTGATTGATTACAAGTGCTAGAGATGCATGAAGAATGTTTAAAAGTGAGAAGAAAGACTTGTTGATATTTGGTCCCAAATGGGATAAGAACCCAAAACCATTGCTTTGAGGCAGTGAATGGCTTGTATAAAGTTATTTTGGGTTAGAATATGTTATAATACAATGAATTTGATTGATTACAAGTGCTAGAGATGCATGAAGAATGTTTAAAAGTGAGAAGAAAGACTTGTTGATATTTGGTCCCAAATGGGATAAGAACCCAAAACCATTGCTTTGAGGCAGTGAATGGCTTGTATAAAGTTATTTTGGGTTAGAATATGTTATAATACAATGAATTTGATTGATTACAAGTGCTAGAGATGCATGAAGAATGTTTAAAAGTGAGAAGAAAGACTTGTTGATATTTGGTCCCAAATGGGATAAGAACCCAAAACCATTGCTTTGAGGCAGTGAATGGCTTGTATAAAGTTATTTTGGGTTAGAATATGTTATAATACAATCAATTTGATTGATTACAAGTGCTAGAGATGCATGAAGAATGTTTAAAAGTGAGAAGAAAGACTTGTTGATATTTGGTCCCAAATGGGATAAGAACCCAAAACCATTGCTTTGAGGCAGTGAATGGCTTGTATAAAGTTATTTTGGGTTAGAATATGTTATAATACAATGAATTTGATTGATTACAAGTGCTAGAGATGCATGAAGAATGTTTAAAAGTGAGAAGAAAGACTTGTTGATATTTGGTCCCAAATGGGATAAGAACCCAAAACCATTGCTTTGAGGCAGTGAATGGCTTGTATAAAGTTATTTTGGGTTAGAATATGTTATAATACAATGAATTTGATTGATTACAAGTGCTAGAGATGCATGAAGAATGTTTAAAAGTGAGAAGAAAGACTTGTTGATATTTGGTCCCAAATGGGATAAGAACCCAAAACCATTGCTTTGAGGCAGTGAATGGCTTGTATAAAGTTATTTTGGGTTAGAATATGTTATAATACAATGAATTTGATTGATTACAAGTGCTAGAGATGCATGAAGAATGTTTAAAAGTGAGAAGAAAGACTTGTTGATATTTGGTCCCAAATGGGATAAGAACCCAAAACCATTGCTTTGAGGCAGTGAATGGCTTGTATAAAGTTATTTTGGGTTAGAATATGTTATAATACAATCAATTTGATTGATTACAAGTGCTAGAGATGCATGAAGAATGTTTAAAAGTGAGAAGAAAGACTTGTTGATATTTGGTCCCAAATGGGATAAGAACCCAAAACCATTGCTTTGAGGCAGTGAATGGCTTGTATAAAGTTATTTTGGGTTAGAATATGTTATAATACAATGAATTTGATTGATTACAAGTGCTAGAGATGCATGAAGAATGTTTAAAAGTGAGAAGAAAGACTTGTTGATATTTGGTCGCAAATGGGATAAGAACCCAAAACCATTGCTTTGAGGCAGTGAATGGCTTGTATAAAGTTATTTTGGGTTAGAATATGTTATAATACAATCAATTTGATTGATTACAAGTGCTAGAGATGCATGAAGAATGTTTAAAAGTGAGAAGAAAGACTTGTTGATATTTGGTCCCAAATGGGATAATAACCCAAAACCATTGCTTTGAGGCAGTGAATGGCTTGTATAAAGTTATTTTGGGTTAGAATATGTTATAATACAATCAATTTGATTGATTACAAGTGCTAGAGATGCATGAAGAATGTTTAAAAGTGAGAAGAAAGACTTGTTGATATTTGGTCCCAAATGGGATAAGAACCCAAAACCATTGCTTTGAGGCAGTGAATGGCTTGTATAAAGTTATTTTGGGTTAGAATATGTTATAATACAATGAATTTGATTGATTACAAGTGCTAGAGATGCATGAAGAATGTTTAAAAGTGAGAAGAAAGACTTGTTGATATTTGGTCCCAAATGGGATAAGAACCCAAAACCATTGCTTTGAGGCAGTGAATGGCTTGTATAAAGTTATTTTGGGTTAGAATATGTTATAATACAATGAATTTGATTGATTAGAAGTGCTAGAGATGCATGAAGAATGTTTAAAAGTGAGAAGAAAGACTTGTTGATATTTGGTCCCAAATGGGATAAGAACCCAAAACCATTGCTTTGAGGCAGTGAATGGCTTGTATAAAGTTATTTTGGGTTAGAATATGTTATAATACAATGAATTTGATTGATTACAAGTGCTAGAGATGCATGAAGAATGTTTAAAAGTGAGAAGAAAGACTTGTTGATATTTGGTCCCAAATGGGATAAGAACCCAAAACCATTGCTTTGAGGCAGTGAATGGCTTGTATAAAGTTATTTTGGGTTAGAATATGTTATAATACAATGAATTTGATTGATTACAAGTGCTAGAGATGCATGAAGAATGTTTAAAAGTGAGAAGAAAGACTTGTTGATATTTGGTCCCAAATGGGATAAGAACCCAAAACCATTGCTTTGAGGCAGTGAATGGCTTGTATAAAGTTATTTTGGGTTAGAATATGTTATAATACAATGAATTTGATTGATTACAAGTGCTAGAGATGCATGAAGAATGTTTAAAAGTGAGAAGAAAGACTTGTTGATATTTGGTCCCAAATGGGATAAGAACCCAAAACCATTGCTTTGAGGCAGTGAATGGCTTGTATAAAGTTATTTTGGGTTAGAATATGTTATAATACAATGAATTTGATTGATTACAAGTGCTAGAGATGCATGAAGAATGTTTAAAAGTGAGAAGAAAGACTTGTTGATATTTGGTCCCAAATGGGATAAGAACCCAAAACCATTGCTTTGAGGCAGTGAATGGCTTGTATAAAGTTATTTTGGGTTAGAATATGTTATAATACAATGAATTTGATTGATTACAAGTGCTAGAGATGCATGAAGAATGTTTAAAAGTGAGAAGAAAGACTTGTTGATATTTGGTCCCAAATGGGATAAGAACCCAAAACCATTGCTTTGAGGCAGTGAATGGCTTGTATAAAGTTATTTTGGGTTAGAATATGTTATAATACAATGAATTTGATTGATTACAAGTGCTAGAGATGCATGAAGAATGTTTAAAAGTGAGAAGAAAGACTTGTTGATATTTGGTCCCAAATGGGATAAGAACCCAAAACCATTGCTTTGAGGCAGTGAATGGCTTGTATAAAGTTATTTTGGGTTAGAATATGTTATAATACAATGAATTTGATTGATTACAAGTGCTAGAGATGCATGAAGAATGTTTAAAAGTGAGAAGAAAGACTTGTTGATATTTGGTCCCAAATGGGATAAGAACCCAAAACCATTGCTTTGAGGCAGTGAATGGCTTGTATAAAGTTATTTTGGGTTAGAATATGTTATAATACAATCAATTTGATTGATTACAAGTGCTAGAGATGCATGAAGAATGTTTAAAAGTGAGAAGAAAGACTTGTTGATATTTGGTCCCAAATGGGATAAGAACCCAAAACCATTGCTTTGAGGCAGTGAATGGCTTGTATAAAGTTATTTTGGGTTAGAATATGTTATAATACAATGAATTTGATTGATTACAAGTGCTAGAGATGCATGAAGAATGTTTAAAAGTGAGAAGAAAGACTTGTTGATATTTGGTCCCAAATGGGATAAGAACCCAAAACCATTGCTTTGAGGCAGTGAATGGCTTGTATAAAGTTATTTTGGGTTAGAATATGTTATAATACAATCAATTTGATTGATTACAAGTGCTAGAGATGCATGAAGAATGTTTAAAAGTGAGAAGAAAGACTTGTTGATATTTGGTCCCAAATGGGATAAGAACCCAAAACCATTGCTTTGAGGCAGTGAATGGCTTGTATAAAGTTATTTTGGGTTAGAATATGTTATAATACAATGAATTTGATTGATTACAAGTGCTAGAGATGCATGAAGAATGTTTAAAAGTGAGAAGAAAGACTTGTTGATATTTGGTCCCAAATGGGATAAGAACCCAAAACCATTGCTTTGAGGCAGTGAATGGCTTGTATAAAGTTATTTTGGGTTAGAATATGTTATAATACAATCAATTTGATTGATTACAAGTGCTAGAGATGCATGAAGAATGTTTAAAAGTGAGAAGAAAGACTTGTTGATATTTGGTCCCAAATGGGATAAGAACCCAAAACCATTGCTTTGAGGCAGTGAATGGCTTGTATAAAGTTATTTTGGGTTAGAATATGTTATAATACAATGAATTTGATTGATTACAAGTGCTAGAGATGCATGAAGAATGTTTAAAAGTGAGAAGAAAGACTTGTTGATATTTGGTCCCAAATGGGATAAGAACCCAAAACCATTGCTTTGAGGCAGTGAATGGCTTGTATAAAGTTATTTTGGGTTAGAATATGTTATAATACAATGAATTTGATTGATTACAAGTGCTAGAGATGCATGAAGAATGTTTAAAAGTGAGAAGAAAGACTTGTTGATATTTGGTCCCAAATGGGATAAGAACCCAAAACCATTGCTTTGAGGCAGTGAATGGCTTGTATAAAGTTATTTTGGGTTAGAATATGTTATAATACAATCAATTTGATTGATTACAAGTGCTAGAGATGCATGAAGAATGTTTAAAAGTGAGAAGAAAGACTTGTTGATATTTGGTCCCAAATGGGATAAGAACCCAAAACCATTGCTTTGAGGCAGTGAATGGCTTGTATAAAGTTATTTTGGGTTAGAATATGTTATAATACAATGAATTTGATTGATTACAAGTGCTAGAGATGCATGAAGAATGTTTAAAAGTGAGAAGAAAGACTTGTTGATATTTGGTCCCAAATGGGATAAGAACCCAAAACCATTGCTTTGAGGCAGTGAATGGCTTGTATAAAGTTATTTTGGGTTAGAATATGTTATAATACAATGAATTTGATTGATTACAAGTGCTAGAGATGCATGAAGAATGTTTAAAAGTGAGAAGAAAGACTTGTTGATATTTGGTCCCAAATGGGATAAGAACCCAAAACCATTGCTTTGAGGCAGTGAATGGCTTGTATAAAGTTATTTTGGGTTAGAATATGTTATAATACAATGAATTTGATTGATTACAAGTGCTAGAGATGCATGAAGAATGTTTAAAAGTGAGAAGAAAGACTTGTTGATATTTGGTCCCAAATGGGATAAGAACCCAAAACCATTGCTTTGAGGCAGTGAATGGCTTGTATAAAGTTATTTTGGGTTAGAATATGTTATAATACAATGAATTTGATTGATTACAAGTGCTAGAGATGCATGAAGAATGTTTAAAAGTGAGAAGAAAGACTTGTTGATATTTGGTCCCAAATGGGATAAGAACCCAAAACCATTGCTTTGAGGCAGTGAATGGCTTGTATAAAGTTATTTTGGGTTAGAATATGTTATAATACAATCAATTTGATTGATTACAAGTGCTAGAGATGCATGAAGAATGTTTAAAAGTGAGAAGAAAGACTTGTTGATATTTGGTCCCAAATGGGATAAGAACCCAAAACCATTGCTTTGAGGCAGTGAATGGCTTGTATAAAGTTATTTTGGGTTAGAATATGTTATAATACAATGAATTTGATTGATTACAAGTGCTAGAGATGCATGAAGAATGTTTAAAAGTGAGAAGAAAGACTTGTTGATATTTGGTCCCAAATGGGATAAGAACCCAAAACCATTGCTTTGAGGCAGTGAATGGCTTGTATAAAGTTATTTTGGGTTAGAATATGTTATAATACAATGAATTTGATTGATTACAAGTGCTAGAGATGCATGAAGAATGTTTAAAAGTGAGAAGAAAGACTTGTTGATATTTGGTCCCAAATGGGATAAGAACCCAAAACCATTGCTTTGAGGCAGTGAATGGCTTGTATAAAGTTATTTTGGGTTAGAATATGTTATAATACAATCAATTTGATTGATTACAAGTGCTAGAGATGCATGAAGAATGTTTAAAAGTGAGAAGAAAGACTTGTTGATATTTGGTCCCAAATGGGATAAGAACCCAAAACCATTGCTTTGAGGCAGTGAATGGCTTGTATAAAGTTATTTTGGGTTAGAATATGTTATAATACAATGAATTTGATTGATTACAAGTGCTAGAGATGCATGAAGAATGTTTAAAAGTGAGAAGAAAGACTTGTTGATATTTGGTCCCAAATGGGATAAGAACCCAAAACCATTGCTTTGAGGCAGTGAATGGCTTGTATAAAGTTATTTTGGGTTAGAATATGTTATAATACAATGAATTTGATTGATTACAAGTGCTAGAGATGCATGAAGAATGTTTAAAAGTGAGAAGAAAGACTTGTTGATATTTGGTCCCAAATGGGATAAGAACCCAAAACCATTGCTTTGAGGCAGTGAATGGCTTGTATAAAGTTATTTTGGGTTAGAATATGTTATAATACAATGAATTTGATTGATTACAAGTGCTAGAGATGCATGAAGAATGTTTAAAAGTGAGAAGAAAGACTTGTTGATATTTGGTCCCAAATGGGATAAGAACCCAAAACCATTGCTTTGAGGCAGTGAATGGCTTGTATAAAGTTATTTTGGGTTAGAATATGTTATAATACAATCAATTTGATTGATTACAAGTGCTAGAGATGCATGAAGAATGTTTAAAAGTGAGAAGAAAGAGTTGTTGATATTTGGTCCCAAATGGGATAAGAACCCAAAACCATTGCTTTGAGGCAGTGAATGGCTTGTATAAAGTTATTTTGGGTTAGAATATGTTATAATACAATGAATTTGATTGATTACAAGTGCTCGAGATGCATGAAGAATGTTTAAAAGTGAGAAGAAAGACTTGTTGATATTTGGTCCAAAATGGGATAAGAACCCAAAACCATTGCTTTGAGGCAGTGAATGGCTTGTATAAAGTTATTTTGGGTTAGAATATGTTATAATACAATCAATTTGATTGATTACAAGTGCTAGAGATGCATGAAGAATGTTTAAAAGTGAGAAGAAAGACTTGTTGATATTTGGTCCCAAATGGGATAATAACCCAAAACCATTGCTTTGAGGCAGTGAATGGCTTGTATAAAGTTATTTTGGGTTAGAATATGTTATAATACAATCAATTTGATTGATTACAAGTGCTAGAGATGCATGAAGAATGTTTAAAAGTGAGAAGAAAGACTTGTTGATATTTGGTCCCAAATGGGATAAGAACCCAAAACCATTGCTTTGAGGCAGTGAATGGCTTGTATAAAGTTATTTTGGGTTAGAATATGTTATAATACAATGAATTTGATTGATTACAAGTGCTAGAGATGCATGAAGAATGTTTAAAAGTGAGAAGAAAGACTTGTTGATATTTGGTCCCAAATGGGATAAGAACCCAAAACCATTGCTTTGAGGCAGTGAATGGCTTGTATAAAGTTATTTTGGGTTAGAATATGTTATAATACAATCAATTTGATTGATTACAAGTGCTAGAGATGCATGAAGAATGTTTAAAAGTGAGAAGAAAGACTTGTTGATATTTGGTCCCAAATGGGATAAGAACCCAAAACCATTGCTTTGAGGCAGTGAATGGCTTGTATAAAGTTATTTTGGGTTAGAATATGTTATAATACAATGAATTTGATTGATTACAAGTGCTAGAGATGCATGAAGAATGTTTAAAAGTGAGAAGAAAGACTTGTTGATATTTGGTCCCAAATGGGATAAGAACCCAAAACCATTGCTTTGAGGCAGTGAATGGCTTGTATAAAGTTATTTTGGGTTAGAATATGTTATAATACAATGAATTTGATTGATTACAAGTGCTAGAGATGCATGAAGAATGTTTAAAAGTGAGAAGAAAGACTTGTTGATATTTGGTCCCAAATGGGATAAGAACCCAAAACCATTGCTTTGAGGCAGTGAATGGCTTGTATAAAGTTATTTTGGGTTAGAATATGTTATAATACAATGAATTTGATTGATTACAAGTGCTAGAGATGCATGAAGAATGTTTAAAAGTGAGAAGAAAGACTTGTTGATATTTGGTCCCAAATGGGATAAGAACCCAAAACCATTGCTTTGAGGCAGTGAATGGCTTGTATAAAGTTATTTTGGGTTAGAATATGTTATAATACAATGAATTTGATTGATTACAAGTGCTAGAGATGCATGAAGAATGTTTAAAAGTGAGAAGAAAGACTTGTTGATATTTGGTCCCAAATGGGATAAGAACCCAAAACCATTGCTTTGAGGCAGTGAATGGCTTGTATAAAGTTATTTTGGGTTAGAATATGTTATAATACAATGAATTTGATTGATTACAAGTGCTAGAGATGCATGAAGAATGTTTAAAAGTGAGAAGAAAGACTTGTTGATATTTGGTCCCAAATGGGATAAGAACCCAAAACCATTGCTTTGAGGCAGTGAATGGCTTGTATAAAGTTATTTTGGGTTAGAATATGTTATAATACAATGAATTTGATTGATTACAAGTGCTAGAGATGCATGAAGAATGTTTAAAAGTGAGAAGAAAGACTTGTTGATATTTGGTCCCAAATGGGATAAGAACCCAAAACCATTGCTTTGAGGCAGTGAATGGCTTGTATAAAGTTATTTTGGGTTAGAATATGTTATAATACAATGAATTTGATTGATTACAAGTGCTAGAGATGCATGAAGAATGTTTAAAAGTGAGAAGAAAGACTTGTTGATATTTGGTCCCAAATGGGATAAGAACCCAAAACCATTGCTTTGAGGCAGTGAATGGCTTGTATAAAGTTATTTTGGGTTAGAATATGTTATAATACAATGAATTTGATTGATTACAAGTGCTAGAGATGCATGAAGAATGTTTAAAAGTGAGAAGAAAGACTTGTTGATATTTGGTCCCAAATGGGATAAGAACCCAAAACCATTGCTTTGAGGCAGTGAATGGCTTGTATAAAGTTATTTTGGGTTAGAATATGTTATAATACAATGAATTTGATTGATTACAAGTGCTAGAGATGCATGAAGAATGTTTAAAAGTGAGAAGAAAGACTTGTTGATATTTGGTCCCAAATGGGATAAGAACCCAAAACCATTGCTTTGAGGCAGTGAATGGCTTGTATAAAGTTATTTTGGGTTAGAATATGTTATAATACAATCAATTTGATTGATTACAAGTGCTAGAGATGCATGAAGAATGTTTAAAAGTGAGAAGAAAGACTTGTTGATATTTGGTCCCAAATGGGATAAGAACCCAAAACCATTGCTTTGAGGCAGTGAATGGCTTGTATAAAGTTATTTTGGGTTAGAATATGTTATAATACAATGAATTTGATTGATTACAAGTGCTAGAGATGCATGAAGAATGTTTAAAAGTGAGAAGAAAGACTTGTTGATATTTGGTCCCAAATGGGATAAGAACCCAAAACCATTGCTTTGAGGCAGTGAATGGCTTGTATAAAGTTATTTTGGGTTAGAATATGTTATAATACAATGAATTTGATTGATTACAAGTGCTAGAGATGCATGAAGAATGTTTAAAAGTGAGAAGAAAGACTTGTTGATATTTGGTCCCAAATGGGATAAGAACCCAAAACCATTGCTTTGAGGCAGTGAATGGCTTGTATAAAGTTATTTTGGGTTAGAATATGTTATAATACAATGAATTTGATTGATTACAAGTGCTAGAGATGCATGAAGAATGTTTAAAAGTGAGAAGAAAGACTTGTTGATATTTGGTCCCAAATGGGATAAGAACCCAAAACCATTGCTTTGAGGCAGTGAATGGCTTGTATAAAGTTATTTTGGGTTAGAATATGTTATAATACAATGAATTTGATTGATTACAAGTGCTAGAGATGCATGAAGAATGTTTAAAAGTGAGAAGAAAGACTTGTTGATATTTGGTCCCAAATGGGATAAGAACCCAAAACCATTGCTTTGAGGCAGTGAATGGCTTGTATAAAGTTATTTTGGGTTAGAATATGTTATAATACAATGAATTTGATTGATTACAAGTGCTAGAGATGCATGAAGAATGTTTAAAAGTGAGAAGAAAGACTTGTTGATATTTGGTCCCAAATGGGATAAGAACCCAAAACCATTGCTTTGAGGCAGTGAATGGCTTGTATAAAGTTATTTTGGGTTAGAATATGTTATAATACAATGAATTTGATTGATTACAAGTGCTAGAGATGCATGAAGAATGTTTAAAAGTGAGAAGAAAGACTTGTTGATATTTGGTCCCAAATGGGATAAGAACCCAAAACCATTGCTTTGAGGCAGTGAATGGCTTGTATAAAGTTATTTTGGGTTAGAATATGTTATAATACAATGAATTTGATTGATTACAAGTGCTAGAGATGCATGAAGAATGTTTAAAAGTGAGAAGAAAGACTTGTTGATATTTGGTCCCAAATGGGATAAGAACCCAAAACCATTGCTTTGAGGCAGTGAATGGCTTGTATAAAGTTATTTTGGGTTAGAATATGTTATAATACAATGAATTTGATTGATTACAAGTGCTAGAGATGCATGAAGAATGTTTAAAAGTGAGAAGAAAGACTTGTTGATATTTGGTCCCAAATGGGATAAGAACCCAAAACCATTGCTTTGAGGCAGTGAATGGCTTGTATAAAGTTATTTTGGGTTAGAATATGTTATAATACAATGAATTTGATTGATTACAAGTGCTAGAGATGCATGAAGAATGTTTAAAAGTGAGAAGAAAGACTTGTTGATATTTGGTCCCAAATGGGATAAGAACCCAAAACCATTGCTTTGAGGCAGTGAATGGCTTGTATAAAGTTATTTTGGGTTAGAATATGTTATAATACAATGAATTTGATTGATTACAAGTGCTAGAGATGCATGAAGAATGTTTAAAAGTGAGAAGAAAGACTTGTTGATATTTGGTCCCAAATGGGATAAGAACCCAAAACCATTGCTTTGAGGCAGTGAATGGCTTGTATAAAGTTATTTTGGGTTAGAATATGTTATAATACAATGAATTTGATTGATTACAAGTGCTAGAGATGCATGAAGAATGTTTAAAAGTGAGAAGAAAGACTTGTTGATATTTGGTCCCAAATGGGATAAGAACCCAAAACCATTGCTTTGAGGCAGTGAATGGCTTGTATAAAGTTATTTTGGGTTAGAATATGTTATAATACAATGAATTTGATTGATTACAAGTGCTAGAGATGCATGAAGAATGTTTAAAAGTGAGAAGAAAGACTTGTTGATATTTGGTCCCAAATGGGATAAGAACCCAAAACCATTGCTTTGAGGCAGTGAATGGCTTGTATAAAGTTATTTTGGGTTAGAATATGTTATAATACAATGAATTTGATTGATTACAAGTGCTAGAGATGCATGAAGAATGTTTAAAAGTGAGAAGAAAGACTTGTTGATATTTGGTCCCAAATGGGATAAGAACCCAAAACCATTGCTTTGAGGCAGTGAATGGCTTGTATAAAGTTATTTTGGGTTAGAATATGTTATAATACAATGAATTTGATTGATTACAAGTGCTAGAGATGCATGAAGAATGTTTAAAAGTGAGAAGAAAGACTTGTTGATATTTGGTCCCAAATGGGATAAGAACCCAAAACCATTGCTTTGAGGCAGTGAATGGCTTGTATAAAGTTATTTTGGGTTAGAATATGTTATAATACAATGAATTTGATTGATTACAAGTGCTAGAGATGCATGAAGAATGTTTAAAAGTGAGAAGAAAGACTTGTTGATATTTGGTCCCAAATGGGATAAGAACCCAAAACCATTGCTTTGAGGCAGTGAATGGCTTGTATAAAGTTATTTTGGGTTAGAATATGTTATAATACAATGAATTTGATTGATTACAAGTGCTAGAGATGCATGAAGAATGTTTAAAAGTGAGAAGAAAGACTTGTTGATATTTGGTCCCAAATGGGATAAGAACCCAAAACCATTGCTTTGAGGCAGTGAATGGCTTGTATAAAGTTATTTTGGGTTAGAATATGTTATAATACAATGAATTTGATTGATTACAAGTGCTAGAGATGCATGAAGAATGTTTAAAAGTGAGAAGAAAGACTTGTTGATATTTGGTCCCAAATGGGATAAGAACCCAAAACCATTGCTTTGAGGCAGTGAATGGCTTGTATAAAGTTATTTTGGGTTAGAATATGTTATAATACAATGAATTTGATTGATTAGAAGTGCTAGAGATGCATGAAGAATGTTTAAAAGTGAGAAGAAAGACTTGTTGATATTTGGTCCCAAATGGGATAAGAACCCAAAACCATTGCTTTGAGGCAGTGAATGGCTTGTATAAAGTTATTTTGGGTTAGAATATGTTATAATACAATGAATTTGATTGATTACAAGTGCTAGAGATGCATGAAGAATGTTTAAAAGTGAGAAGAAAGACTTGTTGATATTTGGTCCCAAATGGGATAAGAACCCAAAACCATTGCTTTGAGGCAGTGAATGGCTTGTATAAAGTTATTTTGGGTTAGAATATGTTATAATACAATGAATTTGATTGATTACAAGTGCTAGAGATGCATGAAGAATGTTTAAAAGTGAGAAGAAAGACTTGTTGATATTTGGTCCCAAATGGGATAAGAACCCAAAACCATTGCTTTGAGGCAGTGAATGGCTTGTATAAAGTTATTTTGGGTTAGAATATGTTATAATACAATGAATTTGATTGATTACAAGTGCTAGAGATGCATGAAGAATGTTTAAAAGTGAGAAGAAAGACTTGTTGATATTTGGTCCCAAATGGGATAAGAACCCAAAACCATTGCTTTGAGGCAGTGAATGGCTTGTATAAAGTTATTTTGGGTTAGAATATGTTATAATACAATCAATTTGATTGATTACAAGTGCTAGAGATGCATGAAGAATGTTTAAAAGTGAGAAGAAAGACTTGTTGATATTTGGTCCCAAATGGGATAAGAACCCAAAACCATTGCTTTGAGGCAGTGAATGGCTTGTATAAAGTTATTTTGGGTTAGAATATGTTATAATACAATGAATTTGATTGATTACAAGTGCTAGAGATGCATGAAGAATGTTTAAAAGTGAGAAGAAAGACTTGTTGATATTTGGTCCCAAATGGGATAAGAACCCAAAACCATTGCTTTGAGGCAGTGAATGGCTTGTATAAAGTTATTTTGGGTTAGAATATGTTATAATACAATGAATTTGATTGATTACAAGTGCTAGAGATGCATGAAGAATGTTTAAAAGTGAGAAGAAAGACTTGTTGATATTTGGTCCCAAATGGGATAAGAACCCAAAACCATTGCTTTGAGGCAGTGAATGGCTTGTATAAAGTTATTTTGGGTTAGAATATGTTATAATACAATGAATTTGATTGATTACAAGTGCTAGAGATGCATGAAGAATGTTTAAAAGTGAGAAGAAAGACTTGTTGATATTTGGTCCCAAATGGGATAAGAACCCAAAACCATTGCTTTGAGGCAGTGAATGGCTTGTATAAAGTTATTTTGGGTTAGAATATGTTATAATACAATGAATTTGATTGATTACAAGTGCTAGAGATGCATGAAGAATGTTTAAAAGTGAGAAGAAAGACTTGTTGATATTTGGTCCCAAATGGGATAAGAACCCAAAACCATTGCTTTGAGGCAGTGAATGGCTTGTATAAAGTTATTTTGGGTTAGAATATGTTATAATACAATGAATTTCATTGATTACAAGTGCTAGAGATGCATGAAGAATGTTTAAAAGTGAGAAGAAAGACTTGTTGATATTTGGTCCCAAATGGGATAAGAACCCAAAACCATTGCTTTGAGGCAGTGAATGGCTTGTATAAAGTTATTTTGGGTTAGAATATGTTATAATACAATCAATTTGATTGATTACAAGTGCTAGAGATGCATGAAGAATGTTTAAAAGTGAGAAGAAAGACTTGTTGATATTTGGTCCCAAATGGGATAAGAACCCAAAACCATTGCTTTGAGGCAGTGAATGGCTTGTATAAAGTTATTTTGGGTTAGAATATGTTATAATACAATGAATTTGATTGATTACAAGTGCTAGAGATGCATGAAGAATGTTTAAAAGTGAGAAGAAAGACTTGTTGATATTTGGTACAAAATGGGATAAGAACCCAAAACCATTGCTTTGAGGCAGTGAATGGCTTGTATAAAGTTATTTTGGGTTAGAATATGTTATAATACAATCAATTTGATTGATTACAAGTGCTAGAGATGCATGAAGAATGTTTAAAAGTGAGAAGAAAGACTTGTTGATATTTGGTCCCAAATGGGATAAGAACCCAAAACCATTGCTTTGAGGCAGTGAATGGCTTGTATAAAGTTATTTTGGGTTAGAATATGTTATAATACAATGAATTTGATTGATTACAAGTGCTAGAGATGCATGAAGAATGTTTAAAAGTGAGAAGAAAGACTTGTTGATATTTGGTCCCAAATGGGATAAGAACCCAAAACCATTGCTTTGAGGCAGTGAATGGCTTGTATAAAGTTATTTTGGGTTAGAATATGTTATAATACAATGAATTTGATTGATTACAAGTGCTAGAGATGCATGAAGAATGTTTAAAAGTGAGAAGAAAGACTTGTTGATATTTGGTCCCAAATGGGATAAGAACCCAAAACCATTGCTTTGAGGCAGTGAATGGCTTGTATAAAGTTATTTTGGGTTAGAATATGTTATAATACAATGAATTTGATTGATTACAAGTGCTAGAGATGCATGAAGAATGTTTAAAAGTGAGAAGAAAGACTTGTTGATATTTGGTCCCAAATGGGATAAGAACCCAAAACCATTGCTTTGAGGCAGTGAATGGCTTGTATAAAGTTATTTTGGGTTAGAATATGTTATAATACAATGAATTTGATTGATTACAAGTGCTAGAGATGCATGAAGAATGTTTAAAAGTGAGAAGAAAGACTTGTTGATATTTGGTCCCAAATGGGATAAGAACCCAAAACCATTGCTTTGAGGCAGTGAATGGCTTGTATAAAGTTATTTTGGGTTAGAATATGTTATAATACAATGAATTTGATTGATTACAAGTGCTAGAGATGCATGAAGAATGTTTAAAAGTGAGAAGAAAGACTTGTTGATATTTGGTCCCAAATGGGATAAGAACCCAAAACCATTGCTTTGAGGCAGTGAATGGCTTGTATAAAGTTATTTTGGGTTAGAATATGTTATAATACAATGAATTTGATTGATTACAAGTGCTAGAGATGCATGAAGAATGTTTAAAAGTGAGAAGAAAGACTTGTTGATATTTGGTCCCAAATGGGATAAGAACCCAAAACCATTGCTTTGAGGCAGTGAATGGCTTGTATAAAGTTATTTTGGGTTAGAATATGTTATAATACAATCAATTTGATTGATTACAAGTGCTAGAGATGCATGAAGAATGTTTAGAAGTGAGAAGAAAGACTTGTTGATATTTGGTCCCAAATGGGATAAGAACCCAAAACCATTGCTTTGAGGCAGTGAATGGCTTGTATAAAGTTATTTTGGGTTAGAATATGTTATAATACAATGAATTTGATTGATTACAAGTGCTAGAGATGCATGAAGAATGTTTAAAAGTGAGAAGAAAGACTTGTTGATATTTGGTCCCAAATGGGATAAGAACCCAAAACCATTGCTTTGAGGCAGTGAATGGCTTGTATAAAGTTATTTTGGGTTAGAATATGTTATAATACAATGAATTTGATTGATTACAAGTGCTAGAGATGCATGAAGAATGTTTAAAAGTGAGAAGAAAGACTTGTTGATATTTGGTCCCAAATGGGATAAGAACCCAAAACCATTGCTTTGAGGCAGTGAATGGCTTGTATAAAGTTATTTTGGGTTACAATATGTTATAATACAATCAATTTGATTGATTACAAGTGCTAGAGATGCATGAAGAATGTTTAAAAGTGAGAAGAAAGACTTGTTGATATTTGGTCCCAAATGGGATAAGAACCCAAAACCATTGCTTTGAGGCAGTGAATGGCTTGTATAAAGTTATTTTGGGTTAGAATATGTTATAATACAATGAATTTGATTGATTACAAGTGCTAGAGATGCATGAAGAATGTTTAAAAGTGAGAAGAAAGACTTGTTGATATTTGGTCCCAAATGGGATAAGAACCCAAAACCATTGCTTTGAGGCAGTGAATGGCTTGTATAAAGTTATTTTGGGTTAGAATATGTTATAATACAATGAATTTGATTGATTACAAGTGCTAGAGATGCATGAAGAATGTTTAAAAGTGAGAAGAAAGACTTGTTGATATTTGGTCCCAAATGGGATAAGAACCCAAAACCATTGCTTTGAGGCAGTGAATGGCTTGTATAAAGTTATTTTGGGTTAGAATATGTTATAATACAATGAATTTGATTGATTACAAGTGCTAGAGATGCATGAAGAATGTTTAAAAGTGAGAAGAAAGACTTGTTGATATTTGGTCCCAAATGGGATAAGAACCCAAAACCATTGCTTTGAGGCAGTGAATGGCTTGTATAAAGTTATTTTGGGTTAGAATATGTTATAATACAATGAATTTGATTGATTACAAGTGCTAGAGATGCATGAAGAATGTTTAAAAGTGAGAAGAAAGACTTGTTGATATTTGGTACAAAATGGGATAAGAACCCAAAACCATTGCTTTGAGGCAGTGAATGGCTTGTATAAAGTTATTTTGGGTTAGAATATGTTATAATACAATCAATTTGATTGATTACAAGTGCTAGAGATGCATGAAGAATGTTTAAAAGTGAGAAGAAAGACTTGTTGATATTTGGTCCCAAATGGGATAAGAACCCAAAACCATTGCTTTGAGGCAGTGAATGGCTTGTATAAAGTTATTTTGGGTTAGAATATGTTATAATACAATGAATTTGATTGATTACAAGTGCTAGAGATACATGAAGAATGTTTAGAAGTGAGAAGAAAGACTTGTTGATATTTGGTCCCAAATGGGATAAGAACCCAAAACCATTGCTTTGAGGCAGTGAATGGCTTGTATAAAGTTATTTTGGGTTAGAATATGTTATAATACAATGAATTTGATTGATTACAAGTGCTAGAGATGCATGAAGAATGTTTAAAAGTGAGAAGAAAGACTTGTTGATATTTGGTCCCAAATGGGATAAGAACCCAAAACCATTGCTTTGAGGCAGTGAATGGCTTGTATAAAGTTATTTTGGGTTAGAATATGTTATAATACAATGAATTTGATTGATTACAAGTGCTAGAGATGCATGAAGAATGTTTAGAAGTGAGAAGAAAGACTTGTTGATATTTGGTCCCAAATGGGATAAGAACCCAAAACCATTGCTTTGAGGCAGTGAATGGCTTGTATAAAGTTATTTTGGGTTAGAATATGTTATAATACAATGAATTTGATTGATTACAAGTGCTAGAGATGCATGAAGAATGTTTAAAAGTGAGAAGAAAGACTTGTTGATATTTGGTCCCAAATGGGATAAGAACCCAAAACCATTGCTTTGAGGCAGTGAATGGCTTGTATAAAGTTATTTTGGGTTAGAATATGTTATAATACAATGAATTTGATTGATTACAAGTGCTAGAGATGCATGAAGAATGTTTAAAAGTGAGAAGAAAGACTTGTTGATATTTGGTACAAAATGGGATAAGAACCCAAAACCATTGCTTTGAGGCAGTGAATGGCTTGTATAAAGTTATTTTGGGTTAGAATATGTTATAATACAATCAATTTGATTGATTACAAGTGCTAGAGATGCATGAAGAATGTTTAAAAGTGAGAAGAAAGACTTGTTGATATTTGGTCCCAAATGGGATAAGAACCCAAAACCATTGCTTTGAGGCAGTGAATGGCTTGTATAAAGTTATTTTGGGTTAGAATATGTTATAATACAATGAATTTCAATTATTAGAAGTGCTAGAGATGCATGAAGAATGTTTAAAAGTGAGAAGAAAGACTTGTTGATATTTGGTACAAAATGGGATAAGAACCCAAAACCATTGCTTTGAGGCAGTGAATGGCTTGTATAAAGTTATTTTGGGTTAGAATATGTTATAATACAATCAATTTGATTGATTACAAGTGCTAGAGATGCATGAAGAATGTTTAGAAGTGAGAAGAAAGACTTGTTGATATTTGGTCCCAAATGGGATAAGAACCCAAAACCATTGCTTTGAGGCAGTGAATGGCTTGTATAAAGTTATTTTGGGTTAGAATATGTTATAATACAATGAATTTGATTGATTACAAGTGCTAGAGATGCATGAAGAATGTTTAAAAGTGAGAAGAAAGACTTGTTGATATTTGGTCCCAAATGGGATAAGAACCCAAAACCATTGCTTTGAGGCAGTGAATGGCTTGTATAAAGTTATTTTGGGTTAGAATATGTTATAATACAATGAATTTGATTGATTACAAGTGCTAGAGATGCATGAAGAATGTTTAAAAGTGAGAAGAAAGACTTGTTGATATTTGGTCCCAAATGGGATAAGAACCCAAAACCATTGCTTTGAGGCAGTGAATGGCTTGTATAAAGTTATTTTGGGTTAGAATATGTTATAATACAATGAATTTCATTGATTACAAGTGCTAGAGATGCATGAAGAATGTTTAAAAGTGAGAAGAAAGACTTGTTGATATTTGGTCCCAAATGGGATAAGAACCCAAAACCATTGCTTTGAGGCAGTGAATGGCTTGTATAAAGTTATTTTGGGTTAGAATATGTTATAATACAATGAATTTGATTGATTACAAGTGCTAGAGATGCATGAAGAATGTTTAAAAGTGAGAAGAAAGACTTGTTGATATTTGGTCCCAAATGGGATAAGAACCCAAAACCATTGCTTTGAGGCAGTGAATGGCTTGTATAAAGTTATTTTGGGTTAGAATATGTTATAATACAATCAATTTGATTGATTACAAGTGCTAGAGATGCATGAAGAATGTTTAAAAGTGAGAAGAAAGACTTGTTGATATTTGGTCCCAAATGGGATAAGAACCCAAAACCATTGCTTTGAGGCAGTGAATGGCTTGTATAAAGTTATTTTGGGTTAGAATATGTTATAATACAATGAATTTGATTGATTACAAGTGCTAGAGATGCATGAAGAATGTTTAAAAGTGAGAAGAAAGACTTGTTGATATTTGGTCCCAAATGGGATAAGAACCCAAAACCATTGCTTTGAGGCAGTGAATGGCTTGTATAAAGTTATTTTGGGTTAGAATATGTTATAATACAATGAATTTGATTGATTACAAGTGCTAGAGATGCATGAAGAATGTTTAAAAGTGAGAAGAAAGACTTGTTGATATTTGGTCCCAAATGGGATAAGAACCCAAAACCATTGCTTTGAGGCAGTGAATGGCTTGTATAAAGTTATTTTGGGTTAGAATATGTTATAATACAATGAATTTGATTGATTACAAGTGCTAGAGATGCATGAAGAATGTTTAAAAGTGAGAAGAAAGACTTGTTGATATTTGGTCCCAAATGGGATAAGAACCCAAAACCATTGCTTTGAGGCAGTGAATGGCTTGTATAAAGTTATTTTGGGTTAGAATATGTTATAATACAATGAATTTGATTGATTACAAGTGCTAGAGATGCATGAAGAATGTTTAAAAGTGAGAAGAAAGACTTGTTGATATTTGGTCCCAAATGGGATAAGAACCCAAAACCATTGCTTTGAGGCAGTGAATGGCTTGTATAAAGTTATTTTGGGTTAGAATATGTTATAATACAATGAATTTGATTGATTACAAGTGCTAGAGATGCATGAAGAATGTTTAAAAGTGAGAAGAAAGACTTGTTGATATTTGGTCCCAAATGGGATAAGAACCCAAAACCATTGCTTTGAGGCAGTGAATGGCTTGTATAAAGTTATTTTGGGTTAGAATATGTTATAATACAATGAATTTGATTGATTACAAGTGCTAGAGATGCATGAAGAATGTTTAGAAGTGAGAAGAAAGACTTGTTGATATTTGGTCCCAAATGGGATAAGAACCCAAAACCATTGCTTTGAGGCAGTGAATGGCTTGTATAAAGTTATTTTGGGTTAGAATATGTTATAATACAATGAATTTGATTGATTACAAGTGCTAGAGATGCATGAAGAATGTTTAAAAGTGAGAAGAAAGACTTGTTGATATTTGGTCCCAAATGGGATAAGAACCCAAAACCATTGCTTTGAGGCAGTGAATGGCTTGTATAAAGTTATTTTGGGTTAGAATATGTTATAATACAATGAATTTGATTGATTACAAGTGCTAGAGATGCATGAAGAATGTTTAGAAGTGAGAAGAAAGACTTGTTGATATTTGGTCCCAAATGGGATAAGAACCCAAAACCATTGCTTTGAGGCAGTGAATGGCTTGTATAAAGTTATTTTGGGTTAGAATATGTTATAATACAATGAATTTGATTGATTACAAGTGCTAGAGATGCATGAAGAATGTTTAAAAGTGAGAAGAAAGACTTGTTGATATTTGGTCCCAAATGGGATAAGAACCCAAAACCATTGCTTTGAGGCAGTGAATGGCTTGTATAAAGTTATTTTGGGTTAGAATATGTTATAATACAATGAATTTGATTGATTACAAGTGCTAGAGATGCATGAAGAATGTTTAAAAGTGAGAAGAAAGACTTGTTGATATTTGGTCCCAAATGGGATAAGAACCCAAAACCATTGCTTTGAGGCAGTGAATGGCTTGTATAAAGTTATTTTGGGTTAGAATATGTTATAATACAATGAATTTGATTGATTACAAGTGCTAGAGATGCATGAAGAATGTTTAAAAGTGAGAAGAAAGACTTGTTGATATTTGGTCCCAAATGGGATAAGAACCCAAAACCATTGCTTTGAGGCAGTGAATGGCTTGTATAAAGTTATTTTGGGTTAGAATATGTTATAATACAATGAATTTGATTGATTACAAGTGCTAGAGATGCATGAAGAATGTTTAAAAGTGAGAAGAAAGACTTGTTGATATTTGGTCCCAAATGGGATAAGAACCCAAAACCATTGCTTTGAGGCAGTGAATGGCTTGTATAAAGTTATTTTGGGTTAGAATATGTTATAATACAATCAATTTGATTGATTACAAGTGCTAGAGATGCATGAAGAATGTTTAGAAGTGAGAAGAAAGACTTGTTGATATTTGGTCCCAAATGGGATAAGAACCCAAAACCATTGCTTTGAGGCAGTGAATGGCTTGTATAAAGTTATTTTGGGTTAGAATATGTTATAATACAATGAATTTGATTGATTACAAGTGCTAGAGATGCATGAAGAATGTTTAAAAGTGAGAAGAAAGACTTGTTGATATTTGGTCCCAAATGGGATAAGAACCCAAAACCATTGCTTTGAGGCAGTGAATGGCTTGTATAAAGTTATTTTGGGTTAGAATATGTTATAATACAATGAATTTGATTGATTACAAGTGCTAGAGATGCATGAAGAATGTTTAAAAGTGAGAAGAAAGACTTGTTGATATTTGGTCCCAAATGGGATAAGAACCCAAAACCATTGCTTTGAGGCAGTGAATGGCTTGTATAAAGTTATTTTGGGTTAGAATATGTTATAATACAATCAATTTGATTGATTACAAGTGCTAGAGATGCATGAAGAATGTTTAAAAGTGAGAAGAAAGACTTGTTGATATTTGGTCCCAAATGGGATAAGAACCCAAAACCATTGCTTTGAGGCAGTGAATGGCTTGTATAAAGTTATTTTGGGTTAGAATATGTTATAATACAATGAATTTGATTGATTACAAGTGCTAGAGATGCATGAAGAATGTTTAAAAGTGAGAAGAAAGACTTGTTGATATTTGGTCCCAAATGGGATAAGAACCCAAAACCATTGCTTTGAGGCAGTGAATGGCTTGTATAAAGTTATTTTGGGTTAGAATATGTTATAATACAATGAATTTGATTGATTACAAGTGCTAGAGATGCATGAAGAATGTTTAAAAGTGAGAAGAAAGACTTGTTGATATTTGGTCCCAAATGGGATAAGAACCCAAAACCATTGCTTTGAGGCAGTGAATGGCTTGTATAAAGTTATTTTGGGTTAGAATATGTTATAATACAATGAATTTGATTGATTACAAGTGCTAGAGATGCATGAAGAATGTTTAAAAGTGAGAAGAAAGACTTGTTGATATTTGGTCCCAAATGGGATAAGAACCCAAAACCATTGCTTTGAGGCAGTGAATGGCTTGTATAAAGTTATTTTGGGTTAGAATATGTTATAATACAATGAATTTGATTGATTACAAGTGCTAGAGATGCATGAAGAATGTTTAAAAGTGAGAAGAAAGACTTGTTGATATTTGGTCCCAAATGGGATAAGAACCCAAAACCATTGCTTTGAGGCAGTGAATGGCTTGTATAAAGTTATTTTGGGTTAGAATATGTTATAATACAATGAATTTGATTGATTACAAGTGCTAGAGATGCATGAAGAATGTTTAAAAGTGAGAAGAAAGACTTGTTGATATTTGGTCCCAAATGGGATAAGAACCCAAAACCATTGCTTTGAGGCAGTGAATGGCTTGTATAAAGTTATTTTGGGTTAGAATATGTTATAATACAATGAATTTGATTGATTACAAGTGCTAGAGATGCATGAAGAATGTTTAAAAGTGAGAAGAAAGACTTGTTGATATTTGGTCCTAAATGGGATAAGAACCCACAACCATTGCTTTGAGGAACTAAATGGCTTGTATAAAGTTATTTTGGGTTAGAATATGTTATGATTAATGAATTTGATTGATTACAAGTGCTAGAGATGGATGAAGAATGTTTAGAAGTGTGAAGAAAAACTTGTTGAAATTTGGTCCCAGAGGGATAAGAACCCACAACAATTGCTTTGAGGAAGTAAATGGCTTGTACAAAGTTATTTTGGGAAAGAATATTTTATATTGCAATGAATTTGATTTATTACAAGTGCTAGAGATGGTTAAAGAATGTTTAGAAGTGTGAAGAAAAACTTGTTGAAATTTGGTCTCAAATGGGATAAGAACCCACAACCATTGCTTTGAGGAACTAAATGGCTTGTATAAAGTTATTTTGCGTTAGAATATGTTATAATACAATGAATTTGATTGATTACCAGTGCTAGATATGGATAAAGAATGTTTAGAAGTGTGAAGAAAGACTTGTTGAAATTTGGTCCCAAATGGGATAAGAACCCACAACCATTGCCTTAAAAAACTAAATGGCTTGTATAAAGTTAATTTGGGTTAGAATATGTTATAATACAATGAATTTGATTGATTACAAGTGCTAGAGATGGATGAAGAATGTTTAGAAGTGTGAAGAAAGACTTGTTGAAATTTGGTCCCAAATGGGATAAGAACCCACAACCATTGCTTTGAGGCAGTAAATGGCTTGTATAAATTTATGAGAATTTGTTAGAAATACCCCTTTTGATGTACTATTTTTTAAAAATGCCCTCTTTTTTAGCCATTTTTAAATATACCCTCCTACAAAATTTAAAGACAACTTTACCCTCTCTTCTCAAAAACCTAAGAAACGATTCTATATTCTCCTCTCTTAGCCGTCGTCGAACCTTTGCCGTCGTTGGCGTCGTCTCTTCTCTCCTCTCCGTCGCCGTCGTCGCTCCTCTTCTCTCAGTCGCCGTTGTCTCTTCTCTTCTCTCCGGCACCGTCGTCTCTTCTCTTCTCTTGGTCACCGTCGTTTATATATTTAATCTAATCTCTTATAGTTTCTGCAAAAACTAGAAAAGCATCAATTGAGACAGACATGTGTTTTCTGATTTGGTGTAGCATGAAATCGAATTTGATAGTAGGATTCGAGTTTCATTTGTGGGGTTGATAGGGATTTTGAAGAAGTTAACATGGATTCTTAGGGTTAGGCTTTGGGTTAGAATGTAGATCTGTTTTCTTTTTATAATACGTAGATGTAGTGAGCATGGTTTTCTTATATAATACATGGTTAAATTTAGACTAATGAAGCTTAGAACGTATCTGTTTTGAAATCTCGTTTTTCAAAACTTTGTTACTCTTAATTATGAGTTTGTTTGGTGGTGATATGATGGATTGTAACAATCTAGAGCTGCAGCAGTCACAAGTGATGAAGAAGATATCAATCTGTTTTTTTGTGATTTGATTTGAAGGAGTAGCACATGAGGAAGGAGCTGCTACTATAATGTTTGGGTTATCAAAAGTAGACCTCAGGTTCGTTTCTCACTTTTGCAATTGTGCATGTGGAATCTTGGTAATAAAAATGCAGAACTAGTGAGCTAAACATTTGCAATTAAACATAGAACAGGTTATTATCATGTTTGGTCTGTAAGTATCAGTCGTTACCTCAATTTTCATCTCTAGGAGACATAATTATGTTCATGTGGGATTTTTTATATTGGGTTTCCTATATACTTGGATACAACATGCAGGGAACACAATTTGTGGTTAAGAAGGTACACAATTTGATACATCGTGATGTGATTGGTCGTTGTTGTTTAACTAGTCTTCATTTATTAGTGTTATTGGATGTGATCTTGCCGATGCTACGATTCTGTTAGTTCCGTCGTAGTTATAACTCGTTGGTCCACATGGCTATTGGTTTTCAGGTTTTTACATGTGATTTTGCATATAAGATTAAACTGATTTTGACTGCACAATGCATATAGTAGTTATGCATAATCAATTATAATAGCTCTGTTTGCTGATACTAACATGTTCATTGACTTTCACTTACGTGTGTCTTAGGTTTTGGGAGTGAGTGAGTAATGAGTATCGGTGGAGTGAGCTAACTTGTCTAGCTATGATTTGTTAGATGTTTGTTCTACATTGCATCACCGTTGATTTTTTAAAAAACTTTTGATTAGTGGAATGCTATGATGGAACTTAGGTTGTATGAGACTAGTTGATTACCTTTTATGTATCTTCATTCCCAACTTCCACATCATCGTGCGTCTTCACACGTCTTAGGAGAGGAATTGAATTGTTTGTTTTGTGTTGATGTTGATAGGATGGAATTGACGAAGCTGAAGATCCAAGAGCTGCAGTCATGAGAGAGCTTGAAGAAAGACTGAAGTTCATGATTATAATACTCATCCATATTTGTAAAAAACAAGACCAAGTATTTGTGTGTGTGTATTGATCATAATATATTTACTAGTGGAACGTAACTGCCTGTTGTAACATAAAAAAGTGTCTACATATATGAGAGCTTGCAGTTACTACAACGTAAATTCATGTTTTATAAGGTTATAAACCTTACTAAAATCATCTTATAAAACCTTATAGAAACCATATAATAACCTTATAAAAACCTTATAAAAACCATTTAAAAACTTTATAAAAGCTTTATAAAAACCTTTTAAATACTTCTTAAAACCTTTTAAAAAACTTATAAAACTTTTAAAACCTTTTAAAAACCTTATAAAATCTTTATAAAATCCAAATAAGACTTTTAAATAGTTTTCAAAAGTTTAATATACATTTTAACACCTTATAAAATCTTGTAAACCCATTTAAAAGCTTAAATATGGTTTTTATAAGGTTTTATAAGTTTAAATATGGTTTTTTATAAAGATTTTATAAGGTTTTTATATGGTTTTTTATAAGTTTAAATACGGTTTTTAAAAGAGTTTTTTATGATTTTTAAGTAGTTAAGTATAATAGTTTATAAGGTTTTATATGGTTTCTATAAGGTTTTTATAAGGTTATTATATGGTTTCTATAAGGTTTTATAAGATGATTTTAGTAAGGTTTTAAAAAGCCTTGTTAAAACTTTTAAATATTTTTTAACACTTTAATACACATTTTAAACTTCTTATAAAAATCTTATAAAAACTTATAAAAGCCTTGTAAAAACTTTTAAATACTTTTTAACACTTTAATACTCATTTTTAATACCTTATAAAAATCTTGTAAAACCTTTTAACCTTTTTAAAGTCTTGTAAAACCTTATAAAAACCTTATAAATGTCTTGTGGAACCTTATAAAAACCTTATAAAAACCTTGAGAGTGTGTTCACATTCACAATGCTTCAGCTTATGTGTTCACATTCATAATGCTTCAGCTTATGTGTTAGGGTCACTTAAGAACCACAAATTTTGTATATAAAAGGTTTTACAATCTTTTGAAAACCTTAGAAAATGTTTTACAAGCTTTTTAAAATCTTTTACAAGCTTCATAAAATCTTTTACAAGCTTCATAAAATCTTTTTACAATATTTTAAAAGGTTTATAAGGTTTTTAAAAGGATTTTAAATGGTTTTTAAAAGAATTTATAAAGGTTCTAATATGTTCCCCATCCCCAACATCAATCCAAAATGGGCAAAACCAATACAAAGCTTGAATCTCTTGTACTCTCACGTTTGTCTTATAACCTAATGTGATATAAAGTGAACAATTAACATCTTTTAAGCACTTTGAGCATAGTGACACCAAATGAGCAAAGCCGTAAAACCTTCAAACTTGGTAACTCTTTTATTTTTTCCAGAGATTAACACAAACAAAATTAAAAAATGGTACACTGCTACGTTACTTGTAAAACCAAATACTAACAAAAAAAACAACACCAATAGCCAAAGCCTCAGATGCTCCATCACCAAACACTCACAATCGATTGTACTGCAACTTCTTCTTCTCTCTTATATCAGATTATTTCTTCTCCCCTTCAAGATTCACAGCTTCTTAAGGTGATATCACATTGAATCACATCCAACAAAGACATTGACAGTAGAGAGCGACTTAGAGAACCAGCAGACCATTCATGCATTTAGTCAAACAGATGGTGGGAGCTTAAAACAGAGTTCCCAAACTAAACTAGTTACATTCGACGGCTAGATTCGGCAAGATCTATATACTCTACAAAAGGTATCTCCTTACATATATAGAACCACTGAACCAGAATTGTGTATAAGGCAGACTGAATAACGACATGACATTCACGGTGGCTGATCGAGACAGAGAGCTGTGCGGTGGCGAAACTCAACGACATATCAAGACAAAAATTGGATCTCTCAACAGAAATTGACAAACCCAAACAGAGGGACTTCGTCCTTAGTTTTCAAAGAAGAAGAATAAACGAAGAAGAAGAAGATGATGGAGAAGAAGAAACAAAGAGAGAGATGAGTCGTTGTCGGCGTCGACAGAGACGATTCGGAGTCGGAGTCGGAGTCAAAGTCGCCGTTGCTGTCGACAGAGAAAGATGAGTCACCCTCGCCGTCGAGAGAGAAGTCGAAGTCGCCGTCGCCATCGCCGTCGAGAGAGGATTCAGAGTTAGAGTGGGAGTCGGAGTCGCCGTCGCCGTCGAGAGGATTCGTAGTCGGAGTCGCTGTCGAGAGAGATGGGTGAAGAGATATATTTTTTAGGTTAAAACAAATGAGGGCAGAATCGTCTTTTTGCATCAAAATAGGGGTAGTTTTAAAAATGCTCTCCCTTGTAGGGTATTTTTAAAAATGTGATCTGCAAAAAGGGTATTTTTAAAATTGTCCCTAAATTTATTTTGGGTTAGAATATGTTATAGTACAATGAATTTGATTGATTACAGCTACTAGAGATGGATGAAGAATGTTAAGAAGTGTGAAGAAAAACTTGTTGAAAATTGGTCCCAAATGGGATAAGAACCCACAACCATTGCTTTGAGGAACTAAATTGCTTGTATAAAGTTATTTTGGGTTAGAATATGTTATAATACAATGAATTTGATTGATTACAAGTGTTAGAGATGGTTGAAGAATGTTTAGAAGTGTGAAGAAAAACTTGTTGAAATTTGGTCCCAAATGGGATAAGAACCCACAACCATTGCTTTGAGGAACTAAATGGCTTGTATAAAGTTATTTTGGGTTAGAATATGTTATAATACAATGAATTTGATTGATTACCAGTGCTAGAGATGGATGAAGAATGTTTAGAAGTGTGAAGAAAGACTTGTTGAAATTTGGTCCCAAATGGGATAAGAACCCACAACCATTGCTTTGAGGAACTAAATGGCTTGTATAAAGTTATTTTGGGTTAGAATATGTTATGATAAAATGAATTTGATTGATTACAAGTGCTAGAGATGGATGAAGAATGTTTAGAAGTGTGAAGAAAAACTTGTTGAAATTTGGTCCCAAATGGGATAAGAACCCACAACAATTGCTTTCAGGAACTAAATGGCTTGTATAAAGTTATTTTGGGTTAGAATATGTTATAATACAATGAATTTGATTGATTACAAGTGCTAGAGATGGTTGAAGAATGTTTAGAAGTGTATAGAAAGACTTGTTGAAAATAGGTCCCAAATGGGATAAGAACCCACAACCATTGCTTTGAGGCAGTAAATGGCTTGTATAAATTTATTTTGGGTTAGAATATGTTATAGTACAATGAATTTGATTGATTACAACTGCTAGAGATGGATGCAGAATGTTTAGAAGTTTATAGAAAGACTTGTTGAAAATTGGTCCCAAATGGGATAAGAACCCACAACCATTGCTTTGAGGAACTAAATGGCTTGTATAAAGTTATTTTGGGTTAGAATATGTTATAATACAATCAATTTGATTGATTACAAGTGCTAGAGATGGTTGAAGAATGTTTAGAAGTGTGAAGAAAATTTTGTTGAAATTTGGTCCCAAATGGGATAAGAACCCACAACCGTTGCTTTGAGGAAATAAATGGCTTGTATAAAGTTATTTTGGGTTAGAATATGTTATAATGCAATGAATTTGATTGATTACAAGTGTTAGAGATGGTTGAAGAATGTTTAGAAGTGTAAAGAAAAACTTGTTGAAATTTGGTCTCAAATGGGATAAAAACTCATAACCATTGCGTTGAGGAACTAAATGGCTTGTATAAAGTTATTTTGGGTTAGAATATGTTATGATAAAATGAATTTGATTGATTACAAGTGCTAGAGATGGATGAAGAATGTTTAGAAGTGTGAAGAAAAACTTGTTGAAATTTGGTCACAAGAAGGATAAGAACCCACAACAATTGCTTTGAGGAAGTAAATGGCTTGTATAAACTTATTTTGGGTAAGAATATTTTATATTGCAATGAATTTGATTTATTACAAGTGCTAGATATGGTTGACGAATGTTTAGAAGTGTGAAGAAAAACTTGTTGAAATTTGGTCCCAAATGGGATAAGAACCCACAACCATTGCTTTGAGGAACTAAATGGCTTGTATAAAGTTATTTTGCGTTAGAATATGTTATAATACAATGAATTTGATTGATTACCAGTGCTAGATATGGATAAAGAATGTTTAGAAGTGTGAAGAAAGACTTGTAGAAATTTGGTCCCAAATGGGATAAGAACCCACAACCATTGCCTTAAAAAACTAAATGGCTTGTATAAAGTTAATTTGGGTTAGAATATGTTATAATGCAATGAATTTGATTGATTACAAGTGCTAGAGATGGATGAAGAATGTTTAGAAGTTTATTGAAAGACTTGTTGAAAATAGGTCCCAAATGGGATAAGAACCCAGAACCATTGTTTTGAGGCAGTAAATGGCTTGTATAAATTTATTTTGAGTTAGAATATGTTATATTAGAATGCATTTGATTGATTACAACTGCTAGAGATGGATGAAGAATGTTTGGAAGTGTGAAGATTGACTTGTTGAAATTTAATCCCAAATAAGATAAGAACCCACAACCATTGCTTTGAGGAACTAAATGGCTTTTATAAAGTTATTTTGGGTTAGAATATGTTATAATACAATGAATTTGATTGATTACAAGTGCTAGAGATGGATGAAGAATGTTTAGAAGTGTGAAGAAAGACTTGTTGAAATTTGGTCCCAAATAGGATAAGAACCCACAACCATTGCTTTGAGGAACTAAATGGCTTGTATAAAGTTATTTTGGGTTATAATATTTTATAATACAATGAATTTGATTGATTACAAGTGCTAGAGATGGTTGAAGAATGTTTAGAAGTGTATAGAAAGACTTGTTGAAAATAGGTCCCAAATGGGATAAGAACCCACAACCATTGCTTTGAGGCAGTAAATGGCTTGTATAAATTTATTTTGGGTTAGAATATGTTATAGTACAATGAATTTGATTAATTACAACTGCTAGAGATGGATGAAGAATGTTTAAAAGTTTATAGAAAGACTTGTTGAAAATTGGTCCCAAATGGGATAAGAACCCACAACCATTGCTTTGAGGAACTAAATGGCTTGTATAAAGTTATTTTGGGTTAGAATATGTTATAATACAATCAATTTGATTGATTACAAGTGCTAGAGATGGTTGAAGAATGTTTAGAAGTGTGAAGAAAAACTTGTTGAAATTTGGTCCCAAATGGGATAAGAACCCACGACCGTTGCTTTGAGGAAATAAATGGCTTGTATAAAGTTATTTTGGGTTAGAATATGTTATAATGCAATGAATTTGATTGATTACAAGTGTTAGAGATGGTTGAAGAATGTTTAGAAGTGTGAAGAAAAACTTGTTGAAATTTGGTCCCAAATGGGATAAAAAATCATAACAATTGCGTTGAGGAACTAAATGGCTTGTATAAAGTTACTTTTGGTTAGAATATGTTATAATACAATGAATTTGATTGATTACAAGTGCTAGAGATGGATGAAGAATTTTTTAGAAGTGTGAAGAAAGACTTGTTGAAATTTGGTCACAAGAAGGATAAGAACCCACAACCATTGCTTTGAGGAACTAAATGGCTTGTATAAAGTTATTTTGGGTTAGAGTATGTTATAGTACAATGAATTTTATTGATTACAAGTGCTAGAAATGGATGAAGAATGTTTAGAAGCTTATTGAAAGACTTGTTGAAAATAGGTCCCAAATGGGATAAGAACCCAGAACCATTGTTTTGAGGCAGTAAATGGCTTGTATAAATTTATTTTGGGTTATAATATGTTATAATACAATGAATTTTATTGATTACAACTGCTAGAGATGGATGAAGAATGTTTGGAAGTGTGAAGATTGACTTGTTGAAATTTGGTCCCATATGGGATAAGAACCCACAACCATTGCCTCGAGGAACTAAATGGCTTGTATAAAGATATTTTGGGTTAGAATATGTTATAATACAATCAATTTGATTGATTACAAGTGCTAGAGATGGATGAAGAATGTTTAGAAGTGTGAAGAAAAACTTGTTGAAATTTGGTCCCAAATGGGATAAGAACCCACAACCATTGCTTTGAGGAACTAAATGGCTTGTATAAAGTTATTTTGAGTTAGAATATGTTATAATACAATGAATTTTATTGGTTACAAGTGCTAGAGATGGTTGAAGAATGTTTAGAAGTGTATAGAAAGACTTGTTGAAAATAGGTCCCAAATGGGATAAGAACCCACAACCATTGCTTTGAGGCAATAAACGGCTTGTATAAATTTATTTTGGGTTAGAATATGTTATAGTACAATGAATTTGATTGATTACAACTGCTAGAGATGGATGAAGAATGTTTAGAAGTTTATAGAAAGACTTGTTGAAAATTGATCCCAAATGGGATAAGAACCCACAACCATTGCTTTGAGGAACTAAATGGCTTGTATAAAGTTATTTTGGGTTAGAATATGTTATAATACAATCAATTTTATTGATTACAAGTGCTAGAGATGGATGAAGAATGTTTAGAAGTGTGAAGAAAAACTTGTTGAAATTTGGTCCCAAATGGGATAATAACCCACAACCGTTGCTTTGAGGAAATAAATGGCTTGTATAAAGTTATTTTGGGTTAGAATATGTTATAATACAATGAATTTGATTGATTACAAGTGCTAGAGATGGTTGAAGAATGTTTAGAAGTGTAAAGAAAAACTTGTTGAAATTTGGTCCCAAATGGGATAAAAACTCATAACCATTGCGTTGAGGAACTAAATGGCTTGTATAAAGTTATTTTGGGTTAGAATATGTTATAATACAATGAATTAGATTGATTACCAGTGCTAGATATGGATGAAGAATGTTTAGAAGTGTGAAGAAAGACTTGTTGAAATTTCGTCCCAAATCGGATAAGAACCCACAACCATTGCTTTGAGGAACTAAATGGCTTGTATAAAGTTATTTTGGGTTAGAATATGCTATAATACAATGAATTTGATTGATTACAAGTGCTAGAGATGGTTGAAGAATGTTTAGAAGTGTGAAGAAAACTTGTTGAAATTTGGTCCCAAATGGGATAAGAACCCACAACCGTTGCTTTGAGGAACTAAATGGGTTGTATAAAGTTATTTTGGGTTAGAATATGTTATAATACAATGAATTTGATTGATTACAAGTGTTAGAGATGGATGAAGAATGTTTAGAAGTGTGAAGAAAAACTTGTTGAAATTTGGTCCCAAATGGGATAAGAACCCACAACCATTGCTTTGAAGAACTAAATGGCTTGTATAAAGTTATTTTGGGTTAGAATATGTTATAATTCAATGAATTTGATTGATTACCAGTGCTAGATATGGATGAAGAATGTTTAGAACTGTGAAGAAAGACTTGTTGTAATTTCGTCCCAAATCGGATAAGAACCCACAACCATTGCTTTGAGGAACTAAATGGCTTGTATAAAGTTATTTTGGGTTAGAATATGTTATAATACAATGAATTTGATTGATTACAAGTGCTAGAGATGGATGAAGAATGTTTTGAAGTGTGAAGAAAAACTTGTTGAAATTTGGTCCCAAGAGGGATAAGAACCCACAACCATTGCTTTGAGGAAGTAAATGGCTTGTATAAAGTTATTTTGGGTTAGAATATTTTATATTGCAATGAATTTTATTTATTACAAGTGCTAGAGATGGATGAAGAATGTTTAGAAGTGTGAAGAAAGACTTGTTGAAATTTCGTCCCAAATCGGATAAGAACCCACAACCATTGCTTTGAGGAACTAAATGGCTTGTATAAAGTTATTTTGGGTTAGAATATGTTATAATACAATGAATTTGATTGATTACAAGTGCTAGAGATGGATGAAAAATGTTTGGAAGTGTGAAGATTGACTTGTTGAAATTTGGTCCCAAATGGGATAATAACCCACAACCATTGCTTTGAGGAACTAAATGACTTGTATAAAGTTATTTTGTGTTAGAATATGTTATAATACAATCAATTTGATTGATTACAAGTGCTAGAGATGGTTGAAGAATGTTTAGAAGTGTGAAGAAAAACTTGTTGAAATTTGGTCCCAAATGGGATAAGAACCCACAACCGTTGCTTTGAGGAAATAAATGGCTTGTATAAAGTTATTTTGCGTTAGAATATGTTATAATACAATGAATTTGATTGATTACAAGTGGTAGAGATGGTTGAAGAATGTTTAGAAGTGTGAAGAAAAACTTGTTGAAATTTGGTCCCAAATGGGATAAGAACCCACAACCATTGCTTTGAAGAACTAAATGGCTTGTATAAAGTTATTTTGGGTTAGAATATGTTATAATACAATGAATTTGATTGATTACCAGTGCTATATATGGATGAAGAATGTTTAGAAGTGTGAAGAAAGACTTATTGAAATTTGGTCCCAAATCGGATAAGAACCCACAACCATTGCTTTGAAGAACTAAATGGCTTGTATAAAGTTATTTTGGGTTAGAATATGTTATAATACAATGAATTTGATTGATTACCAGTGCTAGATATGGATGAAGAATGTTTAGAAGTGTGAAGAAAGACTTGTTGAAATTTGGTCCCAAATGGGATAGGAACCCACAACCATTGCCTTGAGGAACTAAATGGCTTGTATAAAGTTAATTTGGGTTAGAATATGTTATAATACAATGAATTTGATTGATTACAAGTGCTAGAGATGGATGAAGAATGTTTAGAAGTGTGAAGAAAGACTTGTTGAAATTTGGTCCCAAATGGGATAAGAACCCACAACCATTGCTTTGAGGAACTAAATGGCTTGTATAAAGTTATTTTAGGTTAGAATATGTTATTATAAAATGAATTTGATTGATTACAAGTGCTAGAGATGGATGAAGAATGTTTAGAAGTGTGAAGAAAGGTTTGTTGAAATTTGGTCCCAAATGGAATAAGAACCCACAACCATTGCTTTGAGGAACTAAATGGCTTGTATAAAGTTATTTTGGGTTAGAATATGTTATAATACAATGAATTTGATTGATTACCAGTGCTAGATATGGATGAAGAATGTTTAGAAGTGTGAAGAAAGACTTGTTGAAATTTGGTCCCAAATGGGATACGAACCCACAACCATTGGCTTGAGGAACTAAATGGCTTGTATAAAGTTAATTTGGGTTAGAATATGTTATAATACAATGAATTTGATTGATTACAAGTGCTAGAGATGGTTGAAGAATGTTTAGAAGTGTGAAGAAAGACTTGTTGAAATTTGGTCCCAAATGGGATAAGAACCCACAACCATTGCTTTGAGGAACTAAATGGCTTGTATAAAGTTATTTTGGGTTAGAATATGTTATAATACAATGAATTTTATTGATTACAAGTGTTAGAGATGGTTGAAGAATGTTTAGAAGTGTGAAAAAAAACTTGTTGAAATTTGGTCCCAAATGGGATAAGAACCCACAACCATTGCTTTGAAGAACTAAATGGCTTGTATAAAGTTATTTTGGGTTAGAATATGTTATAATACAATGAATTTGATTGATTACCAGTGCTAGATATGGATGAAGAATGTTTAGAAGTCTGAAGAAAGACTTGTTGAAATTTGGTCCCAAATAGGATAAGAACCCACAACCATTGCTTTGAGGAACTAAATGGCTTGTATAAAGTTAATTTGGGTTATAATATTTTATAATACAATGAATTTGATTGATTACAAGTGCTAGAGATGGATGAAGAATGTTTAGAAGTGTGAAGAAAAACTTGTTGAAATTTGGTCCCACATGGCATAAGAACCCACAACCATTGCTTTGAAGAACTAAATGGCTTGTATAAAGTTATTTTGGATTAGAATATGTTATAATACAATGAATTTGATTGATTACAAGTGCTAGAGATGGTTGAAGAATGTTTAGAAGTGTATAGAAAGACTTGTTGAAAATAGGTCCCAAATGGGATAAGAACCCACAACCATTGCTTTGAGGCAGTAAATGGCTTGTATAAATTTATTTTGGGTTAGAATATGTTATAGTACAATGAATTTGATTGATTACAACTGCTAGAGATGGATGAAGAATGTTTAGAAGTTTATAGAAAGACTTGTTGAAAATAGGTCCCAAATGGGATAAGAACCCACAACCATTGCTTTGAGGAACTAAATGGCTTGTATAATGTTATTTTGGGTTAGAATATGTTATAATACAATCAATTTGATTGATTACAAGTGCTAGAGATGGTTGAAGAATGTTTAGAAGTGTGAAGAAAAACTTGTTGAAATTTGGTCCCAAATGGGATAAGAACCCACAACCGTTGCTTTGAGGAAATAAATGGCTTGTATAAAGTTATTTTGGGTTAGAATATGTTATAATACAATGAATTTGATTGATTACCAGTGCTAGAGATAGTTAAAGAATGTTTAGAAGTGTGAAGAAAGACTGGTTGAAATTTGGTCCCAAATAGGATAAGAACCCACAACCATTGCTTTGAAAAACTAAATGGCTTGTATAAAGTTATTTTGGGTTAGAATATGTTATAATACAATGAATTTGATTGATTACCAGTGCTAGATATGGATGAAGAATGTTTAGAAGTGTGAAGAAAGACTTGTTGAAATTTCGTCCCAAATCGGATAAGAACCCACAACCATTGCTTTGAGGAACTAAATGGCTTGTATAAAGTTATTTTGAGTTAGAATATGTTATAATACAATGAATTTTATTGGTTACAAGTGCTAGAGATGGTTGAAGAATGTTTAGAAGTGTATAGAAAGACTTGTTGAAAATAGGTCCCAAATGGGATAAGAACCCACAACCATTGCTTTGAGGCAATAAATGGCTTGTATAAATTTATTTTGGGTTAGAATATGTTATAGTACAATGAATTTGATTGATTACAACTGCTAGAGATGGATGAAGAATGTTTAGAAGTTTATAGAAAGACTTGTTGAAAATTGGTCCCAAATGGGATAAGAACCCACAACCATTGCTTTGAGGAACTAAATGGCTTGTATAAAGTTATTTTGGGTTAGAATATGTTATAATACAATCAATTTTATTGATTACAAGTGCTAGAGATGGATGAAGAATGTTTAGAAGTGTGAAGAAAAACTTGTTGAAATTTGGTCCCAAATGGGATAAGAACCCACAACCGTTGCTTTGAGGAAATAAATGGCTTGTATAAAGTTATTTTGGGTTAGAATATGTTATAATACAATGAATTTGATTGATTACCAGTGCTAGAGATAGTTAAAGAATGTTTAGAAGTGTGAAGAAAGACTGGTTGAAATTTGGTCCCAAATAGGATAAGAACCCACAACCATTGCTTTGAAAAACTAAATGGCTTGTATAAAGTTATTTTGGGTTAGAATATGTTATAATACAATGAATTTGATTGATTACCAGTGCTAGATATGGATGAAGAATGTTTAGAAGTGTGAAGAAAGACTTGTTGAAATTTCGTCCCAAATCGGATAAGAACCCACAACCATTGCTTTGAGGAACTAAATGGCTTGTATAAAGTTATTTTGGGTTAGAATATGTTATAATACAATGAATTTGATTGATTACAAGTGCTAGAGATGGTTGAAGAATGTTTAGAAGTGTGAAGAAAACTTGTTGAAATTTGGTCCCAAATGGGATAAGAACCCACAACCGTTGCTTTGAGGAACTAAATGGGTTGTATAAAGTTATTTTGGGTTAGAATATGTTATAATACAATGAATTTGATTGATTACAAGTGTTAGAGATGGATGAAGAATGTTTAGAAGTGTGAAGAAAAACTTGTTGAAATTTGGTCCCAAATGGGATAAGAACCCACAACCATTGCTTTGAAGAACTAAATGGCTTGTATAAAGTTATTTTGGGTTAGAATATGTTATAATTCAATGAATTTGATTGATTACCAGTGCTAGATATGGATGAAGAATGTTTAGAACTGTGAAGAAAGACTTGTTGAAATTTCGTCCCAAATCGGATAAGAACCCACAACCATTGCTTTGAGGAACTAAATGGCTTGTATAAAGTTATTTTGGGTTAGAATATGTTATAATACAATGAATTTGATTGATTACAAGTGCTAGAGATGGATGAAGAATGTTTTGAAGTGTAAAGAAAAACTTGTTGAAATTTGGTCCCAAGAGGGATAAGAACCCACAACCATTGCTTTGAGGAAGTAAATGGCTTGTATAAAGTTATTTTGGGTTAGAATATTTTATATTGCAATGAATTTTATTTATTACAAGTGCTAGAGATGGATGAAGAATGTTTAGAAGTGTGAAGAAAGACTTGTTGAAATTTCGTCCCAAATCGGATAAGAACCCACAACCATTGCTTTGAGGAACTAAATGGAATGTATAAAGTTATTTTGGGTTAGAATATGTTATAATACAATGAATTTGATTGATTACAAGTGCTAGAGATGGATGAAAAATGTTTGGAAGTGTGAAGATTGACTTGTTGAAATTTGGTCCCAAATGGGATAATAACCCACAACCATTGCTTTGAGGAACTAAATGACTTGTATAAAGTTATTTTGTGTTAGAATATGTTATAATACAATCAATTTGATTGATTACAAGTGCTAGAGATGGTTGAAGAATGTTTAGAAGTGTGAAGAAAAACTTGTTGAAATTTGGTCCCAAATGGGATAAGAACCCACAACCGTTGCTTTGAGGAAATAAATGGCTTGTATAAAGTTATTTTGCGTTAGAATATGTTATAATACAATGAATTTGATTGATTACAAGTGGTAGAGATGGTTGAAGAATGTTTAGAAGTGTGAAGAAAAACTTGTTGAAATTTGGTCCCAAATGGGATAAGAACCCACAACCATTGCTTTGAAGAACTAAATGGCTTCTATAAAGTTATTTTGGGTTAGAATATGTTATTATAAAATGAATTTGATTGATTACAAGTGCTAGAGATGGATGAAGAATGTTTAGAAGTGTGAAGAAAGACTTGTTGAAATTTGGTCCCAAATGGAATAAGAACCCACAACCATTGCTTTGAGGAACTAAATGGCTTGTATAAAGTTATTTTGGGTTAGAATATGTTATAATACAATGAATTTGTTTGATTACAAATGTTAGAGATGAATGAAGAATGTTTAGAAGTGTGAAGAAAAACTTGTTGAAATTTGGTCCCAAATGGGATAAGAACCCACAACCATTGCTTTGAAGAACTAAATGGCTTGTATAAAGTTATTTTGGGTTAGAATATGTTATAATACAATGAATTTGATTGATTACCAGTGCTAGATATGGATGAAGAATGTTTAGAAGTGTGAAGAAAGACTTGTTGAAATTTGGTCCCAAATGGGATAGGAACCCACAACCATTGGCTTGAGGAACTAAATGGCTTGTATAAAGTTAAGTTGGGTTAGAATATGTTATAATACAATGAATTTGATTGATTACAAGTGCTAGAGATGGATGAAGAATGTTTAGAAGTGTGAAGAAAGACTTGTTGAAATTTGGTCCCAAATGGGATAAGAACCCACAACCATTGCTTTGAGGAACTAAATGGCTTGTATAAAGTTATTTTGGGTTAGAATATGTTATAATAGAATGAATTTTATTGATTACAAGTGTTAGAGATGGTTGAAGAATGTTTAGAAGTGTGAAGAAAAACTTGTTGAAATTTGGTCCCAAATGGGATAAGAACCCACAACCATTGCTTTGAAGAACTAAATGGCTTGTATAAAGTTATTTTGGGTTAGAATATGTTATAATACAATGAATTTGATTGATTACCAGTGCTAGATATGGATGAAGAATGTTTAGAAGTGTGAAGAAAGACTTGTTGAAATTTGGTCCCAAATGGGATACGAACCCACAACCATTGGCTTGAGGAACTAAATGGCTTGTATAAAGTTAATTTGGGTTAGAATATGTTATAATACAATGAATTTGATTGATTACAAGTGCTAGAGATGGATGAAGAATGTTTAGAAGTGTGAAGAAAGACTTGTTGAAATTTGGTCCCAAATGGGATAAGAACCCACAACCATTGCTTTGAGGAACTAAATGGCTTGTATAAAGTTATTTTGGGTTAGAATATGTTATAATACAATGAATTTTATTGATTACAAGTGTTAGAGATGGTTGAAGAATGTTTAGAAGTGTGAAAAAAAACTTGTTGAAATTTGGTCCCAAATGGGATAAGAACCCACAACCATTGCTTTGAAGAACTAAATGGCTTGTATAAAGTTATTTTGGGTTAGAATATGTTATAATACAATGAATTTGATTGATTACCAGTGCTAGATATGGATGAAGAATGTTTAGAAGTCTGAAGAAAGACTTGTTGAAATTTGGTCCCAAATAGGATAAGAACCCACAACCATTGCTTTGAGGAACTAAATGGCTTGTATAAAGTTAATTTGGGTTATAATATTTTATAATACAATGAATTTGATTGATTACAAGTGCTAGAGATGGATGAAGAATGTTTAGAAGTGTGAAGAAAAACTTGTTGAAATTTGGTCCCACATGGCATAAGAACCCACAACCATTGCTTTGAAGAACTAAATGGCTTGTATAAAGTTATTTTGGGTTAGAATATGTTATAATACAATGAATTTGATTGATTACAAGTGCTAGAGATGGTTGAAGAATGTTTAGAAGTGTATAGAAAGACTTGTTGAAAATAGGTCCCAAATGGGATAAGAACCCACAACCATTGCTTTGAGGCAGTAAATGGCTTGTATAAATTTAATTTGGATTAGAATATGTTATGGTACAATGAATTTGATTGATTACAACTGCTAGAGATGGATGAAGAATGTTTAGAAGTTTATAGAAAGACTTGTTGAAAATTGGTCCCAAATGGGATAATAACCCACAACCATTGCTTTGAGGAACTAAATGACTTGTATAAAGTTATTTTGTGTTAGAATATGTTATAATACAATCAATTTGATTGATTACAAGTGCTAGAGATGGTTGAAGAATGTTTAGAAGTGTGAAGAAAAACTTGTTGAAATTTGGTCCCAAATGGGATAAGAACCCACAACCGTTGCTTTGAGGAAATAAATTGTTTGTATAAAGTTATTTTGGGTTAGAATATGTTATAATACAATAAATTTGATTGATTACAAGTGGTAGAGATGGTTGAAGAATGTTTAGAAGTGTGAAGAAAAATTGTTGAAATTTGGTCCCAAATGGGATAAGAACCCACAACCATTGCTTTGAAGAACTAAATGGCTTGTATAAAGTTATTTTGGGTTAGAATATGTTATAATACAATGAATTTGATTGATTACAAGTGCTAGAGATGGTTGAAGAATGTTTAGAAGTGTATAGAAAGAGTTGTTGAAAATAGGTCCCAAATGGGATAAGAACCCACAACCATTGCTTTGAGGCAGTAAATGGCTTGTATAAATTTATTTTGGATTAGAATATGTTATGGTACAATGAATTTGATTGATTACAACTGCTAGAGATGAATGAAGAATGTTTAGAAGTTTATAGAAAGACTTGTTGAAAATTGGTCCCAAATGGGATAATAACCCACAACCATTGCTTTGAGGAACTAAATGACTTGTATAAAGTTATTTTGTGTTAGAATATGTTATAATACAATCAATTTGATTGATTACAAGTGCTAGAGATGGTTGAAGAATGTTTAGAAGTGTGAAGAAAAACTTGTTGAAATTTGGTCCCAAATGGGATAAGAACCCACAACCGTTGCTTTGAGGAAATAAATTGTTTGTATAAAGTTATTTTGGGTTAGAATATGTTATAATACAATAAATTTGATTGATTACAAGTGGTAGAGATGGTTGAAGAATGTTTAGAAGTGTGAAGAAAAATTGTTGAAATTTGGTCCCAAATGGGATAAGAACCCACAACCATTGCTTTGAAGAACTAAATGGCTTGTATAAAGTTATTTTGGGTTAGAATATGTTATAATACAATGAATTTGATTGATTACCAGTGCTATATATGGATGAAGAATGTTTAGAAGTGTGAAGAAAGACTTGTTGAAATTTGGTCCCAAATCGGATAAGAACCCACAACCATTGCTTTGAAGAACTAAATGGCTTGTATAAAGTTATTTTGGGTTAGAATATGTTATAATACAATGAATTTGATTGATTACCAGTGCTAGATATGGATGAAGAATGTTTAGAAGTGTGAAGAAAAACTTGTTGAAATTTGGTCCCAAATGGGATAAGAACCCACAACCATTGCTTTGAAGAACTAAATGTCTTGTATAAAGTTATTTTGGGTTAGAATATGTTATAATACAATGAATTTGATTGATTACCAGTGCTAGATATGTATGAAGAATGTTTAGAAGTGTGAAGAAAGACTTGTTGAAATTTGGTCCCAAATGGGATAGGAACCCACAATCATTGCCTTGAGGAACTAAATGGCTTGTATAAAGTTAATTTGGGTTAGAATATGTTATAATACAATGAATTTGAATGATTACAAGTGCTAGAGATGGATGAAGAATGTTTAGAACTGTGAAGAAAGACTTGTCGAAATTTGGTCCCAAGAGGGATAAGAACCCACAACCATTGCTTTGAGGAAGTAAATGGCTTGTATAAAGTTATTTTGGGTTAGAATATTTTATATTGCAATGAATTTGATTTATTACAAGTGCTAGAGATGGATGAAGAATGTTTAGAAGTATATAGAAAGACTTGTTGAAAATAGGTCCCAAATGGGATAAGAACCCACAACCATAACTTTAACGCAATAAATGGCTTGTATAAATTTATTTTGGGTTCGAATATATTATAATACAATGCATTTGATTGAATACAACTACTAGAGATTGATGAAAAATGTTTAGAAGTGTGAAGACAGACTTGTTGAAATCTGGTCCCAAATGTGATAAGAACCCACAAACTTTGCGTTGAGGAACTAAATGGCTTGTATAAAGTTATTTTGGGTTAGAATATGTTATAATAAAATGAATTTGATTGATTACAAGTGTTAGAGATGGTTGAAGAATCTTTAAGAGTGTGAAGAAAAACATGTTGAAATTTGGTCCAAAATGGGATAAGTACCCACAACCATTGCTTTGAGGAACTAAATGGCTCGTATAAAGTTATTTTGGGTTAGAATATGTTATAATACAATAAATTTGATTGATTACAAGTGCGAGAGATGGATGAGGATTTTTTAGAAGTGTTAAGAAAGACTTGTTGAAAATAGGTCCCAAATGGGATAAGAACCCACAACCATTGCTTTGAGGAACTAAATGACTTGTATAAAGTTATTTTGGGTTAGAATATGTTATAATACAAACAATTTGATTGATTACAAGTGCTAGAGATGGTTGAAGAATGTTTAGAAGTGTGAAGAAAAACTTGTTGAAATTTGGTCCCAAATGGGATAAGAACCCACAACCGTTGCTTTGAGGAAATAAATGGTTTGTATAAAGTTATTTTGGGTTAGAATATGTTATAATACAATAAATTTGATTGATTACAAGTGGTAGAGATGGTTGAAGAATGTTTAGAAGTGTGAAGAAAAATTGTTGAAATTTGGTCCCAAATGGGATAAGAACCCACAACCATTGCTTTGATTAACTAAATGGCTTGTATAAAGTTATTTTGGGTTAGAATATGTTATAATTCAATGAATTTGATTGATTACCAGTGCTATATATGGATGAAGAATGTTTAGAAGTGTGAAGAAAGACTTGTTGAAATTTGGTCCCAAATCGGATAAGAACCCACAACCATTGCTTTGAAGAACTAAATGGCTTGTATAAAGTTATTTTGGGTTAGAATATGTTATAATACAATGAATTTGATTAATTACCAGTGCTAGATATGGATGAAGAATGTTTAGAAGTGTGAAGAAAGACTTGTTGAAATTTGGTCCCAAATGGGATAGGAACCCACAACCATTGCCTTGAGGAACTAAATGGCTTGTATAAAGTTAATTTGGGTTAGAATATGTTATAATAAAATGAATTTGATTGATTACAAGTGCTAGAGATGGATGAAGAATGTTTAGAAGTGTGAAGAAAGACTTGTTGAAATTTGGTCCCAAATGGGATAAGAACCCACAACCATTGCTTTGAGGAACTAAATGGCTTGTATAAAGTTATTTTGGGTTAGAATATGTTATGATAAAATGAATTTGATTGATTACAAGTGCTAGAGATGGATGAAGAATGTTTAGAAGTATGAAGAAAAACTTGTTGAAATTTGGTCCCAAGAGGGATAAGAACCCACAACCATTGCTTTGAGGAAATAAATGGCTTGTATAATGTTATTTTGGGTTAGAATATTTTATATTGCAATGAATTTGATTGATTACAAGTGTTAGAGATGGTTGAAGAATGTTTAGAAGTGTGAAGAAAAACTTGTTGAAATTTGGTCCCAAATGGGATAAGAACCCACAACCATTGCTTTGAAGAACTAAATGTCTTGTATAAAGTTATTTTGGGTTAGAATATGTTATAATACAATGAATTTGATTGATTACCAGTGCTAGATATGGATGAAGAATGTTTAGAAGTGTGAAGAAAAACTTGTTGAAATTTGGTCCCAAATGGGATAAGAACCCACAACCATTGCTTTGAAGAACTAAATGTCTTGTATAAAGTTATTTTGGGTTAGAATATGTTATAATACAATGAATTTGATTGATTACCAGTGCTAGATATGTATGAAGAATGTTTAGAAGTGTGAAGAAAGACTTGTTGAAATTTGGTCCCAAATGGGATAGGAACCCACAATCATTGCCTTGAGGAACTAAATGGCTTGTATAAAGTTAATTTGGGTTAGAATATGTTATAATACAATGAATTTGAATGATTACAAGTGCTAGAGATGGATGAAGAATGTTTAGAACTGTGAAGAAAGACTTGTCGAAATTTGGTCCCAAGAGGGATAAGAACCCACAACCATTGCTTTGAGGAAGTAAATGGCTTGTATAAAGTTATTTTGGGTTAGAATATTTTATATTGCAATGAATTTGATTTATTACAAGTGCTAGAGATGGATGAAGAATGTTTAGAAGTATATAGAAAGACTTGTTGAAAATAGGTCCCAAATGGGATAAGAACCCACAACCATAACTTTAACGCAATAAATGGCTTGTATAAATTTATTTTGGGTTCGAATATATTATAATACAATGCATTTGATTGAATACAACTACTAGAGATTGATGAAAAATGTTTAGAAGTGTGAAGACAGACTTGTTGAAATCTGGTCCCAAATATGATAAGAACCCACAAACTTTGCGTTGAGGAACTAAATGGCTTGTATAAAGTTATTTTGGGTTAGAATATGTTATAATAAAATGAATTTGATTGATTACAAGTGTTAGAGATGGTTGAAGAATCTTTAAGAGTGTGAAGAAAAACATGTTGAAATTTGGTCCAAAATGGGATAAGTACCCACAACCATTGCTTTGAGGAACTAAATGGCTCGTATAAAGTTATTTTGGGTTAGAATATGTTATAATACAATAAATTTGATTGATTACAAGTGCGAGAGATGGATGAGGATTTTTTAGAAGTGTGAAGAAAGACTTGTTGAAAATAGGTCCCAAATGGGATAAGAACCCACAACCATTGCTTTGAGGAACTAAATGACTTGTATAAAGTTATTTTGGGTTAGAATATGTTATAATACAAACAATTTGATTGATTACAAGTGCTAGAGATGGTTGAAGAATGTTTAGAAGTGTGAAGAAAAACTTGTTGAAATTTGGTCCCAAATGGGATAAGAACCCACAACCGTTGCTTTGAGGAAATAAATGGTTTGTATAAAGTTATTTTGGGTTAGAATATGTTATAATACAATAAATTTGATTGATTACAAGTGGTAGAGATGGTTGAAGAATGTTTAGAAGTGTGAAGAAAAATTGTTGAAATTTGGTCCCAAATGGGATAAGAACCCACAACCATTGCTTTGATTAACTAAATGGCTTGTATAAAGTTATTTTGGGTTAGAATATGTTATAATTCAATGAATTTGATTGATTACCAGTGCTATATATGGATGAAGAATGTTTAGAAGTGTGAAGAAAGACTTGTTGAAATTTGGTCCCAAATCGGATAAGAACCCACAACCATTGCTTTGAAGAACTAAATGGCTTGTATAAAGTTATTTTGGGTTAGAATATGTTATAATACAATGAATTTGATTGATTACCAGTGCTAGATATGGATGAAGAATGTTTAGAAGTGTGAAGAAAGACTTGTTGAAATTTGGTCCCAAATGGGATAGGAACCCACAACCATTGCCTTGAGGAACTAAATGGCTTGTATAAAGTTAATTTGGGTTAGAATATGTTATAATAAAATGAATTTGATTGATTACAAGTGCTAGAGATGGATGAAGAATGTTTAGAAGTGTGAAGAAAGACTTGTTGAAATTTGGTCCCAAATGGGATAAGAACCCACAACCATTGCTTTGAGGAACTAAATGGCTTGTATAAAGTTATTTTGGGTTAGAATATGTTATGATAAAATGAATTTGATTGATTACAAGTGCTAGAGATGGATGAAGAATGTTTAGAAGTATGAAGAAAAACTTGTTGAAATTTGGTCCCAAGAGGGATAAGAACCCACAACCATTGCTTTGAGGAAATAAATGGCTTGTATAATGTTATTTTGGGTTAGAATATTTTATATTGCAATGAATTTGATTGATTACAAGTGTTAGAGATGGTTGAAGAATGTTTAGAAGTGTGAAGAAAAACTTGTTGAAATTTGGTCCCAAATGGGATAAGAACCCACAACCATTGCTTTGAAGAACTAAATGTCTTGTATAAAGTTATTTTGGGTTAGAATATGTTATAATACAATGAATTTGATTGATTACCAGTGCTAGATATGTATGAAGAATGTTTAGAAGTGTGAAGAAAGACTTGTTGAAATTTGGTCCCAAATGGGATAGGAACCCACAATCATTGCCTTGAGGAACTAAATGGCTTGTATAAAGTTAATTTGGGTTAGAATATGTTATAATACAATGAATTTGAATGATTACAAGTGCTAGAGATGGATGAAGAATGTTTAGAACTGTGAAGAAAGACTTGTCGAAATTTGGTCCCAAGAGGGATAAGAACCCACAACCATTGCTTTGAGGAAGTAAATGGCTTGTATAAAGTTATTTTGGGTTAGAATATTTTATATTGCAATGAATTTGATTTATTACAAGTGCTAGAGATGGATGAAGAATGTTTAGAAGTATATAGAAAGACTTGTTGAAAATAGGTCCCAAATGGGATAAGAACCCACAACCATAACTTTAACGCAATAAATGGCTTGTATAAATTTATTTTGGGTTCGAATATATTATAATAGAATGCATTTGATTGAATACAACTACTAGAGATTGATGAAAAATGTTTAGAAGTGTGAAGACAGACTTGTTGAAATCTGGTCCCAAATGTGATAAGAACCCACAACCTTTGCGTTAAGGAACTAAATGGCTTGTATAAAGTTATTTTGGGTTAGAATATGTTATAATAAAATGAATTTGATTGATTACAAGTGTTAGAGATGGTTGAAGAATCTTTAAGAGTGTGAAGAAAAACATGTTGAAATTTGGTCCAAAATGGGATAAGTACCCACAACCATTGCTTTGAGGAACTAAATGGCTCGTATAAAGTTATTTTGGGTTAGAATATGTTATAATACAATAAATTTGATTGATTACAAGTGCGAGAGATGGATGAGGATTTTTTAGAAGTGTGAAGAAAGACTTGTTGAAAATAGGTCCCAAATGGGATAAGAACCCACAACCATTGCTTTGAGGAACTAAATGACTTGTATAAAGTTATTTTGCGTTAGAATATGTTATAATACAAACAATTTGATTGATTACAAGTGCTAGAGATGGTTGAAGAATGTTTAGAAGTGTGAAGAAAAACTTGTTGAAATTTGGTCCCAAATGGGATAAGAACCCACAACCATTGCTTTGAGGAACTAAATGGCTTGTATAAAGTTATTTTGGGTTAGAATATGTTATGATACAATGAATTTGATTGATTACAAGTGTTAGAGATGGTTGAAGAATGTTTAGAAGTGTGAAGAAAAACTTGTTGAAATTTGGTCCCAAATGGGATAAGAACCCACAACCATTGCTTTGAAGAACTAAATGGCTTGTATAAAGTTAATTTGGGTTAGAATATGTTATAATACAATGAATTTGATTGATTACAACTGCTAGAGATGGATGAAGAATGTTTAGAAGTGTGAAGAAAGACTTGTTGAAATTTGGTCCCAAATGGGATAAGAACCCACAACCATTGCTTTGAGGAACTAAATGGCTTGTATAAAGTTATTTTGGGTTAGAATATGTTATGATAAAATGAATTTGATTGATTACAAGTGCTAGAGATGGATGAAGAATATTTAGAAGTATGAAGAAAAACTTGTTGAAATTTGGTCCCAAGAGGGATAAGAACCCACAACCATTGCTTTGAGGAAATAAATGGCTTGTATAATATTATTTTGGGTTAGAATATTTTATATTGCAATGAATTTGATTGATTACAAGTGTTAGAGATGGTTGAAGAATGTTTAGAAGTGTGAAGAAAAACTTGTTGAAATTTGGTCCCAAATGGGATAAGAACCCACAACCATTGCTTTGAAGAACTAAATGTCTTGTATAAAATTATTTTGGGTTAGAATATGTTATAATACAATGAATTTGATTGATTACCAGTGTTAGATATGTATGAAGAATGTTTAGAAGTGTGAAGAAAGACTTGTTGAAATTTGGTCCCAAATGGGATAGGAACCCACAATCATTGCCTTGAGGAACTAAATGGCTTGTATAAAGTTAATTTGGGTTAGAATATGTTATAATACAATGAATTTGAATGATTACAAGTGCTAGAGATGGATGAAGAATGTTTAGAACTGTGAAGAAAGACTTGTCGAAATTTGGTCCCAAGAGGGATAAGAACCCACAACCATTGCTTTGAGGAAGTAAATGGCTTGTATAAAGTTATTTTGGGTTAGAATATTTTATATTGCAATGAATTTGATTTATTACAAGTGCTAGAGATGGATGAAGAATGTTTAGAAGTATATAGAAAGACTTGTTGAAAATAGGTCCCAAATGGGATAAGAACCCACAACCATAACTTTAACGCAATAAATGGCTTGTATAAATTTATTTTGGGTTCGAATATATGATAATAGAATGCATTTGATTGAATACAACTACTAGAGATTGATGAAAAATGTTTAGAAGTGTGAAGACAGACTTGTTGAAATCTGGTCCCAAATGTGATAAGAACCCACAACCGTTGCGTTGAGGAACTAAATGGCTTGTATAAAGTTATTTTGGGTTAGAATATGTTATAATAAAATGAATTTGATTGATTACAAGTGTTAGAGATGGTTGAAGAATCTTTAAGAGTGTGAAGAAAAACATGTTGAAATTTGGTCCAAAATGGGATAAGTACCCACAACCATTGCTTTGAGAAACTAAATGGCTTGTATAAAGTTATTTTGGGTTAGAATATGTTATAATACAATAAATTTGATTGATTACAAGTGCGAGAGATGGATGAGGATTTTTTAGAAGTGTGAAGAAAGACTTGTTGAAAATAGGTCCCAAATGGGATAAGAACCCACAACCATTGCTTTGAGGAACTAAATGACTTGTATAAAGTTATTTTGGGTTAGAATATGTTATAATACAATCAATTTGATTGATTACAAGTGCTAGAAATGGTTGAAGAATGTTTAGAAGTGTGAAGAAAAACTTGTTGAAATTTGGTCCCAAATGGGATAAGAACCCACAACCATTGCTTTGAGGAACTAAATGGCTTGTATAAAGTTATTTTGGGTTAGAATATGTTATGATACAATGAATTTGATTGATTACAAGTGTTAGAGATGGTTGAAGAATGTTTAGAAGTGTGAAGAAAAACTTGTTGAAATTTGGTCCCAAATGGGATAAGAACCCACAACCATTGCTTTGAAGAACTAAATGTCTTGTATAAAGATATTTGGGTTAGAATATGTTATAATACAATGAATTTGATTGATTACCAGTGCTAGATATGTATGAAGAATGTTTAGAAGTGTGAAGAAATACTTGTTTAAATTTGGTCCCAAATGGGATAGGAACCCACAACCATTGCTTTGAGGAACTAAATGGCTTGTATAAAGTTATTTTGGGTTAGAATATGTTATGACACAATAAATATGATTGATTACAAGTGTTAGAGATGGTTGAAGAATGTTTAGAAGTGTGAAGAAAAACTTTTTGAAATTTGGTCCCAAATGGGATAAGAACCCACAACCATTGCTTTGAGGAACTAAATGGCTTGTATAAAGTTATTTTGGGTTAGAATATGTTATGATACAATAAATATGATTGATTACAAGTGTTAGAGATGGTTGAAGAATGTTTAGAAGTGTGAAGAAAAACTTGTTGAAATTTTGTCCCAAATGGGATAAGAACTAACAATCATTGCTTTGAAGAACTAAATGGCTTGTATAAAGTTATTTTGAGTTAGAATATGTTATAATACAATGAATTTGATTGATTACCAGTGCTAGATATGGATGAAGAATGTTTAGAAGTGTGAAGAAAGACTTGTTGAAATTTGGTCCCAAATGGGATAGGAACCCACAATCATTGCCTTGAGGAACTAAATGGGTTGTATAAAGTTAATTTGGGTTAGAATATGTTATAATACAATGAATTTGAATGATTACAAGTGCTAGAGATGGATGAAGAATGTTTAGAAGTGTGAAGAAAGACTTGTTGAAATTTGGTCCCAAATGGGATAAGAACCCACAACCATTGCTTTGAGGAACTAAATGGCTTGTATAAAGTTATTTTGGGTTATAATATGTTATAATACAATGAATTTGATTGATTACAAGTGCTAGAGATGGTTGAAGAATGTTTAGAAGTGTGAAGAAAAACTTGTTGAATTTTGGTCACAAATGGGATAAGAACCCACAACCGTTGTTTGAAGAACTAAATGGCTTGTATAAAGTTATTTTGGGTTAGAATATGTTATAATACAATGAATTTGATTGATTACCAGTGCTAGATATGGATGAAGAATGTTTAGAAGTGTGAAGAAAGACTTGTTGAAATTTGGTCCCAAATGGGATAAGAACCCACAACCATTGCTTTGAGGAACTAAATGGCTTGTATAAAGTTATTTTGGGTTATAATATGTTATAATACAATGAATTTGATTGATTACAAGTGCTAGAGATGGTTGAAGAATGTTTAGAAGTGTGAAGAAAAACTTGTTGAATTTTGGTCACAAATGGGATAAGAACCCACAACCGTTGTTTGAAGAACTAAATGGCTTGTATAAAGTTATTTTGGGTTAGAATATGTTATAATACAATGAATTTGATTGATTACCAGTGCTAGATATGGATGAAGAATGTTTAGAAGTGTGAAGAAAGACTTGTTGAAATTTGGTCGTAAATGAGATAGGAACCCACAACCATTGCCTTGCAGCGCGTTAACTCTCCAGCTCGTGGGAGAATCACCATGATAATGGGAACCCCCGAGGACTGCAACGATTCCGTCCGGGCGCTCAAGAAAAGAGCACGACAGGTGTGCAGTCTACAAGTCGCCACGAAAACCGAGGAGCAAGCCGTCAAGCTGATCACGTTTTCCTCTGAGGACGCTAGAGGAATTCAACATCCTCACAACGACTCCATAGTCGTTGAAGTCACTATCGGCGATTACGACGTCGAACGAGTTTTAGTCGACACCGGAAGCACCGTGAATGTGCTCTTCCTACGGACCATGACGAGGATGGGGATCCCGGAATCGGAAATAAGACCGAAATCCCGAACGCTGACCGGCTACGACGGAACCACGCGTCTGGCTATGGGCGACATCAAACTTAACATGAAGCTCGGAGGGATCACAAAGAAGCTCAAGTTCACCGTGATCGACGTCCCGTTAATTTATAACGCAATACTCGGATCCCCTTGGATTTACGCAATGAAGGCAATCCCATCCATCTACCACCTCTGCGTCAAGTTCCCAACGAATACCAGGATCTACATTCTCTACGGTGATCAGAAGATGTCTCGAAATTGCTACATTATCGAGAAGAAGCAGCGGAAGGACGATCTGGCATAGCAATTACAGATCGGAGAATGCATCGACATTCTCGACCAGCCAACTCAGGCATCTCTCCAGTCGCCGAGCTGCCAGATCATTCAAGTAAACATCGACGAGTCCGATCCTTCTCGAACGGTAGGCATAGGAGCTACCCTCGACGACCATATCAAACAGGAATTGATAGGTTTGTTAAAAACAAGATCATCCACCTTCGCTTGGTCCACTAAGGATATGATCGGAGTAGACCCCGTTCGCCAAAAACGGCGCAAACTTGGAGCCGAACGAGCTCAAGCGGTTCAAGACGAAGTACAGCGGTTACTTAAGGCGGACCTAATCATGGAAATGCAATACCCGGAATGGTTGGCTAATCCGGTCGTCGTGAAAAAGAAGAATGGCAAGTGGAGGGTATGCGTAGACTTCACCGATCTCAATAAGGCGTGCCAAAAGGATTGCTTTTCGCTGCCACATATAGATCGCCTGGTAGAAGCCACCGCAGGAAACCAGCTGCTGTCGTTTATGGATCTAATCATGGAAATGCAATACCCGGAATGGTTGGCTAAACCGAATGTTCGCCGATCTCCTAGGACGGACAATGGAGGTCTACATCGACGATATGCTGGTAAAGTCATTGGTGGCAGAAGACCATATCCGACACCTCGAAGAATGTTTCGACCTACTCGATAGGTACCGGATGAAACTCAACCCGACTAAGTGCAAGTTCGGGGTTACGTCCGGAGAATTATTGGGTTATATCATAACCAAAAGAGGAATCGAGGCTAATCCCAAGCAGATATCAGCTGTCCTAGAACTCCCTTCCCCGACCAACAAACGAGAGATTCAGCGTCTAACAGGTCAGATCGCAGCTCTTAATCGGTTCATCGCGAGATCAACGGATAAGTGTCTCCCATTCTATCAACTGCTCCGAGGGAATCGAGATTTTCACTGGGACGATCAATGTGAAGCAGCCTTCCAGGACCTCAAAACATACTTGACCAGTCACCCGGTCTTAGTAAAGCCCGAGAACGACGAAATCTTGTATCTCTACGTGTCGGTCTCCAGTTCGGCGGTCAGCGGGGTCCTAGTGCGAGACGATCAGGGCGATCAGAAACCTGTTTTCTACGTAAGGAAAGCCTTGAATGACGCCGAAACGCGTTACCCAACCTTGGAGCTCATCGATGACACACTCGACGCCGAGAGTTGGACCCTCTACGTAGACGACTCCTCTTGTAACTAAGGATCGGGGGTAGGAATCTTGCTCCAATCCCCAACAGGAGAAACCTTAGAGCAGTCTTTGAAGGTCGGCTTCAAAGCATCCAGCAACGAAGCAGAGTACGAGGCTTTGCTCGCCGGGATGCGACTCGCGAGCGACATCGGGGTAAAACGTATCCAGGTGTTCTGCGACTCACAGCTCGTCGTCAGCCAATTCAGCGGCGAATTCGAAACTAAGAACGACCGAATGAGCTCTTACCTTCAGCTCGTACGGTCTACTTCAATCAAGTTCGATAGCTCCACTCTCACCAAAATCCCGTGTAGCGACAACGCCTCGGCCGACGCCTTAGCCGCATTAGCCTCGAGCTCCGACCCCGATCTCAGACGGACCATTCCCATAGAACGCATCGAAGCGCCGAGCATCAATCAGTCACAACCGATCTCTGTGATCACGGACAAACCCTTCGAAATGGAAGTCGACCCTGCCGAAGAGGATATCGACGATGCAGAGAAGGTCCCCGTCGACTAGCGAGACGAAATCAGGATGTATATACACGACGGCCACGTACCAGCCGATCGATGGCAAGCCCGGAGGTTAAAAGGGCGTAGCGCGAATTACATCCTTACTGACAGCGAACTGTTCCGAAGAACGTCGGCAGGAACATTCCTCGCTTGTGTTGGCCGAGAAGAAGCCGAGAGGATTATGGGCGAGGTCCACGAAGGAGACGGCGGAAATCATTCCGGAGGACGCGCGCTGGCTCTCAAAATTAAGAAGGACGGCCATTTCTGGCCGACAATGCTTGCCGATACCATGGACATAGTAGGACCGTTTCCCCCATCACGAAGCAAGAAGTTCTTACTCATACTTACCGACTTCTTCACCAAATTGGTCGAAGCCGAGTCATTCAGCCAAGTCAAATCGACTGACGTCACCAGATTCATTTGGAAGAACATCATCTGCCGGCACGGCATCCCCTACGAAATCGTCACGGAAAATGGCTCGCAATTCACCTCCTACTTAACTAAGCGATTTTTCAGAAGATGGCACATCAAGCTCAGCACGTCCACCCCGCGGTATCCCCAAGGCAACGGTCAGGCCGAAGCAACGAATAAAACCATCCTTGATGGCATAAAGAAGCGTTTGGGACGTAAAAAGGGGCTTTGGGCGGACGAGCTAGATGGCGTACTATGGTCCCATCGGACAACCCGAGACGAGCAACCGGCTTCAAACCTTTCGTCTTAGCTTACGAAGTAGAGGCAATGGCGCCGTCAGAAGTCGGAATACCTACGCTCCGCCGAACTATGATGATCGCAAATCCGGAACTTAACGAAACCCGGTTACATGATCACCTTGATTGGGCCGAAGAATTGCGCGACAAGGCACTGGTTCGCATCCAGAAGTACCAGAACGCAGCGGCCAAATATTATAACAAAACCGTCAAAGAGCGACGCTTCAATGAAGGAGACCTGGTTCTACGAGAAGTATTTAAGAACACCAAAGAATTAAATGCGGGCAAACTCGGAATCAAATGGGAAGGCCCCTTTATCGTCGCTAGGCGAGTTCACCCAGGCGTTTACGAACTCTCTACCATGGAAGGACGACGAGTTCAGAACTTATGGAACGCCACTCACCTCAAGCGTTTTTACTACTAGATCGGGAATCTGATCTCAAAGGACATACAACACCCTCCTCGGAAACCCGAGCTTATTTAACTTATGTACTGTGAACTACGATCGGCTTGATCCTCGAAAGAGGTACGTAGGCAACCACTACACGTGGTGCAGCTGTCGTTTATAAAAAAAATAAAATAATATAATAATAAGTAGGGGGAATGTGCTTCCCCACTTCGATGCCGATCAAAACAAGGCTTATTACAAAAGTATATCGCCATGTCAGCAGAAACTAAGCAAATTTTCGGTGAATCTAAGTTCTATTACCAAAACACTCAAAGCATTCTTAATTTGCTCCACGGCTGAATGGAGACGATAGAAACGGTCCTACGACAGGGCTCGTCGCCGGAGAACGTCGTTAAGTCCATGGTTGAGAACGGATTTTTTAATAAAATCCTCAACCCCGAGATAACATTCGAGCTCGGCTTCTGGGCCTTGACGCTCCCACAAAGACTTGACATGCATGCTAAGCCTACAAATGCGAGCTTTGTAAGCTTCAGGCCGAAGCTCATCTTCGTTTAGCTGCCTCACGTGCCGGGCACCTTTGTCCGAACAGAACCCCGTAGTCGCGTCCCTTGACGACCCAGCCATTTTCGGGAGTATTCAAGGGCACTTTGGTGGCTTGATGCGGGAATGACAAAAATGAAGGCCAACGCAAGCAATTTATAGCCGAAATCGTAATAAATGCGCGACACCGCTCCAACTAAAAAACACTGTTGACCGGGTAGTAAATGCGCGCGCCTTCCCAAAAAAAAATGTATATATATATATATGTACATCTCTTCAACATCCTGGCCAGATGATCGATTCGCGTCCGAACGCGCAAAACCCTAAAATTTAGGAGTAAGCCGAACCCAGAGATTAATATTTCGCACCTAAAGGTTTGAAGTTCGGACGAGACAGTTAGCCGACCCAGAGATTTAACCTTTCGCAGCTCGTTCCCGAACTCGACCTAAGGAGGTAAACCGAGTCCAAAGACATCACCTCGCCCTCCGAGAAAGCACATCCTTCTCGAAACATAAGGTTTCACTTCGGAGCCCAGAGAAATCTCCTATGACAAGTCTTAAAACGTAGGATTTTGAATATTAAGCCGGGAGATGTCCCGCAGTTCGACGGAATCCGATTACAATAAGATTCACCAAAAATTGAAATTTGGATTATTTTATTCAAATCATAAAAGGCTAATATCGTTCGAAATTAAAAAGCAGCAAAGCATCGGTCGACACAAATTGCCTAATCCGTAATTATAATATCTTCGGTCCCGGCCGCAAACCGGCAAGTATATTGAAGCAAGCGGTTCGGCATCGGACAGAGCAGCTGCATCCCAGTCCGTTCCCAATCTGACGGATCGGTTTCGAAAGCCCGAATCTTCTGCTCAGCCTCGTCGATCCGAAGAACGGTCTTTATCCTCTTTGATCTGAGCTTGGCGATCTCCAGCTCCAGCTCGTCCAACCGAATGTCGACCTTCCTCTTTTTCATGCGGAGGTATTGCAAATCCCTGCACCGCGCCTGGTGCAAAACTTTGATCTAAGAAATAAACAACACCAGCTGATTAGGCATAGCTATTCGATGATAAACAAACAGCAAGGGTTCAGAAACACAAATACCTTGCGGATGAATGCCTCGGCTTCGCCGAACTCAGCCCCACTCGCCGTAACACCTATAAGAAACGTTTTTATTCGCGAGGGAGTAAACTCAAGACACCGCACGAACTCAGGAACAGGGGGTAAGCTGCGGTTAAGGTCAACCTCGCGAACACATTGCTCGCAATAAGCAAAGAGGCTGGTCGGCATAGCGGCTATACGCCCAAATCCGAAAGAAATCCAATTCCTCGGATGCGAGTCCAACAACTTCAACATATGGTTGAGGTTAGTCTTAATATCTTCAACTTGGAGAAGTTGCTTAAAGAAGTACGAATGCCTATCGTAAACGGCTTGAAATAACTTCTCCAACCGAACCCTCTCCTCCGGGTCAACCCTCGACATCAAAGTCCTCGATATCCTAATCATCGGGAATAGAGGTAACCCCCGGTCAAACGCTTCCTTCTCGGTGAATGTGGGGACATCAGCACCAAAAGTTGGGGAGGACTTGATGCTTTCGTCGTAGGTCGATTTCTTCATCATGTTCGGTCAAGACTGATTTTGAGTTGAAAATGACTCAAACTTTCAACACGAAGCCCTTATTTATACTCGACGCGATTGCCCCTTTTCAAAAGGAACTGGGAAACCCCGACGATTCGGTATAGGAAAATTGCCGAACCAAAGGAGCAACTTCCCATTTTTCCCGAAAAGGAAATTCAGCGATAAAAGTTATATTTCCATCTTCGAAAAATGGAAACGTAAAGGCATGACGAGGCATAAAAAGAATACCGGCAGTAAATAAGGACAAAAGGTCTTAAAATTACAACGGCCCGCGGCCCTTCCAAGTTCAGAAAAAAAAAGCAAAAAACGGGAAAAGGAGGAAAGAAAGGTCAGACTGCTTTGACGTCGGCACCGGATTCGACCGGATCAGCAAGAAGGTCGGAGTCGCCATCCGAAGCAAGAAGGTCGGCTTGGAAGGCCGGAGCATTTGATCCATGCGGATCCCGAATAGAACGTGGCGCAGGGTCATCAGGCCGAAGGAGCCCATAACCGAGTTGGTCTGGAGACATGTTCAAATCATTGGACTCCAGGAAAAGATAGTCAAGCGCATCAGCCGCCTCTTGACACTCCTTCCTCAACGCTTTGATCTTAGCGACCTCATCCTCGAGAATTTGAGCATGACACTCATTGATCAGCCTGTTGATTGTGGCCTCAACCCCGAGAGCTTGATTCAGCATATCCTCCTTAGGGCGTACGGCGACCTCCTGCTCGGTCATAAAAGCCTTGACTCGTTGTTGGTGTCAGAATTAGCACCAACGACATACCGGCCTAAACCAAGAATGAATCGAATTAAACCGGATAGTTCGGAGGCGCTTATCGGAAATGGAAATGAGCGACTTAGAATATTTATGGTTCGTGGAAACCCTAAATAGAGAATATCCTCGGAAATCTAAGGAATGTAAGCATTTATTGTAACCCTAGATCATATTTATAAATAAGAGGGGATACCTCTTATTCGGGGACATCGATCATTTAATACAAAAACCCTAATTAATCTTGTTCTTGAGCAAACCCTAGTTGGTCCATTTTAGGTCAAGAAAATCCCTTTAATTTTCTTCTTTGATCCGACTTTTGGGAGATTGTTAAAAGTGAATTTGTTCCTTCCCTTCAAACAAATTCATTGTGTGAACCCTTGGTTCAAAACATAACTTTAACGTAGTAAATGGCTTGTATAAATTTATTTTGGGTTCGAATATATTATAATAGAATGCATTTGATTGAATACAACTACTAGAGATTGATGAAAAATGTTTAGAAAGTGTGAAGACAGACTTGTTGAAATTTGGTCCCAAATGTGATAAGAACCCACAACTGTTGCTTTGAGGAACTAAATGGCTTGTATAAAGTTATTTTCGGTTAGAATATGTTATATTAAAATGAATTTGATTGATTACAAGTGTTAGAGATGGTTGAAGAATCTTTAAGAGTGTAAAGAAAAACATGTTGAAATTTGGTCCAAAATGGGATAAGTACCCACAACCATTGCTTTGAGGAACTAAATGGCTTGTATAAAGTTGTATAAAGTTATTTTGGGTTAGAAAATATTATAATACAATAAATTTGATTGATTACAAGTGCGAGAGATGGATGAGGAATTTTTAGAAGTGTGAAGAAAGACTTGTTGAAATTTGGTCCGAAATGGGATAAGAACCCACAAAAATTTCTTTGAGGAAGTAAATGGCTTGTATGAAGTTAATTTGGGTTAGAATATGTTATAATACAATGAATTTGATTGATTACAAGTGCTAGAGAAGGTTGAAGAATGTTAGAAGTGTGAAGAAAAACTTGTTGAAATTTGGTCCCAAATAGGATAAGAACCCACAACCATTGCCTTGAGGAACTAAATGGCTTGTATAAAGTTATTTTGAGTTATAATATTTTACAATACAATAAATTTGATTGATTACAAGTGCCAGAGAAGGTTGAAGAATGTTTAGAAGTGTGAAAAAAAACTGGTTGAAATTTGGGCCCAAATCAGGTAAGAACCCACAACCATTGCTTTGAGGAACTAAATGGCTTGTATAAAGTTATTTTGGGTTAGAATGTATTATAATACAATGAATTTGATTGATTACAAGTGCTAGAGATGGTTGAAGAATGTTTAGAAGTGTGAAGAAAAACTTGTTGAAATTTGGTCACAAATGGGATAAGAACCCACAACAATTGCTTTGAGGAAGTAAATGGCTTGTATAAATTTATTTTGGGTTAGAATAGTACAATCAATTTGATTGATTACAAGTGCTAGATATGGATAAAGAATGTTTAGAAGTGTATAGAAAGACTTGTTGAAAATAGGTCCCAAATGGGATAAGAACCTAGAACCATTGCTTTGAGGAACTAAATGGCTTGTATAATGTTATTTTGGGTTATAATATGTTATAATACAATCAATTTGATTGATTACAAGTGCTGGAGATGGTTGAAGAATGTTTAGAAGTGTGAAGAAAAACTTGTTGAAATTTTGTCCCAAATCGGATAAGAACCCACAACCATTGCTTTGAGGAACTAAATGGCTTGTATAAAGTTATTTTGGGTTAGATTGTGTTATAATACAATGAATTTGATTGATTACAAGTGCTAGAGATGGTTGAAGAATGTTTAGAACTGTGAAGAAAAACTTGTTGAAATTTGGTTTCAAATGGGATAAGAACCCACAACCATTGCTTTGAGGAACTTAATGGCTTGTATAAAGTTATTTTGGGTTAGAATATGTTATAATACAATGAATTTGATTGATTACAAGTGTCAAAGATGGTTGAAGAATGTTTAGAAGTGTAAAGAAAAACTTGTTGAAATTTGGTCCCAAATGGGATAAGAACCCACAACCATTGCTTTGAGGAACTAAATGGCTTGTATAAAGTTATTTTAGGTTAGAATATGTTATAATACAATGAATCTGATTGATTACCAGTGCTAGATATGGATGAAGAATGTTTAGAAGTGTGAAGAAAGACTTGTTGAAATTTGGTCCCAAATGGGATAAGAACCCACAACCATTGCTTTGAGGCAGTAAATGGCTTGTATAAATTTATTTTGGGTTAGAATATGTTATAGTACAATGAATTTAATTGATTACAACTGCTAGAGATGGATGAAGAATGTTTAGAAGTTTATAGAAAGACTTGTAGAAAATAGGTCCCAAATGGGATAAGAACCCACAACCATTGCTTTGAGGAACTAAATGGCTTGTATAAAGTTATTTCGGGTCAGAATATGTTATAATAAAATGAATTTGATTGATTACAAGTTCTAGAGATGGATGAAGAATGTTTAGAAGTGTGAAGAAAGACTTGTTGAAATTTGGTCCCAAATGGGATAAAAACCCACAACCATTGCCTTGAGGAACTAAATGGCTTGTATAAAGTTATTTTGGGTTATAATATTTTATAATACAATGAATTTGATTGATTAGAAGTGCTAGAGATGGATGAAGAATGTTTAGAAGTGTGAAGAAAGACTTGTTGAAATTTGGTCCCAAATGGGATAAGAACCCACAACCATTGCTTTGAGAAACTAAATGGCTTTTATAAATTTATTTTGGGTTAGAATATATTATAATACAATGAGTTTGATTGATTACAAGTGCTAGAGATGGGTGAAGAATGTTTAGAAGTGTGAAGAAAAACTTGTTGAAAATAGGTCCTAAATGGGATAAGAACCCAGAACCATTGCTTTGAGGAACTAAATGGCTTGTATAATGTTATTTTGGGTTATAATATGTTATAATACAATAAATTTGATTGATTACAAGTGCTAGAGATGGTTGAAGAATGTTTAGAAGTGTGAAGAAAAACTTGTTGAAGTTTGGTCCCAAATCGGATAAGAACCCACAACCATTGCTTTGAGGAACTAAATGGCTTGTATAAAGTTATTTTGGGTTAGAATATGTTATAAAACAATGAATTTGATTGATTACAAGTGCTAGAGATGGTTGAAGAATGTTTAGAACTGTGAAAAAAAACTTGTTGAAATTTGGTTTCAAATGGGATAAGAACCCACAACCGTTGCTTTGAGGAACTAAATGGCTTGTATAAAGTTATTTTGGGTTAGAATATGTTATAATACAATGAATTTGATTGATTACAAGTGCTAGAGATGGTTGAAGAATGTTTAGAAGTGTGAAGAAAAACTTGTTGAAATTTGGTCCTAAATAGGATAAGAACCCACAACCATTGCTTTGAGAACTAAATGGCTTGTATAAAGTTATTTTGGGTTAGAATATGTTATAATACAATGAATTTTATTGATTACAAGTGCTAGAGATGGATGAAGAATTTTTAGAAGTGTGAAGAAATACTTGTTGAAATTTGGTCCCAAATGGGACAAGAACATGTTATAATACAATTGCTTTGAGGAAGTAAATGGCTTGTATAAAGTTATTTTGGGTTAGAATACTTTATAGTACAATCAATTTGATTGATTACAAGTGCTAGAGATGGATAAAGAATGTTTAGAAGTGTATAGAAAGACTTGTGAAAATAGGTCCCAAATGGGATAAGAACCCACAACCATTGCTTTGAGTAACTAAATGGCTTGTCTAAAGTTATTTTGGGTTAGAATATTTTATAGTACAAGGAATCTGATTGATTACCAGTGCTAGAGATAGATGAAGAATGTTTAGAAGTGTGAAGAAAGACTTGTTGAAATTTGGTCCCAAATGGGATAAAAACTCATAACCATTGCTTTGAGGAACTAAATGGCTTGTATAAAGTTATTTTGGGTTAGAATATGTTATAATACAAAGAATTTTATTGATTACAAGTGCTAGAGATGGATGAAGAATTTTTAGAAGTGTGAAGAAAGACTTGTTGAAATTTGGTCCCAAATGGGACAAGAACCCACAACCATTGCTTTGAGGAACTAAATGGCTTGTATAAAGTTATTTTGGGTTAGAATATGTTATAGTACAATGAATTTGATTGATTACAAGTGCTAGAGATGGATGAAGAATGTTTAGAAGTTTATAGAAAGACTTGTTGAAAATAGGTCCCAAATGGGATAAGAACCCACAACCATTGTTTTGAGGCAGTAAATGGCTTGTATAAATTTATTTTGGGTTAGAATATGTTATAATACAATGAATTTGATTGATTACAAGTGTCAGAGATGGTTGAAGAATGTTTAGAAGTGTGAAGAAAAACTTGTTGAAATTTGGTCCCAAATGGGATAAGAACCCACAACCATTGCTTTGAGGAACTAAATGGCTTGTATAAAGTTATTTTGGGTTAGAATATGTTATAATACAATGAATCTAATTGATTACCAGTGCTAGATATGGATGAAGAATGTTTAGAAGTGTGAAGAAAGACTTGTTGAAATTTGGTCCCAAATGGGATAAGAACCCACAACCATTGCTTTGAGGCAGTAAATGGCTTGTATAAATTTATTTTGGGTTAGAATATGTTATAGTACAATGAATTTGATTGCTTACAACTGCTAGAGATGGATGAAGAATGTTTAGAAGTTTATAGAAAGACTTGTTGAAAATAGGTCCCAAATGGGATAAGAACCCACAACCATTGCGTTGAGGAACTAAATAGCTTGTATAAAGTTATTTCGGGTTAGAATATGTTATAATACAATGAATTTGATTGATTACAAGTGTCAGAGATGGATGAAGAATGTTTAGAAGTGTGAAGAAAAACTTGTTGAAATTTGGTCCCAAATGGGACAAGAACATGTTATAATACAATTGCTTTGAGGAAGTAAATGGCTTGTATAAAGTTATTTTGGGTTAGAATACTTTATAGTACAATCAATTTGATTGATTACAAGTGCTAGAGATGGATGAAGAATGTTTAGAAGTGTGAAGAAAGACTTGTTGAAATTTGGTCCCAAATGGGATAAAAACTCATAACCATTGCTTTGAGGAACTAAATGGCTTGTATAAAGTTATTTTGGGTTAGAATATGTTATAATACAATGAATTTTATTGATTACAAGTGCTAGAGATGGATGAAGAATTTTTAGAAGTGTGAAGAAAGACTTGTTGAAAATAGGTCCCAAATGGGATAAGAACCCACAAGCATTGTTTCGAGGCAATAAATGGCTTGTATAAATTTATTTTGGGCTAGAATATGTTATAATAGAATGCATTTGATTGATTACAACTGTTAGAGATGGATGAAGAATGTTTGGAAGTGTGAAGATTGACTTGTTGAAATTCGGTCCCAAATGGGATAAGAACCCACAACCATTGCTTTGAGGCAGTAAATGGCTTGTATAAATTTATTTTGGGTTAGAATATGTTATAGTACAATGAATTTGATTGATTACAAGTGCTAGAGATGGATGAAGAATGTTTAGAAGTTTATAGAAAGACTTGTAGAAATTTGGTCCCAAATCGGATAAGAACCCACAACCATTGCTTTGAGGAACTAAATGGCTTGTATAAAGTTATTTTGGGTTAGAATATATTATAATACAATGAGTTTGATTGATTACAAGAGCTAGAGATGGATGAAGAATGTTTAGAAGTGGGAAGAAGAACTTGTTGAAATTTGGTCCCAAATAGGATAAGAACCCACAACAATTGCTTTGAGGAAGTAAATGACTTGTATAAAGTTATTTTCGGTTAGAATATTTTATAGTACAATGAATTTGATTGATTACAAGTGCTAGAGATGGATGAAGAATGTTTAGAAATATGAAGAAAGACTTGTTGATATTTGGTCCCAAATGGGATAAGAACCCACAACCATTGCCTTGAGGAACTAAATAGCTTGTATAAAGTTATTTTGGGTTATAATATTTTACAATACAATCAATTTGATTGATTACAAGTGCTAGAGAAGGTTGAAGAATGTTTAGAAGTGTGAAGAAAAACTTGTTGAAATTTGGTCCCAAATCGGATAAGAACCCACAACCATTGCTTTGAGGAACTAAATGGCTTGTATAAAGTTATTTTGGGTTAGAATATGTTATAATACAATGAATTTGATTGATTACAAGTGCTAGAGATGGATGAAGAATGTTTAAAAGTGTGAAGAAAAACTTGTTGAAATTTGGTCCCAAATAGGATAAGAACCCACAACAATTGCTTTGAGTAAGTAAATGGCTTGTATAAAGTTATTTTCGGTTAGAATATTTTATAGTACAATGAATTTGATTGATTACAAGTGCTAGAGATGGATGCAGAATGTTTAGAAGTGTATAGAAAGACTTGTTAAAAATAGGTTCCAAATGGGATAAGAACCCACAACCATTGCTTTGAGGCAGGAAATGGCTTGTATAAATTTATTTTGGGTTAGAATATATTATAATAGAATGCATTTGATTGATTACAACTACTAGAAAAGGATGAAGAATGTTTAGAAGTGTGAAGAAAGAATTGTTGATATTTGGTCCCAAATGGGATAAGAACCCACAACCATTGCCTTGAGGAACTAAATGGCTTGTATAGAGTTATTTTGATGTATAATATTTTAAAATACAATCAATTTGATTGATTACAAGTGCTAGAGAAGGTTGAAGAATGTTTAAAAGTGTGAAGAAAAACTTGTTAAAATTTGGTCCCAAATCGGATAAGAACCCACAACCATTGCTTTGAGGAACTAAATGGCTTGTATAAAGTTATTTTGGGTTAGAATATGTTATAATACAATGAATTTGATTGATTACAAGTGCTAGAGATGGTTGAAGAATGTTTAGAAGTGTGAAGAAAAACTTGTTGAAATTTGATCCCAAATAGGATAAGAACCCACAACCGTTGCTTTGAAGAACTAAATGGCTTGTATAAAGTTATTTTGGGTTAGAATATGTTATAATACAATGAATTTGATTGATTACAAGTGCTAGAGATGGTTGAAGAATGTTTAGAACTGTGAAAAAAAACTTGTTGAAATTTGGTTTCAAATGGGATAAGAACCCACAACCGTTGCTTTGAGGAACTAAATGGCTTGTATAAAGTTATTTTGGGTTAGAATATGTTATAATACAATGAATTTGATTGATTACAAGTGCTAGAGATGGTTGAAGAATGTTTAGAAGTGTGAAGAAAAACTTGTTGAAATTTGGTCCCAAATCGGATAAGAACCCACAACCATTGCTTTGAGGAACTAAATGGCTTGTATAAAGTTATTTTGGGTTAGATTATGTTATAATACAATGAATTTGATTGATTACAACTGCTACAGATGGTTGAAGAATGTTTAGAACTGTGAAAAAAAACTTGTTGAAATTTGGTTTCAAATGGGATAAGAACCCACAACCGTTGCTTTGAGGAACTAAATGGCTTGTATAAAGTTATTTTGGGTTAGAATATGTTATAATACAATGAATTTTATTGATTACAAGTGCTAGAGATGGATGAAGAATTTTTAGAAGTGTGAAGAAAGACTTGTTGAAATTTGGTCCCAAATGGGACAAGAACATGTTATAATACAATTGCTTTGAGGAAGTAAATGGCTTGTATAAAGTTATTTTGGGTTAGAATACTTTATAGTACAATCAATTTGATTGATTACAAGTGCTAGAGATGGATAAAGAATGTTTAGAAGTATATAGAAAGACTTGTGAAAATAGGTCCCAAATGGGATAAGAACCCACAACCATTGCTTTGAGTAACTAAATGGCTTGTATAAAGTTATTTTTGGTTAGAATATTTTATAGTACAATGAATCCGATTGATTACCATTGCTAGAGATAGATGAAGAATGTTTAGAAGTGTGAAGAAAGATTTGTTGAAATTTGGTCCCAAATGGGATAAGAACCCACAACCATTGCTTTGAGGCAGTAAATGGCTTGTATAAAGTTATTTTGGGTTAGAATATTTTATAATACAATGAATTTTATTGATTACAAGTGCTAGAGATGGATGAAGAATTTTTAGAAGTGTGAAGAAAGACTTGTTGAAATTTGGTCCCAAATGGGACAAGAACCCACAACCATTGCTTTGAGGAACTAAATGGCTTGTATAAAGTTATTTTGGGTTAGAATTTGTTATAGTACAATGAATTTGATTGATTACAAGTGCTAGAGATGGATGAAGAATGTTTAGAAGTTTATAGAAAGACTTGTTGAAAATAGGTCCCAAATGGGATAAGAACCCACAACCATTTTTTTGAGGTAGTAAATGGCTTGTATAAATTTATTTTGGGTTAGAATATGTTATAATAGAATGCATTTGATTGATTACAACTGCTGAAGATGGATGAAGAATGTTTGGAAGTGTGAAGATTGACTTGTTAAAATTTGGTCCCAAATGGGATAAGAACCCACAACCATTGCTTTGAGGCAGTAAATAGCTTGTATAAATTTATTTTGGGTTAGAATATGTTATATTACAATGAATTTGATTGATTACAAGTGCTAGAGATGGATGAAGAATGTTTAGAAGTTTATAGAAAGACTTGTTGAAAATAGGTCCCAAATGGGATAAGAACCTAGAACAGTTGCTTTGAGGAACTAAATGGCTTGTATAATGTTATTTTAGGTTAGAATATGTTATAATACAATCAATTTGATTGATTACAAGTGCTAGAGATGGTTGAAGAATGTTTAGAAGTGTGAAGAAAAACTTGTTGAAATTTGGTCCCAAATCGGATAAGAACCCACAACCATTGCTTTGAGGAACTAAATGGCTTGTATAAAGTTATTTTGGGTTAGAATATGTTATAATACAATGAATTTGATTGATTACAAGTGCTAGAGATGGTTGAAGAATGTTTAGAACTGTGAAAAAAAACTTGTTGAAATTTGGTTTCAAATGGGATAAGAACCCACAACCGTTGCTTTGAGGAACTAAATGGCTTGTATAAAGTTATTTTGGTTTAGAATATGTTATAATACAATGAATTTGATTGATTACAAGTGCTAGAGATGGTTGAAGAATGTTTAGAAGTGTGAAGAAAAACTTGTTGAAATTTGGTCCCAAATCGGATAAGAACCCACAACCATTGCTTTGAGGAACTAAATGGCTTGTATAAAGTTATTTTGGGTTAGAATATGTTATAATACAATGAATTTTATTGATTACAAGTGCTAGAGATGGATGAAGAATTTTTAGAAGTGTGAAGAAAGACTTGTTGAAATTTGGTCCCAAATGGGACAAGAACATGTTATAATACAATTGCTTTGAGGAAGTAAATGGCTTGTATAAAGTTATTTTGGGTTAGAATACTTTATAGTACAATCAATTTGATTGATTACAAGAGCTAGAGATGGATAAAGAATGTTTAGAAGTATATAGAAAGACTTGTGAAAATAGGTCCCAAATGGGATAAGAACCCACAACCATTGCTTTGAGTAACTAAATGGCTTGTATAAAGTTATTTTGGGTTAGAATATTTTATAGTACAATGAATCTGATTGATTACCAGTGCTAGAGATAGATGAAGAATGTTTAGAAGTGTGAAGAAAGATTTGTTGAAATTTGGTCCCAAATGGGATAAGAACCCACAACCATTGCTTTGAGGCAGTAAATGGCTTGTATAAAGTTATTTTGGGTTAGAATATTTTATAATACAATGAATTTTATTGATTACAAGTGCTAGAGATGGATGAAGAATTTTTAGAAGTGTGAAGAAAGACTTGTTGAAATTTGGTCCCAAATGGGACAAGAACCCACAACCATTGCTTTGAGGAACTAAATGGCTTGTATAAAGTTATTTTGGGTTAGAATTTGTTATAGTACAATGAATTTGATTGATTACAAGTGCTAGAGATGGATGAAGAATGTTTAGAAGTTTATAGAAAGACTTGTTGAAAATATGTCTCAAATGGGATAAGAACCCACAACCATTTTTTTGAGGTAGTAAATGGCTTGTATAAATTTATTTTGGGTTAGAATATGTTATAATAGAATGCATTTGATTGATTACAACTGCTGAAGATGGATGAAGAATGTTTGGAAGTGTGAAGATTGACTTGTTAAAATTTGGTCTCAAATGGGATAAGAACCCACAACCATTGCTTTGAGGCAGTAAATGGCTTGTATAAATATATTTTGGGTTAGAATATGTTATAATAGAATGCATTTGATTGATTACAACTGTTAGAGATGGATGAAGAATGTTTGGAAGTGTGAAGATTGACTTGTTGAAATTCGGTCCCAAATGGGATAAGAACCCATAACCATTGCTTTGAGGCAGTAAATGGCTTGTATAAATTTATTTTGGGTTAGAATATGTTATAGTACAATGAATTTGATTGATTACAACTGCTAGAGATGGATGAAGAATGTTTAGAAGTTTATAGAAAGACTTGTTGAAAATAGGTCCCAAATGGGATAAGAACCCAGAACCATTGCTTTGAGGAACTAAATGGCTTGGATAATGTTATTTTGGGTTATAATATGTTATAATACAATCAATTTGATTGATTACAAGTGCTAGAGATGGTTGAAAAATGTTTAGAAGTGTGAAGAAAAACTTGTTGAAATTTGGTCCCAAATCGGATAAGAACCCACAACCATTGCTTTGAGGAACTTAATGGCTTGTATAAAGTTATTTTGGGTCAGAATATGTTATAATACAATGAACTTGATTGATTACAAGTGCTAGAGATGGTTGAAGAATGTTTAGAACTGTGAAAAAAACTTGTTGAAATTTGGTTTCAAATGGGATAAGAACCCACAACCGTTGCTTTGAGGAACTAAATGGCTTGTATAAAGTTATTTTGAGTTAGAATATTTTATAATACAATGAATTTGATTTATTACAAGTGCTAGAGATGGTTGAAGAATGTTTAGAAGTGTGAAGAAATACTTGTTGAAATTTGCTCCTAAATCGGATAAGAACCCACAACCATTGGTTTTAGGAACTAAATGGCTTGTATAAAGTTATTTTGGGTTAGAATATATTATAATACAATGAATTTTATTGATTACAAGTGCTAGAGATGGATGAAGAATTTTTAGAAGTGTGAAGAAAGACTTGTTGAAATTTGGTCCCAAATGGGACAAGAACATGTTATAATACAATTGCTTTGAGGAAGTAAATGGCTTGTATAAAGTTATTTTGGGTTAGAATACTTTATAGTACAATCAATTTGATTGATTACAAGTGCTAGAGATGGATAAAGAATGTTTAGAAGTGTATAGAAAGACTTGTGAAAATAGGTCCCAAATGGGATAAGAACCCACAACCATTGCTTTGAGTAACTAAATGGCTTGTCTAAAGTTATTTTGGGTTAGAATATTTTATAGTACAAGGAATCTGATTGATTACCAGTGCTAGAGATAGATGAAGAATGTTTAGAAGTGTGAAGAAAGACTTGTTGAAATTTGGTCCCAAATGGGATAAGAACCCACAACCATTGCTTTGAGGCAATAAATGGCTTGTATAAAGTTATTTTGGGTTAGAATATGTTATAATACAATGAATTTTATTGATTACAAGTGCTAGAGATGGATGAAGAATTTTTAGAAGTGTGAAGAAAGACTTGTTGAAATTTGGTCCCAAATGGGATAAGAACCCACAACCATTGCTTTAAGGAACTAAATGGCTTGTATAAAGTTATTTTGGGTTAGAATATGTTATAGTACAATGAATTTGATTGATTACAAGTGCTAGAGATGGATGAAGAATGTTTAGAAGTTTATAGAAAGACTTGTTGAAAATAGGTCCCAAATGGGATAAGAACCCACAACCATTGTTTTGAGGCAGTAAATGGCTTGTCTAAATTTATTTTGGGTTAGAATATGTTATAATAGAATGCATTTGATTGATTACAACTGCTAGAGATGGATGAAGAATGTTTGGAAGTGTGAAGATTGACTTGTTGAAATTTGGTCCTAAATGGGATAAGAACCCACAACCATTGCTTTGAGGCAGTAAATGGCTTGTATAAATTTATTTTGGGTTAGAATATGTTATAATACAATGAATTTTATTGATTACAAGTGCTAGAGATGGATGAAGAATGTTTAGAAGTGTGAAGAAAGACTTGTTGAAATTTGGTCCCAAATGGGATAAGAACCCACAACCATTGCTTTGAGGCAGTAAATGGCTTGTATAAATTTATTTTGGGTTAGAATATGTTATAGTACAATGAATTTGATTGATTACAACTGCTAGAGATGGATGAAGAATGTTTTGAAGTTGATAGAAAAACTTGTTGAAAATAGGTCCCAAATGGGATAAGAACCCAAAACCATTGCTTTGAGGAACTAAATGGCTTGTATAATGTTATTTTGGGTTAGAATATGTTATAATACAATCAATTTGATTGATTACAAGTGCTAGAGATGGTTGAAGAATGTTTAGAAGTGTGAAGAAAAACTTGTTGAAATTTGGTCCCAAATCGGATAAGAACCCACAACCATTGCTTTGAGGAACTAAATGGCTTGTATAAATTTCTTTTGGGTTAGAATATGTTATAATACAATGAATTTGATTGATTACAAGTGCTAGAGATGGTTGAAGAAAGTTTAGAACTGAGTAGAAAGACTTGTTGATATTTGGTCCCAAATGGGATAAGAACCCAAAACCATTGCTTTGAGGCAGTAAATGGCTTGTATAAAGTTATTTTGGGTTAGAATATGTTATAATACAATGAATTTGATTGATTACAAGTGTCAGAGATGCATGAAGAATGTTTAGAAGTGTGAAGAAAGACTTGTTGAAATTTGGTCCCAAATGGGATAAGAACCCACAACCATTGCTTTGAGGCAGTGAATGGCTTGTATAAAGTTATTTTGGGTTAGAATATGTTATAATACAATGAATTTGATTGATTACAAGTGCTAGAGATGCATGAAGAATGTTTAAAAGTGAGAAGAAAGACTTGTTGATATTTGGTCCCAAATGGGATAAGAACCCAAAACCATTGCTTTGAGGCAGTGAATGGCTTGTATAAAGTTATTTTGGGTTAGAATATGTTATAATACAATGAATTTGATTGATTACAAGTGCTAGAGATGCATGAAGAATGTTTAAAAGTGAGAAGAAAGACTTGTTGATATTTGGTCCCAAATGGGATAAGAACCCAAAACCATTGCTTTGAGGCAGTGAATGGCTTGTATAAAGTTATTTTGGGTTAGAATATGTTATAATACAATGAATTTGATTGATTACAAGTGCTAGAGATGCATGAAGAATGTTTAAAAGTGAGAAGAAAGACTTGTTGATATTTGGTCCCAAATGGGATAAGAACCCAAAACCATTGCTTTGAGGCAGTGAATGGCTTGTATAAAGTTATTTTGGGTTAGAATATGTTATAATACAATCAATTTGATTGATTACAAGTGCTAGAGATGCATGAAGAATGTTTAAAAGTGAGAAGAAAGACTTGTTGATATTTGGTCCCAAATGGGATAAGAACCCAAAACCATTGCTTTGAGGCAGTGAATGGCTTGTATAAAGTTATTTTGGGTTAGAATATGTTATAATACAATGAATTTGATTGATTACAAGTGCTAGAGATGCATGAAGAATGTTTAAAAGTGAGAAGAAAGACTTGTTGATATTTGGTCCCAAATGGGATAAGAACCCAAAACCATTGCTTTGAGGCAGTGAATGGCTTGTATAAAGTTATTTTGGGTTAGAATATGTTATAATACAATGAATTTGATTGATTACAAGTGCTAGAGATGCATGAAGAATGTTTAAAAGTGAGAAGAAAGACTTGTTGATATTTGGTCCCAAATGGGATAAGAACCCAAAACCATTGCTTTGAGGCAGTGAATGGCTTGTATAAAGTTATTTTGGGTTAGAATATGTTATAATACAATGAATTTGATTGATTACAAGTGCTAGAGATGCATGAAGAATGTTTAAAAGTGAGAAGAAAGACTTGTTGATATTTGGTCCCAAATGGGATAAGAACCCAAAACCATTGCTTTGAGGCAGTGAATGGCTTGTATAAAGTTATTTTGGGTTAGAATATGTTATAATACAATGAATTTGATTGATTACAAGTGCTAGAGATGCATGAAGAATGTTTAAAAGTGAGAAGAAAGACTTGTTGATATTTGGTCCCAAATGGGATAAGAACCCAAAACCATTGCTTTGAGGCAGTGAATGGCTTGTATAAAGTTATTTTGGGTTAGAATATGTTATAATACAATCAATTTGATTGATTACAAGTGCTAGAGATGCATGAAGAATGTTTAAAAGTGAGAAGAAAGACTTGTTGATATTTGGTCCCAAATGGGATAAGAACCCAAAACCATTGCTTTGAGGCAGTGAATGGCTTGTATAAAGTTATTTTGGGTTAGAATATGTTATAATACAATGAATTTGATTGATTACAAGTGCTAGAGATGCATGAAGAATGTTTAAAAGTGAGAAGAAAGACTTGTTGATATTTGGTCCCAAATGGGATAAGAACCCAAAACCATTGCTTTGAGGCAGTGAATGGCTTGTATAAAGTTATTTTGGGTTAGAATATGTTATAATACAATGAATTTGATTGATTACAAGTGCTAGAGATGCATGAAGAATGTTTAAAAGTGAGAAGAAAGACTTGTTGATATTTGGTCCCAAATGGGATAAGAACCCAAAACCATTGCTTTGAGGCAGTGAATGGCTTGTATAAAGTTATTTTGGGTTAGAATATGTTATAATACAATGAATTTGATTGATTACAAGTGCTAGAGATGCATGAAGAATGTTTAAAAGTGAGAAGAAAGACTTGTTGATATTTGGTCCCAAATGGGATAAGAACCCAAAACCATTGCTTTGAGGCAGTGAATGGCTTGTATAAAGTTATTTTGGGTTAGAATATGTTATAATACAATGAATTTGATTGATTACAAGTGCTAGAGATGCATGAAGAATGTTTAAAAGTGAGAAGAAAGACTTGTTGATATTTGGTCCCAAATGGGATAAGAACCCAAAACCATTGCTTTGAGGCAGTGAATGGCTTGTATAAAGTTATTTTGGGTTAGAATATGTTATAATACAATGAATTTGATTGATTACAAGTGCTAGAGATGCATGAAGAATGTTTAAAAGTGAGAAGAAAGACTTGTTGATATTTGGTCCCAAATGGGATAAGAACCCAAAACCATTGCTTTGAGGCAGTGAATGGCTTGTATAAAGTTATTTTGGGTTAGAATATGTTATAATACAATCAATTTGATTGATTACAAGTGCTAGAGATGCATGAAGAATGTTTAAAAGTGAGAAGAAAGACTTGTTGATATTTGGTCCCAAATGGGATAAGAACCCAAAACCATTGCTTTGAGGCAGTGAATGGCTTGTATAAAGTTATTTTGGGTTAGAATATGTTATAATACAATGAATTTGATTGATTACAAGTGCTAGAGATGCATGAAGAATGTTTAAAAGTGAGAAGAAAGACTTGTTGATATTTGGTCCCAAATGGGATAAGAACCCAAAACCATTGCTTTGAGGCAGTGAATGGCTTGTATAAAGTTATTTTGGGTTAGAATATGTTATAATACAATGAATTTGATTGATTAGAAGTGCTAGAGATGCATGAAGAATGTTTAAAAGTGAGAAGAAAGACTTGTTGATATTTGGTCCCAAATGGGATAAGAACCCAAAACCATTGCTTTGAGGCAGTGAATGGCTTGTATAAAGTTATTTTGGGTTAGAATATGTTATAATACAATGAATTTGATTGATTACAAGTGCTAGAGATGCATGAAGAATGTTTAAAAGTGAGAAGAAAGACTTGTTGATATTTGGTCCAAAATGGGATAAGAACCCAAAACCATTGCTTTGAGGCAGTGAATGGCTTGTATAAAGTTATTTTGGGTTAGAATATGTTATAATACAATCAATTTGATTGATTACAAGTGCTAGAGATGCATGAAGAATGTTTAAAAGTGAGAAGAAAGACTTGTTGATATTTGGTCCCAAATGGGATAATAACCCAAAACCATTGCTTTGAGGCAGTGAATGGCTTGTATAAAGTTATTTTGGGTTAGAATATGTTATAATACAATCAATTTGATTGATTACAAGTGCTAGAGATGCATGAAGAATGTTTAAAAGTGAGAAGAAAGACTTGTTGATATTTGGTCCCAAATGGGATAAGAACCCAAAACCATTGCTTTGAGGCAGTGAATGGCTTGTATAAAGTTATTTTGGGTTAGAATATGTTATAATACAATGAATTTGATTGATTACAAGTGCTAGAGATGCATGAAGAATGTTTAAAAGTGAGAAGAAAGACTTGTTGATATTTGGTCCCAAATGGGATAAGAACCCAAAACCATTGCTTTGAGGCAGTGAATGGCTTGTATAAAGTTATTTTGGGTTAGAATATGTTATAATACAATGAATTTGATTGATTACAAGTGCTAGAGATGCATGAAGAATGTTTAAAAGTGAGAAGAAAGACTTGTTGATATTTGGTCCCAAATGGGATAAGAACCCAAAACCATTGCTTTGAGGCAGTGAATGGCTTGTATAAAGTTATTTTGTGTTAGAATATGTTATAATACAATGAATTTGATTGATTACAAGTGCTAGAGATGCATGAAGAATGTTTAAAAGTGAGAAGAAAGACTTGTTGATATTTGGTCCCAAATGGGATAAGAACCCAAAACCATTGCTTTGAGGCAGTGAATGGCTTGTATAAAGTTATTTTGGGTTAGAATATGTTATAATACAATCAATTTGATTGATTACAAGTGCTAGAGATGCATGAAGAATGTTTAAAAGTGAGAAGAAAGACTTGTTGATATTTGGTCCCAAATGGGATAAGAACCCAAAACCATTGCTTTGAGGCAGTGAATGGCTTGTATAAAGTTATTTTGGGTTAGAATATGTTATAATACAATGAATTTGATTGATTACAAGTGCTAGAGATGCATGAAGAATGTTTAAAAGTGAGAAGAAAGACTTGTTGATATTTGGTCCCAAATGGGATAAGAACCCAAAACCATTGCTTTGAGGCAGTGAATGGCTTGTATAAAGTTATTTTGGGTTAGAATATGTTATAATACAATGAATTTGATTGATTACAAGTGCTAGAGATGCATGAAGAATGTTTAAAAGTGAGAAGAAAGACTTGTTGATATTTGGTCCCAAATGGGATAAGAACCCAAAACCATTGCTTTGAGGCAGTGAATGGCTTGTATAAAGTTATTTTGGGTTAGAATATGTTATAATACAATGAATTTGATTGATTACAAGTGCTAGAGATGCATGAAGAATGTTTAAAAGTGAGAAGAAAGACTTGTTGATATTTGGTCCCAAATGGGATAAGAACCCAAAACCATTGCTTTGAGGCAGTGAATGGCTTGTATAAAGTTATTTTGGGTTAGAATATGTTATAATACAATGAATTTGATTGATTACAAGTGCTAGAGATGCATGAAGAATGTTTAAAAGTGAGAAGAAAGACTTGTTGATATTTGGTCCCAAATGGGATAAGAACCCAAAACCATTGCTTTGAGGCAGTGAATGGCTTGTATAAAGTTATTTTGGGTTAGAATATGTTATAATACAATGAATTTGATTGATTACAAGTGCTAGAGATGCATGAAGAATGTTTAAAAGTGAGAAGAAAGACTTGTTGATATTTGGTCCCAAATGGGATAAGAACCCAAAACCATTGCTTTGAGGCAGTGAATGGCTTGTATAAAGTGATTTTGGGTTAGAATATGTTATAATACAATGAATTTGATTGATTACAAGTGCTAGAGATGCATGAAGAATGTTTAAAAGTGAGAAGAAAGACTTGTTGATATTTGGTCCCAAATGGGATAATAACCCAAAACCATTGCTTTGAGGCAGTGAATGGCTTGTATAAAGTTATTTTGGGTTAGAATATGTTATAATACAATCAATTTGATTGATTACAAGTGCTAGAGATGCATGAAGAATGTTTAAAAGTGAGAAGAAAGACTTGTTGATATTTGGTCCCAAATGGGATAAGAACCCAAAACCATTGCTTTGAGGCAGTGAATGGCTTGTATAAAGTTATTTTGGGTTAGAATATGTTATAATACAATGAATTTGATTGATTACAAGTGCTAGAGATGCATGAAGAATGTTTAAAAGTGAGAAGAAAGACTTGTTGATATTTGGTCCCAAATGGGATAAGAACCCAAAACCATTGCTTTGAGGCAGTGAATGGCTTGTATAAAGTTATTTTGGGTTAGAATATGTTATAATACAATGAATTTGATTGATTACAAGTGCTAGAGATGCATGAAGAATGTTTAAAAGTGAGAAGAAAGACTTGTTGATATTTGGTCCAAAATGGGATAAGAACCCAAAACCATTGCTTTGAGGCAGTGAATGGCTTGTATAAAGTTATTTTGGGTTAGAATATGTTATAATACAATCAATTTGATTGATTACAAGTGCTAGAGATGCATGAAGAATGTTTAAAAGTGAGAAGAAAGACTTGTTGATATTTGGTCCCAAATGGGATAAGAACCCAAAACCATTGCTTTGAGGCAGTGAATGGCTTGTATAAAGTTATTTTGGGTTAGAATATGTTATAATACAATGAATTTGATTGATTACAAGTGCTAGAGATGCATGAAGAATGTTTAAAAGTGAGAAGAAAGACTTGTTGATATTTGGTCGCAAATGGGATAAGAACCCAAAACCATTGCTTTGAGGCAGTGAATGGCTTGTATAAAGTTATTTTGGGTTAGAATATGTTATAATACAATGAATTTGATTGATTACAAGTGCTAGAGATGCATGAAGAATGTTTAAAAGTGAGAAGAAAGACTTGTTGATATTTGGTCCCAAATGGGATAAGAACCCAAAACCATTGCTTTGAGGCAGTGAATGGCTTGTATAAAGTTATTTTGGGTTAGAATATGTTATAATACAATGAATTTGATTGATTACAAGTGCTAGAGATGCATGAAGAATGTTTAAAAGTGAGAAGAAAGACTTGTTGATATTTGGTCCCAAATGGGATAAGAACCCAAAACCATTGCTTTGAGGCAGTGAATGGCTTGTATAAAGTTATTTTGGGTTAGAATATGTTATAATACAATGAATTTGATTGATTACAAGTGCTAGAGATGCATGAAGAATGTTTAAAAGTGAGAAGAAAGACTTGTTGATATTTGGTCCCAAATGGGATAAGAACCCAAAACCATTGCTTTGAGGCAGTGAATGGCTTGTATAAAGTTATTTTGGGTTAGAATATGTTATAATACAATGAATTTGATTGATTACAAGTGCTAGAGATGCATGAAGAATGTTTAAAAGTGAGAAGAAAGACTTGTTGATATTTGGTCCCAAATGGGATAAGAACCCAAAACCATTGCTTTGAGGCAGTGAATGGCTTGTATAAAGTTATTTTGGGTTAGAATATGTTATAATACAATCAATTTGATTGATTACAAGTGCTAGAGATGCATGAAGAATGTTTAAAAGTGAGAAGAAAGACTTGTTGATATTTGGTCCCAAATGGGATAAGAACCCAAAACCATTGCTTTGAGGCAGTGAATGGCTTGTATAAAGTTATTTTGGGTTAGAATATGTTATAATACAATGAATTTGATTGATTACAAGTGCTAGAGATGCATGAAGAATGTTTAAAAGTGAGAAGAAAGACTTGTTGATATTTGGTCCCAAATGGGATAAGAACCCAAAACCATTGCTTTGAGGCAGTGAATGGCTTGTATAAAGTTATTTTGGGTTAGAATATGTTATAATACAATGAATTTGATTGATTACAAGTGCTAGAGATGCATGAAGAATGTTTAAAAGTGAGAAGAAAGACTTGTTGATATTTGGTCCCAAATGGGATAAGAACCCAAAACCATTGCTTTGAGGCAGTGAATGGCTTGTATAAAGTTATTTTGGGTTAGAATATGTTATAATACAATGAATTTGATTGATTACAAGTGCTAGAGATGCATGAAGAATGTTTAAAAGTGAGAAGAAAGACTTGTTGATATTTGGTCCCAAATGGGATAAGAACCCAAAACCATTGCTTTGAGGCAGTGAATGGCTTGTATAAAGTTATTTTGGGTTAGAATATGTTATAATACAATCAATTTGATTGATTACAAGTGCTAGAGATGCATGAAGAATGTTTAAAAGTGAGAAGAAAGACTTGTTGATATTTGGTCCCAAATGGGATAAGAACCCAAAACCATTGCTTTGAGGCAGTGAATGGCTTGTATAAAGTTATTTTGGGTTAGAATATGTTATAATACAATGAATTTGATTGATTACAAGTGCTAGAGATGCATGAAGAATGTTTAAAAGTGAGAAGAAAGACTTGTTGATATTTGGTCCCAAATGGGATAAGAACCCAAAACCATTGCTTTGAGGCAGTGAATGGCTTGTATAAAGTTATTTTGGGTTAGAATATGTTATAATACAATGAATTTGATTGATTACAAGTGCTAGAGATGCATGAAGAATGTTTAAAAGTGAGAAGAAAGACTTGTTGATATTTGGTCCCAAATGGGATAAGAACCCAAAACCATTGCTTTGAGGCAGTGAATGGCTTGTATAAAGTTATTTTGGGTTAGAATATGTTATAATACAATGAATTTGATTGATTACAAGTGCTAGAGATGCATGAAGAATGTTTAAAAGTGAGAAGAAAGACTTGTTGATATTTGGTCCCAAATGGGATAAGAACCCAAAACCATTGCTTTGAGGCAGTGAATGGCTTGTATAAAGTTATTTTGGGTTAGAATATGTTATAATACAATGAATTTGATTGATTACAAGTGCTAGAGATGCATGAAGAATGTTTAAAAGTGAGAAGAAAGACTTGTTGATATTTGGTCCCAAATGGGATAAGAACCCAAAACCATTGCTTTGAGGCAGTGAATGGCTTGTATAAAGTTATTTTGGGTTAGAATATGTTATAATACAATGAATTTGATTGATTACAAGTGCTAGAGATGCATGAAGAATGTTTAAAAGTGAGAAGAAAGACTTGTTGATATTTGGTCCCAAATGGGATAAGAACCCAAAACCATTGCTTTGAGGCAGTGAATGGCTTGTATAAAGTTATTTTGGGTTAGAATATGTTATAATACAATCAATTTGATTGATTACAAGTGCTAGAGATGCATGAAGAATGTTTAAAAGTGAGAAGAAAGACTTGTTGATATTTGGTCCCAAATGGGATAAGAACCCAAAACCATTGCTTTGAGGCAGTGAATGGCTTGTATAAAGTTATTTTGGGTTAGAATATGTTATAATACAATGAATTTGATTGATTACAAGTGCTAGAGATGCATGAAGAATGTTTAAAAGTGAGAAGAAAGACTTGTTGATATTTGGTCCCAAATGGGATAAGAACCCAAAACCATTGCTTTGAGGCAGTGAATGGCTTGTATAAAGTTATTTTGGGTTAGAATATGTTATAATACAATGAATTTGATTGATTACAAGTGCTAGAGATGCATGAAGAATGTTTAAAAGTGAGAAGAAAGACTTGTTGATATTTGGTCCCAAATGGGATAAGAACCCAAAACCATTGCTTTGAGGCAGTGAATGGCTTGTATAAAGTTATTTTGGGTTAGAATATGTTATAATACAATGAATTTGATTGATTACAAGTGCTAGAGATGCATGAAGAATGTTTAAAAGTGAGAAGAAAGACTTGTTGATATTTGGTCCCAAATGGGATAAGAACCCAAAACCATTGCTTTGAGGCAGTGAATGGCTTGTATAAAGTTATTTTGGGTTAGAATATGTTATAATACAATGAATTTGATTGATTACAAGTGCTAGAGATGCATGAAGAATGTTTAAAAGTGAGAAGAAAGACTTGTTGATATTTGGTCCCAAATGGGATAAGAACCCAAAACCATTGCTTTGAGGCAGTGAATGGCTTGTATAAAGTTATTTTGGGTTAGAATATGTTATAATACAATGAATTTGATTGATTACAAGTGCTAGAGATGCATGAAGAATGTTTAAAAGTGAGAAGAAAGACTTGTTGATATTTGGTCCCAAATGGGATAAGAACCCAAAACCATTGCTTTGAGGCAGTGAATGGCTTGTATAAAGTTATTTTGGGTTAGAATATGTTATAATACAATCAATTTGATTGATTACAAGTGCTAGAGATGCATGAAGAATGTTTAAAAGTGAGAAGAAAGACTTGTTGATATTTGGTCCCAAATGGGATAAGAACCCAAAACCATTGCTTTGAGGCAGTGAATGGCTTGTATAAAGTTATTTTGGGTTAGAATATGTTATAATACAATGAATTTGATTGATTACAAGTGCTAGAGATGCATGAAGAATGTTTAAAAGTGAGAAGAAAGACTTGTTGATATTTGGTCCCAAATGGGATAAGAACCCAAAACCATTGCTTTGAGGCAGTGAATGGCTTGTATAAAGTTATTTTGGGTTAGAATATGTTATAATACAATGAATTTGATTGATTACAAGTGCTAGAGATGCATGAAGAATGTTTAAAAGTGAGAAGAAAGACTTGTTGATATTTGGTCCCAAATGGGATAAGAACCCAAAACCATTGCTTTGAGGCAGTGAATGGCTTGTATAAAGTTATTTTGGGTTAGAATATGTTATAATACAATGAATTTGATTGATTACAAGTGCTAGAGATGCATGAAGAATGTTTAAAAGTGAGAAGAAAGACTTGTTGATATTTGGTCCCAAATGGGATAAGAACCCAAAACCATTGCTTTGAGGCAGTGAATGGCTTGTATAAAGTTATTTTGGGTTAGAATATGTTATAATACAATGAATTTGATTGATTACAAGTGCTAGAGATGCATGAAGAATGTTTAAAAGTGAGAAGAAAGACTTGTTGATATTTGGTCCCAAATGGGATAAGAACCCAAAACCATTGCTTTGAGGCAGTGAATGGCTTGTATAAAGTTATTTTGGGTTAGAATATGTTATAATACAATCAATTTGATTGATTACAAGTGCTAGAGATGCATGAAGAATGTTTAAAAGTGAGAAGAAAGACTTGTTGATATTTGGTCCCAAATGGGATAAGAACCCAAAACCATTGCTTTGAGGCAGTGAATGGCTTGTATAAAGTTATTTTGGGTTAGAATATGTTATAATACAATGAATTTGATTGATTACAAGTGCTAGAGATGCATGAAGAATGTTTAAAAGTGAGAAGAAAGACTTGTTGATATTTGGTCCCAAATGGGATAAGAACCCAAAACCATTGCTTTGAGGCAGTGAATGGCTTGTATAAAGTTATTTTGGGTTAGAATATGTTATAATACAATGAATTTGATTGATTACAAGTGCTAGAGATGCATGAAGAATGTTTAAAAGTGAGAAGAAAGACTTGTTGATATTTGGTCCCAAATGGGATAAGAACCCAAAACCATTGCTTTGAGGCAGTGAATGGCTTGTATAAAGTTATTTTGGGTTAGAATATGTTATAATACAATGAATTTGATTGATTACAAGTGCTAGAGATGCATGAAGAATGTTTAAAAGTGAGAAGAAAGACTTGTTGATATTTGGTCCCAAATGGGATAAGAACCCAAAACCATTGCTTTGAGGCAGTGAATGGCTTGTATAAAGTTATTTTGGGTTAGAATATGTTATAATACAATGAATTTGATTGATTACAAGTGCTAGAGATGCATGAAGAATGTTTAAAAGTGAGAAGAAAGACTTGTTGATATTTGGTCCCAAATGGGATAAGAACCCAAAACCATTGCTTTGAGGCAGTGAATGGCTTGTATAAAGTTATTTTGGGTTAGAATATGTTATAATACAATGAATTTGATTGATTACAAGTGCTAGAGATGCATGAAGAATGTTTAAAAGTGAGAAGAAAGACTTGTTGATATTTGGTCCCAAATGGGATAAGAACCCAAAACCATTGCTTTGAGGCAGTGAATGGCTTGTATAAAGTTATTTTGGGTTAGAATATGTTATAATACAATCAATTTGATTGATTACAAGTGCTAGAGATGCATGAAGAATGTTTAAAAGTGAGAAGAAAGACTTGTTGATATTTGGTCCCAAATGGGATAAGAACCCAAAACCATTGCTTTGAGGCAGTGAATGGCTTGTATAAAGTTATTTTGGGTTAGAATATGTTATAATACAATGAATTTGATTGATTACAAGTGCTAGAGATGCATGAAGAATGTTTAAAAGTGAGAAGAAAGACTTGTTGATATTTGGTCCCAAATGGGATAAGAACCCAAAACCATTGCTTTGAGGCAGTGAATGGCTTGTATAAAGTTATTTTGGGTTAGAATATGTTATAATACAATGAATTTGATTGATTACAAGTGCTAGAGATGCATGAAGAATGTTTAAAAGTGAGAAGAAAGACTTGTTGATATTTGGTCCCAAATGGGATAAGAACCCAAAACCATTGCTTTGAGGCAGTGAATGGCTTGTATAAAGTTATTTTGGGTTAGAATATGTTATAATACAATGAATTTGATTGATTACAAGTGCTAGAGATGCATGAAGAATGTTTAAAAGTGAGAAGAAAGACTTGTTGATATTTGGTCCCAAATGGGATAAGAACCCAAAACCATTGCTTTGAGGCAGTGAATGGCTTGTATAAAGTTATTTTGGGTTAGAATATGTTATAATACAATGAATTTGATTGATTACAAGTGCTAGAGATGCATGAAGAATGTTTAAAAGTGAGAAGAAAGACTTGTTGATATTTGGTCCCAAATGGGATAAGAACCCAAAACCATTGCTTTGAGGCAGTGAATGGCTTGTATAAAGTTATTTTGGGTTAGAATATGTTATAATACAATCAATTTGATTGATTACAAGTGCTAGAGATGCATGAAGAATGTTTAAAAGTGAGAAGAAAGACTTGTTGATATTTGGTCCCAAATGGGATAAGAACCCAAAACCATTGCTTTGAGGCAGTGAATGGCTTGTATAAAGTTATTTTGGGTTAGAATATGTTATAATACAATGAATTTGATTGATTAAAAGTGCTAGAGATGCATGAAGAATGTTTAAAAGTGAGAAGAAAGACTTGTTGATATTTGGTCCCAAATGGGATAAGAACCCAAAACCATTGCTTTGAGGCAGTGAATGGCTTGTATAAAGTTATTTTGGGTTAGAATATGTTATAATACAATGAATTTGATTGATTACAAGTGCTAGAGATGCATGAAGAATGTTTAAAAGTGAGAAGAAAGACTTGTTGATATTTGGTCCCAAATGGGATAAGAACCCAAAACCATTGCTTTGAGGCAGTGAATGGCTTGTATAAAGTTATTTTGGGTTAGAATATGTTATAATACAATGAATTTGATTGATTACAAGTGCTAGAGATGCATGAAGAATGTTTAAAAGTGAGAAGAAAGACTTGTTGATATTTGGTCCCAAATGGGATAAGAACCCAAAACCATTGCTTTGAGGCAGTGAATGGCTTGTATAAAGTTATTTTGGGTTAGAATATGTTATAATACAATCAATTTGATTGATTACAAGTGCTAGAGATGCATGAAGAATGTTTAAAAGTGAGAAGAAAGACTTGTTGATATTTGGTCCCAAATGGGATAAGAACCCAAAACCATTGCTTTGAGGCAGTGAATGGCTTGTATAAAGTTATTTTGGGTTAGAATATGTTATAATACAATGAATTTGATTGATTACAAGTGCTAGAGATGCATGAAGAATGTTTAAAAGTGAGAAGAAAGACTTGTTGATATTTGGTCCCAAATGGGATAAGAACCCAAAACCATTGCTTTGAGGCAGTGAATGGCTTGTATAAAGTTATTTTGGGTTAGAATATGTTATAATACAATGAATTTGATTGATTACAAGTGCTAGAGATGCATGAAGAATGTTTAAAAGTGAGAAGAAAGACTTGTTGATATTTGGTCCCAAATGGGATAAGAACCCAAAACCATTGCTTTGAGGCAGTGAATGGCTTGTATAAAGTTATTTTGGGTTAGAATATGTTATAATACAATGAATTTGATTGATTACAAGTGCTAGAGATGCATGAAGAATGTTTAAAAGTGAGAAGAAAGACTTGTTGATATTTGGTCCCAAATGGGATAAGAACCCAAAACCATTGCTTTGAGGCAGTGAATGGCTTGTATAAAGTTATTTTGGGTTAGAATATGTTATAATACAATCAATTTGATTGATTACAAGTGCTAGAGATGCATGAAGAATGTTTAAAAGTGAGAAGAAAGACTTGTTGATATTTGGTCCCAAATGGGATAAGAACCCAAAACCATTGCTTTGAGGCAGTGAATGGCTTGTATAAAGTTATTTTGGGTTAGAATATGTTATAATACAATGAATTTGATTGATTACAAGTGCTAGAGATGCATGAAGAATGTTTAAAAGTGAGAAGAAAGACTTGTTGATATTTGGTCCCAAATGGGATAAGAACCCAAAACCATTGCTTTGAGGCAGTGAATGGCTTGTATAAAGTTATTTTGGGTTAGAATATGTTATAATACAATGAATTTGATTGATTACAAGTGCTAGAGATGCATGAAGAATGTTTAAAAGTGAGAAGAAAGACTTGTTGATATTTGGTCCCAAATGGGATAAGAACCCAAAACCATTGCTTTGAGGCAGTGAATGGCTTGTATAAAGTTATTTTGGGTTAGAATATGTTATAATACAATGAATTTGATTGATTACAAGTGCTAGAGATGCATGAAGAATGTTTAAAAGTGAGAAGAAAGACTTGTTGATATTTGGTCCCAAATGGGATAAGAACCCAAAACCATTGCTTTGAGGCAGTGAATGGCTTGTATAAAGTTATTTTGGGTTAGAATATGTTATAATACAATGAATTTGATTGATTACAAGTGCTAGAGATGCATGAAGAATGTTTAAAAGTGAGAAGAAAGACTTGTTGATATTTGGTCCCAAATGGGATAAGAACCCAAAACCATTGCTTTGAGGCAGTGAATGGCTTGTATAAAGTTATTTTGGGTTAGAATATGTTATAATACAATCAATTTGATTGATTACAAGTGCTAGAGATGCATGAAGAATGTTTAAAAGTGAGAAGAAAGACTTGTTGATATTTGGTCCCAAATGGGATAAGAACCCAAAACCATTGCTTTGAGGCAGTGAATGGCTTGTATAAAGTTATTTTGGGTTAGAATATGTTATAATACAATGAATTTGATTGATTACAAGTGCTAGAGATGCATGAAGAATGTTTAAAAGTGAGAAGAAAGACTTGTTGATATTTGGTCCCAAATGGGATAAGAACCCAAAACCATTGCTTTGAGGCAGTGAATGGCTTGTATAAAGTTATTTTGGGTTAGAATATGTTATAATACAATGAATTTGATTGATTACAAGTGCTAGAGATGCATGAAGAATGTTTAAAAGTGAGAAGAAAGACTTGTTGATATTTGGTCCCAAATGGGATAAGAACCCAAAACCATTGCTTTGAGGCAGTGAATGGCTTGTATAAAGTTATTTTGGGTTAGAATATGTTATAATACAATGAATTTGATTGATTACAAGTGCTAGAGATGCATGAAGAATGTTTAAAAGTGAGAAGAAAGACTTGTTGATATTTGGTCCCAAATGGGATAAGAACCCAAAACCATTGCTTTGAGGCAGTGAATGGCTTGTATAAAGTTATTTTGGGTTAGAATATGTTATAATACAATGAATTTGATTGATTACAAGTGCTAGAGATGCATGAAGAATGTTTAAAAGTGAGAAGAAAGACTTGTTGATATTTGGTCCCAAATGGGATAAGAACCCAAAACCATTGCTTTGAGGCAGTGAATGGCTTGTATAAAGTTATTTTGGGTTAGAATATGTTATAATACAATCAATTTGATTGATTACAAGTGCTAGAGATGCATGAAGAATGTTTAAAAGTGAGAAGAAAGACTTGTTGATATTTGGTCCCAAATGGGATAAGAACCCAAAACCATTGCTTTGAGGCAGTGAATGGCTTGTATAAAGTTATTTTGGGTTAGAATATGTTATAATACAATGAATTTGATTGATTACAAGTGCTAGAGATGCATGAAGAATGTTTAAAAGTGAGAAGAAAGACTTGTTGATATTTGGTCCCAAATGGGATAAGAACCCAAAACCATTGCTTTGAGGCAGTGAATGGCTTGTATAAAGTTATTTTGGGTTAGAATATGTTATAATACAATGAATTTGATTGATTACAAGTGCTAGAGATGCATGAAGAATGTTTAAAAGTGAGAAGAAAGACTTGTTGATATTTGGTCCCAAATGGGATAAGAACCCAAAACCATTGCTTTGAGGCAGTGAATGGCTTGTATAAAGTTATTTTGGGTTAGAATATGTTATAATACAATGAATTTGATTGATTACAAGTGCTAGAGATGCATGAAGAATGTTTAAAAGTGAGAAGAAAGACTTGTTGATATTTGGTCCCAAATGGGATAAGAACCCAAAACCATTGCTTTGAGGCAGTGAATGGCTTGTATAAAGTTATTTTGGGTTAGAATATGTTATAATACAATGAATTTGATTGATTACAAGTGCTAGAGATGCATGAAGAATGTTTAAAAGTGAGAAGAAAGACTTGTTGATATTTGGTCCCAAATGGGATAAGAACCCAAAACCATTGCTTTGAGGCAGTGAATGGCTTGTATAAAGTTATTTTGGGTTAGAATATGTTATAATACAATCAATTTGATTGATTACAAGTGCTAGAGATGCATGAAGAATGTTTAAAAGTGAGAAGAAAGACTTGTTGATATTTGGTCCCAAATGGGATAAGAACCCAAAACCATTGCTTTGAGGCAGTGAATGGCTTGTATAAAGTTATTTTGGGTTAGAATATGTTATAATACAATGAATTTGATTGATTACAAGTGCTAGAGATGCATGAAGAATGTTTAAAAGTGAGAAGAAAGACTTGTTGATATTTGGTCCCAAATGGGATAAGAACCCAAAACCATTGCTTTGAGGCAGTGAATGGCTTGTATAAAGTTATTTTGGGTTAGAATATGTTATAATACAATGAATTTGATTGATTACAAGTGCTAGAGATGCATGAAGAATGTTTAAAAGTGAGAAGAAAGACTTGTTGATATTTGGTCCCAAATGGGATAAGAACCCAAAACCATTGCTTTGAGGCAGTGAATGGCTTGTATAAAGTTATTTTGGGTTAGAATATGTTATAATACAATGAATTTGATTGATTACAAGTGCTAGAGATGCATGAAGAATGTTTAAAAGTGAGAAGAAAGACTTGTTGATATTTGGTCCCAAATGGGATAAGAACCCAAAACCATTGCTTTGAGGCAGTGAATGGCTTGTATAAAGTTATTTTGGGTTAGAATATGTTATAATACAATCAATTTGATTGATTACAAGTGCTAGAGATGCATGAAGAATGTTTAAAAGTGAGAAGAAAGACTTGTTGATATTTGGTCCCAAATGGGATAAGAACCCAAAACCATTGCTTTGAGGCAGTGAATGGCTTGTATAAAGTTATTTTGGGTTAGAATATGTTATAATACAATGAATTTGATTGATTACAAGTGCTAGAGATGCATGAAGAATGTTTAAAAGTGAGAAGAAAGACTTGTTGATATTTGGTCCCAAATGGGATAAGAACCCAAAACCATTGCTTTGAGGCAGTGAATGGCTTGTATAAAGTTATTTTGGGTTAGAATATGTTATAATACAATGAATTTGATTGATTACAAGTGCTAGAGATGCATGAAGAATGTTTAAAAGTGAGAAGAAAGACTTGTTGATATTTGGTCCCAAATGGGATAAGAACCCAAAACCATTGCTTTGAGGCAGTGAATGGCTTGTATAAAGTTATTTTGGGTTAGAATATGTTATAATACAATGAATTTGATTGATTACAAGTGCTAGAGATGCATGAAGAATGTTTAAAAGTGAGAAGAAAGACTTGTTGATATTTGGTCCCAAATGGGATAAGAACCCAAAACCATTGCTTTGAGGCAGTGAATGGCTTGTATAAAGTTATTTTGGGTTAGAATATGTTATAATACAATCAATTTGATTGATTACAAGTGCTAGAGATGCATGAAGAATGTTTAAAAGTGAGAAGAAAGACTTGTTGATATTTGGTCCCAAATGGGATAAGAACCCAAAACCATTGCTTTGAGGCAGTGAATGGCTTGTATAAAGTTATTTTGGGTTAGAATATGTTATAATACAATGAATTTGATTGATTACAAGTGCTAGAGATGCATGAAGAATGTTTAAAAGTGAGAAGAAAGACTTGTTGATATTTGGTCCCAAATGGGATAAGAACCCAAAACCATTGCTTTGAGGCAGTGAATGGCTTGTATAAAGTTATTTTGGGTTAGAATATGTTATAATACAATGAATTTGATTGATTACAAGTGCTAGAGATGCATGAAGAATGTTTAAAAGTGAGAAGAAAGACTTGTTGATATTTGGTCCCAAATGGGATAAGAACCCAAAACCATTGCTTTGAGGCAGTGAATGGCTTGTATAAAGTTATTTTGGGTTAGAATATGTTATAATACAATCAATTTGATTGATTACAAGTGCTAGAGATGCATGAAGAATGTTTAAAAGTGAGAAGAAAGACTTGTTGATATTTGGTCCCAAATGGGATAAGAACCCAAAACCATTGCTTTGAGGCAGTGAATGGCTTGTATAAAGTTATTTTGGGTTAGAATATGTTATAATACAATGAATTTGATTGATTACAAGTGCTAGAGATGCATGAAGAATGTTTAAAAGTGAGAAGAAAGACTTGTTGATATTTGGTCCCAAATGGGATAAGAACCCAAAACCATTGCTTTGAGGCAGTGAATGGCTTGTATAAAGTTATTTTGGGTTAGAATATGTTATAATACAATGAATTTGATTGATTACAAGTGCTAGAGATGCATGAAGAATGTTTAAAAGTGAGAAGAAAGACTTGTTGATATTTGGTCCCAAATGGGATAAGAACCCAAAACCATTGCTTTGAGGCAGTGAATGGCTTGTATAAAGTTATTTTGGGTTAGAATATGTTATAATACAATGAATTTGATTGATTACAAGTGCTAGAGATGCATGAAGAATGTTTAAAAGTGAGAAGAAAGACTTGTTGATATTTGGTCCCAAATGGGATAAGAACCCAAAACCATTGCTTTGAGGCAGTGAATGGCTTGTATAAAGTTATTTTGGGTTAGAATATGTTATAATACAATCAATTTGATTGATTACAAGTGCTAGAGATGCATGAAGAATGTTTAGAAGTGAGAAGAAAGACTTGTTGATATTTGGTCCCAAATGGGATAAGAACCCAAAACCATTGCTTTGAGGCAGTGAATGGCTTGTATAAAGTTATTTTGGGTTAGAATATGTTATAATACAATGAATTTGATTGATTACAAGTGCTAGAGATGCATGAAGAATGTTTAAAAGTGAGAAGAAAGACTTGTTGATATTTGGTCCCAAATGGGATAAGAACCCAAAACCATTGCTTTGAGGCAGTGAATGGCTTGTATAAAGTTATTTTGGGTTAGAATATGTTATAATACAATGAATTTGATTGATTACAAGTGCTAGAGATGCATGAAGAATGTTTAAAAGTGAGAAGAAAGACTTGTTGATATTTGGTCCCAAATGGGATAAGAACCCAAAACCATTGCTTTGAGGCAGTGAATGGCTTGTATAAAGTTATTTTGGGTTAGAATATGTTATAATACAATGAATTTGATTGATTACAAGTGCTAGAGATGCATGAAGAATGTTTAAAAGTGAGAAGAAAGACTTGTTGATATTTGGTCCCAAATGGGATAAGAACCCAAAACCATTGCTTTGAGGCAGTGAATGGCTTGTATAAAGTTATTTTGGGTTAGAATATGTTATAATACAATGAATTTGATTGATTACAAGTGCTAGAGATGCATGAAGAATGTTTAAAAGTGAGAAGAAAGACTTGTTGATATTTGGTCCCAAATGGGATAAGAACCCAAAACCATTGCTTTGAGGCAGTGAATGGCTTGTATAAAGTTATTTTGGGTTAGAATATGTTATAATACAATGAATTTGATTGATTACAAGTGCTAGAGATGCATGAAGAATGTTTAAAAGTGAGAAGAAAGACTTGTTGATATTTGGTCCCAAATGGGATAAGAACCCAAAACCATTGCTTTGAGGCAGTGAATGGCTTGTATAAAGTTATTTTGGGTTAGAATATGTTATAATACAATGAATTTGATTGATTACAAGTGCTAGAGATGCATGAAGAATGTTTAAAAGTGAGAAGAAAGACTTGTTGATATTTGGTCCCAAATGGGATAAGAACCCAAAACCATTGCTTTGAGGCAGTGAATGGCTTGTATAAAGTTATTTTGGGTTAGAATATGTTATAATACAATGAATTTGATTGATTACAAGTGCTAGAGATGCATGAAGAATGTTTAAAAGTGAGAAGAAAGACTTGTTGATATTTGGTCCCAAATGGGATAAGAACCCAAAACCATTGCTTTGAGGCAGTGAATGGCTTGTATAAAGTTATTTTGGGTTAGAATATGTTATAATACAATCAATTTGATTGATTACAAGTGCTAGAGATGCATGAAGAATGTTTAAAAGTGAGAAGAAAGACTTGTTGATATTTGGTCCCAAATGGGATAAGAACCCAAAACCATTGCTTTGAGGCAGTGAATGGCTTGTATAAAGTTATTTTGGGTTAGAATATGTTATAATACAATGAATTTGATTGATTACAAGTGCTAGAGATGCATGAAGAATGTTTAAAAGTGAGAAGAAAGACTTGTTGATATTTGGTCCCAAATGGGATAAGAACCCAAAACCATTGCTTTGAGGCAGTGAATGGCTTGTATAAAGTTATTTTGGGTTAGAATATGTTATAATACAATGAATTTGATTGATTACAAGTGCTAGAGATGCATGAAGAATGTTTAAAAGTGAGAAGAAAGACTTGTTGATATTTGGTCCCAAATGGGATAAGAACCCAAAACCATTGCTTTGAGGCAGTGAATGGCTTGTATAAAGTTATTTTGGGTTAGAATATGTTATAATACAATGAATTTGATTGATTACAAGTGCTAGAGATGCATGAAGAATGTTTAAAAGTGAGAAGAAAGACTTGTTGATATTTGGTCCCAAATGGGATAAGAACCCAAAACCATTGCTTTGAGGCAGTGAATGGCTTGTATAAAGTTATTTTGGGTTAGAATATGTTATAATACAATGAATTTGATTGATTACAAGTGCTAGAGATGCATGAAGAATGTTTAAAAGTGAGAAGAAAGACTTGTTGATATTTGGTCCCAAATGGGATAAGAACCCAAAACCATTGCTTTGAGGCAGTGAATGGCTTGTATAAAGTTATTTTGGGTTAGAATATGTTATAATACAATCAATTTGATTGATTACAAGTGCTAGAGATGCATGAAGAATGTTTAAAAGTGAGAAGAAAGACTTGTTGATATTTGGTCCCAAATGGGATAAGAACCCAAAACCATTGCTTTGAGGCAGTGAATGGCTTGTATAAAGTTATTTTGGGTTAGAATATGTTATAATACAATGAATTTGATTGATTACAAGTGCTAGAGATGCATGAAGAATGTTTAAAAGTGAGAAGAAAGACTTGTTGATATTTGGTCCCAAATGGGATAAGAACCCAAAACCATTGCTTTGAGGCAGTGAATGGCTTGTATAAAGTTATTTTGGGTTAGAATATGTTATAATACAATGAATTTGATTGATTACAAGTGCTAGAGATGCATGAAGAATGTTTAAAAGTGAGAAGAAAGACTTGTTGATATTTGGTCCCAAATGGGATAAGAACCCAAAACCATTGCTTTGAGGCAGTGAATGGCTTGTATAAAGTTATTTTGGGTTAGAATATGTTATAATACAATGAATTTGATTGATTACAAGTGCTAGAGATGCATGAAGAATGTTTAAAAGTGAGAAGAAAGACTTGTTGATATTTGGTCCCAAATGGGATAAGAACCCAAAACCATTGCTTTGAGGCAGTGAATGGCTTGTATAAAGTTATTTTGGGTTAGAATATGTTATAATACAATGAATTTGATTGATTACAAGTGCTAGAGATGCATGAAGAATGTTTAAAAGTGAGAAGAAAGACTTGTTGATATTTGGTCCCAAATGGGATAAGAACCCAAAACCATTGCTTTGAGGCAGTGAATGGCTTGTATAAAGTTATTTTGGGTTAGAATATGTTATAATACAATGAATTTGATTGATTACAAGTGCTAGAGATGCATGAAGAATGTTTAAAAGTGAGAAGAAAGACTTGTTGATATTTGGTCCCAAATGGGATAAGAACCCAAAACCATTGCTTTGAGGCAGTGAATGGCTTGTATAAAGTTATTTTGGGTTAGAATATGTTATAATACAATGAATTTGATTGATTACAAGTGCTAGAGATGCATGAAGAATGTTTAAAAGTGAGAAGAAAGACTTGTTGATATTTGGTCCCAAATGGGATAAGAACCCAAAACCATTGCTTTGAGGCAGTGAATGGCTTGTATAAAGTTATTTTGGGTTAGAATATGTTATAATACAATGAATTTGATTGATTACAAGTGCTAGAGATGCATGAAGAATGTTTAAAAGTGAGAAGAAAGACTTGTTGATATTTGGTCCCAAATGGGATAAGAACCCAAAACCATTGCTTTGAGGCAGTGAATGGCTTGTATAAAGTTATTTTGGGTTAGAATATGTTATAATACAATTAATTTGATTGATTACAAGTGCTAGAGATGCATGAAGAATGTTTAGAAGTGTGAAGAAAGACTTGTTGATATTTGGTCCCAAATGGGATAAGAACCCAAAACCATTGCTTTGAGGCAGTGAATGGCTTGTATAAAGTTATTTTGGGTTAGAATATGTTATAATACAATGAATTTGATTGATTACAAGTGCTAGAGATGCATGAAGAATGTTTACTAGTGTGAAGAAAAACTTGTTGAAATTTGATCCCAAATAGGATAAGAACCCACAACCGTTGCTTTGAAGAACTAAATGGCTTGTATAAAGTTATTTTGGGTTAGAATATGTTATAATACATTGAATTTGATTGATTACAAGTGCTAGAGATGGTTGAAGAATGTTTAAAAGTGTGAAAAAAAAACTTGTTGAAATTTGGTCACAAATGGGATAAGAACCCACAACAATTGCTTTGAGGAAGTAAATGGCTTGTATAAAGTTATTTTGGGTTAGAATATTTTATAGTACAATGAATTTGATTGACTACAAGTGCTAGAGATGGATGAAGAATGTTTAGAGGTGTGAAGAAAGACTTGTTGAAATTTGGTCCCAAATGGGATAAGAACTCACAACCATTACTTTGAGGCAGTAAATGGCTTGTATAAAGTTATTTCGGGTTATCATATTTTATAATACAATGAATTTGATTGATTACAAGTGCTACTGATGGATGAACTATGTTTAGAAGTGTGTAGAAAGACTTGTTGAAATTTGGTCCCAAATGGGATAAGAACCCACAACCATTGCTTTGAGGAACTAAATGGCTTGTATAAAGTTATTTTGGGTTAGAATATGTTATAATACAATGAATTTTATTGATTACAAGTGCTAGAGATGGATGAAGAATGTTTAGAAGTGTGAAGAAAGACTTGTTGAAATTTGGTCCCAAATGGGATAAGAACCCACAACCATTGCTTTGAGAAACTAAATGGCTTGTATAAATTTATTTTGGGTTAGAATATATTATAATACAATGAGTTTGATTGATTACAAGAGCTACAGATGCATGAAGAATGTTTAGAAGTGGGTAGAAGAACTTGTTGAAATTTGGTCCCAAATGGGATAAGAACCCACAACAATTGCTTTGACGAAGTAAATGACTTGTATAAAGTTATTTTCGGTTAGAATATTTTATAGTACAATGAATTTGATTGATTACAAGTGCTAGAGATGGATGAAGAATGTTTAGAAATGTGAAGAAAGACTTGTTGATATTTGGTCCCAAATGGGATAAGAACCCACAACCATTGCCTTGAGGAACTAAATAGCTTGTATAAAGTTATTTTGGGTTATAATATTTTACAATACAATCAATTTGATTGATTACAAGTGCTAGAGAAGGTTGAAGAATGTTTAGAAGTGTGAAGAAAAACTTGTTGAAATTTGGTCCCAAATCGGATAAGAACCCATAACCATTGCTTTGAGGAACTAAATGGCTTGTATAAAGTTATTTTGGGTTAGAATATGTTATAATACAATGAATTTGATTGATCACAAGTGCTAGAGATGGATGAAGAATGTTTAGAAGTGTGAAGAAAAACTTGTTGAAATTTGGTCCCAAATAGGATAAGAACCCACAACAATTGCTTTGAGTAAGTAAATGGCTTGTATAAAGTTATTTTTGGTTAGAATATTTTATAGTACAATGAATTTGATTGATTACAAGTGCTAGAGATGGATGCAGAATGTTTAGAAGTGTATAAAAAGACTTGTTAAAAATAGGTCCCAATTGGGATAAGAACCCACAACCATTGCTTTGAGGCAGGAAATGGCTTGTATAAATTTATTTTGGGTTAGAATATATTATAATAGAATGCATTTGATTGATTACAACTACTAGAGAAGGATGAAGAATGTTTAGAAGTGTGAAGAAAGACTTGTTGATATTTGGTCCCAAATGGGATAAGAACCCACAACCATTGCCTTGAGGAACTAAATGGCTTGTATAAAGTTATTTTGAGCTATAATATTTTACAATACAATCAATTTGATTGATTACAAGTGCTAGAGAAGGTTGAAGAATGTTTAAAAGTGTGAAGAAAAACTTGTTAAAATTTGGTCCCAAATCGGATAAGAACCCACAACCATTGCTTTGAGGAACTAAATGGCTTGTATAAAGTTATTTTGGGTTAGAATATGTTATAATACAATGAATTTGATTGATTACAAGTGCTAGAGATGGTTGAAGAATGTTTAGAAGTGTGAAGAAAAACTTGTTGAAATTTGATCCCAAGTAGGATAAGAACCCACAACCGTTGCTTTAAAGAACTAAATGGCTTGTATAAAGTTATTTTGGGTTAGAATATGTTATAATACAATGAATTTGATTGATTACAAGTGCTACAGATGGATGAAGAACGTTTAAAAGTGTGAAGAAAGACTTATTGAAATTTGGTCCCAAATGGGATAAGAACCCACAACCATTGCCTTGAGGAACTAAATGGCTTGTATAAAGTTATTTTGGGTTATCATATTTTATAATACAATGAATTTGATTGATTACAAGTGCTACTGATGGATGAACTATGTTTAGAAGTGTGTAGAAAGACTTGTTGAAATTTGGTCCCAAATGGGATAAGAACACACAACCATTGCCTTGAGGAACTAAATGGCTTGTATAAAGTTATTTTGGGTTATAATATTTTATAATACAATGAATTTGATTGATTAGAAGTGCTAGAGATGGATGAAGAATGTTTAGAAGTGTGAAGAAAGACTTGTTGAAATTTGGTCCCAAATGGGATAAGAACCCACAACCATTGCTTTGAGAAACTAAATGGCTTGTATAAATTTATTTTGGGTTAGAATATATTATAATACAATGAGTTTGATTGATTACAAGAGCTACAGATGCATGAAGAATGTTTAGAAGTGGGTAGAAGAACTTGTTGAAATTTGGTCCCAAATGGGATAAGAACCCACAACAATTGCTTTGACGAAGTAAATGACTTGTATAAAGTTATTTTCGGTTAGAATATTTTATAGTACAATGAATTTGATTGATTACAAGTGCTAGAGATGGATGAAGAATGTTTAGAAATGTGAAGAAAGACTTGTTGATATTTGGTCCCAAATGGGATAAGAACCCACAACCATTGCCTTGAGGAACTAAATAGCTTGTATAAAGTTATTTTGGGTTATAATATTTTACAATACAATCAATTTGATTGATTACAAGTGCTAGAGAAGGTTGAAGAATGTTTAGAAGTGTGAAGAAAAACTTGTTGAAATTTGGTCCCAAATCGGATAAGAACCCATAACCATTGCTTTGAGGAACTAAATGGCTTGTATAAAGTTATTTTGGGTTAGAATATGTTATAATACAATGAATTTGATTGATCACAAGTGCTAGAGATGGATGAAGAATGTTTAGAAGTGTGAAGAAAAACTTGTTGAAATTTGGTCCCAAATAGGATAAGAACCCACAACAATTGCTTTGAGTAAGTAAATGGCTTGTATAAAGTTATTTTTGGTTAGAATATTTTATAGTACAATGAATTTGATTGATTACAAGTGCTAGAGATGGATGCAGAATGTTTAGAAGTGTATAAAAAGACTTGTTAAAAATAGGTCCCAATTGGGATAAGAACCCACAACCATTGCTTTGAGGCAGGAAATGGCTTGTATAAATTTATTTTGGGTTAGAATATATTATAATAGAATGCATTTGATTGATTACAACTACTAGAGAAGGATGAAGAATGTTTAGAAGTGTGAAGAAAGACTTGTTGATATTTGGTCCCAAATGGGATAAGAACCCACAACCATTGCCTTGAAGAACTAAATGGCTTGTATAAAGTTATTTTGAGCTATAATATTTTACAATACAATCAATTTGATTGATTACAAGTGCTAGAGAAGGTTGAAGAATGTTTAGAAGTGTGAAGAAAAACTTGTTGAAATTTGGTCCCAAATCGGATAAGAACCCATAACCATTGCTTTGAGGAACTAAATGGCTTGTATAAAGTTATTTTGGGTTAGAATATGTTATAATACAATGAATTTGATTGATCACAAGTGCTAGAGATGGATGAAGAATGTTTAGAAGTGTGAAGAAAAACTTGTTGAAATTTGGTCCCAAATAGGATAAGAACCCACAACAATTGCTTTGAGTAAGTAAATGGCTTGTATAAAGTTATTTTTGGTTAGAATATTTTATAGTACAATGAATTTGATTGATTACAAGTGCTAGAGATGGATGCAGAATGTTTAGAAGTGTATAAAAAGACTTGTTAAAAATAGGTCCCAATTGGGATAAGAACCCACAACCATTGCTTTGAGGCAGGAAATGGCTTGTATAAATTTATTTTGGGTTAGAATATATTATAATAGAATGCATTTGATTGATTACAACTACTAGAGAAGGATGAAGAACGTTTAAAAGTGTGAAGAAAGACTTATTGAAATTTGGTCCCAAATGGGATAAGAACCCACAACCATTGCCTTGAGGAACTAAATGGCTTGTATAAAGTTATTTTGGGTTATCATATTTTATAATACAATGAATTTGATTGATTACAAGTGCTACTGATGGATGAACTATGTTTAGAAGTGTGTAGAAAGACTTGTTGAAATTTGGTCCCAAATGGGATAAGAACCCACAACCATTGCCTTGAGGAACTAAATGGCTTGTATAAAGTTATTTTGGGTTATAATATTTTATAATACAATGAATTTGATTGATTAGAAGTGCTAGAGATGGATGAAGAATGTTTAGAAGTGTGAAGAAAGACTTGTTGAAATTTGGTCCCAAATGGGATAAGAACCCACAACCATTGCTTTGAGAAACTAAATGGCTTGTATAAATTTATTTTGGGTTAGAATATATTATAATACAATGAGTTTGATTGATTACAAGAGCTACAGATGCATGAAGAATGTTTAGAAGTGGGTAGAAGAACTTGTTGAAATTTGGTCCCAAATGGGATAAGAACCCACAACAATTGCTTTGACGAAGTAAATGACTTGTATAAAGTTATTTTCGGTTAGAATATTTTATAGTACAATGAATTTGATTGATTACAAGTGCTAGAGATGGATGAAGAATGTTTAGAAATGTGAAGAAAGACTTGTTGATATTTGGTCCCAAATGGGATAAGAACCCACAACCATTGCCTTGAGGAACTAAATAGCTTGTATAAAGTTATTTTGGGTTATAATATTTTACAATACAATCAATTTGATTGATTACAAGTGCTAGAGAAGGTTGAAGAATGTTTAGAAGTGTGAAGAAAAACTTGTTGAAATTTGGTCCCAAATCGGATAAGAACCCACAACCATTGCTTTGAGGAACTAAATGGCTTGTATAAAGTTATTTTGGGTTAGAATATGTTATAATACAATGAATTTGATTGATTACAAGTGCTAGAGATGGTTGAAGAATGTTTAGAAGTGTGAAGAAAAACTTGTTGAAATTTGATCCCAAGTAGGATAAGAACCCACAACCGTTGCTTTAAAGAACTAAATGGCTTGTATAAAGTTATTTTGGGTTAGAATATGTTATAATACAATGAATTTGATTGATTACAAGTGCTACAGATGGATGAAGAACGTTTAAAAGTGTGAAGAAAGACTTATTGAAATTTGGTCCCAAATGGGATAAGAACCCACAACCATTGCCTTGAGGAACTAAATGGCTTGTATAAAGTTATTTTGGGTTATCATATTTTATAATACAATGAATTTGATTGATTACAAGTGCTACTGATGGATGAACTATGTTTAGAAGTGTGTAGAAAGACTTGTTGAAATTTGGTCCCAAATGGGATAAGAACCCACAACCATTGCCTTGAGGAACTAAATGGCTTGTATAAAGTTATTTTGGGTTATAATATTTTATAATACAATGAATTTGATTGATTAGAAGTGCTAGAGATGGATGAAGAATGTTTAGAAGTGTGAAGAAAGACTTGTTGAAATTTGGTCCCAAATGGGATAAGAACCCACAACCATTGCTTTGAGAAACTAAATGGCTTGTATAAATTTATTTTGGGTTAGAATATGTTATAATACAATGAATTTGATTGATCACAAGTGCTAGAGATGGATGAAGAATGTTTAGAAGTGTGAAGAAAAACTTGTTGAAATTTGGTCCCAAATAGGATAAGAACCCACAACAATTGCTTTGAGTAAGTAAATGGCTTGTATAAAGTTATTTTTGGTTAGAATATTTTATAGTACAATGAATTTGATTGATTACAAGTGCTAGAGATGGATGCAGAATGTTTAGAAGTGTATAAAAAGACTTGTTAAAAATAGGTCCCAATTGGGATAAGAACCCACAACCATTGCTTTGAGGCAGGAAATGGCTTGTATAAATTTATTTTGGGTTAGAATATATTATAATAGAATGCATTTGATTGATTACAACTACTAGAGAAGGATGAAGAATGTTTAGAAGTGTGAAGAAAGACTTGTTGATATTTGGTCCCAAATGGGATAAGAACCCACAACCATTGCCTTGAAGAACTAAATGGCTTGTATAAAGTTATTTTGAGCTATAATATTTTACAATACAATCAATTTGATTGATTACAAGTGCTAGAGAAGGTTGAAGAATGTTTAAAAGTGTGAAGAAAAACTTGTTAAAATTTGGTCCCAAATCGGATAAGAACCCACAACCATTGCTTTGAGGAACTAAATGGCTTGTATAAAGTTATTTTGGGTTAGAATATGTTATAATACAATGAATTTGATTGATTACAAGTGCTAGAGATGGTTGAAGAATGTTTAGAAGTGTGAAGAAAAACTTGTTGAAATTTGATCCCAAGTAGGATAAGAACCCACAACCGTTGCTTTAAAGAACTAAATGGCTTGTATAAAGTTATTTTGGGTTAGAATATGTTATAATACAATGAATTTGATTGATTACAAGTGCTACAGATGGATGAAGAACGTTTAAAAGTGTGAAGAAAGACTTATTGAAATTTGGTCCCAAATGGGATAAGAACCCACAACCATTGCCTTGAGGAACTAAATGGCTTGTATAAAGTTATTTTGGGTTATCATATTTTATAATACAATGAATTTGATTGATTAGAAGTGCTAGAGATGGATGAAGAATGTTTAGAAGTGTGAAGAAAGACTTGTTGAAATTTGGTCCCAACTGGGATAAGAACCTACAACCATTGCTTTGAGAAACTAAATGGCTTGTATAAATTTATTTTGGGTTAGAATATATTATAATACAATGAGTTTGATTGATTACAAGAGCTAGAGATGAATGAAGAATGTTTAGAAGTGGAAAGAAGAACTTGTTGAAATTTGGTCGCAAATGGGATAAGAACCCACAACAATTGCTTTGAGGAAGTAAATGGCTTGAATAAAGTTATTTTCGGTTAGAATATTTTATAGTACAATGAGTTTTATTGATTACAAAATCTAGAGATGGATGAAGAATGTTTAGAAGTGGGAAGAAGAACTTGTTGAAATTTCGTCCCAAATGGGATAAGAACCCACAACAATTGCTTTGAGGAAGTAAATGGCTTGTATAAAGTTATTTTCGGTTAGAATATTTTATAGTACAATGAATTTGATTGATTACAAGTGCTAGAGATGGATGAAGAATGTTTAGAAATGTGAAGAAAGACTTGTTGATATTTGGTCCCAAATGGGATAAGAACCCACAACCATTGCCTTGAGGAACTAAATGGCTTGTATAAAGTTATTTTGGGTTATCATATTTTATAATACAATGAATTTGATTGATTACAAGTGCTACTGATGGATGAACTATGTTTAGAAGTGTGTAGAAAGACTTGTTGAAATTTGGTCCCAAATGGGATAAGAACCCACAACCATTGCCTTGAGGAACTAAATGGCTTGTATAAAGTTATTTTGGGTTATAATATTTTATAATACAATGAATTTGATTGATTAGAAGTGCTAGAGATGGATGAAGAATGTTTAGAAGTGTGAAGAAAGACTTGTTGAAATTTGGTCCCAAATGGGATAACAACCCACAACCATTGCTTTGAGAAACTAAATGGCTTGTATAAATTTATTTTGGGTTAGAATATATTATAATACAATGAGTTTGATTGATTACAAGAGCTACAGATGCATGAAGAATGTTTAGAAGTGGGTAGAAGAACTTGTTGAAATTTGGTCCCAAATGGGATAAGAACCCACAACAATTGCTTTGACGAAGTAAATGACTTGTATAAAGTTATTTTCGGTTAGAATATTTTATAGTACAATGAATTTGATTGATTACAAGTGCTAGAGATGGATGAAGAATGTTTAGAAATGTGAAGAAAGACTTGTTGATATTTGGTCCCAAATGGGATAAGAACCCACAACCATTGCCTTGAGGAACTAAATAGCTTGTATAAAGTTATTTTGGGTTATAATATTTTACAATACAATCAATTTGATTGATTACAAGTGCTTGAGAAGGTTGAAGAATGTTTAGAAGTGTGAAGAAAAACTTGTTGAAATTTGGTCCCAAATCGGATAAGAACCCATAACCATTGCTTTGAGGAACTAAATGGCTTGTATAAAGTTATTTTGGGTTAGAATATGTTATAATACAATGAATTTGATTGATCACAAGTGCTAGAGATGGATGAAGAATGTTTAGAAGTGTGAAGAAAAACTTGTTGAAATTTGGTCCCAAATAGGATAAGAACCCACAACAATTGCTTTGAGTAAGTAAATGGCTTGTATAAAGTTATTTTTGGTTAGAATATTTTATAGTACAATGAATTTGATTGATTACAAGTGCTAGAGATGGATGCAGAATGTTTAGAAGTGTATAAAAAGACTTGTTAAAAATAGGTCCCAATTGGGATAAGAACCCACAACCATTGCTTTGAGGCAGGAAATGGCTTGTATAAATTTATTTTGGGTTAGAATATATTATAATAGAATGCATTTGATTGATTACAACTACTAGAGAAGGATGAAGAATGTTTAGAAGTGTGAAGAAAGACTTGTTGATATTTGGTCCCAAATGGGATAAGAACCCACAACCATTGCCTTGAAGAACTAAATGGCTTGTATAAAGTTATTTTGAGCTATAATATTTTACAATACAATCAATTTGATTGATTACAAGTGCTAGAGAAGGTTGAAGAATGTTTAAAAGTGTGAAGAAAAACTTGTTAAAATTTGGTCCCAAATCGGATAAGAACCCACAACCATTGCTTTGAGGAACTAAATGGCTTGTATAAAGTTATTTTGGGTTAGAATATGTTATAATACAATGAATTTGATTGATTACAAGTGCTAGAGATGGTTGAAGAATGTTTAGAAGTGTGAAGAAAAACTTGTTGAAATTTGATCCCAAGTAGGATAAGAACCCACAACCGTTGCTTTAAAGAACTAAATGGCTTGTATAAAGTTATTTTGGGTTAGAATATGTTATAATACAATGAATTTGATTGATTACAAGTGCTACAGGTGGATGAAGAACGTTTAAAAGTGTGAAGAAGGACTTATTGAAATTTGGTCCCAAATGGGATAAGAACCCACAACCATTGCCTTGAGGAACTAAATGGCTTGTATAAAGTTATTTTGGGTTATCATATTTTATAATACAATGAATTTGATTGATTAGAAGTGCTAGAGATGGATGAAGAATGTTTAGAAGTGTGAAGAAAGACTTGTTGAAATTTGGTCCCAACTGGGATAAGAACCTACAACCATTGCTTTGAGAAACTAAATGGCTTGTATAAATTTATTTTGGGTTAGAATATATTATAATACAATGAGTTTGATTGATTACAAGAGCTAGAGATGAATGAAGAATGTTTAGAAGTGGAAAGAAGAACTTGTTGAAATTTGGTCGCAAATGGGATAAGAACCCACAACAATTGCTTTGAGGAAGTAAATGGCTTGAATAAAGTTATTTTCGGTTAGAATATTTTATAGTACAATGAGTTTTATTGATTACAAAATCTAGAGATGGATGAAGAATGTTTAGAAGTGGGAAGAAGAACTTGTTGAAATTTCGTCCCAAATGGGATAAGAACCCACAACAATTGCTTTGAGGAAGTAAATGGCTTGTATAAAGTTATTTTCGGTTAGAATATTTTATAGTACAATGAATTTGATTGATTACAAGTGCTAGAGATGGATGAAGAATGTTTAGAAATGTGAAGAAAGACTTGTTGATATTTGGTCCCAAATGGGATAAGAACCCACAACCATTGCCTTGAGGAACTAAATGGCTTGTATAAAGTTATTTTGGGTTATAATATTTTACAATACAATCAATTTGATTGATTACAAGTGCTAGAGAAGGTTGAAGAATGTTTAGAAGTGTGAAGAAAAACTTGTTGAAATTTGATCCCAAGTAGGATAAGAACCCACAACAATTGCTTTGAGTAAGTAAATGGCTTGTATAAAGTTATTTTCGGTTAGAATATTTTATAGTACAATGAATTTGATTGATTACAAGTGCTAGAGATGGATGAAGAATGTTTAGAAATGTGAAGAAAGACTTGTTGATATTTGGTCCCAAATGGGATAAGAACCCACAACCATTGCCTTGAGGAACTAACTGGCTTGTATAAAGTTATTTTGGGTTATAATATTTTATAATACAATGAATTTGATTGATTACAAGTGTTATAGATGGATGAAGAATGTTTAGAAGTGTGAAGAAAGATTTGTTAAAATTTGGTCCCAAATGGGATAAGAACCCACAACCATTGCTTTGAGAAACTAAATGGATTGTATAAATTTATTTTGGGTTAGAATATGTTATAATACAATGAATTTAATATATTACCAGTGCTAGAGATGGATAAAAAATGTTTAGAAGTGTGAAGAAAGAACTGTTGAAATTTGGTCCCAAATGGGATAAGAACTCACAACCATTTATTTGAGGCAGTAAATGGCTTGTATAAAGTTATTTTGGGTTAGATTAAATTATAATACATTGCATTTGATTGATTACAATTGCTAGAGATGGATGAAGAATGTTTAGAAGTGTGAAGACAGACTTGTTGAAATTTGGTCCCAAATGGGATAAGAACCCACAACAATTGCTTTGAGGAAGTAAATGGCTTTTATAAAGTTATTTTCGGTTAGAATATTTTATAGTACAATGAATTTGATTGATTACAAGTGCTCAAGATGGATGCAGAATGTTTAGAAGTGTATAGAAAGACTTGTTAAAAATAGGATAAGAACCCACAACCATTGCTTTGAGGCAGGAAATGACTTGTATAAATTTATTTTGGGTTAGAATATATTATAATAGAATGCATTTGATTGATTACAACTACTAGAGATGGATAAAGAATGTTTAGAAGTGTGAAGAAAGACTTGTTGATATTTGGTCCCAAATGGGATAAGAACCCACAACCGTTGCTTTGAGGAACTAAATGGCTTGTATAAAGTTATTTTGGGTTAGAATATGTTATAATAAAATAAATTTGATTGATTACAAGTGATAGAGATGGTTGAAGAATCTTTAAGAGTGTAAAGAAAAACATGTTGAAATTTGGTGCAAAATGGGATAAGTACCCACAACCATTGCTTTGAGGAACTAAATGGCTTGTATAAAGTTATTTTGGGTTAGAAAATGTTATAATACAATAAATTTGATTGATTACAAGTGCGAGAGATGGATGAGGAATTTTTAGAAGTGTGAAGAAAGACTTGTTGAAATTTGGTCCCAACTGGGATAAGAACCTACAACCATTGCTTTGAGAAACTAAATGGCTTGTATAAATTTATTTTGGGTTAGAATATATTATAATACAATGAGTTTGATTGATTACAAGAGCTAGAGATGAATGAAGAATGTTTAGAAGTGGGAAGAAGAACTTGTTGAAATTTCGTCCCAAATGGGATAAGAACCCACAACAATTGCTTTGAGGAAGTAAATGGCTTGTATAAAGTTATTTTCGGTTAGAATATTTTATAGTACAATGAATTTGATTGATTACAAGTGCTAGAGATGGATGAAGAATGTTTAGAAATGTGAAGAAAGACTTGTTGATATTTGGTCCCAAATGGGATAAGAACCCACAACCATTGCCTTGAGGAACTAAATGGCTTGTATAAAGTTATTTTGGGTTATCATATTTTATAATACAATGAATTTGATTGATTACAAGTGCTACTGATGGATGAACTATGTTTAGAAGTGTGTAGAAAGACTTGTTGAAATTTGGTCCCAAATGGGATAAGAACCCACAACCATTGCCTTGAGGAACTAAATGGCTTGTATAAAGTTATTTTGGGTTATAATATTTTATAATACAATGAATTTGATTGATTAGAAGTGCTAGAGATGGATGAAGAATGTTTAGAAGTGTGAAGAAAGACTTGTTGAAATTTGGTCCCAAATGGGATAACAACCCACAACCATTGCTTTGAGAAACTAAATGGCTTGTATAAATTTATTTTGGGTTAGAATATATTATAATACAATGAGTTTGATTGATTACAAGAGCTACAGATGCATGAAGAATGTTTAGAAGTGGGTAGAAGAACTTGTTGAAATTTGGTCCCAAATGGGATAAGAACCCACAACAATTGCTTTGACGAAGTAAATGACTTGTATAAAGTTATTTTCGGTTAGAATATTTTATAGTACAATGAATTTGATTGATTACAAGTGCTAGAGATGGATGAAGAATGTTTAGAAATGTGAAGAAAGACTTGTTGATATTTGGTCCCAAATGGGATAAGAACCCACAACCATTGCCTTGAGGAACTAAATAGCTTGTATAAAGTTATTTTGGGTTATAATATTTTACAATACAATCAATTTGATTGATTACAAGTGCTTGAGAAGGTTGAAGAATGTTTAGAAGTGTGAAGAAAAACTTGTTGAAATTTGGTCCCAAATCGGATAAGAACCCATAACCATTGCTTTGAGGAACTAAATGGCTTGTATAAAGTTATTTTGGGTTAGAATATGTTATAATACAATGAATTTGATTGATCACAAGTGCTAGAGATGGATGAAGAATGTTTAGAAGTGTGAAGAAAAACTTGTTGAAATTTGGTCCCAAATAGGATAAGAACCCACAACAATTGCTTTGAGTAAGTAAATGGCTTGTATAAAGTTATTTTTGGTTAGAATATTTTATAGTACAATGAATTTGATTGATTACAAGTGCTAGAGATGGATGCAGAATGTTTAGAAGTGTATAAAAAGACTTGTTAAAAATAGGTCCCAATTGGGATAAGAACCCACAACCATTGCTTTGAGGCAGGAAATGGCTTGTATAAATTTATTTTGGGTTAGAATATATTATAATAGAATGCATTTGATTGATTACAACTACTAGAGAAGGATGAAGAATGTTTAGAAGTGTGAAGAAAGACTTGTTGATATTTGGTCCCAAATGGGATAAGAACCCACAACCATTGCCTTGAAGAACTAAATGGCTTGTATAAAGTTATTTTGAGCTATAATATTTTACAATACAATCAATTTGATTGATTACAAGTGCTAGAGAAGGTTGAAGAATGTTTAAAAGTGTGAAGAAAAACTTGTTAAAATTTGGTCCCAAATCGGATAAGAACCCACAACCATTGCTTTGAGGAACTAAATGGCTTGTATAAAGTTATTTTGGGTTAGAATATGTTATAATACAATGAATTTGATTGATTACAAGTGCTAGAGATGGTTGAAGAATGTTTAGAAGTGTGAAGAAAAACTTGTTGAAATTTGATCCCAAGTAGGATAAGAACCCACAACCGTTGCTTTAAAGAACTAAATGGCTTGTATAAAGTTATTTTGGGTTAGAATATGTTATAATACAATGAATTTGATTGATTACAAGTGCTACAGGTGGATGAAGAACGTTTAAAAGTGTGAAGAAGGACTTATTGAAATTTGGTCCCAAATGGGATAAGAACCCACAACCATTGCCTTGAGGAACTAAATGGCTTGTATAAAGTTATTTTGGGTTATCATATTTTATAATACAATGAATTTGATTGATTAGAAGTGCTAGAGATGGATGAAGAATGTTTAGAAGTGTGAAGAAAGACTTGTTGAAATTTGGTCCCAACTGGGATAAGAACCTACAACCATTGCTTTGAGAAACTAAATGGCTTGTATAAATTTATTTTGGGTTAGAATATATTATAATACAATGAGTTTGATTGATTACAAGAGCTAGAGATGAATGAAGAATGTTTAGAAGTGGAAAGAAGAACTTGTTGAAATTTGGTCGCAAATGGGATAAGAACCCACAACAATTGCTTTGAGGAAGTAAATGGCTTGAATAAAGTTATTTTCGGTTAGAATATTTTATAGTACAATGAGTTTTATTGATTACAAAATCTAGAGATGGATGAAGAATGTTTAGAAGTGGGAAGAAGAACTTGTTGAAATTTCGTCCCAAATGGGATAAGAACCCACAACAATTGCTTTGAGGAAGTAAATGGCTTGTATAAAGTTATTTTCGGTTAGAATATTTTATAGTACAATGAATTTGATTGATTACAAGTGCTAGAGATGGATGAAGAATGTTTAGAAATGTGAAGAAAGACTTGTTGATATTTGGTCCCAAATGGGATAAGAACCCACAACCATTGCCTTGAGGAACTAAATGGCTTGTATAAAGTTATTTTGGGTTATAATATTTTACAATACAATCAATTTGATTGATTACAAGTGCTAGAGAAGGTTGAAGAATGTTTAGAAGTGTGAAGAAAAACTTGTTGAAATTTGATCCCAAGTAGGATAAGAACCCACAACAATTGCTTTGAGTAAGTAAATGGCTTGTATAAAGTTATTTTCGGTTAGAATATTTTATAGTACAATGAATTTGATTGATTACAAGTGCTAGAGATGGATGAAGAATGTTTAGAAATGTGAAGAAAGACTTGTTGATATTTGGTCCCAAATGGGATAAGAACCCACAACCATTGCCTTGAGGAACTAACTGGCTTGTATAAAGTTATTTTGGGTTATAATATTTTATAATACAATGAATTTGATTGATTACAAGTGTTATAGATGGATGAAGAATGTTTAGAAGTGTGAAGAAAGATTTGTTAAAATTTGGTCCCAAATGGGATAAGAACCCACAACCATTGCTTTGAGAAACTAAATGGATTGTATAAATTTATTTTGGGTTAGAATATGTTATAATACAATGAATTTAATATATTACCAGTGCTAGAGATGGATAAAAAATGTTTAGAAGTGTGAAGAAAGAACTGTTGAAATTTGGTCCCAAATGGGATAAGAACTCACAACCATTTATTTGAGGCAGTAAATGGCTTGTATAAAGTTATTTTGGGTTAGATTAAATTATAATACATTGCATTTGATTGATTACAATTGCTAGAGATGGATGAAGAATGTTTAGAAGTGTGAAGACAGACTTGTTGAAATTTGGTCCCAAATGGGATAAGAACCCACAACAATTGCTTTGAGGAAGTAAATGGCTTTTATAAAGTTATTTTCGGTTAGAATATTTTATAGTACAATGAATTTGATTGATTACAAGTGCTCAAGATGGATGCAGAATGTTTAGAAGTGTATAGAAAGACTTGTTAAAAATAGGATAAGAACCCACAACCATTGCTTTGAGGCAGGAAATGACTTGTATAAATTTATTTTGGGTTAGAATATATTATAATAGAATGCATTTGATTGATTACAACTACTAGAGATGGATAAAGAATGTTTAGAAGTGTGAAGAAAGACTTGTTGATATTTGGTCCCAAATGGGATAAGAACCCACAACCGTTGCTTTGAGGAACTAAATGGCTTGTATAAAGTTATTTTGGGTTAGAATATGTTATAATAAAATAAATTTGATTGATTACAAGTGATAGAGATGGTTGAAGAATCTTTAAGAGTGTAAAGAAAAACATGTTGAAATTTGGTGCAAAATGGGATAAGTACCCACAACCATTGCTTTGAGGAACTAAATGGCTTGTATAAAGTTATTTTGGGTTAGAAAATGTTATAATACAATAAATTTGATTGATTACAAGTGCGAGAGATGGATGAGGAATTTTTAGAAGTGTGAAGAAAGACTTGTTGAAATTTGGTCCCAACTGGGATAAGAACCTACAACCATTGCTTTGAGAAACTAAATGGCTTGTATAAATTTATTTTGGGTTAGAATATATTATAATACAATGAGTTTGATTGATTACAAGAGCTAGAGATGAATGAAGAATGTTTAGAAGTGGAAAGAAGAACTTGTTGAAATTTGGTCGCAAATGGGATAAGAACCCACAACAATTGCTTTGAGGAAGTAAATGGCTTGAATAAAGTTATTTTCGGTTAGAATATTTTATAGTACAATGAGTTTTATTGATTACAAAATCTAGAGATGGATGAAGAATGTTTAGAAGTGGGAAGAAGAACTTGTTGAAATTTCGTCCCAAATGGGATAAGAACCCACAACAATTGCTTTGAGGAAGTAAATGGCTTGTATAAAGTTATTTTCGGTTAGAATATTTTATAGTACAATGAATTTGATTGATTACAAGTGCTAGAGATGGATGAAGAATGTTTAGAAATGTGAAGAAAGACTTGTTGATATTTGGTCCCAAATGGGATAAGAACCCACAACCATTGCCTTGAGGAACTAAATGGCTTGTATAAAGTTATTTTGGGTTATAATATTTTACAATACAATCAATTTGATTGATTACAAGTGCTAGAGAAGGTTGAAGAATGTTTAGAAGTGTGAAGAAAAACTTGTTGAAATTTGATCCCAAGTAGGATAAGAACCCACAACAATTGCTTTGAGTAAGTAAATGGCTTGTATAAAGTTATTTTCGGTTAGAATATTTTATAGTACAATGAATTTGATTGATTACAAGTGCTAGAGATGGATGAAGAATGTTTAGAAATGTGAAGAAAGACTTGTTGATATTTGGTCCCAAATGGGATAAGAACCCACAACCATTGCCTTGAGGAACTAAATGGCTTGTATAAAGTTATTTTGGGTTATAATATTTTATAATACAATGAATTTGATTGATTACAAGTGTTATAGATGGATGAAGAATGTTTAGAAGTGTGAAGAAAGATTTGTTAAAATTTGGTCCCAAATGGGATAAGAACCCACAACCATTGCTTTGAGAAACTAAATGGATTGTATAAATTTATTTTGGGTTAGAATATGTTATAATACAATGAATTTAATATATTACCAGTGCTAGAGATGGATAAAAAATGTTTAGAAGTGTGAAGAAAGAACTGTTGAAATTTGGTCCCAAATGGGATAAGAACTCACAACCATTTCTTTGAGGCAGTAAATGGCTTGTATAAAGTTATTTTGGGTTAGATTAAATTATAATACATTGCATTTGATTGATTACAATTGCTAGAGATGGATGAAGAATGTTTAGAAGTGTGAAGACAGACTTGTTGATATTTGGTCCCAAATGGGATAAGAACCCACAACCGTTGCTTTGAGGAACTAAATGGCTTGTATAAAGTTATTTTGGGTTAGAATATGTTATAATAAAATAAATTTGATTGATTACAAGTGATAGAGATGGTTGAAGAATCTTTAAGAGTGTAAAGAAAAACATGTTGAAATTTGGTGCAAAATGGGATAAGTACCCACAACCATTGCTTTGAGGAACTAAATGGCTTGTATAAAGTTATTTTGGGTTAGAAAATGTTATAATACAATAAATTTGATTGATTACAAGTGCGAGAGATGGATGAGGAATTTTTAGAAGTGTGAAGAAAGACTTGTTGAAATTTGGTCCCAAATGGGATAAGAACCCACAAAAATTTCTTTGAGGAAGTAAATGGCTTGTATAAAGTTAATTTTGGTTATAATATGTTATAATACAATGAATTTGATTGATTACAAGTGCTAGAGAAGGTTGAAGAATGTTTAGAAGTGTGAAGAAAAACTTGTTGAAATTTGGTCCCAAATAGATTAAGAACCCACAACCATTGCTTTGAGGAACTAAATGGCTTGTATAAAGTTATTTTGGGTTAGAATATGTTATAATACAATGAATTTGATTGATTACAAGTGCTAGAGATGGATGAAGAATGTTTAAAAGTGTGAAGAAAGACTTGTTGAAATTTGGTCCCAAATAGGATAAGAACCCACAACCATTGCTTTGAGGAACTAAATGGCTTGTATAAATTTATTTTGGGTTATAATACTTTATAATACAATGAATTTTATTGATTAAAAGTGCTAGAGATGGATGAAGAATGTTTAGAAGTGTAAAGAAAGACTTTTTGATATTCGGTCCCAAATGGGATAAGAACCCACAACCATTGCCTTGAGGAACTAAATGGCTTGTATAAAGTTATTTTGGGTTATAATATTTTATAATACAATGAATTTGATTGATTAGATGTGCTAGAGATGGATGAAGAATGTTTAGAAGTGTGAAGAAAGACTTGTTGAAATTTGGTCCCAAATGGGATAAGAACCCACAACCATTGCTTTGAGAAACTAAATGGCTTGTATAAATTTATTTTGGGTTAGAATATATTATAATACAATGAGTTTGATTGATTACAAGTGCTAGAGATGGATGAAGAATGTTTAGAAGTGTGAAGAAAAACTTTTTGAAATTTGGTCCCAAATGGGATAAGAACCCACAACAATTGCTTTGAGGAAGTAAATGGCTTGTATAAAGTTATTTTCGGTTAGAATATTTTATAGTACAATTAATTTGATTGATTACAAGTGCTAGAGATGGATGCAGAATGTTTAGAAGTGTACAAAAAGACTTGTTAAAAATAGGTCCCAAATGGGATAAGAACCCACAACCATTGCTTTGAGGCAGAAAACGGCTTGTATAAATTTATTTTGGGTTAGAATATATTATAATAGAATGCATTTGATTGATTACAACTACTAGAGATGGATAAAGAATGTTTAGAAGTGTGAAGAAAGACTTGTTGATATTTGGTCTCAAATGGGATAAGAACCCACAACCGTTGCTTTGAGGAACTAAATGGCTTGTATAAAGTTATTTTGGGTTAGAATATGTTATAATAAAATAAATTTGATTGATTACAAGTGTTAGAGATGGTTGAAGAATCTTTAAGAGTGTAAAGAAAAACATGTTGAAATTTGGTGCAAAATGGGATAAGTACCCACAACCATTGCTTTGAGGAACTAAATGGCTTGTATAAAGTTATTTTGGGTTAGAAAATGTTATAATACAATAAATTTGATTGATTACAAGTGCGAGAGATGGATGAGGAATTTTTAGAAGTGTGAAGAAAGACTTGTTGAAATTTGGTCCCAAATGGGATAAGAACCCACAAAAATTTCTTTGAGGAAGTAAATGGCTTGTATAAAGTTAATTTTGGTTAGAATATGTTATAATACAATGAATTTGATTGATTACAAGTGCTAGAGAAGGTTGAAGAATGTTTAGAAGTGTGAAGAAAAACTTGTTGAAATTTGGTCCCAAATAGATTAAGAACCCACAACCATTGCTTTGAGGAACTAAATGGCTTGTATAAAGTTATTTTGGGTTAGAATATGTTATAATACAATGAATTTGATTGATTACAAGTGCTAGAGATGGATGAAGAATGTTTAAAAGTGTGAAGAAAGACTTGTTGAAATTTGGTCCCAAATAGGATAAGAACCCACAACCATTGCTTTGAGGAACTAAATGGCTTGTATGAATTTATTTTGGGTTATAATACTTTATAATACAATGAATTTTATTGATTAAAAGTGCTAGAGAAGGATGAAGAATGTTTAGAAGTGTAAAGAAAGACTTTTTGATATTCGGTCCCAAATGGGATAAGAACCCACAACCATTGCCTTGAGGAACTAAATGGCTTGTATAAAGTTATTTTGGGTTATAATATTTTATAATACAATGAATTTGATTGATTAGATGTGCTAGAGATGGATGAAGAATGTTTAGAAGTGTGAAGAAAGACTTGTTGAAATTTGGTTCCAAATGGGATAAGAACCCACAACCATTGCTTTGAGAAACTAAATGGCTTGTATAAATTTATTTTGGGTTAGAATATATTATAATACAATGAGTTTGATTGATTACAAGTGCTAGAGATGGATGAAGAATGTTTAGAAGTGTGAAGAAAAACTTTTTGAAATTTGGTCCCAAATAGGATAAGAACCCACAACAATTGCTTTGAGGAAGTAAATGGCTTGTATAAAGTTATTTTCGGTTAGAATATTTTATAGTACAATGAATTTGATTGATTACAAGTGCTAGTGATGGATGCAGAATGTTTAGAAGTGTATAGAAAGACTTGTTAAAAATAGGTCCAAAATGGGATAAGAACCCACAACCATTGCTTTGAGGCAGGAAATGGCTTGTATAAATTTATTTTGGGTTAGAATATATTATCATAGAATGCATTTGATTGATTACAACTACTAGAGATGGATAAAGAATGTTTAGAAGTGTGAAGAAAGACTTGTTGATATTTGGTCCCAAATGGGATAAGAACCCACAACCGTTGCTTTGAGGAACTAAATGGCTTGTATAAAGTTATTTTGGGTTAGAATATGTTATAATAAAATAAATTTGATTGATTACAAGTGTTAGAGATGGTCGAAGAATCTTTAAGAGTGTAAAGAAAAACATGTTGAAATTTGGTGCAAAATGGGATAAGTACCCACAACCATTGCTTTGAGGAACTAAATGGCTTGTATAAAGTTATTTTGGGTTAGAAAATGTTATAATACAATAAATTTGATTGATTACAAGTGCGAGAGATGGATGAGGAATTTTTAGAAGTGTGAAGAAAGACTTGTTGAAATTTGGTCCCAAATGGGATAAGAACCCACAAAAATTTCTTTGAGGAAGTAAATGGCTTGTATAAAGTTAATTTGGGTTAGAATATGTTATAATACAATGAATTTGATTGATTACAAGTGCTAGAGAAGGTCTAAGAATGTTTAGAAGTGTGAAGAAAAACTTGTTGAAATTTGGTCCCAAATAGATTAAGAACCCACAACCATTGTTTGGAGGAACTAAATGGCTTGTATAAATTTATTTTGGGTTAGAATATGTTATAATACAATGAATTTGATTGATTACAAGTGCTAGAGATGGATGAAGAATGTTTAAAAGTGTGAAGAAAGACTTGTTGAAATTTGGTCCCAAATAGGATAAGAACCCACAACAATTGCTTTGAGGAACTAAATGGCTTGTATAAATTTATTTTGGGTTATAATACTTTATAATACAATGAATTTTATTGATTAAAAGTGCTAGAGATGGATGAAGAATGTTTAGAAGTGTAAAGAAAGACTTTTTAATATTCGGTCCCAAATGGGATAAGAACCCACAACCATTGCCTTGAGGAACTAAATGGCTTGTATAAAGTTATTTTGGGTTACAATATTTTATAATACAATGAATTTGATTGATTAGATGTGCTAGAGATGGATGAAGAATGTTTAGAAGTGTGAAGAAAGACTTGTTGAAATTTGGTCCCAAATGGGATAAGAACCCACAACCATTGCTTTGAGAAACTAAATGGCTTGTATAAATTTATTTTGGGTTAGAATATATTATAATACAATGAGTTTGATTGATTACAAGTGCTAGAGATGGATGAAGAATGTTTAGAAGTGTGAAGAAAAACTTTTTGAAATTTGGTCCCAAATGGGATAAGAACCCACAACCATTGCTTTGAGGCAGGAAATGGCTTGTATAAATTTATTTTGGGTTAGAATATATTATAATAGAATGCATTTGATTGATTACAACTACTAGAGATGGATAAAGAATGTTTAGAAGTGTGAAGAAAGACTTGTTGATATTTGGTCCCAAATGGGATAAGAACCCACAACCGTTGCTTTGAGGAACTAAATGGCTTGTATAAAGTTATTTTGGGTTAGAATATGTTATAATAAAATAAATTTGATTGATTACAAGGGTTATAATATTTTATAATACAATGAATTTGATTGATTACAAGTGCTAGAGATGGATGAAGAATGTTTAGAAGTGTGAAGAAAAACTTTTTGAAATTTGGTCCCAAATGGGATAAGAACCCACAACAATTGCTTTGAGGAAGTAAATGGCTTATATAAAGTTATTTTGGGTTAGAATATGTTATAGTACAATGAATTTGATTGATTACAACTGCTAGAGATGGATGGAGAATGTTTAGAAGTTTATAGAAAGACTTGTTGAAAATAGGTCCCAAATGGGATAAGAACCTAGAACAGTTGCTTTGAGGAACTAAATGGCTTGTATAATGTTATTTTCGGTTAGAATATGTTATAATACAATCAATTTGATTGATTACAAGTGCTAGAGATGGTTGAAGAATGTTTAGAAGTGTGAAGAAAAACATGTTGAAATTTGGTCCCAAATCGGATAAGAACCCACAACCATTGCTTTGAGGAACTAAATGGCTTGTATAGAGTTATTTTGGGTTAGAATATGTTATAATACAATGAATTTTATTGATTACAAGTGCTAGAGATGGATGAAGAATTTTTAGAAGTGTGAAGAAAGACTTGTTGAAATTTGGTCCCAAATGGGATAAGAACCCACAACCATTGCTTTAAGGAACTAAATGGCTTGTATAAAGTTATTTTGGGTTAGAATATGTTATAGTACAATGAATTTGATTGATTACAAGTGCTAGAGATGGATGAAGAATGTTTAGAAGTTTATAGAAAGACTTGTTGAAAATAGGTCCCAAATGGGATAAGAACCCACAACCATTGTTTTGAGGCAGTAAATGGCTTGTCTAAATTTATTTTGGGTTAGAATATGTTATAATAGAATGCATTTGATTGATTACAACTGCTAGAGATGGATGAAGAATGTTTGGAAGTGTGAAGATTGACATGTTGAAATTTGGTCCCAAATGGGATAAGAACCCACAACCATTACTTTGAGGCAGTAAATGGCTTGTATAAATTTATTTTGGGTTAGAATATGTTATAGTACAATGAATTTGATTGATTACAACTGCTAGAGATGGATGAAGAATGTTTAGAAGTTTATAGAAATACTTGTTGAAAATAGGTCCCAAATGGGATAAGAACACAAAACCATTGCTTTGAGTCAGTGAATGGCTTTTATAAAGTTATTTTGGGTTAGAATATGTTATAATACAATGAATTTGATTGATTACAAGTGCTAGAGATGCATGAGGAATGTTTAAAAGTGAGAAGAAAGACTTGTTGATATTTGGTTCCAAATGGGATAAGAACACAAAACCATTGCTTTGAGGCAGTGAATGGCTTGTATAAAGTTATTTTGCGTTAGAATATGTTATAATACAATGAATTTGATTGATTACAAGTGCTACAGATGCATGAAGAATGTTTAGAAGTGAGTAGAAAGACTTGTTTATATTTGGTCCCAAATGGGATAAGAACCCAAAACCATTGCTTTGAGGCAGTGAATGGCTTGTATAAAGTTATTTTGGGTTAGAATATGTTATAATACAATGAATTTGATTGATTACAAGTGCTAGAGATGCATGAAGAATGTTTAAAAGTGAGAAGAAAGACTTGTTGATATTTGGTTCCAAATATGATAAGAACACAAAACCATTGCTTTCAGGTAGTGAATGGCTTGTATAGAGTTATATTGGGTTAGAATATGTTATAATACAATGAATTTAATTGATTACAAGTGCTAGAGATGCATGAAGAATGTTTAAAAGTGAGAAGAAAGACTTGTTGATATTTGGTCCCAAATGGGATAAGAACCCAAAACCATTGCTTTGAGGCAAAGAATGGCTTGTATAAAGTTATTTTGGGTTAGAATATGTTATAATACAATGAATTTGATTGATTACAAGTGCTAGAGATGCATGAAGAATGTTTAAAAGTGAGAAGAAAGACTTGTTGATATTTGGTTCCAAATATGATAAGAACACAAAACCATTGCTTTCAGGTAGTGAATGGCTTGTATAGAGTTATATTGGGTTAGAATATGTTATAATACAATGAATTTAATTGATTACAAGTGCTAGAGATGGATGAAGAATGTTTAAAAGTGAGAAGAAAGACTTGTTGATATTTGGTCCCAAATGGGATAAGAACCCAAAACCATTGCTTTGAGGCAAAGAATGGCTTGTATAAAGTTATTTTGGGTTAGAATATGTTAAAAATACAATGAATTTGATTGATTACAAGTGCTAGAGATGCATGAAGAATGTTTACTAGTGAGAAGAAAGACTTGTTGATATTTGGTCCCAAATGGGATAAGAACCCAAAACCATTGCTCTGAGGCAGTGAATGGCTTGTATAAAGTTATTTTGGATTAGAATATGTTATAATACAATGAATTTGATTGATTACAAGTGCTAGAGATGCATGAAGAATGTTTAAAAGTGAGAAGAAAGACTTGTTGATATTTGGTTCCAAATATGATAAGAACACAAAACCATTGCTTTCAGGTAGTGAATGGCTTGTATAGAGTTATATTGGGTTAGAATATGTTATAATACAATGAATTTAATTGATTACAAGTGCTAGAGATGCATGAAGAATGTTTAAAAGTGAGAAGAAAGACTTGTTGATATTTGGTCCCAAATGGGATAAGAACCCAAAACCATTGCTTTGAGGCAAAGAATGGCTTGTATAAAGTTATTTTGGGTTAGAATATGTTAAAATACAATGAATTTGATTGATTACAAGTGCTAGAGATGCATGAAGAATGTTTACAAGTGAGAAGAAAGACTTGTTGATATTTGGTCCCAAATGGGATAAGAACACAAAACCATTGCTTTGAGGCAGTGAATGGCTTGTATAAAGTTATTTTGGATTAGAATATGTTATAATACAATGAATTTGATTGATTACAAGTGCTAGAGATGCATGAAGAATGTTTAAAAGTGAGAAGAAAGACTTGTTGATATTTGGTTCCAAATGGGATAAGAACACAAAACCATTGCTTTGAGGCAGTGAATGGCTTGTATAAAGTTATTTTAGGTTAGAATATGTTATAATACAATGAATTTGATTGATTACAAGTGCTACAGATGCATGAAGAATGTTTAGAAGTGAGTAGAAAGACTTGTTGATATTTGGTCCCAAATGGGATAAGAACCCAAAACCATTGCTTTGAGGCAAAGAATGGCTTGTATAAAGTTATTTTGGGTTAGAATATGTTAAAATACAATGAATTTGATTGATTACAAGTGCTAGAGATGCATGCAGAATGTTTACAAGTGAGAAGAAAGACTTGTTGATATTTGGTCCCAAATGGGATAAGAACCCAAAACCATTGCTTTGAGGCTGTGAATGGCTTGTATAAAGTTATTTTGGGTTAGAATATTTTATAATACAATAAATTTGATTGATTACAAATGCTAGAGATGGATAAAGAATGTTTAAAAGTGTGAAGAAAAACTTGTTGAAATCTGGTCCCAAATGGGATAAGAACCCACAACCAATGCTTTGAGACAGTAAATGGCTTTTATAAAGTTATTTTGGGTTAGAATATGTTATAATACAATAAATTTGATTGATTAGAAGTGCTAGAGATGGATGAAGAATGTTTAGAAGTGTGAAGAAAGACTTGTTGAAATCTGGTCCCAAATGGGATAAGAACCCACAACCAATGCTTTGAGACAGTAAATGGCTTGTATAAAGTTATTTTGGGTTATAATATGTTATAATACAATAAATTTGATTGATTACAAATGCTAGAGATGGATAAAGAATGTTTAAAAGTGTGAAGAAAAACTTGTTGAAATCTGGTCCCAAATGGGTTAAGAACCCACAACCAATGCTTTGAGGCAGTAAATGGCTTGTATAAAGTTATTTTGGGTTATAATATGTTATAATACAATGAATTTGATTGATTACAAGTGCTAGAGATGGATGAAGACTGTTTAGAAGTGTGAAGAAAAGACTTGTTGAAATCTGATCCCAAATGGGATAAGAACCCACAACCAATGCTTTGAGGCAGTAAATGGCTTGTATAAAGGTATTTTGGGTTATAATATGTTATAATACAATAAATTTGATTGATTACAAATGCTAGAGATGGATAAAGAATGTTTAAAAGTGTGAAGAAAAACTTGTTGAAATCTGGTCCCAAATGGGATAAGAACCCACAACCAATGCTTTGAGACAGTAAATGGCTTGTATAAAGTTATTTTGGGTTATAATATGTTATAATACAATAAATTTGATTGATTACAAATGCTAGAGATGGATAAAGAATGTTTAAAAGTGTGAAGAAAAACTTGTTGAAATCTGGTCCCAAATGGGATAAGAACCCACAACCAATGCTTTGAGACAGTAAATGGCTTTTATAAAGTTATTTTGGGTTAGAATATGTTATAATACAATAAATTTGATTGATTAGAAGTGCTAGAGATGGATGAAGAATGTTTAGAAGTGTGAAGAAAGACTTGTTGAAATCTGGTCCCAAATGGGATAAGAACCCACAACCAATGCTTTGAGACAGTAAATGGCTTGTATAAAGTTATTTTGGGTTATAATATGTTATAATACAATAAATTTGATTGATTACAAATGCTAGAGATGGATAAAGAATGTTTAAAAGTGTGAAGAAAAACTTGTTGAAATCTGGTCCCAAATGGGATAAGAACCCAAAACCATTGCTTTGAGGCAGTGAATGGCTTGTATAAAGTTATTTTGGGTTAGAATATGTTATAATACAATGAATTTGATTGATTACAAGTGCTAGAGATGCATGAAGAATGTTTAGAAGTGAGAAGAAAGACTTGTTGAAATTTGGTCCCAAATGGGATAAGAACCCAAAACCGTTGCTTTGAGGCAGTGAATGGCTTGTATAAAGTTATTTTGGGTTAGAATATGTTATAATACAATGAATTTCATTGATTACAAGTGCTAGAGATGCATGAAGAATGTTTAGAAGTGAGAAGAAAGACTTGTTGAAATTTGGTCTCAAATGGGATAAGAACCCAAAACCATTGCTTTGAGGCAGTGAATGGCTTGTATAAAGTTATTTTGGGTTAGAATATGTTATAATACAATGAATTTGATTGATTACAAGTGCTAGAGATGCATGAAGAATGTTTAGAAGTGAGAAGAAAGACTTGTTGAAATTTGGTCTCAAATGGGATAAGAACCCAAAACCATTGCTTTGAGGCAGTGAATGGCTTGTATAAAGTTATTTTGGGTTAGAATATGTTATAATACAATGAATCTGATTGATTACAAGTGCTAGAGATGCATGAAGAATGTTTAGAAGTGAGAAGAAAGACTTGTTGAAATTTGGTCTCAAATGGGATAAGAACCCAAAACCATTGCTTTGAGGCAGTGAATGGATTGTATAAAGTTATTTTGGGTTAGAATATGTTATAATACAATGAATTTGATTAATTACAAGTGCTAGAGATTCATGAAGAATGTTTAGAAATGAGAAGAAAGATTGTTGAAATTTGGTCTCAAATAGGATAAGAACCCAAAACCAATGCTTTGAGGCAGTAAATGGATTGTATAAAGTTATATTGGGTTAGAATATGCTATAATACAATAAATTTGATTGATTAGAAGTGCCAGAGTTGCATGAAAAATGTTTAGAAGTGAGAAGAAAGACTTGTTGAAATTTGGTCTCAAATGGGATAAGAACCCAAAACCATTGCTTTGAGGCTGTGAATGGCTTGTATAAAGTTATTTTGGGTTAGAATATGTTATAATACAATGAATTTGATTGATTACAAGTGCTAGAGATGCATGAAGAATGTTTAGAAGTGAGAAGAAAGACTTGTTGATATTTGGTCCCAAATGGGATAAGAACCCAAAAGCATTGCTTTGAGGCAGTGAATGGCTTGTATAAAGTTATTTTGGGTTAGAATATGTTATAATACAATGAATTTGATTTATTACAAGTGCTAGAGATGCATGAAGAATGTTAAGAAGTGAGAAGAAAGACTTGTTGATATTTGGTCCCAAATGGGATAAGAACCCAAAACCATTGCTTTGAGGCAGTGAATGGCTTGTATAAAGTTATTTTGGGTTAGCATATGTTATAATACAATGAATTTGATTGATTACAAGTCCTAGAGATGCATGAAGAATGTTTAGAAGTGAGAAGAAAGACTTGTTGAAATTTGGTCTCAAATAGGATAAGAACCCAAAACCATTGCTTTGAGGCAGTGAATGGCTTGTATAAAGTTATTTTGGGTTAGCATATGTTATAATACAATGAATTTGATTGATTACAAGTGCTAGAGATGCATGAAGAATGTTTAGAAGTGAGAAGAAAGACTTGTTGAAATTTGGTCTCAAATAGGATAAGAACCCAAAACCATTGCTTTGAGGCAAAGAATGGCTTGTATAAAGTTATTTTGGGTTAGAATATGTTATAATACAATGAATTTGATTGATTACAAGTGCTAGAGATGCATGAAGAATGTTTAGAAGTGAGAAGAAAGACTTGTTGATATTTGCTCCCAAATGGGATAAAAACCCAAAACCATTGCTTTGGGGCAGTGAATGGCTTGTATAAAGTTAATTTGGGTTAGAATATGTTATAATACAATGAATTTGATTGATTACAAGTGCTAGAGTTGCATGAATAATGTTTAGAAGTGAGAAGAAAGACTTGTTGAAATTTGGTCTCAAATAGGATAAGAACCCAAAACCATTGCTTTGAGGCAGTGAATGGCTTGTATAAAGTTATTTTGGGTTAGCATATGTTATAATACAATAAATTTGATTGATTACAAGTGCTAGAGATGCATGAAGAATGTTTAGAAGTGAGAAGAAAGACTTGTTGAAATTTGGTCTCAAATAGGATAAGAACCCAAAACCATTGCTTTGAGGCAGTGAATGGCTTGTATAAAGTTATTTTGGGTTAGCATATGTTATAATACAATGAATTTGATTGATTACAAGTGCTAGAGATGCATGAAGAATGTTTAGAAGTGAGAAGAAAGACTTGTTGAAATTTGGTCTCAAATAGGATAAGAACCCAAAACCATTGCTTTGAGGCAAAGAATGGCTTGTATAAAGTTATTTTGGGTTAGAATATGCTATAATACAATGAATTTGATTGATTACAAGTGCTAGAGTTGCATGAATAATGTTTAGAAGTGAGAAGAAAGACTTGTTGAAATTTGGTCTCAAATGGGATAAGAAACCAAAACCATTGCTTTGAGGCAGTGGATGGCTTGTATAAAGTTATTTTGGGTTAGAATATGTTATAATACAATGAATTTGATTGATTACAAGTGCTAGAGATGCATGAAGAATGTTTAGAAGTGAGAAGAAAGACTTGTTGATATTTGGTCCCAAATGGGATAAGAACCCAAAAGCATTGCTTTGAGGCAGTGAATGGCTTGTATAAAGTTATTTTGGGTTAGCATATGTTATAATACAATGAATTTGATTGATTACAAGTGCTAGAGATGCATGAAGAATGTTTAGAAGTGAGAAGAAAGACTTGTTGAAATTTGGTCTCAAATAGGATAAGAACCCAAAACCATTGCTTTGAGGCAGTGAATGGCTTGTATAAAGTTATTTTGGGTTAGAATATGTTATAATACAATGAATTTGATTGATTACAAGTGCTAGAGATGCATGAAGAATATTTAGAAGTGAGAAGAAAGACTTGTTGAAATTTGGTCTCAAATGGGATAAGAACCCAAAACCATTGCTTTGAGGCAGTGAATGGCTTGTATAAAGTTATTTTGGGTTAGAATATTTTATAATACATTGAATTTGATTGATTACAAGTGCTAGAAATGCATGAAGAATGTTTAGAAGTGAGAAGAAACACTTGTTGATATTTGGTCCCAAATGGGATAAGAACCCAAAACCATTGCTCTGAGGCAGTGAATGGCTTGTATAAAGTTATTTTGGGTTAGAATATGTTATAATACAATGAATTTGATTGATTACAAGTGCTAGAGATGCATGAAGAATGTTTAGAAGTGAGAAGAAAGACTTGTTGAAATTTGGTCTCAAATGGGATAAGAACCCAAAACCATTGCTTTGAGGCAGTGAATGGCTTGTATAAAGTTATTTTGGGTTAGAATATGTTATAATACAATGAATTTGATTGATTACAAGTGCTAGAGATGCATGAAGAATGTTTAGAAGTGAGAAGAAAGACTTGTTGATATTTGGTCCCAAATGGGATAAGAACCCAAAAGCATTGCTTTGAGGCAGTGAATGGCTTGTATAAAGATATTTTGGGTTAGCATATGTTATAATACAATGAATTTGATTGATTACAAGTGCTAGAGATGCATGAAGAATGTTTAGAAGTGAGAAGAACACTTGTTGAAATTTGGTCTCAAATGGGATAAGAACCCAAAACCATTGCTTTGAGGCAGTGAATGGCTTGTATAAAGTTATTTTCGGTTAGAATATGTTATAATACAATGAATTTGATTGATTACAAGTGCTAGAGATGCATGAAGAATGTTTAGAAGTGAGAAGAAAGACTTGTTGATATTTGCTCCCAAATGGGATAAAAACCCAAAACCATTGCTTTGAGGCAGTGAATGGCTTGTATAAAGTTATTTTGGGTTAGAATATGCTATAATACAATGAATTTGATTGATTACAAGTGCTAGAGTTGCATGAATAATGTTTAGAAGTGAGAAGAAAGACTTGTTGATATTTGGTCTCAAATGGGATAAGAACCCAAAACCATTGCTTTGAGGCAGTGAATGGCTTGTATAAAGTTATTTTGGGTTAGAATATGTTATAATACAATGAATTTGATTGATTACAAGTGCTAGAGATGCATGAAGAATGTTTAGAAGTGAGAAGAAAGACTTGTTGAAATTTGGTCTCAAATGGGATAAGAACCCAAAACCATTTCTTTGAGGCAGTGAATGGCTTGTATAAAGTTATTTTCGGTTAGAATATGTTATAATCCAATGAATTTGATTGATTACAAGTGCTAGAGATGCATGAAGAATGTTTAGAAGTGAGAAGAAAGATTTGTTGATATTTGCTCCCAAATGGGATAAAAACCCAAAACCATTGCTTTGGGGCAGTGAATGGCTTGTATAAAGTTATTTTGGGTTAGAATATGTTATAATACAATGAATTTGATTGATTACAAGTGCTAGAGATGCATGAAGAATGTTTAGAAGTGAGAAGAAAGACTTGTTGATATTTGCTCCCAAATGGGATAAAAACCCAAAACCATTGCTTTGGGGCAGTGAATGGCTTGTATAAAGTTATTTTGGGTTAGAATATGTTATAATACAATGAATTTGATTGATTACAAGTGCTAGAGATGCATGAAGAATGTTTAGAAGTGAGAAGAAAGACTTGTTGATATTTGGTCCCAAATGGGATAAGAACCCAAAACCATTGCTTTGAGGCAGTGAATGGCTTGTATAAAGTTATTTTGGGTTAGAATATGTTATAATACAATGAATTTGATTGATTACAAGTGCTAGAGATGCATGAAGAATGTTTAGAAGTGAGAAGAAAGACTTGTTGAAATTTGGTCTCAAATAGGATAAGAACCCAAAACCATTGCTTTGAGGTAAAGAATGGCTTGTATAAAGTTATTTTGGGTTAGAATATGTTATAATACAATGAATTTGATTGATTACAAGTGCTAGAGATGCATGAAGAATGTTTAGAAGTGAGAAGAAAGACTTGTTGAAATTTGGTCCCAAATGGGATAAGAACCCAAAACCATTGCTTTGAGGCAGTGAATGGCTTGTATAAAGTTATTTTGGGTTAGAATATGTTATAATACAATGAATTTGATTGATTACAAGTGCTAGAGATGCATGAAGAATGTTTAGAAGTGAGAAGAAAGACTTGTTGAAATTTGGTCTCAAATAGGATAAGAACCCAAAACCATTGCTTTGAGGCAGTGAATGGCTTGTATAAAGTTATTTTGGGTTAGCATATGTTATAATACAATGAATTTGATTGATTACAAGTGCTAGAGATGCATGAAGAATGTTTAGAAGTGAGAAGAAAGACTTGTTGAAATTTGGTCTCAAATGGGATAAGAACCCAAAACCATTGCTTTGAGGCAGTGAATGGCTTGTATAAAGTTATTTTGGGTTAGCATATGTTATAATACAATGAATTTGATTGATTACAAGTGCTAGAGATGCATGAAGAATGTTTAGAAGTGAGAAGAAAGACTTGTTGAAATTTGGTCTCAAATGGGATAAGAACCCAAAACCATTGCTTTGAGGCAGTGAATGGCTTGTGTAAAGTTATTTTGGGTTAGAATATGTTATAATACAATGAATTTGATTGATTACAAGTGCTAGAGATGCATTAAGAATGTTAAGAAGTGAGAAGAAAGACTTGTTGAAATTTGGTCCCAAATGGGATAAGAACCCAAAACCATTGCTTTGAGGCAGTGAATGGCTTGTATAAAGTTATTTTGGGTTAGAATATGTTATAATACATTGAATTTGATTGATTATAAGTTCTAGAGATGCATGGAGAATGTTTAGAAGTGAGAAGAAAGACTTGTTGATATTTGGCTCAAATGGGATAAGAACCCAAAACCATTGCTTTGAGGCAGTGAATGGCTTGTATAAAGTTATTTTGGGTTAGCATATGTTATAATACAATGAATTTGATTGATTACAAGTGCTAGAGATGCATGAAGAATGTTTAGAAGTGAGAAGAAAGACTTGTTGAAATTTGGTCTCAAATAGGATAAGAACCCAAAACCATTGCTTTGAGGCAAAGAATGGCTTGTATAAAGTTATTTTGGGTTAGAATATGTTATAATACAATGAATTTGATTGATTACAAGTGCTAGAGATGCATGAAGAATGTTTAGAAGTGAGAAGAAAGACTTGTTGAAATTTGGTCTCAAATGGGATAAGAACCCAAAACCATTGCTTTGAGGCAGTGAATGGCTTGTATAAAGTTATTTTGGGTTAGAATATGTTATAATACAATGAATTTGATTGATTACAAGTGCTAGAGATGCATGAAGAATGTTTAGAAGTGAGAAGAAAGACTTGTTGATATTTGGTCCCAAATGGGATAAGAACCCAAAACCATTGCTTTGAGGCAGTGAATGGCTTGTATAAAGTTATTTTGGGTTAGCATATGTTATAATACAATGAATTTGATTGATTACAAGTGCTAGAGATGCATGAAGAATGTTTAGAAGTGAGAAGAAAGACTTGTTGAAATTTGGTCTCAAATGGGATAAGAACCCAAAACCATTGCTTTGAGGCAGTGAATGGCTTGTATAAAGTTATTTTGGGTTAGAATATGTTATAATACAATGAATTTGATTGATTACAAGTGCTAGAGATGCATGAAGAATGTTTAGAAGTGAGAAGAAAGACTTGTTGAAATTTGGTCCCAAATGGGATAAGAACCCAAAACCATTGCTTTGAGGCAGTGAATGGCTTGTATAAAGTTATTTTGGGTTAGAATATGTTATAATACAATGAATTTGATTGATTACAAGTGCTAGAGATGCATGAAGAATGTTTAGAAGTGAGAAGAAAGACTTGTTGATATTTGGTCCCAAATGGGATAAGAACCCAAAACCATTGCTTTGAGGCAGTGAATGGCTTGTATAAAGTTATTTTGGGTTAGAATATGTTATAATACAATGAATTTGATTGATTACAAGTGCTAGAGATGCATGAAGAATGTTTAGAAGTGAGAAGAAAGACTTGTTGATATTTGGTCCCAAATGGGATAAGAACCCAAAACCATTGCTTTGAGGCAGTGAATGGCTTGTATAAAGTTATTTTGGGTTAGAATATGTTATAATACAATGAATTTGATTGATTACAAGTGCTAGAGATGCATGAAGAATGTTTAGAAGTGAGAAGAAAGACTTGTTGAAATTTGGTCTCAAATGGGATAAGAACCCAAAACCATTGCTTTGAGGCAGTGAATGGCTTGTATAAAGTTATTTTGGGTTAGAATATGTTATAATACAATGAATTTGATTGATTACAAGTGCTAGAGATGCATGAAGAATGTTTAGAAGTGAGAAGAAAGACTTGTTGAAATTTGGTCTCAAATAGGATAAGAACCCAAAACCATTGCTTTGAGGCAAAGAATGGCTTGTATAAAGTTATTTTGGGTTAGAATATGTTATAATACAATGAATTTGATTGATTACAAGTGCTAGAGATGCATGAAGAATGTTTAGAAGTGAGAAGAAAGACTTGTTGAAATTTGGTCTCAAATGGGATAAGAACCCAAAACCATTGCTTTGAGGCAGTGAATGGCTTGTATAAAGTTATTTTGGGTTAGAATATGTTATAATACAATGAATTTGATTGATTACAAGTGCTAGAGATGCATGAAGAATGTTTAGAAGTGAGAAGAAAGACTTGTTGATATTTGGTCCCAAATGGGATAAGAACCCAAAACCATTGCTTTGAGGCAGTGAATGGCTTGTATAAAGTTATTTTGGGTTAGAATATGTTATAATACAATGAATTTGATTGATTACAAGTGCTAGAGATGCATGAAGAATGTTTAGAAGTGAGAAGAAAGACTTGTTGAAATTTGGTCTCAAATAGGATAAGAACCCAAAACCATTGCTTTGAGGCAAAGAATGGCTTGTATAAAGTTATTTTGGGTTAGAATATGTTATAATACAATGAATTTGATTGATTACAAGTGCTAGAGATGCATGAAGAATGTTTAGAAGTGAGAAGAAAGACTTGTTGAAATTTGGTCTCAAATGGGATAAGAACCCAAAACCATTGCTTTGAGGCAGTGAATGGCTTGTATAAAGTTATTTTGGGTTAGAATATGTTATAATACAATGAATTTGATTGATTACAAGTGCTAGAGATGCATGAAGAATGTTTAGAAGTGAGAAGAAAGACTTGTTGATATTTGGTCCCAAATGGGATAAGAACCCAAAACCATTGCTTTGAGGTATTGAATGGCTTGTATAAAGTTATTTTGGGTTAGAATATGTTATAATACAATGAATTTGATTGATTACAAGTGCTAGAGATGCATGAAGAATGTTTAGAAGTGAGAAGAAAGACTTGTTGAAATTTGGTCTCAAATGGGATAAGAACCCAAAACCATTGCTTTGAGGCAGTGAATGGCTTGTATAAAGTTATTTTGGGTTAGAATATGTTATAATACAATGAATTTGATTGATTACAAGTGCTAGAGATGCATGAAGAATGTTTAGAAGTGAGAAGAAAGACTTGTTGATATTTGGTCCCAAATGGGATAAGAACCCAAAACCATTGCTTTGAGGCAGTGAATGGCTTGTATAAAGTTATTTTGGGTTAGAATATGTTATAATACAATGAATTTGATTGATTACAAGTGCTAGAGATGCATGAAGAATGTTTAGAAGTGAGAAGAAAGACTTGTTGAAATTTGGTCCCAAATGGGATAAGAACCCAAAACCATTGCTTTGAGGCAGTGAATGGCTTGTATAAAGTTATTTTGGGTTAGAATATGTTATAATACAATGAATTTGATTGATTACAAGTGCTAGAGATGCATGAAGAATGTTTAGAAGTGAGAAGAAAGACTTGTTGAAATTTGGTCTCAAATGGGATAAGAACCCAAAACCATTGCTTTGAGGCAGTGAATGGCTTGTATAAAGTTATTTTGGGTTAGAATATGTTATAATACAATGAATTTGATTGATTACAAGTGCTAGAGATGCATGAAGAATGTTTAGAAGTGAGAAGAAAGACTTGTTGAAATTTGGTCTCAAATGGGATAAGAACCCAAAACCATTGCTTTGAGGCAGTGAATGGCTTGTATAAAGTTATTTTGGGTTAGAATATGTTATAATACAATGAATTTGATTGATTACAAGTGCTAGAGATGCATGAAGAATGTTTAGAAGTGAGAAGAAAGACTTGTTGAAATTTGGTCTCAAATGGGATAAGAACCCAAAACCATTGCTTTGAGGCAGTGAATGGCTTGTATAAAGTTATTTTGGGTTAGAATATGTTATAATACAATGAATTTGATTGATTACAAGTGCTAGAGATGCATGAAGAATGTTTAGAAGTGAGAAGAAAGACTTGTTGAAATTTGGTCTCAAATGGGATAAGAACCCAAAACCATTGCTTTGAGGCAGTGAATGGCTTGTATAAAGTTATTTTGGGTTAGAATATGTTATAATACAATGAATTTGATTGATTACAAGTGCTAGAGATGCATGAAGAATGTTTAGAAGTGAGAAGAAAGACTTGTTGAAATTTGGTCTCAAATGGGATAAGAACCCAAAACCATTGCTTTGAGGCAGTGAATGGCTTGTATAAAGTTATTTTGGGTTAGAATATGTTATAATACAATGAATTTGATTGATTACAAGTGCTAGAGATGCATGAAGAATGTTTAGAAGTGAGAAGAAAGACTTGTTGAAATTTGGTCCCAAATGGGATAAGAACCCAAAACCATTGCTTTGAGGCAGTGAATGGCTTGTATAAAGTTATTTTGGGTTAGAATATGTTATAATACAATGAATTTGATTGATTACAAGTGCTAGAGATGCATGAAGAATGTTTAGAAGTGAGAAGAAAGACTTGTTGAAATTTGGTCCCAAATGGGATAAGAACCCAAAACCATTGCTTTGAGGCAGTGAATGGCTTGTATAAAGTTATTTTGGGTTAGAATATGTTATAATACAATGAATTTGATTGATTACAAGTGCTAGAGATGCATGAAGAATGTTTAGAAGTGAGAAGAAAGACTTGTTGAAATTTGGTCTCAAATGGGATAAGAACCCAAAACCATTGCTTTGAGGCAGTGAATGGCTTGTATAAAGTTATTTTGGGTTAGAATATGTTATAATACAATGAATTTGATTGATTACAAGTGCTAGAGATGCATGAAGAATGTTTAGAAGTGAGAAGAAAGACTTGTTGAAATTTGGTCTCAAATGGGATAAGAACCCAAAACCATTGCTTTGAGGCAGTGAATGGCTTGTATAAAGTTATTTTGGGTTAGAATATGTTATAATACAATGAATTTGATTGATTACAAGTGCTAGAGATGCATGAAGAATGTTTAGAAGTGAGAAGAAAGACTTGTTGAAATTTGGTCTCAAATAGGATAAGAACCCAAAACCATTGCTTTGAGGCAGTGAATGGCTTGTATAAAGTTATTTTGGGTTAGAATATGTTATAATACAATGAATTTGATTGATTACAAGTGCTAGAGATGCATGAAGAATGTTTAGAAGTGAGAAGAAAGACTTGTTGAAATTTGGTCTCAAATGGGATAAGAACCCAAAACCATTGCTTTGAGGCAGTGAATGGCTTGTATAAAGTTATTTTGGGTTAGAATATGTTATAATACAATGAATTTGATTGATTACAAGTGCTAGAGATGCATGAAGAATGTTTAGAAGTGAGAAGAAAGACTTGTTGAAATTTGGTCTCAAATGGGATAAGAACCCAAAACCATTGCTTTGAGGCAGTGAATGGCTTGTATAAAGTTATTTTGGGTTAGAATATGTTATAATACAATGAATTTGATTGATTACAAGTGCTAGAGATGCATGAAGAATGTTTAGAAGTGAGAAGAAAGACTTGTTGAAATTTGGTCCCAAATGGGATAAGAACCCAAAACCATTGCTTTGAGGCAGTGAATGGCTTGTATAAAGTTATTTTGGGTTAGAATATGTTATAATACAATGAATTTGATTGATTACAAGTGCTAGAGATGCATGAAGAATGTTTAGAAGTGAGAAGAAAGACTTGTTGAAATTTGGTCTCAAATGGGATAAGAACCCAAAACCATTGCTTTGAGGCAGTGAATGGCTTGTATAAAGTTATTTTGGGTTAGAATATGTTATAATACAATGAATTTGATTGATTACAAGTGCTAGAGATGCATGAAGAATGTTTAGAAGTGAGAAGAAAGACTTGTTGAAATTTGGTCTCAAATGGGATAAGAACCCAAAACCATTGCTTTGAGGCAGTGAATGGCTTGTATAAAGTTATTTTGGGTTAGAATATGTTATAATACAATGAATTTGATTGATTACAAGTGCTAGAGATGCATGAAGAATGTTTAGAAGTGAGAAGAAAGACTTGTTGAAATTTGGTCCCAAATGGGATAAGAACCCAAAACCATTGCTTTGAGGCAGTGAATGGCTTGTATAAAGTTATTTTGGGTTAGAATATGTTATAATACAATGAATTTGATTGATTACAAGTGCTAGAGATGCATGAAGAATGTTTAGAAGTGAGAAGAAAGACTTGTTGAAATTTGGTCTCAAATGGGATAAGAACCCAAAACCATTGCTTTGAGGCAGTGAATGGCTTGTATAAAGTTATTTTGGGTTAGAATATGTTATAATACAATGAATTTGATTGATTACAAGTGCTAGAGATGCATGAAGAATGTTTAGAAGTGAGAAGAAAGACTTGTTGAAATTTGGTCCCAAATGGGATAAGAACCCAAAACCATTGCTTTGAGGCAGTGAATGGCTTGTATAAAGTTATTTTGGGTTAGAATATGTTATAATACAATGAATTTGATTGATTACAAGTGCTAGAGATGCATGAAGAATGTTTAGAAGTGAGAAGAAAGACTTGTTGAAATTTGGTCTCAAATGGGATAAGAACCCAAAACCATTGCTTTGAGGCAGTGAATGGCTTGTATAAAGTTATTTTGGGTTAGAATATGTTATAATACAATGAATTTGATTGATTACAAGTGCTAGAGATGCATGAAGAATGTTTAGAAGTGAGAAGAAAGACTTGTTGAAATTTGGTCTCAAATGGGATAAGAACCCAAAACCATTGCTTTGAGGCAGTGAATGGCTTGTATAAAGTTATTTTGGGTTAGAATATGTTATAATACAATGAATTTGATTGATTACAAGTGCTAGAGATGCATGAAGAATGTTTAGAAGTGAGAAGAAAGACTTGTTGAAATTTGGTCCCAAATGGGATAAGAACCCAAAACCATTGCTTTGAGGCAGTGAATGGCTTGTATAAAGTTATTTTGGGTTAGAATATGTTATAATACAATGAATTTGATTGATTACAAGTGCTAGAGATGCATGAAGAATGTTTAGAAGTGAGAAGAAAGACTTGTTGAAATTTGGTCTCAAATGGGATAAGAACCCAAAACCATTGCTTTGAGGCAGTGAATGGCTTGTATAAAGTTATTTTGGGTTAGAATATGTTATAATACAATGAATTTGATTGATTACAAGTGCTAGAGATGCATGAAGAATGTTTAGAAGTGAGAAGAAAGACTTGTTGAAATTTGGTCTCAAATGGGATAAGAACCCAAAACCATTGCTTTGAGGCAGTGAATGGCTTGTATAAAGTTATTTTGGGTTAGAATATGTTATAATACAATGAATTTGATTGATTACAAGTGCTAGAGATGCATGAAGAATGTTTAGAAGTGAGAAGAAAGACTTGTTGAAATTTGGTCTCAAATGGGATAAGAACCCAAAACCATTGCTTTGAGGCAGTGAATGGCTTGTATAAAGTTATTTTGGGTTAGAATATGTTATAATACAATGAATTTGATTGATTACAAGTGCTAGAGATGCATGAAGAATGTTTAGAAGTGAGAAGAAAGACTTGTTGAAATTTGGTCCCAAATGGGATAAGAACCCAAAACCATTGCTTTGAGGCAGTGAATGGCTTGTATAAAGTTATTTTGGGTTAGAATATGTTATAATACAATGAATTTGATTGATTACAAGTGCTAGAGATGCATGAAGAATGTTTAGAAGTGAGAAGAAAGACTTGTTGAAATTTGGTCTCAAATGGGATAAGAACCCAAAACCATTGCTTTGAGGCAGTGAATGGCTTGTATAAAGTTATTTTGGGTTAGAATATGTTATAATACAATGAATTTGATTGATTACAAGTGCTAGAGATGCATGAAGAATGTTTAGAAGTGAGAAGAAAGACTTGTTGAAATTTGGTCTCAAATGGGATAAGAACCCAAAACCATTGCTTTGAGGCAGTGAATGGCTTGTATAAAGTTATTTTGGGTTAGAATATGTTATAATACAATGAATTTGATTGATTACAAGTGCTAGAGATGCATGAAGAATGTTTAGAAGTGAGAAGAAAGACTTGTTGAAATTTGGTCTCAAATGGGATAAGAACCCAAAACCATTGCTTTGAGGCAGTGAATGGCTTGTATAAAGTTATTTTGGGTTAGAATATGTTATAATACAATGAATTTGATTGATTACAAGTGCTAGAGATGCATGAAGAATGTTTAGAAGTGAGAAGAAAGACTTGTTGAAATTTGGTCCCAAATGGGATAAGAACCCAAAACCATTGCTTTGAGGCAGTGAATGGCTTGTATAAAGTTATTTTGGGTTAGAATATGTTATAATACAATGAATTTGATTGATTACAAGTGCTAGAGATGCATGAAGAATGTTTAGAAGTGAGAAGAAAGACTTGTTGAAATTTGGTCTCAAATGGGATAAGAACCCAAAACCATTGCTTTGAGGCAGTGAATGGCTTGTATAAAGTTATTTTGGGTTAGAATATGTTATAATACAATGAATTTGATTGATTACAAGTGCTAGAGATGCATGAAGAATGTTTAGAAGTGAGAAGAAAGACTTGTTGAAATTTGGTCTCAAATGGGATAAGAACCCAAAACCATTGCTTTGAGGCAGTGAATGGCTTGTATAAAGTTATTTTGGGTTAGAATATGTTATAATACAATGAATTTGATTGATTACAAGTGCTAGAGATGCATGAAGAATGTTTAGAAGTGAGAAGAAAGACTTGTTGAAATTTGGTCTCAAATGGGATAAGAACCCAAAACCATTGCTTTGAGGCAGTGAATGGCTTGTATAAAGTTATTTTGGGTTAGAATATGTTATAATACAATGAATTTGATTGATTACAAGTGCTAGAGATGCATGAAGAATGTTTAGAAGTGAGAAGAAAGACTTGTTGAAATTTGGTCTCAAATGGGATAAGAACCCAAAACCATTGCTTTGAGGCAGTGAATGGCTTGTATAAAGTTATTTTGGGTTAGAATATGTTATAATACAATGAATTTGATTGATTACAAGTGCTAGAGATGCATGAAGAATGTTTAGAAGTGAGAAGAAAGACTTGTTGAAATTTGGTCTCAAATAGGATAAGAACCCAAAACCATTGCTTTGAGGCAGTGAATGGCTTGTATAAAGTTATTTTGGGTTAGAATATGTTATAATACAATGAATTTGATTGATTACAAGTGCTAGAGATGCATGAAGAATGTTTAGAAGTGAGAAGAAAGACTTGTTGAAATTTGGTCTCAAATGGGATAAGAACCCAAAACCATTGCTTTGAGGCAGTGAATGGCTTGTATAAAGTTATTTTGGGTTAGAATATGTTATAATACAATGAATTTGATTGATTACAAGTGCTAGAGATGCATGAAGAATGTTTAGAAGTGAGAAGAAAGACTTGTTGAAATTTGGTCCCAAATGGGATAAGAACCCAAAACCATTGCTTTGAGGCAGTGAATGGCTTGTATAAAGTTATTTTGGGTTAGAATATGTTATAATACAATGAATTTGATTGATTACAAGTGCTAGAGATGCATGAAGAATGTTTAGAAGTGAGAAGAAAGACTTGTTGAAATTTGGTCTCAAATGGGATAAGAACCCAAAACCATTGCTTTGAGGCAGTGAATGGCTTGTATAAAGTTATTTTGGGTTAGCATATGTTATAATACAATGAATTTGATTGATTACAAGTGCTAGAGATGCATGAAGAATGTTTAGAAGTGAGAAGAAAGACTTGTTGAAATTTGGTCTCAAATAGGATAAGAACCCAAAACCATTGCTTTGAGGCAGTGAATGGCTTGTATAAAGTTATTTTGGGTTAGCATATGTTATAATACAATGAATTTGATTGATTACAAGTGCTAGAGATGCATGAAGAATGTTTAGAAGTGAGAAGAAAGACTTGTTGAAATTTGGTCTCAAATAGGATAAGAACCCAAAACCATTGCTTTGAGGCAAAGAATGGCTTGTATAAAGTTATTTTGGGTTAGAATATGTTATAATACAATGAATTTGATTGATTACAAGTGCTAGAGTTGCATGAATAATGTTTAGAAGTGAGAAGAAAGACTTGTTGAAATTTGGTCTCAAATGGGATAAGAAACCAAAACCATTGCTTTGAGGCAGTGGATGGCTTGTATAAAGTTATTTTGGGTTAGAATATGTTATAATACAATGAATTTGATTGATTACAAGTGCTAGAGATGCATGAAGAATGTTTAGAAGTGAGAAGAAAGACTTGTTGATATTTGGTCCCAAATGGGATAAGAACCCAAAAGCATTGCTTTGAGGCAGTGAATGGCTTGTATAAAGTTATTTTGGGTTAGCATATGTTATAATACAATGAATTTGATTGATTACAAGTGCTAGAGATGCATGAAGAATGTTTAGAAGTGAGAAGAAAGACTTGTTGAAATTTGGTCTCAAATAGGATAAGAACCCAAAACCATTGCTTTGAGGCAAAGAATGGCTTGTATAAAGTTATTTTGGGTTAGAATATGTTATAATACAATGAATTTGATTGATTACAAGTGCTAGAGATGCATGAAGAATGTTTAGAAGTGAGAAGAAAGACTTGTTGAAATTTGGTCTCAAATGGGATAAGAACCCAAAACCATTGCTTTGAGGCAGTGAATGGCTTGTATAAAGTTATTTTGGGTTAGAATATGTTATAATACAATGAATTTGATTGATTACAAGTGCTAGAGATGCATGAAGAATGTTTAGAAGTGAGAAGAAAGACTTGTTGATATTTGGTCTCAAATGGGATAAGAACCCAAAACCATTGCTTTGAGGCAGTGAATGGCTTGTATAAAGTTATTTTGGGTTAGAATATGTTATAATACAATGAATTTGATTGATTACAAGTGCTAGAGATGCATGAAGAATGTTTAGAAGTGAGAAGAAAGACTTGTTGAAATTTGGTCTCAAATGGGATAAGAACCCAAAACCATTGCTTTGAGGCAGTGAATGGCTTGTATAAAGTTATTTTGGGTTAGAATATGTTATAATACAATGAATTTGATTGATTACAAGTGCTAGAGATGCATGAAGAATGTTTAGAAGTGAGAAGAAAGACTTGTTGAAATTTGGTCTCAAATGGGATAAGAACCCAAAACCATTGCTTTGAGGCAGTGAATGGCTTGTATAAAGTTATTTTGGGTTAGAATATGTTATAATACAATGAATTTGATTGATTACAAGTGCTAGAGATGCATGAAGAATGTTTAGAAGTGAGAAGAAAGACTTGTTGAAATTTGGTCTCAAATGGGATAAGAACCCAAAACCATTGCTTTGAGGCAGTGAATGGCTTGTATAAAGTTATTTTGGGTTAGAATATGTTATAATACAATGAATTTGATTGATTACAAGTGCTAGAGATGCATGAAGAATGTTTAGAAGTGAGAAGAAAGACTTGTTGAAATTTGGTCCCAAATGGGATAAGAACCCAAAACCATTGCTTTGAGGCAGTGAATGGCTTGTATAAAGTTATTTTGGGTTAGAATATGTTATAATACAATGAATTTGATTGATTACAAGTGCTAGAGATGCATGAAGAATGTTTAGAAGTGAGAAGAAAGACTTGTTGAAATTTGGTCTCAAATGGGATAAGAACCCAAAACCATTGCTTTGAGGCAGTGAATGGCTTGTATAAAGTTATTTTGGGTTAGCATATGTTATAATACAATGAATTTGATTGATTACAAGTGCTAGAGATGCATGAAGAATGTTTAGAAGTGAGAAGAAAGACTTGTTGAAATTTGGTCTCAAATAGGATAAGAACCCAAAACCATTGCTTTGAGGCAAAGAATGGCTTGTATAAAGTTATTTTGGGTTAGAATATGCTATAATACAATGAATTTGATTGATTACAAGTGCTAGAGTTGCATGAATAATGTTTAGAAGTGAGAAGAAAGACTTGTTGAAATTTGGTCTCAAATGGGATAAGAACCCAAAACCATTGCTTTGAGGCAGTGAATGGCTTGTATAAAGTTATTTTGGGTTAGAATATGTTATAATACAATGAATTTGATTGATTACAAGTGCTAGAGATGCATGAAGAATGTTTAGAAGTGAGAAGAAAGACTTGTTGATATTTGGTCCCAAATGGGATAAGAACCCAAAACCATTGCTTTGAGGCAGTGAATGGCTTGTATAAAGTTATTTTGGGTTAGCATATGTTATAATACAATGAATTTGATTGATTACAAGTGCTAGAGATGCATGAAGAATGTTTAGAAGTGAGAAGAAAGACTTGTTGAAATTTGGTCTCAAATAGGATAAGAACCCAAAACCATTGCTTTGAGGCAAAGAATGGCTTGTATAAAGTTATTTTGGGTTAGAATATGTTATAATACAATGAATTTGATTGATTACAAGTGCTAGAGATGCATGAAGAATGTTTAGAAGTGAGAAGAAAGACTTGTTGAAATTTGGTCTCAAATGGGATAAGAACCCAAAACCATTGCTTTGAGGCAGTGAATGGCTTGTATAAAGTTATTTTGGGTTAGAATATGTTATAATACAATGAATTTGATTGATTACAAGTGCTAGAGATGCATGAAGAATGTTTAGAAGTGAGAAGAAAGACTTGTTGATATTTGGTCTCAAATGGGATAAGAACCCAAAACCATTGCTTTGAGGCAGTGAATGGCTTGTATAAAGTTATTTTGGGTTAGAATATGTTATAATACAATGAATTTGATTGATTACAAGTGCTAGAGATGCATGAAGAATGTTTAGAAGTGAGAAGAAAGACTTGTTGATATTTGGTCCCAAATGGGATAAGAACCCAAAACCATTGCTTTGAGGCAGTGAATGGCTTGTATAAAGTTATTTTGGGTTAGAATATGTTATAATACAATGAATTTGATTGATTACAAGTGCTAGAGATGCATGAAGAATGTTTAGAAGTGAGAAGAAAGACTTGTTGAAATTTGGTCTCAAATAGGATAAGAACCCAAAACCATTGCTTTGAGGCAGTGAATGGCTTGTATAAAGTTATTTTGGGTTAGCATATGTTATAATACAATGAATTTGATTGATTACAAGTGCTAGAGATGCATGAAGAATGTTTAGAAGTGAGAAGAAAGACTTGTTGAAATTTGGTCTCAAATAGGATAAGAACCCAAAACCATTGCTTTGAGGCAAAGAATGGCTTGTATAAAGTTATTTTGGGTTAGAATATGTTATAATACAATGAATTTGATTGATTACAAGTGCTAGAGATGCATGAAGAATGTTTAGAAGTGAGAAGAAAGACTTGTTGAAATTTGGTCTCAAATGGGATAAGAACCCAAAACCATTGCTTTGAGGCAGTGAATGGCTTGTATAAAGTTATTTTGGGTTAGAATATGTTATAATACAATGAATTTGATTGATTACAAGTGCTAGAGATGCATGAAGAATGTTTAGAAGTGAGAAGAAAGACTTGTTGATATTTGGTCCCAAATGGGATAAGAACCCAAAACCATTGCTTTGAGGCAGTGAATGGCTTGTATAAAGTTATTTTGGGTTAGCATATGTTATAATACAATGAATTTGATTGATTACAAGTGCTAGAGATGCATGAAGAATGTTTAGAAGTGAGAAGAAAGACTTGTTGAAATTTGGTCTCAAATAGGATAAGAACCCAAAACCATTGCTTTGAGGCAAAGAATGGCTTGTATAAAGTTATTTTGGGTTAGAATATGTTATAATACAATGAATTTGATTGATTACAAGTGCTAGAGATGCATGAAGAATGTTTAGAAGTGAGAAGAAAGACTTGTTGAAATTTGGTCTCAAATGGGATAAGAACCCAAAACCATTGCTTTGAGGCAGTGAATGGCTTGTATAAAGTTATTTTGGGTTAGAATATGTTATAATACAATGAATTTGATTGATTACAAGTGCTAGAGATGCATGGAGAATGTTTAGAAGTGAGAAGAAAGACTTGTTGATATTTGGCTCAAATGGGATAAGAACCCAAAACCATTGCTTTGAGGCAGTGAATGGCTTGTATAAAGTTATTTTGGGTTAGCATATGTTATAATACAATGAATTTGATTGATTACAAGTGCTAGAGATGCATGAAGAATGTTTAGAAGTGAGAAGAAAGACTTGTTGAAATTTGGTCTCAAATAGGATAAGAACCCAAAACCATTGCTTTGAGGCAGTGAATGGCTTGTATAAAGTTATTTTGGGTTAGAATATGTTATAATACAATGAATTTGATTGATTACAAGTGCTAGAGATGCATGAAGAATGTTTAGAAGTGAGAAGAAAGACTTGTTGAAATTTGGTCCCAAATGGGATAAGAACCCAAAACCATTGCTTTGAGGCAGTGAATGGCTTGTATAAAGTTATTTTGGGTTAGAATATGTTATAATACAATGAATTTGATTGATTACAAGTGCTAGAGATGCATGAAGAATGTTTAGAAGTGAGAAGAAAGACTTGTTGAAATTTGGTCTCAAATGGGATAAGAACCCAAAACCATTGCTTTGAGGCAGTGAATGGCTTGTATAAAGTTATTTTGGGTTAGAATATGTTATAATACAATGAATTTGATTGATTACAAGTGCTAGAGATGCATGAAGAATGTTTAGAAGTGAGAAGAAAGACTTGTTGAAATTTGGTCTCAAATGGGATAAGAACCCAAAACCATTGCTTTGAGGCAGTGAATGGCTTGTATAAAGTTATTTTGGGTTAGAATATGTTATAATACAATGAATTTGATTGATTACAAGTGCTAGAGATGCATGAAGAATGTTTAGAAGTGAGAAGAAAGACTTGTTGAAATTTGGTCTCAAATGGGATAAGAACCCAAAACCATTGCTTTGAGGCAGTGAATGGCTTGTATAAAGTTATTTTGGGTTAGAATATGTTATAATACAATGAATTTGATTGATTACAAGTGCTAGAGATGCATGAAGAATGTTTAGAAGTGAGAAGAAAGACTTGTTGAAATTTGGTCTCAAATGGGATAAGAACCCAAAACCATTGCTTTGAGGCAGTGAATGGCTTGTATAAAGTTATTTTGGGTTAGAATATGTTATAATACAATGAATTTGATTGATTACAAGTGCTAGAGATGCATGAAGAATGTTTAGAAGTGAGAAGAAAGACTTGTTGAAATTTGGTCTCAAATGGGATAAGAACCCAAAACCATTGCTTTGAGGCAGTGAATGGCTTGTATAAAGTTATTTTGGGTTAGAATATGTTATAATACAATGAATTTGATTGATTACAAGTGCTAGAGATGCATGAAGAATGTTTAGAAGTGAGAAGAAAGACTTGTTGAAATTTGGTCTCAAATGGGATAAGAACCCAAAACCATTGCTTTGAGGCAGTGACTGGCTTGTATAAAGTTATTTTGGGTTAGAATATGTTATAATACAATGAATTTGATTGATTACAAGTGCTAGAGATGCATGAAGAATGTTTAGAAGTGAGAAGAAAGACTTGTTGATATTTGGTCCCAAATGGGATAAGAACCCAAAACCATTGCTTTGAGGCAGTGAATGGCTTGTATAAAGTTATTTTGGGTTAGAATATGTTATAATACAATGAATTTGATTGATTACAAGTGCTAGAGATGCATGAAGAATGTTTAGAAGTGAGAAGAAAGACTTGTTGAAATTTGGTCTCAAATGGGATAAGAACCCAAAACCATTGCTTTGAGGCAGTGAATGGCTTGTATAAAGTTATTTTGGGTTAGAATATGTTATAATACAATGAATTTGATTGATTACAAGTGCTAGAGATGCATGAAGAATGTTTAGAAGTGAGAAGAAAGACTTGTTGAAATTTGGTCTCAAATGGGATAAGAACCCAAAACCATTGCTTTGAGGCAGTGAATGGCTTGTATAAAGTTATTTTGGGTTAGAATATGTTATAATACAATGAATTTGATTGATTACAAGTGCTAGAGATGCATGAAGAATGTTTAGAAGTGAGAAGAAAGACTTGTTGAAATTTGGTCTCAAATAGGATAAGAACCCAAAACCATTGCTTTGAGGCAGTGAATGGCTTGTATAAAGTTATTTTGGGTTAGAATATGTTATAATACAATGAATTTGATTGATTACAAGTGCTAGAGATGCATGAAGAATGTTTAGAAGTGAGAAGAAAGACTTGTTGAAATTTGGTCCCAAATGGGATAAGAACCCAAAACCATTGCTTTGAGGCAGTGAATGGCTTGTATAAAGTTATTTTGGGTTAGAATATGTTATAATACAATGAATTTGATTGATTACAAGTGCTAGAGATGCATGAAGAATGTTTAGAACTGAGAAGAAAGACTTGTTGATATTTGGTCCCAAATGGGATAAGAACCCAAAACCATTGCTTTGAGGCAGTGAATGGCTTGTATAAAGTTATTTTGGGTTAGAATATGTTATAATACAATGAATTTGATTGATTACAAGTGCTAGAGATGCATGAAGAATGTTTAGAAGTGAGAAGAAAGACTTGTTGAAATTTGGTCCCAAATGGGATAAGAACCCAAAACCATTGCTTTGAGGCAGTGAATGGCTTGTATAAAGTTATTTTGGGTTAGAATATGTTATAATACAATGAATTTGATTGATTACAAGTGCTAGAGATGCATGAAGAATGTTTAGAAGTGAGAAGAAAGACTTGTTGATATTTGGTCCCAAATGGGATAAGAACCCAAAACCATTGCTCTGAGGCAGTGAATGGCTTGTATAAAGTTATTTTGGGTTAGTATATGTTATAATACAATGAATTTGATTGATTACAAGTGCTAGAGATGCATGAAGAATGTTTAGAAGTGAGAAGAAAGACTTGTTGAAATTTGGTCCCAAATGGGATAAGAACCCAAAACCATTGCTTTGAGGCAGTGAATGGCTTGTATAAAGTTATTTTGGGTTAGAATATGTTATAATACAATGAATTTGATTGATTACAAGTGCTAGAGATGCATGAAGAATGTTTAGAAGTGAGAAGAAAGACTTGTTGAAATTTGGTCTCAAATGGGATAAGAACCCAAAACCATTGCTTTGAGGCAGTGAATGGCTTGTATAAAGTTATTTTGGGTTAGAATATGTTATAATACAATGAATTTGATTGATTACAAGTGCTAGAGATGCATGAAGAATGTTTAGAAGTGAGAAGAAAGACTTGTTGATATTTGGTCCCAAATGGGATAAGAACCCAAAACCATTGCTTTGAGGCAGTGAATGGCTTGTATAAAGTTATTTTGGGTTAGAATATGTTATAATACAATGAATTTGATTGATTACAAGTGCTAGAGATGCATGAAGAATGTTTAGAAGTGAGAAGAAAGACTTGTTGAAATTTGGTCTCAAATGGGATAAGAACCCAAAACCATTGCTTTGAGGCAGTGAATGGCTTGTATAAAGTTATTTTGGGTTAGAATATGTTATAATACAATGAATTTGATTGATTACAAGTGCTAGAGATGCATGAAGAATGTTTAGAAGTGAGAAGAAAGACTTGTTGAAATTTGGTCTCAAATGGGATAAGAACCCAAAACCATTGCTTTGAGGCAGTGAATGGCTTGTATAAAGTTATTTTGGGTTAGAATATGTTATAATACAATGAATTTGATTGATTACAAGTGCTAGAGATGCATGAAGAATGTTTAGAAGTGAGAAGAAAGACTTGTTGAAATTTGGTCTCAAATGGGATAAGAACCCAAAACCATTGCTTTGAGGCAGTGAATGGCTTGTATAAAGTTATTTTGGGTTAGAATATGCTATAATACAATGAATTTGATTGATTACAAGTGCTAGAGATGCATGAAGAATGTTTAGAAGTGAGAAGAAAGACTTGTTGAAATTTGGTCTCAAATGGGATAAGAACCCAAAACCATTGCTTTGAGGCAGTGAATGGCTTGTATAAAGTTATTTTGGGTTAGAATATGTTATAATACAATGAATTTGATTGATTACAAGTGCTAGAGATGCATGAAGAATGTTTAGAAGTGAGAAGAAAGACTTGTTGAAATTTGGTCCCAAATGGGATAAGAACCCAAAACCATTGCTTTGAGGCAGTGAATGGCTTGTATAAAGTTATTTTGGGTTAGAATATGTTATAATACAATGAATTTGATTGATTACAAGTGCTAGAGATGCATGAAGAATGTTTAGAAGTGAGAAGAAAGACTTGTTGAAATTTGGTCCCAAATAGGATAAGAACCCAAAACCATTGCTTTGAGGCAGTGAATGGCTTGTATAAAGTTATTTTGGGTTAGAATATGTTATAATACAATGAATTTGATTGATTACAAGTGCTAGAGTTGCATGAAGAATGTTTAGAAGTGAGAAGAAAGACTTGTTGAAATTTGGTCTCAAATAGGATAAGAACACAAAACCATTGCTTTGAGGAAGTGAATGGCTTGTATAAAGTTATTTTGGTTTAGAATATGTTATAATACAATGAATTTGATTGATTACAAGTGCTAGAGATTCATGAAGAATATTTAGAAGTGAGAAGAAAGACTTGTTGAAATTTGGTCTCAAATGGGATAAGAATCCAAAACCATTGCTTTGAGGCAGTGAATGGCTTGTATAAAGTTATTTTGGGTTAGAATATGTTATAATACAATGAATTTGATTGATTACAAGTGCTAGAGATGCATGAAGAATGTTTAGAAGTGAGAAGAAAGACTTGTTGATATTTGGTCCCAAATGGGATAAGAACCCAAAACCATTGCTTTAAGGCAAAGAATGGCTTGTATAAAGTTATTTTGGGTTAGAATATGTTAAAATACAATGAATTTGATTGATTACAAGTGCTAGAGATGCATGAAGAATGTTTAAAAGTGAGAAGAAAGACTTGTTGATATTTGGTCTCAAATGGGATAAGAACACAAAACCATTTCTTTGAGGCAGTGAATGGCTTGTATAAAGTTATTTTGGGTTAGAATATGTTATATTACAATGAATTTGATTGATTACAAGTGCTAGAGATGCATGAAGAATGTTTAAAAGTGAGAAGAAAGACTTGTTGATATTTGGTTCCAAATGGGATAAGAACACAAAACCATTGCTTTGAGGCAGTGACTGGCTTGTATAAAGTTATTTTGGGTTCGAATATGTTATAATACAATGAATTTGATTGATTTCTAGTGCTAGAGATGCATGAAGAATGTTTAAAAGTGAGAAGAAAGACTTGTTGATATTTGGTCCCAAATGGGATAAGAACCCAAATCCATTGCTTTGAGGCAGTGAATGGCTTGTATAAAGTTATTTTGGGTTAGAATATGTTATAATACAATGAATTTGATTGATTACAAGTGCTAGAGATGCATGAAGAATGTTTAAAAGTGAGAAGAAAGACTTGTTGATATTTGGTCCCAAATGGGATAAGAACCCAAAACCATTGCTTTGAGGCAGTGAATGGCTTGTATAAAGTTATTTTGGGTTAGAATATGTTATAATACAATGAATTTGATTGATTACAAGTGCTACAGATGCATGAAGAATGTTTAGAAGTGAGTAGAAAGACTTGTTGATATTTGGTCCCAAATGGGATAAGAACCCAAAACCATTGCTTTGAGGCAGTGAATGGATTGTATAAAGTTATTTTGGGTTAGAATATGTTATAATACAATGAATTTGATTGATTACAAGTGCTAGAGATGCATGAAGAATGTTTAAAAGTGAGAAGAAAGACTTGTTGATATTTGGTTCCAAATGGGATAAGAACACAAAACCATTGCTTTGAGATAGTGAATGGCTTGTATAGAGTTATATTGGGTTAGAATATGTTATAATACAATGAATTTAATTGATTACAAGTGCTAGAGATGCATGAAGAATGTTTAAAAGTGAGAAGAAAGACTTGTTGATATTTGGTCCCAAATGGGATAAGAACCCAAAACCATTGCTTTGAGGCAGTGAATGGCTTGTATAAAGTTATTTTGGGTTAGAATATGTTATAATACAATGAATTTGATTGATTACAAGTGCTAGAGATGCATGAAGAATGTTTAGAAGTGAGAAGAAAGACTTGTTGAAATTTGGTCTCAAATGGGATAAGAACCCAAAACCATTGCTTTGAGGCAGTGAATGGCTTGTATAAAGTTATTTTGGGTTAGAATATGTTATAATACAATGAATTTGATTGATTACAAGTGCTAGAGATGCATGAAGAATGTTTACAAGTGAGAAGAAAGACTTGTTGATATTTGGTCCCAAATGGGATAAGAACCCAAAACCATTGCTTTGAGGCAGTGAATGGCTTGTATAAAGTTATTTTGGGTTAGAATATGTTATAATACAATGAATTTGATTGATTACAAGTGCTAGAGATGCATGAAGAATGTTTAGAAGTGAGAAGAAAGACTTGTTGAAATTTGGTCTCAAATGGGATAAGAACCCAAAACCATTGCTTTGAGGCAGTGAATGGCTTGTATAAAGTTATTTTGGGTTAGAATATGTTATAATACAATGAATTTGATTGATTACAAGTGCTAGAGATGCATGAAGAATGTTTAGAAGTGAGAAGAAAGACTTGTTGAAATTTGGTCTCAAATGGGATAAGAACCCAAAACCATTGCTTTGAGGCAGTGAATGGCTTGTATAAAGTTATTTTGGGTTAGAATATGTTATAATACAATGAATTTGATTGATTACAAGTGCTAGAGATGCATGAAGAATGTTTAGAAGTGAGAAGAAAGACTTGTTGAAATTTGGTCCCAAATGGGATAAGAACCCAAAACCATTGCTTTGAGGCAGTGAATGGCTTGTATAAAGTTATTTTGGGTTAGAATATGTTATAATACAATGAATTTGATTGATTACAAGTGCTAGAGATGCATGAAGAATGTTTAGAAGTGAGAAGAAAGACTTGTTGAAATTTGGTCCCAAATGGGATAAGAACCCAAAACCATTGCTTTGAGGCAGTGAATGGCTTGTATAAAGTTATTTTGGGTTAGAATATGTTATAATACAATGAATTTGATTGATTACAAGTGCTAGAGATGCATGAAGAATGTTTAGAAGTGAGAAGAAAGACTTGTTGAAATTTGGTCCCAAATGGGATAAGAACCCAAAACCATTGCTTTGAGGCAGTGAATGGCTTGTATAAAGTTATTTTGGGTTAGAATATGTTATAATACAATGAATTTGATTGATTACAAGTGCTAGAGATGCATGAAGAATGTTTAGAAGTGAGAAGAAAGACTTGTTGAAATTTGGTCCCAAATGGGATAAGAACCCAAAACCATTGCTTTGAGGCAGTGAATGGCTTGTATAAAGTTATTTTGGGTTAGAATATGTTATAATACAATGAATTTGATTGATTACAAGTGCTAGAGATGCATGAAGAATGTTTAGAAGTGAGAAGAAAGACTTGTTGAAATTTGGTCCCAAATGGGATAAGAACCCAAAACCATTGCTTTGAGGCAGTGAATGGCTTGTATAAAGTTATTTTGGGTTAGAATATGTTATAATACAATGAATTTGATTGATTACAAGTGCTAGAGATGCATGAAGAATGTTTAGAAGTGAGAAGAAAGACTTGTTGATATTTGGTCTCAAATGGGATAAGAACCCAAAACCATTGCTTTGAGGCAGTGAATGGCTTGTATAAAGTTATTTTGGGTTAGAATATGTTATAATACAATGAATTTGATTGATTACAAGTGCTAGAGATGCATGAAGAATGTTTAGAAGTGAGAAGAAAGACTTGTTGATATTTGGTCCCAAATGGGATAAGAACCCAAAACCATTGCTTTGAGGCAGTGAATGGCTTGTATAAAGTTATTTTGGGTTAGAATATGTTATAATACAATGAATTTGATTGATTACAAGTGCTAGAGATGCATGAAGAATGTTTAGAAGTGAGAAGAAAGACTTGTTGATATTTGGTCCCAAATGGGATAAGAACCCAAAACCATTGCTTTGAGGCAGTGAATGGCTTGTATAAAGTTATTTTGGGTTAGAATATGTTATAATACAATGAATTTGATTGATTACAAGTGCTAGAGATGCATGAAGAATGTTTAGAAGTGAGAAGAAAGACTTGTTGATATTTGGTCCCAAATGGGATAAGAACCCAAAACCATTGCTTTGAGGCAGTGAATGGCTTGTATAAAGTTATTTTGGGTTAGAATATGTTATAATACAATGAATTTGATTGATTACAAGTGCTAGAGATGCATGAAGAATGTTTAGAAGTGAGAAGAAAGACTTGTTGATATTTGGTCCCAAATGGGATAAGAACCCAAAACCATTGCTTTGAGGCAGTGAATGGCTTGTATAAAGTTATTTTGGGTTAGAATATGTTATAATACAATGAATTTGATTGATTACAAGTGCTAGAGATGCATGAAGAATGTTTAGAAGTGAGAAGAAAGACTTGTTGAAATTTGGTCTCAAATGGGATAAGAACCCAAAACCATTGCTTTGAGGCAGTGAATGGCTTGTATAAAGTTATTTTGGGTTAGAATATGTTATAATACAATGAATTTGATTGATTACAAGTGCTAGAGATGCATGAAGAATGTTTAGAAGTGAGAAGAAAGACTTGTTGATATTTGGTCCCAAATGGGATAAGAACCCAAAACCATTGCTTTGAGGCAGTGAATGGCTTGTATAAAGTTATTTTGGGTTAGAATATGTTATAATACAATGAATTTGATTGATTACAAGTGCTAGAGATGCATGAAGAATGTTTAGAAGTGAGAAGAAAGACTTGTTGATATTTGGTCTCAAATGGGATAAGAACCCAAAACCATTGCTTTGAGGCAGTGAATGGCTTGTATAAAGTTATTTTGGGTTAGAATATGTTATAATACAATGAATTTGATTGATTACAAGTGCTAGAGATGCATGAAGAATGTTTAGAAGTGAGAAGAAAGACTTGTTGAAATTTGGTCTCAAATGGGATAAGAACCCAAAACCATTGCTTTGAGGCAGTGAATGGCTTGTATAAAGTTATTTTGGGTTAGAATATGTTATAATACAATGAATTTGATTGATTACAAGTGCTAGAGATGCATGAAGAATGTTTAGAAGTGAGAAGAAAGACTTGTTGATATTTGGTCCCAAATGGGATAAGAACCCAAAACCATTGCTTTGAGGCAGTGAATGGCTTGTATAAAGTTATTTTGGGTTAGAATATGTTATAATACAATGAATTTGATTGATTACAAGTGCTAGAGATGCATGAAGAATGTTTAGAAGTGAGAAGAAAGACTTGTTGATATTTGGTCCCAAATGGGATAAGAACCCAAAACCATTGCTTTGAGGCAGTGAATGGCTTGTATAAAGTTATTTTGGGTTAGAATATGTTATAATACAATGAATTTGATTGATTACAAGTGCTAGAGATGCATGAAGAATGTTTAGAAGTGAGAAGAAAGACTTGTTGATATTTGGTCTCAAATGGGATAAGAACCCAAAACCATTGCTTTGAGGCAGTGAATGGCTTGTATAAAGTTATTTTGGGTTAGAATATGTTATAATACAATGAATTTGATTGATTACAAGTGCTAGAGATGCATGAAGAATGTTTAAAAGTGAGAAGAAAGACTTGTTGATATTTGGTCCCAAATGGGATAAGAACCCAAAACCATTGCTTTGAGGCAGTGAATGGCTTGTATAAAGTTATTTTGGGTTAGAATATGTTATAATACAATGAATTTGATTGATTACAAGTGCTAGAGATGCATGAAGAATGTTTAGAAGTGAGAAGAAAGACTTGTTGATATTTGGTCCCAAATGGGATAAGAACCCAAAACCATTGCTTTGAGGCAGTGAATGGCTTGTATAAAGTTATTTTGGGTTAGAATATGTTATAATACAATGAATTTGATTGATTACAAGTGCTAGAGATGCATGAAGAATGTTTAGAAGTGAGAAGAAAGACTTGTTGATATTTGGTCTCAAATGGGATAAGAACCCAAAACCATTGCTTTGAGGCAGTGAATGGCTTGTATAAAGTTATTTTGGGTTAGAATATGTTATAATACAATGAATTTGATTGATTACAAGTGCTAGAGATGCATGAAGAATGTTTAGAAGTGAGAAGAAAGACTTGTTGATATTTGGTCCCAAATGGGATAAGAACCCAAAACCATTGCTTTGAGGCAGTGAATGGCTTGTATAAAGTTATTTTGGGTTAGAATATGTTATAATACAATGAATTTGATTGATTACAAGTGCTAGAGATGCATGAAGAATGTTTAAAAGTGAGAAGAAAGACTTGTTGATATTTGGTCCCAAATGGGATAAGAACCCAAAACCATTGCTTTGAGGCAGTGAATGGCTTGTATAAAGTTATTTTGGGTTAGAATATGTTATAATACAATGAATTTGATTGATTACAAGTGCTAGAGATGCATGAAGAATGTTTAAAAGTGAGAAGAAAGACTTGTTGATATTTGGTCCCAAATGGGATAAGAACCCAAAACCATTGCTTTGAGGCAGTGAATGGCTTGTATAAAGTTATTTTGGGTTAGAATATGTTATAATACAATGAATTTGATTGATTACAAGTGCTACAGATGCATGAAGAATGTTTAGAAGTGAGTAGAAAGACTTGTTGATATTTGGTCCCAAATGGGATAAGAACCCAAAACCATTGCTTTGAGGCAGTGAATGGCTTGTATAAAGTTATTTTGGGTTAGAATATGTTATAATACAATGAATTTGATTGATTACAAGTGCTAGAGATGCATGAAGAATGTTTAAAAGTGAGAAGAAAGACTTGTTGATATTTGGTCCCAAATGGGATAAGAACCCAAAACCATTGCTTTGAGGCAAAGAATGGCTTGTATAAAGTTATTTTGGGTTAGAATATGTTATAATACAATGAATTTGATTGATTACAAGTGCTAGAGATGCATGAAGAATGTTTAGAAGTGAGAAGAAAGACTTGTTGAAATTTGGTCTCAAATGGGATAAGAACCCAAAACCATTGCTTTGAGGCAGTGAATGGCTTGTATAAAGTTATTTTGGGTTAGAATATGTTATAATACAATGAATTTGATTGATTACAAGTGCTAGAGATGCATGAAGAATGTTTAGAAGTGAGAAGAAAGACTTGTTGATATTTGGTCCCAAATGGGATAAGAACCCAAAACCATTGCTTTGAGGCAGTGAATGGCTTGTATAAAGTTATTTTGGGTTAGAATATGTTATAATACAATGAATTTGATTGATTACAAGTGCTAGAGATGCATGAAGAATGTTTAGAAGTGAGAAGAAAGACTTGTTGATATTTGGTCCCAAATGGGATAAGAACCCAAAACCATTGCTTTGAGGCAGTGAATGGCTTGTATAAAGTTATTTTGGGTTAGAATATGTTATAATACAATGAATTTGATTGATTACAAGTGCTAGAGATGCATGAAGAATGTTTAGAAGTGAGAAGAAAGACTTGTTGATATTTGGTCCCAAATGGGATAAGAACCCAAAACCATTGCTTTGAGGCAGTGAATGGCTTGTATAAAGTTATTTTGGGTTAGAATATGTTATAATACAATGAATTTGATTGATTACAAGTGCTAGAGATGCATGAAGAATGTTTAGAAGTGAGAAGAAAGACTTGTTGATATTTGGTCCCAAATGGGATAAGAACCCAAAACCATTGCTTTGAGGCAGTGAATGGCTTGTATAAAGTTATTTTGGGTTAGAATATGTTATAATACAATGAATTTGATTGATTACAAGTGCTAGAGATGCATGAAGAATGTTTAGAAGTGAGAAGAAAGACTTGTTGATATTTGGTCCCAAATGGGATAAGAACCCAAAACCATTGCTTTGAGGCAGTGAATGGCTTGTATAAAGTTATTTTGGGTTAGAATATGTTATAATACAATGAATTTGATTGATTACAAGTGCTAGAGATGCATGAAGAATGTTTAGAAGTGAGAAGAAAGACTTGTTGATATTTGGTCCCAAATGGGATAAGAACCCAAAACCATTGCTTTGAGGCAGTGAATGGCTTGTATAAAGTTATTTTGGGTTAGAATATGTTATAATACAATGAATTTGATTGATTACAAGTGCTAGAGATGCATGAAGAATGTTTAGAAGTGAGAAGAAAGACTTGTTGATATTTGGTCCCAAATGGGATAAGAACCCAAAACCATTGCTTTGAGGCAGTGAATGGCTTGTATAAAGTTATTTTGGGTTAGAATATGTTATAATACAATGAATTTGATTGATTACAAGTGCTAGAGATGCATGAAGAATGTTTAAAAGTGAGAAGAAAGACTTGTTGATATTTGGTCCCAAATGGGATAAGAACCCAAAACCATTGCTTTGAGGCAGTGAATGGCTTGTATAAAGTTATTTTGGGTTAGAATATGTTATAATACAATGAATTTGATTGATTACAAGTGCTAGAGATGCATGAAGAATGTTTAAAAGTGAGAAGAAAGACTTGTTGATATTTGGTCCCAAATGGGATAAGAACCCAAAACCATTGCTTTGAGGCAGTGAATGGCTTGTATAAAGTTATTTTGGGTTAGAATATGTTATAATACAATGAATTTGATTGATTACAAGTGCTAGAGATGCATGAAGAATGTTTAGAAGTGAGAAGAAAGACTTGTTGATATTTGGTCCCAAATGGGATAAGAACCCAAAACCATTGCTTTGAGGCAGTGAATGGCTTGTATAAAGTTATTTTGGGTTAGAATATGTTATAATACAATGAATTTGATTGATTACAAGTGCTAGAGATGCATGAAGAATGTTTAAAAGTGAGAAGAAAGACTTGTTGATATTTGGTCTCAAATGGGATAAGAACCCAAAACCATTGCTTTGAGGCAGTGAATGGCTTGTATAAAGTTATTTTGGGTTAGAATATGTTATAATACAATGAATTTGATTGATTACAAGTGCTAGAGATGCATGAAGAATGTTAAGAAGTGAGAAGAAAGACTTGTTGAAATTTGGTCCCAAATGGGATAAGAACCCAAAACCATTGCTTTGAGGCAAAGAATGGCTTGTAGAAAGTTATTTTGGGTTGGAATATGTTATAATACAATGAATTTGATTGATTACAAGTGCTAGAGATGCATGAAGAATGTTTAGAAGTGAGAAGAAAGACTTGTTGATATTTGGTCCCAAATGGGATAAGAACCCAAAACCATTGCTTTGAGGCAGTGAATGGCTTGTATAAAGTTATTTTGGGTTAGAATATGTTATAATACAATGAATTTGATTGATTACAAGTGCTAGAGATGCATGAAGAATGTTTAGAAGTGAGAAGAAAGACTTGTTGATATTTGGTCCCAAATGGGATAAGAACCCAAAACCATTGCTTTGAGGCAGTGAATGGCTTGTATAAAGTTATTTTGGGTTAGAATATGTTATAATACAATGAATTTGATTGATTACAAGTGCTAGAGATGCATGAAGAATGTTTAGAAGTGAGAAGAAAGACTTGTTGATATTTGGTCCCAAATGGGATAAGAACCCAAAACCATTGCTTTGAGGCAGTGAATGGCTTGTATAAAGTTATTTTGGGTTAGAATATGTTATAATACAATGAATTTGATTGATTACAAGTGCTAGAGATGCATGAAGAATGTTTAAAAGTGAGAAGAAAGACTTGTTGATATTTGGTCCCAAATGGGATAAGAACCCAAAACCATTGCTTTGAGGCAGTGAATGGCTTGTATAAAGTTATTTTGGGTTAGAATATGTTATAATACAATGAATTTGATTGATTACAAGTGCTAGAGATGCATGAAGAATGTTTAAAAGTGAGAAGAAAGACTTGTTGATATTTGGTCCCAAATGGGATAAGAACCCAAAACCATTGCTTTGAGGCAGTGAATGGCTTGTATAAAGTTATTTTGGGTTAGAATATGTTATAATACAATGAATTTGATTGATTACAAGTGCTAGAGATGCATGAAGAATGTTTAGAAGTGAGAAGAAAGACTTGTTGATATTTGGTCCCAAATGGGATAAGAACCCAAAACCATTGCTTTGAGGCAGTGAATGGCTTGTATAAAGTTATTTTGGGTTAGAATATGTTATAATACAATGAATTTGATTGATTACAAGTGCTAGAGATGCATGAAGAATGTTTAAAAGTGAGAAGAAAGACTTGTTGATATTTGGTCCCAAATGGGATAAGAACCCAAAACCATTGCTTTGAGGCAGTGAATGGCTTGTATAAAGTTATTTTGGGTTAGAATATGTTATAATACAATGAATTTGATTGATTACAAGTGCTAGAGATGCATGAAGAATGTTTAAAAGTGAGAAGAAAGACTTGTTGATATTTGGTCCCAAATGGGATAAGAACCCAAAACCATTGCTTTGAGGCAGTGAATGGCTTGTATAAAGTTATTTTGGGTTAGAATATGTTATAATACAATGAATTTGATTGATTACAAGTGCTAGAGATGCATGAAGAATGTTTAGAAGTGAGAAGAAAGACTTGTTGATATTTGGTCCCAAATGGGATAAGAACCCAAAACCATTGCTTTGAGGCAGTGAATGGCTTGTATAAAGTTATTTTGGGTTAGAATATGTTATAATACAATGAATTTGATTGATTACAAGTGCTAGAGATGCATGAAGAATGTTTAAAAGTGAGAAGAAAGACTTGTTGATATTTGGTCCCAAATGGGATAAGAACCCAAAACCATTGCTTTGAGGCAGTGAATGGCTTGTATAAAGTTATTTTGGGTTAGAATATGTTATAATACAATGAATTTGATTGATTACAAGTGCTAGAGATGCATGAAGAATGTTAAGAAGTGAGAAGAAAGACTTGTTGAAATTTGGTCCCAAATGGGATAAGAACCCAAAACCATTGCTTTGAGGCAAAGAATGGCTTGTAGAAAGTTATTTTGGGTTGGAATATGTTATAATACAATGAATTTGATTGATTACAAGTGCTAGAGATGCATGAAGAATGTTTAGAAGTGAGAAGAAAGACTTGTTGATATTTGGTCCCAAATGGGATAAGAACCCAAAACCATTGCTTTGAGGCAGTGAATGGCTTGTATAAAGTTATTTTGGGTTAGAATATGTTATAATACAATGAATTTGATTGATTACAAGTGCTAGAGATGCATGAAGAATGTTTAGAAGTGAGAAGAAAGACTTGTTGATATTTGGTCCCAAATGGGATAAGAACCCAAAACCATTGCTTTGAGGCAGTGAATGGCTTATATAAAGTTATTTTGGGTTAGAATATGTTATAATACAATGAATTTGATTGATTACAAGTGCTAGAGATGCATGAAGAATGTTTAGAAGTGAGAAGAAAGACTTTTTGATATTTGGTCTCAAATGGGATAAGAACCCAAAACCATTGCTTTGAGGCAATGAATGGCTTGTATAAAGTTATTTTGGGGTAGAATATGTTATAATACAATGAATTTGATTGATTATAAGTGCTAGAGATACATGAAGAATGTTTAAAAGTGAGAAGAAAGACTTGTTGATATTTGGTCCCGAATGGGATAAGAACCCAAAACCATTGCTTTGAGGCAGGGACTAGCTTGGATAAAGTTATTTTGGGTTAGAATATGTTATAATACAATGAATTTGATTGATTACAAGTGCTAGAGATGCATGAAGGATGTTTAAAAGTGAGAAGAAAGACTTGTTGATATTTGGTCCCAAATGGGATAAGATCCTAAACCCATTGCTTTGAGGCAGTGAATGGCTTGTACAAAGTTATTTTGGGTTAGAATATGTTATAATACAATGTATTTGATTGATTAAAAGTGATAGAGATGCATGAAGAATGTTTAAATGTGAGAAGAAAGACTTGTTGATAATTTGGTCCCAAATGGGATAAGATCCCAAAACCATTGCTTTGAGGCAGTGAATGGCTTGGAAAAAAGTTATTTTGGGTTAGAATATGTTATAATACAATGAATTTGATTGATTACAAGTGCTAGAGATACATTAAGAATGTTAAGAAGTGAGAAGAAAGACTTGTTGATATTTGGTCCCAAATGGTATAAGAACCCAAAACCATTGCTTTAAGCCAGTGAATGGCTTGTATAAAATTATTTTGGGTTAGAATATGTTATAATACAATGAACTTGATTGATTACAAGTGCTAGAGATGCATGAAGAATGTTTAAAAGTGAGAAGAAAGATTTGTTGATATATGGTCCCAAATGGGATAAGAACCCAAAACCATTGCTTTGAGGCGGTGAATGGCTTTTATAAAGTTATTATGGGTTAGAATATGTTATAATACAATGAATTTGATTGATTACAAGTTCTAGAGGTACATGAACAATGTTAAGAACTGAGAAGAAAAACTTGTTGATATTTGGTCCCAAATGGGATAAGAACCCAAAACCATTGCTTTGAGGCAGTGAATGGCTTGGATAAAGTTATTTTGGGTTAGAATATGTTATAATACAATGAATTTGATTGATTACAAGTGCTAGAGATACATGAAGAATGTTAAGAAGTGAGAAGAAAGACTTGTTGATATTTGGTCCCAAATGGGATAAGAACCAAAAACCATTGCTTTGAGGCAGTGAATGGCTTGGATAAAGTTATTTTGGGTTAGAATATGTTATAATACAATGAATTTGATTGATTACAAGTGCTAGAGATGCATGAAGAATGAATAAAAGTGAGAAGAAAGACTTGTTCATATTTGGTCCCAAATAGGATAAGAACCCAAAACCATTGCTTTGAGGCAGTGAATGGCTTGTATTAAACTATTTTGGGTTAGAATATGTTATAATACAATGAATTTGACTGATTACGAGTGCTAGAGATACATGAAGAATGTTAAGAAGTGAGAAGAAAGACTTGTTGATATTTAGACCCAAATGGGATAAGAACCCAAAACCATTGCTTTGAGGCAGTGAATGGATTGGAAAAAGTTATTTTGGGTTTGAATATGTTATAATACAATGAATTTGATTGATTACAAGTGCTAGAGATACATTAAGAATGTTAAGAAGTGAGAAGAAAGACTTGTTGATATTTGGTCCCAATTGGGATAAGAACCCAAAACCATTGCTTTGAGGCAGTAAATGGCTTGTATAAAGTTATTTTGGGTTAGAATATGTTATAATACAATGAATTTGATTGATTACAAGTGCTAGAGATGCATGAAGAATAATTAAAAGTGAGAAGAAAGACTTTTTGATATTTGGTCTCAAATGGGATAAGAACCCAAAACCATTGCTTTGAGACAGTGAATGGCTTATATAAAGTTATTTTGGGTTAGAATATGTTATAATACAATGAATTTGATTGATTATAAGTGCTAGAGATACATGAAGAATGTTTAAAAGTGAAAAGAAAGACTTGTTGATATTTGGTCCCGAATGGGATAAGAACCCAAAACCATTGCTTTGAGGCAGGGACTGGCTAGGATAAAGTTATTCTGGGTTAGAATATGTTATAATACAATGAATTTGATTGATTACAAGTGCTAGAGATACATGAAGAATGTTAAGAAGTGAGAAGAAAGACTTGTTCATATTTGGTCCCAAATGGGATAAGAACCCAAAACCATTGCTTTGAGGTAGTGAATGGCTTATATAAAGTTATTTTGGGTTAGAATATGTTATAATACAATGAATTTGATTGATTACAAGTGCTAGAGATGCATGAAGAATAATTAAAAGTGAGAAGAAAGACTTTTTGATATTTGGTCTCAAATGGGATAAGAACCCAAAACCATTGCTTTGAGGCAGGGACTGGCTTGTATAAAGTTATTTTGGGTTAGAATATGTTATAATACAATGAATTTGATTGATTATAAGTGCTAGTGATACATGAAGAATGTTTAAAAGTGAAAAAAAAGACTTGTTGATATTTGGTCCTGAATGGGATAAGAACCCAAAACCATTGCTTTGAGGCAGGGACTGGCTTGGATAAAGTTATTTTGGGTTAGAATATGTTATAATACAATGAATTTGATTGATTACAAGTGCTAGAGATACATGAAGAATGTTAAGAAGTGAGAAGAAAGACTTGTTCATATTTGGTCCCGAATGAGATAAGAACCCAAAACAATTTTTTTGAGGCAGTGAATGGCTAGGATAAAGTTATTTTGGGTTAGAATGTGTGATAATACAATGAATTTGATTGATTACAAGTGCTAGAGATGCATGAAGAATGTTTAAAAGTGAGAAGAAAGACTTGTTGATATTTGGTCCCAAATGGGATAAGAACCCAAAACCATTGCTTTGAGGTAGTGAATGGCTTGTATAAAGTTATTTTGGTTTAGAATATGTTATAATACAATGAATTTGATTGAGTACAAGTGCTAGAGATGGATGAAGAATGTTTAAAAGTGAGAAAAAAAACTTGTTGATATTTGGTCCCAAATGGGATAAGAACCCAAAACCATTGCTTTGAGGCAGTGAATGGCTAGGATAAAGTTATTTTGGGTTAGAATATGTTATAATACAATGAATTTGATTGATTACAAGTGCTAGAGATGCATGAAGAATATTTAAAAGTGAGAAGAAAGACTTGTTGATATTTGGTCCCAAATGGGATAAGAACCCAAAACCATTGCTTTGAGGTAGTGAATGGCTTGTATAAAGTTATTTTGGGTTAGAATATGTTATAATACAATGAATTTGATTGATTACAAGTGCTAGAGATGCATGAAGAATAATTAAAAGTGAGAAGAAAGACTTTTTGATATTTGGTCTCTAATGGGATAAGAACCCAAAACCATTGCTTTGAGGCAGTGAATGGCTTGTACACAGTTATTTTTGGTTAGAATATGTTATAATACAATGAATTTGATTGATTATAAGTGCTAGAGATACATGAAGAATGTTTAAAAGTGAGAAGAAAGACTTGTTGATATTTGGTCCCGAATGGGATAAGAACCCAAAACCATTGCTTTGAGGCAGTGAATGGCTTGGATAAAGTTATTTTGGGTTAGAATATGTTCTAATACAATGAATTTGATTGATTACAAGTGCTAGAGATACATGAAGAATGTTAAGAAGTGAGAAGAAAGACTTGTTGATATTTGGTCCCAAATGGGATAAGAACCAAAAACCATTGCTTTGAGGCAGTGAATGGCTTGTATAAAGTTATTTTGGGTTAGAATATGTTATAATACAATGAATTTGATTGATTACAAGTGCTAGAGATGCATGAAGAATGAATAAAAGTGAGAAGAAAGACTTGTTCATATTTGGTCCCAAATAGGATAAGAACCCAAAACCATTGCTTTGAGGCAGTGAATGGCTTGTATTAAACTATTTTGGGTTAGAATATGTTATAATACAATGAATTTGACTGATTACGAGTGCTAGAGATACATGAAGAATGTTAAGAAGTGAGAAGAAAGACTTGTTGATATTTGGTCCCAAATGGGATAAGAACCCAAAACCATTGCTTTGAGGCAGTGAATGGATTGGAAAAAGTTATTTTGGGTTAGAATATGTTATAATACAATGAATTTGATTGATTACAAGTGCTAGAGATACATTAAGAATGTTAAGAAGTGAGAAGAAAGACTTGTTGATATTTGGTCCCAATTGGGATAAGAACCCAAAACCATTGCTTTGAGGCAGTGAATGGCTTGTATAAAGTTATTTTGGGTTAGAATATGTTATAATACAATGAATTTGATTGATTACAAGTGCTAGAGATGCATGAAGAATAATTAAAAGTGAGAAGAAAGACTTTTTGATATTTGGTCTCAAATGGGATAAGAACCCAAAACCATTGCTTTGAGACAGTGAATGGCTTATATAAAGTTATTTTGGGTTAGAATATGTTATAATACAATGAATTTGATTGATTATAAGTGCTAGAGATACATGAAGAATGTTTAAAAGTGAAAAGAAAGACTTGTTGATATTTGGTCCCGAATGGGATAAGAACCCAAAACCATTGCTTTGAGGCAGGGACTGGCTTGGATAAAGTTATTCTGGGTTAGAATATGTTATAATACAATGAATTTGATTGATTACAAGTGCTAGAGATACATGAAGAATGTTAAGAAGTGAGAAGAAAGACTTGTTCATATTTGGTCCCAAATGGGATAAGAACCCAAAACCATTGCTTTGAGGTAGTGAATGGCTTATATAAAGTTATTTTGGGTTAGAATATGTTATAATACAATGAATTTGATTGATTACAAGTGCTAGAGATGCATGAAGAATAATTAAAAGTGAGAAGAAAGACTTTTTGATATTTGGTCTCAAATGGGATAAGAACCCAAAACCATTGCTTTGAGGCAGTGAATGGCTTGTATAAAGTTATTTTGGGTTAGAATATGTTATAATACAATGAATTTGATTGATTATAAGTGCTAGTGATACATGAAGAATGTTTAAAAGTGAAAAGAAAGACTTGTTGATATTTGGTCCTGAATGGGATAAGAACCCAAAACCATTGCTTTGAGGCAGGGACTGGCTTGGATAAAGTTATTTTGGGTTAGAATATGTTATAATACAATGAATTTGATTGATTACAAGTGCTAGAGATACATGAAGAATGTTAAGAAGTGAGAAGAAAGACTTGTTCATATTTGGTCCCGAATGGGATAAGAACCCAAAACAATTGTTTTGAGGCAGTGAATGGCTAGGATAAAGTTATTTTGGGTTAGAATGTGTGATAATACAATGAATTTGATTGATTACAAGTGCTAGAGATGCATGAAGAATGTTTAAAAGTGAGAAGAAAGACTTGTTGATATTTGGTCCCAAATGGGATAAGAACCCAAAACCATTGCTTTGAGGTAGTGAATGGCTTGTATAAAGTTATTTTGGTTTAGAATATGTTATAATACAATGAATTTGATTGAGTACAAGTGCTAGAGATGGATGAAGAATGTTTAAAAGTGAGAAAAAAAACTTGTTGATATTTGGTCCCAAATGGGATAAGAACCCAAAACCATTGCTTTGAGGCAGTGAATGGCTAGGATAAAGTTATTTTGGGTTAGAATATGTTATAATACAATGAATTTGATTGATTACAAGTGCTAGAGATGCATGAAGAATATTTAAAAGTGAGAAGAAAGACTTGTTGATATTTGGTCCCAAATGGGATAAGAACCCAAAACCATTGCTTTGAGGTAGTGAATGGCTTGTATAAAGTTATTTTGGGTTAGAATATGTTATAATACAATGAATTTGATTGATTACAAGTGCTAGAGATGCATGAAGAATAATTAAAAGTGAGAAGAAAGACTTTTTGATATTTGGTCTCAAATGGGATAAGAACCCAAAACCATTGCTTTGAGGCAGTGAATGGCTTGTATAAAGTTATTTTTGGTTAGAATATGTTATAATACAATGAATTTGATTGATTAAAAGTGCTAGAGATACATGAAGAATGTTTAAAAGTGAGAAGAAAGACTTGTTGATATTTGGTCCCGAATGGGATAAGAACCCAAAACCATTGCTTTGAGGCAGTGAATGGCTTGGATAAAGTTATTTTGGGTTAGAATATGTTATAATACAATGAATTTGATTGATTACAAGTGCTAGAGATGCATGAAGAATGTTTAAAAGTGAGAAGAAAGACTTGTTGATATTTGGTCCCAAATGGGATAAAAACCAAAAACCATTGCTTTGAGGCAGTGAATGGCTTGTATAAAGTTATTTTGGGTTAGAATATGTTATAATACAATGAATTTGATTGATTACAAGTGCTAGAGATGCATGAAGAATGAATAAAAGTGAGAAGAAAGACTTGTTGATATTTGGTCCCAAATAGGATAAGAACCCAAAACCATTGCTTTGAGGCAGTGAATGGCTTGTATAAAGTTATTTTGGGTTAGAATATGTTATAATACAATGAATTTGATTGATTACAAGTGCTAGAGATGCATGAAGAATGTTTAAAAGTGAGAAGAAAGACTTGTTGATATTTGGTTCCAAATGGGATAAGAACCCAAAACCATTGCTTTGAGGCAGTGAATGGCTTGTATAAAGTTATTTTGGGTTAGAATATGTTATAATACAATGAATTTGATTGATTACAAGTGCTAGAGATGCATGAAGAATGTTTAAAAGTGAGAAGAAAGACTTGTTGATATTTGGTCCCAAATGGGATAAGAACCCAAAACCATTGCTTTGAGGCAGTAAATGGCTTGTATAAAGTTATTTTGGGTTAGAATATGTTATAATACAATGAATTTGATTGATTACAAGTGCTAGAGATGCATGAAGAATGTTTAAAAGTGAGAAGAAAGACTTGTTGATATTTGGTCCCAAATGGGATAAGAACCCAAAACCATTGCTTTGAGGCAGTGAATGGCTTGTATAAAGTTATTTTGGGTTAGAATATGTTATAATACAATGAATTTGATTGATTACAAGTGCTAGAGATGCATGAAGAATGTTTAAAAGTGAGAAGAAAGACTTGTTGATATTTGGTCCCAAATGGGATAAGAACCCAAAACCATTGCTTTGAGGCAGTGAATGGCTTGTATAAAGTTATTTTGGGTTAGAATATGTTATAATACAATGAATTTGATTGATTACAAGTGCTAGAGATGCATGAAGAATGTTTAAAAGTGAGAAGAAAGACTTGTTGATATTTGGTCCCAAATGGGATAAGAACCCAAAACCATTGCTTTGAGGCAGTGAATGGCTTGTATAAAGTTATTTTGGGTTAGAATATGTTATAATACAATGAATTTGATTGATTACAAGTGCTAGAGATGCATGAAGAATGTTTAAAAGTGAGAAGAAAGACTTGTTGATATTTGGTCCCAAATGGGATAAGAACCCAAAACCATTGCTTTGAGGCAGTGAATGGCTTGTATAAAGTTATTTTGGGTTAGAATATGTTATAATACAATGAATTTGATTGATTACAAGTGCTAGAGATGCATGAAGAATGTTTAAAAGTGAGAAGAAAGACTTGTTGATATTTGGTCCCAAATGGGATAAGAACCCAAAACCATTGCTTTGAGGCAGTGAATGGCTTGTATAAAGTTATTTTGGGTTAGAATATGTTATAATACAATGAATTTGATTGATTACAAGTGCTAGAGATGCATGAAGAATGTTTAAAAGTGAGAAGAAAGACTTGTTGATATTTGGTCCCAAATGGGATAAGAACCCAAAACCATTGCTTTGAGGCAGTGAATGGCTTGTATAAAGTTATTTTGGGTTAGAATATGTTATAATACAATGAATTTGATTGATTACAAGTGCTAGAGATGCATGAAGAATGTTTAAAAGTGAGAAGAAAGACTTGTTGATATTTGGTCCCAAATGGGATAAGAACCCAAAACCATTGCTTTGAGGCAAAGAATGGCTTGTATAAAGTTATTTTGGGTTAGAATATGTTAAAATACAATGAATTTGATTGATTACAAGTGCTAGAGATGCATGAAGAATGTTTAAAAGTGAGAAGAAAGACTTGTTGATATTTGGTTCCAAATGGGATAAGAACCCAAAACCATTGCTTTGAGGCAGTGAATGGCTTGTATAAAGTTATTTTGGGTTAGAATATGTTATAATACAATGAATTTGATTGATTACAAGTGCTAGAGATGCATGAAGAATGTTTAAAAGTGAGAAGAAAGACTTGTTGATATTTGGTTCCAAATGGGATAAGAACCCAAAACCATTGCTTTGAGGCAGTGAATGGCTTGTATAAAGTTATTTTGGGTTAGAATATGTTATAATACAATGAATTTGATTGATTACAAGTGCTAGAGATGCATGAAGAATGTTTAAAAGTGAGAAGAAAGACTTGTTGATATTTGGTCCCAAATGGGATAAGAACCCAAAACCATTGCTTTGAGGCAGTGAATGGCTTGTATAAAGTTATTTTGGGTTAGAATATGTTATAATACAATGAATTTGATTGATTACAAGTGCTAGAGATGCATGAAGAATGTTTAAAAGTGAGAAGAAAGACTTGTTGATATTTGGTCCCAAATGGGATAAGAACCCAAAACCATTGCTTTGAGGCAGTGAATGGCTTGTATAAAGTTATTTTGGGTTAGAATATGTTATAATACAATGAATTTGATTGATTACAAGTGCTAGAGATGCATGAAGAATGTTTAAAAGTGAGAAGAAAGACTTGTTGATATTTGGTTCCAAATGGGATAAGAACACAAAACCATTGCTTTGAGGCAGTGAATGGCTTGTATAAAGTTATTTTGGGTTAGAATATGTTATAATACAATGAATTTGATTGATTACAAGTGCTAGAGATGCATGAAGAATGTTTAAAAGTGAGAAGAAAGACTTGTTGATATTTGGTCCCAAATGGGATAAGAACCCAAAACCATTGCTTTGAGGCAGTGAATGGCTTGTATAAAGTTATTTTGGGTTAGAATATGTTATAATACAATGAATTTGATTGATTACAAGTGCTAGAGATGCATGAAGAATGTTTAAAAGTGAGAAGAAAGACTTGTTGATATTTGGTCCCAAATGGGATAAGAACCCAAAACCATTGCTTTGAGGCAGTGAATGGCTTGTATAAAGTTATTTTGGGTTAGAATATGTTATAATACAATGAATTTGATTGATTACAAGTGCTAGAGATGCATGAAGAATGTTTAAAAGTGAGAAGAAAGACTTGTTGATATTTGGTCCCAAATGGGATAAGAACCCAAAACCATTGCTTTGAGGCAAAGAATGGCTTGTATAAAGTTATTTTGGGTTAGAATATGTTATAATACAATGAATTTGATTGATTACAAGTGCTAGAGATGCATGAAGAATGTTTAAAAGTGAGAAGAAAGACTTGTTGATATTTGGTTCCAAATGGGATAAGAACCCAAAACCATTGCTTTGAGGCAGTGAATGGCTTGTATAAAGTTATTTTGGGTTAGAATATGTTATAATACAATGAATTTGATTGATTACAAGTGCTAGAGATGCATGAAGAATGTTTAAAAGTGAGAAGAAAGACTTGTTGATATTTGGTCCCAAATGGGATAAGAACCCAAAACCATTGCTTTGAGGCAAAGAATGGCTTGTATAAAGTTATTTTGGGTTAGAATATGTTATAATACAATGAATTTGATTGATTACAAGTGCTAGAGATGCATGAAGAATGTTTACAAGTGAGAAGAAAGACTTGTTGATATTTGGTCCCAAATGGGATAAGAACCCAAAACCATTGCTTTGAGGCAGTGAATGGCTTGTATAAAGTTATTTTGGGTTAGAATATGTTATAATACAATGAATTTGATTGATTACAAGTGCTAGAGATGCATGAAGAATGTTTAAAAGTGAGAAGAAAGACTTGTTGATATTTGGTTCCAAATGGGATAAGAACACAAAACCATTGCTTTGAGGCAGTGAATGGCTTGTATAAAGTTATTTTGGGTTAGAATATGTTATAATACAATGAATTTGATTGATTACAAGTGCTAGAGATGCATGAAGAATGTTTAAAAGTGAGAAGAAAGACTTGTTGATATTTGGTCCCAAATGGGATAAGAACCCAAAACCATTGCTTTGAGGCAAAGAATGGCTTGTATAAAGTTATTTTGGGTTAGAATATGTTATAATACAATGAATTTGATTGATTACAAGTGCTAGAGATGCATGAAGAATGTTTAAAAGTGAGAAGAAAGACTTGTTGATATTTGGTCCCAAATGGGATAAGAACACAAAACCATTGCTTTGAGGCAGTGAATGGCTTGTATAAAGTTATTTTGGGTTAGAATATGTTATAATACAATGAATTTGATTGATTACAAGTGCTAGAGATGCATGAAGAATGTTTAAAAGTGAGAAGAAAGACTTGTTGATATTTGGTCCCAAATGGGATAAGAACCCAAAACCATTGCTTTGAGGCAGTGAATGGCTTGTATAAAGTTATTTTGGGTTAGAATATGTTATAATACAATGAATTTGATTGATTACAAGTGCTAGAGATGCATGAAGAATGTTTAAAAGTGAGAAGAAAGACTTGTTGATATTTGGTCCCAAATGGGATAAGAACCCAAAACCATTGCTTTGAGGCAGTGAATGGCTTGTATAAAGTTATTTTGGGTTAGAATATGTTAAAATACAATGAATTTGATTGATTACAAGTGCTAGAGATGCATGAAGAATGTTTACAAGTGAGAAGAAAGACTTGTTGATATTTGGTCCCAAATGGGATAAGAACCCAAAACCATTGCTTTGAGGCAGTGAATGGCTTGTATAAAGTTATTTTGGGTTAGAATATGTTATAATACAATGAATTTGATTGATTACAAGTGCTAGAGATGCATGAAGAATGTTTAAAAGTGAGAAGAAAGACTTGTTGATATTTGGTTCCAAATGGGATAAGAACACAAAACCATTGCTTTGAGGCAGTGAATGGCTTGTATAAAGTTATTTTGGGTTAGAATATGTTATAATACAATGAATTTGATTGATTACAAGTGCTAGAGATGCATGAAGAATGTTTAAAAGTGAGAAGAAAGACTTGTTGATATTTGGTTCCAAATGGGATAAGAACCCAAAACCATTGCTTTGAGGCAGTGAATGGCTTGTATAAAGTTATTTTGGGTTAGAATATGTTATAATACAATGAATTTGATTGATTACAAGTGCTAGAGATGCATGAAGAATGTTTAAAAGTGAGAAGAAAGACTTGTTGATATTTGGTCCCAAATGGGATAAGAACCCAAAACCATTGCTTTGAGGCAGTGAATGGCTTGTATAAAGTTATTTTGGGTTAGAATATGTTATAATACAATGAATTTGATTGATTACAAGTGCTAGAGATGCATGAAGAATGTTTAAAAGTGAGAAGAAAGACTTGTTGATATTTGGTTCCAAATGGGATAAGAACCCAAAACCATTGCTTTGAGGCAGTGAATGGCTTTTATAAAGTTAATTTGGGTTAGAATATGTTATAATACAATGAATTTGATTGATTACAAGTGCTAGAGATGCATGAAGAATGTTTAAAAGTGAGAAGAAAGACTTGTTGATATTTGGTCCCAAATGGGATAAGAACACAAAACCATTGCTTTGAGGCAGTGAATGGCTTGTATAAAGTTATTTTGGGTTAGAATATGTTATAATACAATGAATTTGATTGATTACAAGTGCTAGAGATGCATGAAGAATGTTTAAAAGTGAGAAGAAAGACTTGTTGATATTTGGTCCCAAATGGGATAAGAACCCAAAACCATTGCTTTGAGGCAGTGAATGGCTTGTATAAAGTTATTTTGGGTTAGAATATGTTATAATACAATGAATTTGATTGATTACAAGTGCTAGAGATGCATGAAGAATGTTTAAAAGTGAGAAGAAAGACTTGTTGATATTTGGTCCCAAATGGGATAAGAACCCAAAACCATTGCTTTGAGGCAGTGAATGGCTTGTATAAAGTTATTTTGGGTTAGAATATGTTAAAATACAATGAATTTGATTGATTACAAGTGCTAGAGATGCATGAAGAATGTTTACAAGTGAGAAGAAAGACTTGTTGATATTTGGTCCCAAATGGGATAAGAACCCAAAACCATTGCTTTGAGGCAGTGAATGGCTTGTATAAAGTTATTTTGGGTTAGAATATGTTATAATACAATGAATTTGATTGATTACAAGTGCTAGAGATGCATGAAGAATGTTTAAAAGTGAGAAGAAAGACTTGTTGATATTTGGTTCCAAATGGGATAAGAACACAAAACCATTGCTTTGAGGCAGTGAATGGCTTGTATAAAGTTATTTTGGGTTAGAATATGTTATAATACAATGAATTTGATTGATTACAAGTGCTAGAGATGCATGAAGAATGTTTAAAAGTGAGAAGAAAGACTTGTTGATATTTGGTCCCAAATGGGATAAGAACCCAAAACCATTGCTTTGAGGCAGTGAATGGCTTGTATAAAGTTATTTTGGGTTAGAATATGTTATAATACAATGAATTTGATTGATTACAAGTGCTAGAGATGCATGAAGAATGTTTAAAAGTGAGAAGAAAGACTTGTTGATATTTGGTTCCAAATGGGATAAGAACACAAAACCATTGCTTTGAGGCAGTGAATGGCTTGTATAAAGTTATTTTGGGTTAGAATATGTTATAATACAATGAATTTGATTGATTACAAGTGCTAGAGATGCATGAAGAATGTTTAAAAGTGAGAAGAAAGACTTGTTGATATTTGGTCCCAAATGGGATAAGAACCCAAAACCATTGCTTTGAGGCAAAGAATGGCTTGTATAAAGTTATTTTGGGTTAGAATATGTTAAAATACAATGAATTTGATTGATTACAAGTGCTAGAGATGCATGAAGAATGTTTAAAAGTGAGAAGAAAGACTTGTTGATATTTGGTTCCAAATGGGATAAGAACACAAAACCATTGCTTTGAGGCAGTGAATGGCTTGTATAAAGTTATTTTGGGTTAGAATATGTTATAATACAATGAATTTGATTGATTACAAGTGCTAGAGATGCATGAAGAATGTTTAAAAGTGAGAAGAAAGACTTGTTGATATTTGGTTCCAAATGGGATAAGAACACAAAACCATTGCTTTGAGGCAGTGAATGGCTTGTATAAAGTTATTTTGGGTTAGAATATGTTATAATACAATGAATTTGATTGATTACAAGTGCTAGAGATGCATGAAGAATGTTTACAAGTGAGAAGAAAGACTTGTTGATATTTGGTCCCAAATGGGATAAGAACCCAAAACCATTGCTTTGAGGCAGTGAATGGCTTGTATAAAGTTATTTTGGGTTAGAATATGTTATAATACAATGAATTTGATTGATTACAAGTGCTAGAGATGCATGAAGAATGTTTAAAAGTGAGAAGAAAGACTTGTTGATATTTGGTTCCAAATGGGATAAGAACACAAAACCATTGCTTTGATGCAAAGAATGGCTTGTATAAAGTTATTTTGGGTTAGAATATGTTAAAATACAATGAATTTGATTGATTACAAGTGCTAGAGATGCATGAAGAATGTTTACAAGTGAGAAGAAAGACTTGTTGATATTTGGTCCCAAATGGGATAAGAACCCAAAACCATTGCTTTGAGGCAGTGAATGGCTTGTATAAAGTTATTTTGGGTTAGAATATGTTATAATACAATGAATTTGATTGATTACAAGTGCTAGAGATGCATGAAGAATGTTTAAAAGTGAGAAGAAAGACTTGTTGATATTTGGTTCCAAATGGGATAAGAACACAAAACCATTGCTTTGAGGCAGTGAATGGCTTGTATAAAGTTATTTTGGGTTAGAATATGTTATAATACAATGAATTTGATTGATTACAAGTGCTAGAGATGCATGAAGAATGTTTAAAAGTGAGAAGAAAGACTTGTTGATATTTGGTCCCAAATGGGATAAGAACCCAAAACCATTGCTTTGAGGCAGTGAATGGCTTGTATAAAGTTATTTTGGGTTAGAATATGTTATAATACAATGAATTTGATTGATTACAAGTGCTAGAGATGCATGAAGAATGTTTACAAGTGAGAAGAAAGACTTGTTGATATTTGGTTCCAAATGGGATAAGAACCCAAAACCATTGATTTGAGGCTGTGAATGGCTTGTATAAAGTTATTTTGGGTTAGAATATGTTATAATACAATGAATTTGATTGATTACAAGTGCTAGAGATGCATGAAGAATGTTTAAAAGTGAGAAGAAAGACTTGTTGATATTTAGTCCCAAATGGGATAAGAACCCAAAGCCATTGCTTTGAGGCAGTGAATGGCTTGTATAAAGTTATTTTGGGTTAGAATATGTTATAATACAATGAATTTGATTGATTACAAGTGCTAGAGATGCATGAAGAATGTTTAAAAGTGAGAAGAAAGACTTGTTGATATTTGGTTCCAAATGGGATAAGAACACAAAACCATTTCTTTGAGGCAGTGAATGGCTTGTATAAAGTTATTTTGGGTTAGAATATGTTATAATACAATGAATTTGATTGATTACAAGTGCTACAGATGCATGAAGAATGTTTCGAAGTGAGTAGAAAGACTTGGTTATATTTGGTCCCAAATGGGATAAGAACAAAAAACCATTGCTTTGAGGCAAAGAATGGCTTGTATAAAGTTATTTTCTGTTAGAATATGTTAAAATACAATGAATTTGATTGATTACAAGTGCTAGAGATGCATGAAGAATGTTTACAAGTGAGAAGAAAGACTTGTTGATATTTGGTCCCAAATGGGATAAGAACACAAAACCATTGCTTTGAGGCAGTGAATGGCTTGTATAAAGTTATTTTGGATTAGAATATGTTATAATACAATGAATTTGATTGATTACAAGTGCTAGAGATGCATGAAGAATGTTTAAAAGTGAGAAGAAAGACTTGTTGATATTTGGTTCCAAATGGGATAAGAACACAAAACCATTGCTTTGAGGCAGTGAATGGCTTGTATAAAGTTATTTTAGGTTAGAATATGTTATAATACAATGAATTTGATTGATTACAAGTGCTAGAGATGCATGAAGAATGTTTACAAGTGAGAAGAAAGACTTGTTGATATTTGTTTCCAAATGGGATAAGAACCCAAAACCATTGATTTGAGGCTGTAAATGGCTTGTATAAAGTTATTTTGGGTTAGAATATGTTATAATACAATGAATTTGATTGATTACAAGTGCTAGAGATGCATGAAGAATGTTTAAAAGTGAGAAGAAAGACTTGTTGATATTTGGTTCCAAATGGGATAAGAACACAAAACCATTGCTTTGATGCAAAGAATGGCTTGTATAAAGTTATTTTGGGTTAGAATATGTTAAAATACAATGAATTTGATTGATTACAAGTGCTAGAGATGCATGAAGAATGTTTACAAGTGAGAAGAAAGACTTGTTGATATTTAGTCCCAAATGGGATAAGAACCCAAAGCCATTGCTTTGAGGCAGTGAATGGCTTGTATAAAGTTATTTTGGGTTAGAATATGTTATAATACAATGAATTTGATTGATTACAAGTGCTAGAGATGCATGAAGAATGTTTAAAAGTGAGAAGAAAGACTTGTTGATATTTGGTCCCAAATGGGATAAGAACACAAAACCATTGCTTTGAGGCAGTGAATGGCTTGTATAAAGTTATTTTGGGTTAGAATATGTTATAATACAATGAATTTGATTGATTACAAGTGCTAGAGATGCATGAAGAATGTTTAAAAGTGAGAAGAAAGACTTGTTGATATTTGGTCCCAAATGGGATAAGAACACAAAACCATTGCTTTGAGGCAGTGAATGGCTTGTATAAAGTTATTTTAGGTTAGAATATGTTATAATACAATGAATTTGATTGATTACAAGTGCTAGAGATGCATGAAGAATGTTTACAAGTGAGAAGAAAGACTTGTTGATATTTGGTTCCAAATGGGATAAGAACCCAAAACCATTGATTTGAGGCTGTGAATGGCTTGTATAAAGTTATTTTGGGTTAGAATATGTTATAATACAATGAATTTGATTGATTACAAGTGCTAGAGATGCATGAAGAATGTTTAAAAGTGAGAAGAAAGACTTGTTGATATTTGGTTCCAAATGGGATAAGAACACAAAACCATTGCTTTGATACAAAGAATGGCTTGTATAAAGTTATTTTGGGTTAGAATTACTTAAAATACAATGAATTTGATTGATTACAAGTGCTAGAGATGCATGAAGAATGTTTACAAGTGAGAAGAAAGACTTGTTGATATTTGGTCCCAAATGGGATAAGAACACAAAACCATTGCTTTGAGGCAAAGAATGGCTTGTATAAAGTTATTTTGGGTTAGAATATGTTAAAATACAATGAATTTGATTGATTACAAGTGCTAGAGATGCATGAAGAATGTTTACAAGTGAGAAGAAAGACTTGTTGATATTTGGTTCCAAATGGGATAAGAACCCAAAACCATTGCTTTGAGGCAGTGAATGGCTTGTATAAAGTTATTTTGGGTTAGAATATGTTATAATACAATGAATTTGATTGATTACAAGTGCTAGAGATGCATGAAGAATGTTTAAAAGTGAGAAGAAAGACTTGTTGATATTTGGTTCCAAATGGGATAAGAACACAAAACCATTGCTTTGATGCAAAGAATGGCTTGTATAAAGTTATTTTGGGTTAGAATTACTTAAAATACAATGAATTTGATTGATTACAAGTGCTAGAGATGCATGAAGAATGTTTACAAGTGAGAAGAAAGACTTGTTGATATTTAGTCCCAAATGGGATAAGAACCCAAAACCATTGCTTTGAGGCAGTGAATGGCTTGTATAAAGTTATTTTGGGTTAGAATATGTTATAATACAATGAATTTGATTGATTACAAGTGCTAGAGATGCATGAAGAATGTTTAAAAGTGAGAAGAAAGACTTGTTGATATTTGGTTCCAAATGGGATAAGAACACAAAACCATTGCTTTGATGCAAAGAATGGCTTGTATAAAGTTATTTTGGGTTAGAATATGTTAAAATACAATGAATTTGATTGATTACAAGTGCTAGAGATGCATGAAGAATGTTTACAAGTGAGAAGAAAGACTTGTTGATATTTAGTCCCAAATGGGATAAGAACCCAAAACCATTGCTTTGAGGCAGTGAATGGCTTGTATAAAGTTATTTTGGATTAGAATATGTTATAATACAATGAATTTGATTGATTACAAGTGCTAGAGATGCATGAAGAATGTTTAAAAGTGAGAAGAAAGACTTGTTGATATTTGGTTCCAAATGGGATAAGAACACAAAACCATTTCTTTGAGGCAGTGAATGGCTTGTATAAAGTTATTTTGGGTTAGAATATGTTATAATACAATGAATTTGATTGATTACAAGTGCTACAGATGCATGAAGAATGTTTCGAAGTGAGTAGAAAGACTTGTTGATATTTGGTCCCAAATGGGATAAGAACACAAAACCATTGCTTTGAGGCAAAGAATGGCTTGTATAAAGTTATTTTGGGTTAGAATATGTTAAAATACAATGAATTTGATTGATTACAAGTGCTAGAGATGCATGAAGAATGTTTACAAGTGAGAAGAAAGACTTGTTGATATTTGGTTCCAAATGGGATAAGAACCCAAAACCATTGATTTGAGGCTGTGAATGGCTTGTATAAAGTTATTTTGGGTTAGAATATGTTATAATACAATGAATTTGATTGATTACAAGTGCTAGAGATGCATGAAGAATGTTTAAAAGTGAGAAGAAAGACTTGTTGATATTTGGTTCCAAATGGGATAAGAACACAAAACCATTGCTTTGATGCAAAGAATGGCTTGTATAAAGTTATTTTGGGTTAGAATTACTTAAAATACAATGAATTTGATTGATTACAAGTGCTAGAGATGCATGAAGAATGTTTACAAGTGAGAAGAAAGACTTGTTGATATTTAGTCCCAAATGGGATAAGAACCCAAAGCCATTGCTTTGAGGCAGTGAATGGCTTGTATAAAGTTATTTTGGGTTAGAATATGTTATAATACAATGAATTTGATTGATTACAAGTGCTAGAGATGCATGAAGAATGTTTAAAAGTGAGAAGAAAGACTTGTTGATATTTGGTCCCAAATGGGATAAGAACCCAAATCCATTGCTTTGAGGCAGTGAATGGCTTGTATAAAGTTATTTTGGGTTAGAATATGTTATAATACAATGAATTTGATTGATTACAAGTGCTAGAGATGCATGAAGAATGTTTAAAAGTGAGAAGAAAGACTTGTTGATATTTGGTTCCAAATGGGATAAGAACACAAAACCATTGCTTTGATGCAAAGAATGGCTTGTATAAAGTTATTTTGGGTTAGAATATGTTAAAATACAATGAATTTGATTGATTACAAGTGCTAGAGATGCATGAAGAATGTTTACAAGTGAGAAGAAAGACTTGTTGATATTTGGTCCCAAATGGGATAAGAACCCAAAACCATTGCTTTGAGGCAGTGAATGGCTTGTATAAAGTTATTTTGGGTTAGAATATGTTATAATACAATGAATTTGATTGATTACAAGTGCTAGAGATGCATGAAGAATGTTTAAAAGTGAGAAGAAAGACTTGTTGATATTTGGTTCCAAATGGGATAAGAACACAAAACCATTGCTTTGAGGCAGTGAATGGCTTGTATAAAGTTATTTTGGGTTAGAATATGTTATAATACAATGAATTTGATTGATTACAAGTGCTAGAGATGCATGAAGAATGTTTAAAAGTGAGAAGAAAGACTTGTTGATATTTGGTCCCAAATGGGATAAGAACACAAAACCATTGCTTTGAGGCAAAGAATGGCTTGTATAAAGTTATTTTGGGTTAGAATATGTTAAAATACAATGAATTTGATTGATTACAAGTGCTAGAGATGCATGAAGAATGTTTAAAAGTGAGAAGAAAGACTTGTTGATATTTGGTCCCAAATGGGATAAGAACCCAAAACCATTGCTTTGAGGCAGTGAATGGCTTGTATAAAGTTATTTTGGGTTAGAATATGTTATAATACAATGAATTTGATTGATTACAAGTGCTAGAGATGCATGAAGAATGTTTAAAAGTGAGAAGAAAGACTTGTTGATATTTGGTCCCAAATGGGATAAGAACCCAAATCCATTGCTTTGAGGCAGTGAATGGCTTGTATAAAGTTATTTTGGGTTAGAATATGTTATAATACAATGAATTTGATTGATTACAAGTGCTAGAGATGCATGAAGAATGTTTAAAAGTGAGAAGAAAGACTTGTTGATATTTGGTCCCAAATGGGATAAAAACCCAAAACCATTGCTTTGAGGCAGTGAATGGCTTGTATAAAGTTATTTTGGGTTAGAATATGTTACAATACAATGAATTTGATTGATTACAAGTGCTAGAGATGCATGAAGAATGTTTACAAGTGAGAAGAAAGACTTGTTGATATTTGGTTCCAAATGGGATAAGAACCCAAAACCATTGATTTGAGGCTGTGAATGGCTTGTATAAAGTTATTTTGGGTTAGAATATGTTATAATACAATGAATTTGATTGATTACAAGTGCTAGAGATGCATGAAGAATGTTTAAAAGTGAGAAGAAAGACTTGTTGATATTTGGTTCCAAATGGGATAAGAACACAAAACCATTGCTTTGATACAAAGAATGGCTTGTATAAAGTTATTTTGGGTTAGAATTACTTAAAATACAATGAATTTGATTGATTACAAGTGCTAGAGATGCATGAAGAATGTTTACAAGTGAGAAGAAAGACTTGTTGATATTTGGTCCCAAATGGGATAAGAACACAAAACCATTGCTTTGAGGCAAAGAATGGCTTGTATAAAGTTATTTTGGGTTAGAATATGTTAAAATACAATGAATTTGATTGATTACAAGTGCTAGAGATGCATGAAGAATGTTTACAAGTGAGAAGAAAGACTTGTTGATATTTGGTTCCAAATGGGATAAGAACCCAAAACCATTGATTTGAGGCTGTGAATGGCTTGTATAAAGTTATTTTGGGTTAGAATATGTTATAATACAATGAATTTGATTGATTACAAGTGCTAGAGATGCATGAAGAATGTTTAAAAGTGAGAAGAAAGACTTGTTGATATTTGGTTCCAAATGGGATAAGAACACAAAACCATTGCTTTGATGCAAAGAATGGCTTGTATAAAGTTATTTTGGGTTAGAATTACTTAAAATACAATGAATTTGATTGATTACAAGTGCTAGAGATGCATGAAGAATGTTTACAAGTGAGAAGAAAGACTTGTTGATATTTAGTCCCAAATGGGATAAGAACCCAAAGCCATTGCTTTGAGGCAGTGAATGGCTTGTATAAAGTTATTTTGGGTTAGAATATGTTATAATACAATGAATTTGATTGATTACAAGTGCTAGAGATGCATGAAGAATGTTTAAAAGTGAGAAGAAAGACTTGTTGATATTTGGTTCCAAATGGGATAAGAACACAAAACCATTGCTTTGATGCAAAGAATGGCTTGTATAAAGTTATTTTGGGTTAGAATATGTTAAAATACAATGAATTTGATTGATTACAAGTGCTAGAGATGCATGAAGAATGTTTACAAGTGAGAAGAAAGACTTGTTGATATTTAGTCCCAAATGGGATAAGAACCCAAAGCCATTGCTTTGAGGCAGTGAATGGCTTGTATAAAGTTATTTTGGATTAGAATATGTTATAATACAATGAATTTGATTGATTACAAGTGCTAGAGATGCATGAAGAATGTTTAAAAGTGAGAAGAAAGACTTGTTGATATTTGGTTCCAAATGGGATAAGAACACAAAACCATTTCTTTGAGGCAGTGAATGGCTTGTATAAAGTTATTTTGGGTTAGAATATGTTATAATACAATGAATTTGATTGATTACAAGTGCTACAGATGCATGAAGAATGTTTCGAAGTGAGTAGAAAGACTTGTTGATATTTGGTCCCAAATGGGATAAGAACACAAAACCATTGCTTTGAGGCAAAGAATGGCTTGTATAAAGTTATTTTGGGTTAGAATATGTTAAAATACAATGAATTTGATTGATTACAAGTGCTAGAGATGCATGAAGAATGTTTACAAGTGAGAAGAAAGACTTGTTGATATTTGGTTCCAAATGGGATAAGAACCCAAAACCATTGATTTGAGGCTGTGAATGGCTTGTATAAAGTTATTTTGGGTTAGAATATGTTATAATACAATGAATTTGATTGATTACAAGTGCTAGAGATGCATGAAGAATGTTTAAAAGTGAGAAGAAAGACTTGTTGATATTTGGTTCCAAATGGGATAAGAACACAAAACCATTGCTTTGATGCAAAGAATGGCTTGTATAAAGTTATTTTGGGTTAGAATTACTTAAAATACAATGAATTTGATTGATTACAAGTGCTAGAGATGCATGAAGAATGTTTACAAGTGAGAAGAAAGACTTGTTGATATTTAGTCCCAAATGGGATAAGAACCCAAAGCCATTGCTTTGAGGCAGTGAATGGCTTGTATAAAGTTATTTTGGGTTAGAATATGTTATAATACAATGAATTTGATTGATTACAAGTGCTAGAGATGCATGAAGAATGTTTAAAAGTGAGAAGAAAGACTTGTTGATATTTGGTCCCAAATGGGATAAGAACCCAAAACCATTGCTTTGAGGCAGTGAATGGCTTGTATAAAGTTATTTTGGGTTAGAATATGTTATAATACAATGAATTTGATTGATTACAAGTGCTAGAGATGCATGAAGAATGTTTAAAAGTGAGAAGAAAGACTTGTTGATATTTGGTTCCAAATGGGATAAGAACACAAAACCATTGCTTTGATGCAAAGAATGGCTTGTATAAAGTTATTTTGGGTTAGAATATGTTAAAATACAATGAATTTGATTGATTACAAGTGCTAGAGATGCATGAAGAATGTTTACAAGTGAGAAGAAAGACTTGTTGATATTTGGTCCCAAATGGGATAAGAACCCAAAACCATTGCTTTGAGGCAGTGAATGGCTTGTATAAAGTTATTTTGGATTAGAATATGTTATAATACAATGAATTTGATTGATTACAAGTGCTAGAGATGCATGAAGAATGTTTAAAAGTGAGAAGAAAGACTTGTTGATATTTGGTTCCAAATGGGATAAGAACACAAAACCATTGCTTTGAGGCAGTGAATGGCTTGTATAAAGTTATTTTGGGTTAGAATATGTTATAATACAATGAATTTGATTGATTACAAGTGCTAGAGATGCATGAAGAATGTTTAAAAGTGAGAAGAAAGACTTGTTGATATTTGGTCCCAAATGGGATAAGAACCCAAAACCATTGCTTTGAGGCAGTGAATGGCTTGTATAAAGTTATTTTGGGTTAGAATATGTTATAATACAATGAATTTGATTGATTACAAGTGCTAGAGATGCATGAAGAATGTTTACAAGTGAGAAGAAAGACTTGTTGATATTTGGTTCCAAATGGGATAAGAACCCAAAACCATTGATTTGAGGCTGTGAATGGCTTGTATAAAGTTATTTTGGGTTAGAATATGTTATAATACAATGAATTTGATTGATTACAAGTGCTAGAGATGCATGAAGAATGTTTAAAAGTGAGAAGAAAGACTTGTTGATATTTGGTTCCAAATGGGATAAGAACACAAAACCATTGCTTTGATGCAAAGAATGGCTTGTATAAAGTTATTTTGGGTTAGAATATGTTAAAATACAATGAATTTGATTGATTACAAGTGCTAGAGATGCATGAAGAATGTTTACAAGTGAGAAGAAAGACTTGTTGATATTTGGTCCCAAATGGGATAAGAACCCAAAACCATTGCTTTGAGGCAAAGAATGGCTTGTATAAAGTTATTTTGGGTTAGAATATGTTAAAATACAATGAATTTGATTGATTACAAGTGCTAGAGATGCATGAAGAATGTTTAAAAGTGAGAAGAAAGACTTGTTGATATTTGGTTCCAAATGGGATAAGAACCCAAAACCATTGCTTTGAGGCAGTGAATGGCTTGTATAAAGTTATTTTGGGTTAGAATATGTTATAATACAATGAATTTGATTGATTACAAGTGCTAGAGATGCATGAAGAATGTTTAAAAGTGAGAAGAAAGACTTGTTGATATTTGGTTCCAAATGGGATAAGAACACAAAACCATTGCTTTGATGCAAAGAATGGCTTGTATAAAGTTATTTTGGGTTAGAATATGTTAAAATACAATGAATTTGATTGATTACAAGTGCTAGAGATGCATGAAGAATGTTTACAAGTGAGAAGAAAGACTTGTTGATATTTGGTCCCAAATGGGATAAGAACCCAAAACCATTGCTTTGAGGCAGTGAATGGCTTGTATAAAGTTATTTTGGGTTAGAATATGTTATAATACAATGAATTTGATTGATTACAAGTGCTAGAGATGCATGAAGAATGTTTAAAAGTGAGAAGAAAGACTTGTTGATATTTGGTTCCAAATGGGATAAGAACACAAAACCATTGCTTTGATGCAAAGAATGGCTTGTATAAAGTTATTTTGGGTTAGAATATGTTAAAATACAATGAATTTGATTGATTACAAGTGCTAGAGATGCATGAAGAATGTTTACAAGTGAGAAGAAAGACTTGTTGATATTTGGTCCCAAATGGGATAAGAACCCAAAACCATTGCTTTGAGGCAGTGAATGGCTTGTATAAAGTTATTTTGGGTTAGAATATGTTATAATACAATGAATTTGATTGATTACAAGTGCTAGAGATGCATGAAGAATGTTTAAAAGTGAGAAGAAAGACTTGTTGATATTTGGTCCCAAATGGGATAAGAACACAAAACCATTGCTTTGAGGCAGTGAATGGCTTGTATAAAGTTATTTTGGGTTAGAATATGTTATAATACAATGAATTTGATTGATTACAAGTGCTAGAGATGCATGAAGAATGTTTAAAAGTGAGAAGAAAGACTTGTTGATATTTGGTCCCAAATGGGATAAGAACCCAAAACCATTGCTTTGAGGCAAAGAATGGCTTGTATAAAGTTATTTTGGGTTAGAATATGTTAAAATACAATGAATTTGATTGATTACAAGTGCTAGAGATGCATGAAGAATGTTTACAAGTGAGAAGAAAGACTTGTTGATATTTGGTCCCAAATGGGATAAGAACCCAAAACCATTGCTTTGAGGCTGTGAATGGCTTGTATAAAGTTATTTTGGGTTAGAATATGTTATAATACAATGAATTTGATTGATTACAAGTGCTAGAGATGCATGAAGAATGTTTAAAAGTGAGAAGAAAGACTTGTTGATATTTGGTTCCAAATGGGATAAGAACACAAAACCATTGCTTTGAGGCAGTGAATGGCTTGTATAAAGTTATTTTGGGTTAGAATATGTTATAATACAATGAATTTGATTGATTACAAGTGCTAGAGATGCATGAAGAATGTTTACAAGTGAGAAGAAAGACTTGTTGATATTTGGTCCCAAATGGGATAAGAACCCAAAACCATTGCTTTGAGGCAAAGAATGGCTTGTATAAAGTTATTTTGGGTTAGAATATGTTAAAATACAATGAATTTGATTGATTACAAGTGCTAGAGATGCATGAAGAATGTTTAAAAGTGAGAAGAAAGACTTGTTGATATTTGGTTCCAAATGGGATAAGAACCCAAAACCATTGCTTTGAGGCAGTGAATGGCTTGTATAAAGTTATTTTGGGTTAGAATATGTTATAATACAATGAATTTGATTGATTACAAGTGCTAGAGATGCATGAAGAATGTTTAAAAGTGAGAAGAAAGACTTGTTGATATTTGGTTCCAAATGGGATAAGAACACAAAACCATTGCTTTGATGCAAAGAATGGCTTGTATAAAGTTATTTTGGGTTAGAATATGTTATAATACAATGAATTTGATTGATTACAAGTGCTACAGATGCATGAAGAATGTTTACAAGTGAGAAGAAAGACTTGTTGATATTTGGTCCCAAATGGGATAAGAACCCAAAACCATTGCTTTGAGGCAGTGAATGGCTTGTATAAAGTTATTTTGGGTTAGAATATGTTATAATACAATGAATTTGATTGATTACAAGTGCTAGAGATGCATGAAGAATGTTTAAAAGTGAGAAGAAAGACTTGTTGATATTTGGTTCCAAATGGGATAAGAACACAAAACCATTGCTTTGATGCAAAGAATGGCTTGTATAAAGTTATTTTGGGTTAGAATATGTTAAAATACAATGAATTTGATTGATTACAAGTGCTAGAGATGCATGAAGAATGTTTACAAGTGAGAAGAAAGACTTGTTGATATTTGGTCCCAAATGGGATAAGAACCCAAAACCATTGCTTTGAGGCAGTGAATGGCTTGTATAAAGTTATTTTGGGTTAGAATATGTTATAATACAATGAATTTGATTGATTACAAGTGCTAGAGATGCATGAAGAATGTTTAAAAGTGAGAAGAAAGACTTGTTGATATTTGGTTCCAAATGGGATAAGAACACAAAACCATTGCTTTGAGGCAGTGAATGGCTTGTATAAAGTTATTTTGGGTTAGAATATGTTATAATACAATGAATTTGATTGATTACAAGTGCTACAGATGCATGAAGAATGTTTAGAAGTGAGTAGAAAGACTTGTTGATATTTGGTCCCAAATGGGATAAGAACACAAAACCATTGCTTTGAGGCAAAGAATGGCTTGTATAAAGTTATTTTGGGTTAGAATATGTTAAAATACAATGAATTTGATTGATTACAAGTGCTAGAGATGCATGAAGAATGTTTACAAGTGAGAAGAAAGACTTGTTGATATTTGGTCCCAAATGGGATAAGAACCCAAAACCATTGCTTTGAGGCTGTGAATGGCTTGTATAAAGTTATTTTGGGTTAGAATATGTTATAATACAATGAATTTGATTGATTACAAGTGCTAGAGATGCATGAAGAATGTTTAAAAGTGAGAAGAAAGACTTGTTGATATTTGGTTCCAAATGGGATAAGAACCCAAAACCATTGCTTTGATGCAAAGAATGGCTTGTATAAAGTTATTTTGGGTTAGAATATGTTATAATACAATGAATTTCATTGATTACAAGTGCTAGAGATGCATGAAGAATGTTTACAAGTGAGAAGAAAGACTTGTTGATATTTGGTCCCAAATGGGATAAGAACCCAAAACCATTGCTTTGAGGCAGTGAATGGCTTGTATAAAGTTATTTTGGGTTAGAATATGTTATAATACAATGAATTTGATTGATTACAAGTGCTAGAGATGCATGAAGAATGTTTAAAAGTGAGAAGAAAGACTTGTTGATATTTGGTCCCAAATGGGATAAGAACACAAAACCATTGCTTTGAGGCAGTGAATGGCTTGTATAAAGTTATTTTGGGTTAGAATATGTTATAATACAATGAATTTGATTGATTACAAGTGCTAGAGATGCATGAAGAATGTTTAAAAGTGAGAAGAAAGACTTGTTGATATTTGGTCCCAAATGGGATAAGAACCCAAAACCATTGCTTTGAGGCAGTGAATGGCTTGTATAAAGTTATTTTGGGTTAGAATATGTTATAATACAATGAATTTGATTGATTAAAAGTGCTAGAGATGCATGAAGAATGTTTAAAAGTGAGAAGAAAGACTTGTTGATATTTGGTCCCAAATGGGATAAGAACCCAAAACCATTGCTTTGAGGCAGTGAATAGCTTGTATAAAGTTATTTTGGGTTAGAATATGTTATAATACAATGAATTTGATTGATTACAAGTGCTAGAGATGCATGAAGAATGTTTAAAAGTGAGAAGAAAGACTTGTTGATATTTGGTTCCAAATGGGATAAGAACCCAAAACCATTGCTTTGAGGCAGTGAATGGCTTTTATAAAGTTAATTTGGATTAGAATATGTTATAATACAATGAATTTGATTGATTACAAGTGCTAGAGATGCATGAAGAATGTTTAAAAGTGAGAAGAAAGACTTGTTGATATTTGGTCCCAAATGGGATAAGAACCCAAAACCATTGCTTTGAGGCAGTGAATGGCTTGTATAAAGTTATTTTGGGTTAGAATATGTTATAATACAATGAATTTGATTGATTACAAGTGCTAGAGATGCATGAAGAATGTTTAAAAGTGAGAAGAAAGACTTGTTGATATTTGGTCCCAAATGGGATAAGAACCCAAAACCATTGCTTTGAGGCAGTGAATGGCTTGTATAAAGTTATTTTGGGTTAGAATATGTTATAATACAATGAATTTGATTGATTACAAGTGCTAGAGATGCATGAAGAATGTTTAAAAGTGAGAAGAAAGACTTGTTGATATTTGGTTCCAAATGGGATAAGAACCCAAAACCATTGCTTTGAGGCAGTGAATGGCTTGTATAAAGTTATTTTGGGTTAGAATATGTTATAATACAATGAATTTGATTGATTACAAGTGCTAGAGATGCATGAAGAATGTTTAAAAGTGAGAAGAAAGACTTGTTGATATTTGGTCCCAAATGGGATAAGAACCCAAAACCATTGCTTTGAGGCAGTGAATGGCTTGTATAAAGTTATTTTGGGTTAGAATATGTTATAATACAATGAATTTGATTGATTACAAGTGCTAGAGATGCATGAAGAATGTTTAAAAGTGAGAAGAAAGACTTGTTGATATTTGGTCCCAAATGGGATAAGAACCCAAAACCATTGCTTTGAGGCAGTGAATGGCTTGTATAAAGTTATTTTGGGTTAGAATATGTTATAATACAATGAATTTGATTGATTACAAGTGCTAGAGATGCATGAAGAATGTTTAAAAGTGAGAAGAAAGACTTGTTGATATTTGGTCCCAAATGGGATAAGAACCCAAAACCATTGCTTTGAGGCAGTGAATGGCTTGTATAAAGTTATTTTGGGTTAGAATATGTTATAATACAATGAATTTGATTGATTACAAGTGCTAGAGATGCATGAAGAATGTTTAAAAGTGAGAAGAAAGACTTGTTGATATTTGGTCCCAAATGGGATAAGAACCCAAAACCATTGCTTTGAGGCAGTGAATGGCTTGTATAAAGTTATTTTGGGTTAGAATATGTTATAATACAATGAATTTGATTGATTACAAGTGCTAGAGATGCATGAAGAATGTTTAAAAGTGAGAAGAAAGACTTGTTGATATTTGGTTCCAAATGGGATAAGAACCCAAAACCATTGCTTTGAGGCAGTGAATGGCTTGTATAAAGTTATTTTGGGTTAGAATATGTTATAATACAATGAATTTGATTGATTACAAGTGCTAGAGATGCATGAAGAATGTTTACAAGTGAGAAGAAAGACTTGTTGATATTTGGTCCCAAATGGGATAAGAACCCAAAACCATTGCTTTGAGGCAGTGAATGGCTTGTATAAAGTTATTTTGGGTTAGAATATGTTATAATACAATGAATTTGATTGATTACAAGTGCTAGAGATGCATGAAGAATGTTTAAAAGTGAGAAGAAAGACTTGTTGATATTTGGTCCCAAATGGGATAAGAACCCAAAACCATTGCTTTGAGGCAGTGAATGGCTTGTATAAAGTTATTTTGGGTTAGAAGATGTTATAATACAATGAATTTGATTGATTACAAGTGCTAGAGATGCATGAAGAATGTTTAAAAGTGAGAAGAAAGACTTGTTGATATTTGGTCCCAAATGGGATAAGAACCCAAAACCATTGCTTTGAGGCAGTGAATGGCTTGTATAAAGTTATTTTGGGTTAGAATATGTTATAATACAATGAATTTGATTGATTACAAGTGCTAGAGATGCATGAAGAATGTTTAGAAGTGAGAAGAAAGACTTGTTGATATTTGGTCCAAATTGGATAAGAACCCAAAACCATGGCTTTGAGGCTGTGAATGGCTTGTATAAAGTTATTTTGGGTTATAATATGTTATAATACAATGAATTTGATTGATTACAAGTGCTAGAGATGCATGAAGAATGTTTAAAAGTGAGAAGAAAGACTTGTTGATATTTGGTCCCAAATGGGATAAGAACCCAAAACCATTGCTTTGAGGAAGTGAATGGCTTGTATAAAGTTATTTTGGGTTAGAATATGTTATAATACAATGAATTTGATTGATTACAAGTGCTAGAGATGCATGAAGAATGTTTAAAAGTGAGAAGAAAGACTTGTTGATATTTGGTCCCAAATGGGATAAGAACCCAAAACCATTGCTTTGAGGCAGTGAATGGCTTGTATAAAGTTATTTTGGGTTAGAATATGTTATAATACAATGAATTTGATTGATTACAAGTGCTAGAGATGCATGAAGAATGTTTAAAAGTGAGAAGAAAGACTTGTTGATATTTGGTTCCAAATGGGATAAGAACCCAAAACCATTGCTTTGAGGCAAAGAATGGCTTGTATAAAGTTATTTTGGGTTAGAATATGTTATAATACAATGAATTTGATTGATTACAAGTGCTAGAGATGCATGAAGAATGTTTAGAAGTGAGAAGAAAGACTTGTTGATATTTGGTCCCAAATGGGATAAGAACCCAAAACCATTGCTTTGAGGCAGTGAATGGCTTGTATAAAGTTATTTTGGGTTAGAATATGTTATAATACAATGAATTTGATTGATTACAAGTGCTAGAGATGCATGAAGAATGTTTAAAAGTGAGAAGAAAGACTTGTTGATATTTGGTCCCAAATGGGATAAGAACCCAAAACCATTGCTTTGAGGCAGTGAATGGCTTGTATAAAGTTATTTTGGGTTAGAATATGTTATAATACAATGAATTTGATTGATTACAAGTGCTAGAGATGCATGAAGAATGTTTAAAAGTGAGAAGAAAGACTTGTTGATATTTGGTCCCAAATGGGATAAGAACCCAAAACCATTGCTTTGAGGCAGTGAATGGCTTGTATAAAGTTATTTTGGGTTAGAATATGTTATAATACAATGAATTTGATTGATTACAAGTGCTAGAGATGCATGAAGAATGTTTACAAGTGAGAAGAAAGACTTGTTGATATTTGGTCCCAAATGGGATAAGAACCCAAAACCATTGCTTTGAGGCAGTGAATGGCTTGTATAAAGTTATTTTGGGTTAGAATATGTTATAATACAATGAATTTGATTGATTACAAGTGCTAGAGATGCATGAAGAATGTTTAAAAGTGAGAAGAAAGACTTGTTGATATTTGGTCCCAAATGGGATAAGAACCCAAAACCATTGCTTTGAGGCAGTGAATGGCTTGTATAAAGTTATTTTGGGTTAGAATATGTTATAATACAATGAATTTGATTGATTACAAGTGCTAGAGATGCATGAAGAATGTTTAGAAGTGAGAAGAAAGACTTGTTGATATTTGGTCCCAAATGGGATAAGAACCCAAAACCATTGCTTTGAGGCAGTGAATGGCTTGTATAAAGTTATTTTGGGTTAGAATATGTTATAATACAATGAATTTGATTGATTACAAGTGCTAGAGATGCATGAAGAATGTTTAGAAGTGAGAAGAAAGACTTGTTGAAATTTGGTCCCAAATGGGATAAGAACCCAAAACCATTGCTTTGAGGCAGTGAATGGCTTGTATAAAGTTATTTTGGGTTAGAATATGTTATAATACAATGAATTTGATTGATTACAAGTGCTAGAGATGCATGAAGAATGTTTAAAAGTGAGAAGAAAGACTTGTTGATATTTGGTCCCAAATGGGATAAGAACCCAAAACCATTGCTTTGAGGCAGTGAATGGCTTGTATAAAGTTATTTTGGGTTAGAATATGTTATAATACAATGAATTTGATTGATTACAAGTGCTAGAGATGCATGAAGAATGTTTAGAAGTGAGAAGAAAGACTTGTTGATATTTGGTCCCAAATAGGATAAGAACCCAAAACCATTGCTTTGAGGCAGTGAATGGCTTGTATAAAGTTATTTTGGGTTAGAATATGTTATAATACAATGAATTTGATTGATTACAAGTGCTAGAGATGCATGAAGAATGTTTAGAAGTGAGAACAAAGACTTGTTGATATTTGGTCCCAAATGGGATAAGAACACAAAACCATTGCTTTGAGGCAGTGAATGGCTTGTATAAAGTTATTTTGGGTTAGAATATGTTATAATACAATGAATTTGATTGATTACAAGTGCTAGAGATGCATGAAGAATGTTTAGAAGTGAGAAGAAAGACTTGTTGAAATTTGGTCTCAAATGGGATAAGAACCCAAAACCATTGCTTTGAGGCAGTGAATGGCTTGTATAAAGTTATTTTGGGTTAGAATATGTTATAATACAATGAATTTGATTGATTACAAGTGCTAGAGATGCATGAAGAATGTTTAGAAGTGAGAAGAAAGACTTGTTGATATTTGGTCCCAAATGGGATAAGAACCCAAAACCATTGCTTTGAGGCAGTGAATGGCTTGTATAAAGTTATTTTGGGTTAGAATATGTTATAATACAATGAATTTGATTGATTAAAAGTGATAGAGATGCATGAAGAATGTTTAGAAGTGAGAAGAAAGACTTGTTGATATTTGGTCCAAATTGGATAAGAACCCAAAACCATGGCTTTGAGGCTGTGAATGGCTTGTATAAAGTTATTTTGGGTTATAATATGTTATAATACAATGAATTTGATTGATTACAAGTGCTAGAGATGCATGAAGAATGTTTAAAAGTGAGAAGAAAGACTTGTTGATATTTGGTCCCAAATGGGATAAGAACCCAAAACCATTGCTTTGAGGAAGTGAATGGCTTGTATAAAGTTATTTTGGGTTAGAATATGTTATAATACAATGAATTTGATTGATTACAAGTGCTAGAGATGCATGAAGAATGTTAAGAAGTGAGAAGAAAGACTTGTTGAAATTTGGTCTCAAATGGGATAAGAACCCAAAACCATTGCTTTGAGGCAGTGAATGGCTTGTATAAAGTTATTTTGGGTTAGAATATGTTATAATACAATGAATTTGATTGATTACAAGTGCTAGAGATGCATGAAGAATGTTTAGAAGTGAGAAGAAAGACTTGTTGATATTTGGTCCCAAATGGGATAAGAACCCAAAACCATTGCTTTGAGGCAGTGAATGGCTTGTATAAAGTTATTTTGGGTTAGAATATGTTATAATACAATGAATTTGATTGATTACAAGTGCTAGAGATGCATGAAGAATGTTTAGAAGTGAGAAGAAAGACTTGTTGATATTTTGTCCCAAATGGGATAAGAACCCAAAACCATTGCTTTGAGGCAGTGAATGGCTTGTATAAAGTTATTTTGGGTTAGAATATGTTATAATACAATGAATTTGATTGATTACAAGTGCTAGAGATGCATGAAGAATGTTTAGAAGTGAGAAGAAAGACTTGTTGAAATTTGGTCTCAAATGGGATAAGAACCCAAAACCATTGCTTTGAGGCAGTGAATGGCTTGTATAAAGTTATTTTGGGTTAGAATATGTTATAATACAATGAATTTGATTGATTACAAGTGCTAGAGATGCATTAAGAATGTTTAGAAGTGAGAAGAAAGACTTGTTGAAATTTGGTCCCAAATGGGATAAGAACCCAAAACCATTGCTTTGAGGCAGTGAATGGCTTGTATAAAGTTATTTTGGGTTAGAATATGTTATAATACAATGAATTTGATTGATTACAAGTGCTAGAGATGCATGAAGAATGTTTAGAAGTGAGAAGAAACACTTGTTGATATTTGGTCCCAAATGGGATAAGAACCCAAAACCATTGCTCTGAGGCAGTGAATGGCTTGTATAAAGTTATTTTGGGTTAGAATATGTTATAATACAATGAATTTGATTGATTACAAGTGCTAGAGATGCATGAAGAATGTTTAGAAGTGAGAAGAAAGACTTGTTGAAATTTGGTCTCAAATGGGATAAGAACCCAAAACCATTGCTTTGAGGCAGTGAATGGCTTGTATAAAGTTATTTTGGGTTAGAATATGTTATAATACAATGAATTTGATTGATTACAAGTGCTAGAGATGCATGAAGAATGTTTAGAAGTGAGAAGAAAGACTTGTTGAAATTTGGTCCCAAATGGGATAAGAACCCAAAACCATTGCTTTGAGGCAGTGAATGGCTTGTATAAAGTTATTTTGGGTTAGAATATGTTATAATACAATGAATTTGATTGATTACAAGTGCTAGAGATGCATGAAGAATGTTTAGAAGTGAGAAGAAAGACTTGTTGATATTTGGTCTCAAATGGGATAAGAACCCAAAACCATTGCTTTGAGGCAGTGAATGGCTTGTATAAAGTTATTTTGGGTTAGAATATGTTATAATACAATGAATTTGATTGATTACAAGTGCTAGAGATGCATGAAGAATGTTTAGAAGTGAGAAGAAAGACTTGTTGAAATTTGGTCTCAAATGGGATAAGAACCCAAAACCATTGCTTTGAGGCAGTGAATGGCTTGTATAAAGTTATTTTGGGTTAGAATATGTTATAATACAATGAATTTGATTGATTACAAGTGCTAGAGATGCATGAAGAATGTTTAGAAGTGAGAAGAAAGACTTGTTGATATTTGGTCTCAAATGGGATAAGAACCCAAAACCATTGCTTTGAGGCAGTGAATGGCTTGTATAAAGTTATTTTGGGTTAGAATATGTTATAATACAATGAATTTGATTGATTACAAGTGCTAGAGATGCATGAAGAATGTTTAGAAGTGAGAAGAAAGACTTGTTGATATTTGGTCCCAAATGGGATAAGAACCCAAAACCATTGCTTTGAGGCAGTGAATGGCTTGTATAAAGTTATTTTGGGTTAGAATATGTTATAATACAATGAATTTGATTGATTACAAGTGCTAGAGATGCATGAAGAATGTTTAGAAGTGAGAAGAAAGACTTGTTGAAATTTGGTCCCAAATGGGATAAGAACCCAAAACCATTGCTTTGAGGCAGTGAATGGCTTGTATAAAGTTATTTTGGGTTAGAATATGTTATAATACAATGAATTTGATTGATTACAAGTGCTAGAGATGCATGAAGAATGTTTAAAAGTGAGAAGAAAGACTTGTTGATATTTGGTCCCAAATGGGATAAGAACCCAAAACCATTGCTTTGAGGCAGTGAATGGCTTGTATAAAGTTATTTTGGGTTAGAATATGTTATAATACAATGAATTTGATTGATTACAAGTGCTAGAGATGCATGAAGAATGTTTAGAAGTGAGAAGAAAGACTTGTTGAAATTTGGTCCCAAATGGGATAAGAACCCAAAACCATTGCTTTGAGGCAGTGAATGGCTTGTATAAAGTTATTTTGGGTTAGAATATGTTATAATACAATGAATTTGATTGATTACAAGTGCTAGAGATGCATGAAGAATGTTTAGAAGTGAGAAGAAAGACTTGTTGATATTTGGTCCCAAATGGGATAAGAACCCAAAACCATTGCTTTGAGGCAGTGAATGGCTTGTATAAAGTTATTTTGGGTTAGAATATGTTATAATACAATGAATTTGATTGATTACAAGTGCTAGAGATGCATGAAGAATGTTTAGAAGTGAGAAGAAAGACTTGTTGATATTTGGTCCCAAATGGGATAAGAACCCAAAACCATTGCTTTGAGGCAGTGAATGGCTTGTATAAAGTTATTTTGGGTTAGAATATGTTATAATACAATGAATTTGATTGATTACAAGTGCTAGAGATGCATGAAGAATGTTTAGAAGTGAGAAGAAAGACTTGTTGAAATTTGGTCCCAAATGGGATAAGAACCCAAAACCATTGCTTTGAGGCAGTGAATGGCTTGTATAAAGTTATTTTGGGTTAGAATATGTTATAATACAATGAATTTGATTGATTACAAGTGCTAGAGATGCATGAAGAATGTTTAGAAGTGAGAAGAAAGACTTGTTGATATTTGGTCCCAAATGGGATAAGAACCCAAAACCATTGCTTTGAGGCAGTGAATGGCTTGTATAAAGTTATTTTGGGTTAGAATATGTTATAATACAATGAATTTGATTGATTACAAGTGCTAGAGATGCATGAAGAATGTTTAGAAGTGAGAAGAAAGACTTGTTGAAATTTGGTCTCAAATAGGATAAGAACCCAAAACCATTGCTTTGAGGCAAAGAATGGCTTGTATAAAGTTATTTTGGGTTAGAATATGTTATAATACAATGAATTTGATTGATTACAAGTGCTAGAGATGCATGAAGAATGTTTAGAAGTGAGAAGAAAGACTTGTTGAAATTTGGTCTCAAATGGGATAAGAACCCAAAACCATTGCTTTGAGGCAGTGAATGGCTTGTATAAAGTTATTTTGGGTTAGAATATGTTATAATACAATGAATTTGATTGATTACAAGTGCTAGAGATGCATGAAGAATGTTTAGAAGTGAGAAGAAAGACTTGTTGAAATTTGGTCTCAAATAGGATAAGAACCCAAAACCATTGCTTTGAGGCAAAGAATGGCTTGTATAAAGTTATTTTGGGTTAGAATATGCTATAATACAATGAATTTGATTGATTACAAGTGCTAGAGATGCATTAAGAATGTTAAGAAGTGAGAAGAAAGACTTGTTGAAATTTGGTCTCAAATGGGATAAGAACCCAAAACCATTGCTTTGAGGCAGTGAATGGCTTGTATAAAGTTATTTTGGGTTAGAATATGTTATAATACAATGAATTTGATTGATTACAAGTGCTAGAGATGCATGAAGAATGTTTAGAAGTGAGAAGAAAGACTTGTTGAAATTTGGTCCCAAATGGGATAAGAACCCAAAACCATTGCTTTGAGGCAGTGAATGGCTTGTATAAAGTTATTTTGGGTTAGAATATGTTATAATACATTGAATTTGATTGATTACAAGTGCTAGAGATGCATGAAGAATGTTTAGAAGTGAGAAGAAAGACTTGTTGATATTTGGTCCCAAATGGGATAAGAACCCAAAACCATTGCTTTGAGGCAGTGAATGGCTTGTATAAAGTTATTTTGGGTTAGCATATGTTATAATACAATGAATTTGATTGATTACAAGTGCTAGAGATGCATGAAGAATGTTTAGAAGTGAGAAGAAAGACTTGTTGATATTTGGTCCCAAATGGGATAAGAACCCAAAACCATTGCTTTGAGGCAGTGAATGGCTTGTATAAAGTTATTTTGGGTTAGAATATGTTATAATACAATGAATTTGATTGATTACAAGTGCTAGAGATGCATGAAGAATGTTTAGAAGTGAGAAGAAAGACTTGTTGATATTTGGTCCCAAATGGGATAAGAACCCAAAACCATTGCTTTGAGGCAGTGAATGGCTTGTATAAAGTTATTTTGGGTTAGAATATGTTATAATACGATGAATTTGATTGATTAAAAGTGATAGAGATGCATGAAGAATGTTTAGAAGTGAGAAGAAAGACTTGTTGATATTTGGTCCAAATTGGATAAGAACCCAAAACCATGGCTTTGAGGCTGTGAATGGCTTGTATAAAGTTATTTTGGGTTAGAATATGTTATAATACAATGAATTTGATTGATTACAAGTGCTAGAGATGCATGAAGAATGTTTAGAAGTGAGAAGAAAGACTTGTTGATATTTGGTCCCAAATGGGATAAGAACCCAAAACCATTGCTTTGAGGCAAAGAATGGCTTGTATAAAGTTATTTTGGGTTAGAATATGTTATAATACAATGAATTTGATTGATTACAAGTGCTAGAGATGCATGAAGAATGTTTAGAAGTGAGAAGAAAGACTTGTTGATATTTGGTCCCAAATGGGATAAGAACCCAAAACCATTGCTTTGAGGCAGTGAATGGCTTGTATAAAGTTATTTTGGGTTAGAATATGTTATAATACAATGAATTTGATTGATTACAAGTGCTAGAGATGCATGAAGAATGTTTAGAAGTGAGAAGAAAGACTTGTTGAAATTTGGTCTCAAATAGGATAAGAACCCAAAACCATTGCTTTGAGGCAAAGAATGGCTTGTATAAAGTTATTTTGGGTTAGAATATGTTATAATACAATGAATTTGATTGATTACAAGTGCTAGAGATGCATGAAGAATGTTTAAAAGTGAGAAGAAAGACTTGTTGAAATTTGGTCTCAAATGGGATAAGAACCCAAAACCATTGCTTTGAGGCAGTGAATGGCTTGTATAAAGTTATTTTGGGTTAGAATATGTTATAATACAATGAATTTGATTGATTACAAGTGCTAGAGATGCATGAAGAATGTTTAGAAGTGAGAAGAAAGACTTGTTGATATTTGGTCCCAAATGGGATAAGAACCCAAAACCATTGCTTTGAGGCAGTGAATGGCTTGTATAAAGTTATTTTGGGTTAGAATATGTTATAATACAATGAATTTGATTGATTACAAGTGCTAGAGATGCATGAAGAATGTTTAGAAGTGAGAAGAAAGACTTGTTGAAATTTGGTCTCAAATGGGATAAGAACCCAAAACCATTGCTTTGAGGCAGTGAATGGCTTGTGTAAAGTTATTTTGGGTTAGAATATGTTATAATACAATGAATTTGATTGATTACAAGTGCTAGAGATGCATGAAGAATGTTAAGAAGTGAGAAGAAAGACTTGTTGAAATTTGGTCCCAAATGGGATAAGAACCCAAAACCATTGCTTTGAGGCAAAGAATGGCTTGTAGAAAGTTATTTTGGGTTGGAATATGTTATAATACAATGAATTTGATTGATTACAAGTGCTAGAGATGCATGAAGAATGTTTAGAAGTGAGAAGAAAGACTTGTTGATATTTGGTCCCAAATGGGATAAGAACCCAAAACCATTGCTTTGAGGCAGTGAATGGATTGTATAAAGTTATTTGGGGTTAGAATATGCTATAATACAATGAATTTGATTGATTACAAGTGCTAGAGATGCATGAAGAATGTTTAGAAGTGAGAAGAAAGACTTGTTGAAATTTGGTCTCAAATGGGATAAGAACCCAAAACCATTGCTTTGAGGCAGTGAATGGCTTGTATAAAGTTATTTTGGGTTAGAATATGTTATAATACAATGAATTTGATTGATTACAAGTGCTAGAGATGCATGAAGAATGTTTAGAAGTGAGAAGAAAGACTTGTTGATATTTGGTCCCAAATGGGATAAGAACCCAAAACCATTGCTTTGAGGCAGTGAATGGCTTGTATAAAGTTATTTTGGGTTAGAATATGTTATAATACAATGAATTTGATTGATTACAAGTGCTAGAGATGCATGAAGAATGTTTAGAAGTGAGAAGAAAGACTTGTTGATATTTGGTCCCAAATGGGATAAGAACCCAAAACCATTGCTTTGAGGCAGTGAATGGCTTGTATAAAGTTATTTTGGGTTAGAATATGTTATAATACAATGAATTTGATTGATTACAAGTGCTAGAGATGCATGAAGAATGTTTAGAAGTGAGAAGAAAGACTTGTTGAAATTTGGTCCCAAATGGGATAAGAACCCAAAACCATTGCTTTGAGGCAGTGAATGGCTTGTATAAAGTTATTTTGGGTTAGAATATGTTATAATACAATGAATTTGATTGATTACAAGTGCTAGAGATGCATGAAGAATGTTTAGAAGTGAGAAGAAAGACTTGTTGATATTTGGTCCCAAATGGGATAAGAACCCAAAACCATTGCTTTGAGGCAGTGAATGGCTTGTATAAAGTTATTTTGGGTTAGAATATGTTATAATACAATGAATTTGATTGATTACAAGTGCTAGAGATGCATGAAGAATGTTTAGAAGTGAGAAGAAAGACTTGTTGATATTTGGTCCCAAATAGGATAAGAACCCAAAACCATTGCTTTGAGGCAAAGAATGGCTTGTATAAAGTTATTTTGGGTTAGAATATGCTATAATACAATGAATTTGATTGATTACAAGTGCTAGAGATGCATTAAGAATGTTAAGAAGTGAGAAGAAAGACTTGTTGAAATTTGGTCTCAAATGGGATAAGAACCCAAAACCATTGCTTTGAGGCAGTGAATGGCTTGTATAAAGTTATTTTGGGTTAGAATATGTTATAATACAATGAATTTGATTGATTACAAGTGCTAGAGATGCATGAAGAATGTTTAAAAGTGAGAAGAAAGACTTGTTGATATTTGGTCTCAAATGGGATAAGAACCCAAAACCATTGCTTTGAGGCAGTGAATGGCTTGTATAAAGTTATTTTGGGTTAGAATATGTTATAATACAATGAATTTGATTGATTACAAGTGCTAGAGATGCATGAAGAATGTTTAGAAGTGAGAAGAAAGACTTGTTGAAATTTGGTCCCAAATGGGATAAGAACCCAAAACCATTGCTTTGAGGCAGTGAATGGCTTGTATAAAGTTATTTTGGGTTAGAATATGTTATAATACAATGAATTTGATTGATTACAAGTGCTAGAGATGCATGAAGAATGTTTAGAAGTGAGAAGAAAGACTTGTTGATATTTGGTCTCAAATGGGATAAGAACCCAAAACCATTGCTTTGAGGCAGTGAATGGCTTGTATAAAGTTATTTTGGGTTAGAATATGTTATAATACAATGAATTTGATTGATTACAAGTGCTAGAGATGCATGAAGAATGTTTAGAAGTGAGAAGAAAGACTTGTTGAAATTTGGTCTCAAATGGGATAAGAACCCAAAACCATTGCTTTGAGGCAGTGAATGGCTTGTATAAAGTTATTTTGGGTTAGAATATGTTATAATACAATGAATTTGATTGATTACAAGTGCTAGAGATGCATGAAGAATGTTTAGAAGTGAGAAGAAAGACTTGTTGATATTTGGTCCCAAATGGGATAAGAACCCAAAACCATTGCTTTGAGGCAGTGAATGGCTTGTATAAAGTTATTTTGGGTTAGAATATGTTATAATACAATGAATTTGATTGATTACAAGTGCTAGAGATGCATGAAGAATGTTTAGAAGTGAGAAGAAAGACTTGTTGATATTTGGTCCCAAATGGGATAAGAACCCAAAACCATTGCTTTGAGGCAGTGAATGGCTTGTATAAAGTTATTTTGGGTTAGAATATGTTATAATACAATGAATTTGATTGATTACAAGTGCTAGAGATGCATGAAGAATGTTTAGAAGTGAGAAGAAAGACTTGTTGAAATTTGGTCTCAAATGGGATAAGAACCCAAAACCATTGCTTTGAGGCAGTGAATGGCTTGTATAAAGTTATTTTGGGTTAGAATATGTTATAATACATTGAATTTGATTGATTACAAGTGCTAGAGATGCATGAAGAATGTTTAGAAGTGAGAAGAAACACTTGTTGATATTTGGTCCCAAATGGGATAAGAACCCAAAACCATTGCTCTGAGGCAGTGAATGGCTTGTATAAAGTTATTTTGGGTTAGAATATGTTATAATACAATGAATTTGATTGATTACAAGTGCTAGAGATGCATGAAGAATGTTTAGAAGTGAGAAGAAAGACTTGTTGAAATTTGGTCTCAAATGGGATAAGAACCCAAAACCATTGCTTTGAGGCAGTGAATGGCTTGTATAAAGTTATTTTGGGTTAGCATATGTTATAATACAATGAATTTGATTGATTACAAGTGCTAGAGATGCATGAAGAATGTTTAGAAGTGAGAAGAAAGACTTGTTGAAATTTGGTCTCAAATAGGATAAGAACCCAAAACCATTGCTTTGAGGCAAAGAATGGCTTGTATAAAGTTATTTTGGGTTAGAATATGTTATAATACAATGAATTTGATTGATTACAAGTGCTAGAGATGCATGAAGAATGTTTAGAAGTGAGAAGAAAGACTTGTTGAAATTTGGTCTCAAATGGGATAAGAACCCAAAACCATTGCTTTGAGGCAGTGAATGGCTTGTATAAAGTTATTTTGGGTTAGAATATGTTATAATACAATGAATTTGATTGATTACAAGTGCTAGAGATGCATGAAGAATGTTTAGAAGTGAGAAGAAAGACTTGTTGAAATTTGGTCTCAAATGGGATAAGAACCCAAAACCATTGCTTTGAGGCAGTGAATGGCTTGTATAAAGTTATTTTGGGTTAGAATATGTTATAATACAATGAATTTGATTGATTACAAGTGCTAGAGATGCATGAAGAATGTTTAGAAGTGAGAAGAAAGACTTGTTGAAATTTGGTCTCAAATGGGATAAGAACCCAAAACCATTGCTTTGAGGCAGTGAATGGCTTGTATAAAGTTATTTTGGGTTAGAATATGTTATAATACAATGAATTTGATTGATTACAAGTGCTAGAGATGCATGAAGAATGTTTAGAAGTGAGAAGAAAGACTTGTTGATATTTGGTCCCAAATGGGATAAGAACCCAAAACCATTGCTTTGAGGCAGTGAATGGCTTGTATAAAGTTATTTTGGGTTAGAATATGTTATAATACAATGAATTTGATTGATTACAAGTGCTAGAGATGCATGAAGAATGTTTAGAAGTGAGAAGAAAGACTTGTTGAAATTTGGTCTCAAATGGGATAAGAACCCAAAACCATTGCTTTGAGGCAGTGAATGGCTTGTATAAAGTTATTTTGGGTTAGAATATGTTATAATACAATGAATTTGATTGATTACAAGTGCTAGAGATGCATGAAGAATGTTTAGAAGTGAGAAGAAAGACTTGTTGAAATTTGGTCTCAAATGGGATAAGAACCCAAAACCATTGCTTTGAGGCAGTGAATGGCTTGTATAAAGTTATTTTGGGTTAGAATATGTTATAATACAATGAATTTGATTGATTACAAGTGCTAGAGATGCATTAAGAATGTTAAGAAGTGAGAAGAAAGACTTGTTGAAATTTGGTCCCAAATGGGATAAGAACCCAAAACCATTGCTTTGAGGCAGTGAATGGCTTGTATAAAGTTATTTTGGGTTAGAATATGTTATAATACAATGAATTTGATTGATTACAAGTGCTAGAGATGCATGAAGAATATTTAGAAGTGAGAAGAAAGACTTGTTGAAATTTGGTCTCAAATGGGATAAGAACCCAAAACCATTTCTTTGAGGCAGTGAATGGCTTGTATAAAGTTATTTTCGGTTAGAATATGTTATAATACAATGAATTTGATTGATTACAAGTGCTAGAGATGCATGAAGAATGTTTAGAAGTGAGAAGAAAGACTTGTTGATATTTGGCTCAAATGGGATAAGAACCCAAAACCATTGTTTTGGGGCAGTGAATGGCTTGTATAAAGTTATTTTGGGTTAGAATATGTTATAATACAATGAATTTGATTGATTACAAGTGCTAGAGATGCATGAAGAATGTTTAGAAGTGAGAAGAAAGACTTGTTGATATTTGCTCCCAAATGGGATAAGAACCCAAAACCATTGCTTTGAGGCAGTGAATGGCTTGTATAAAGTTATTTTGGGTTAGAATATGTTATAATACAATGAATTTGATTGATTACAAGTGCTAGAGATGCATGAAGAATGTTTAGAAGTGAGAAGAAAGACTTGTTGAAATTTGGTCTCAAATGGGATAAGAACCCAAAACCATTGCTTTGAGGCAGTGAATGGCTTGTATAAAGTTATTTTGGGTTAGAATATGTTATAATACAATGAATTTGATTGATTACAAGTGCTAGAGATGCATGAAGAATGTTTAGAAGTGAGAAGAAAGACTTGTTGATATTTGCTCCCAAATGGGATAAAAACCCAAAACCATTGCTTTGGGGCAGTGAATGGCTTGTATAAAGTTATTTTGGGTTAGAATATGCTATAATACAATGAATTTGATTGATTACAAGTGCTAGAGTTGCATGAATAATGTTTAGAAGTGAGAAGAAAGACTTGTTGAAATTTGGTCTCAAATGGGATAAGAACCTAAAACCATTGCTTTGAGGCAAAGAATGGCTTGTATAAAGTTATTTTGGGTTAGAATATGTTATAATACAATGAATATTATTGATTACAAGTGCTAGAGATGCATGAAGAATATTTAGAAGTGAGAAGAACGCTTGTTGAAATTTGGTCTCAAATGGGATAAGAACCCAAAACCATTTCTTTGAGGCAGTGAATGGCTTGTATAAAGTTATTTTCGGTTAGAATATGTTATAATACAATGAATTTGATTGATTACAAGTGCTAGAGATGCATGAAGAATGTTTAGAAGTGAGAAGAAAGACTTGTTGATATTTGCTCCCAAATGGGATAAAAACCCAAAACCATTGTTTTGGGGCAGTGAATGGCTTGTATAAAGTTATTTTGGGTTAGAATATGTTATAATACAATGAATTTGATTGATTACAAGTGCTAGAGATGCATGAAGAATGTTTAGAAGTGAGAAGAAAGACTTGTTGATATTTGCTCCCAAATGGGATAAAAACCCAAAACCATTGCTTTGGGGCAGTGAATGGCTTGTATAAAGTTATTTTGGGTTAGAATATGTTATAATACAATGAATTTGATTTATTACAAGTGCTAGAGATGCATGAAGAATGTTTAGAAGTGAGAAGAAAGACTTGTTGATATTTGGTCCCAAATGGGATAAGAACCCAAAAACATTGCTTTGAGGCAGTGAATGGCTTGTATAAAGTTATTTTGGGTTAGCATATATTATAATACAATGAATTTGATTGATTACAAGTGCTAGAGATGCATGAAGAATGTTTAGAAGTGAGAAGAAAGACTTGTTGAAATTTGGTCTCAAATAGGATAAGAACCCAAAACCATTGCTTTGAGGTAAAGAATGGCTTGTATAAAGTTATTTTGGGTTAGAATATGCTATAATACAATGAATTTGATTGATTACAAGTGCTAGAGTTGCATGAATAATGTTTAGAAGTGAGAAGAAAGACTTGTTGATATTTGGTCCCAAATGGGATAAGAACACAAAACCTTTGCTTTGAGGCAAAGAATGGCTTGTATAAAGTTATTTTGGGTTAGAATATGTTATAATACAATGAATTTGATTGATTTCAAGTGCTAGAAATGCATGAAGAATGTTTAAAAGTGAGAAGAAAGACTTGTTGATATTTGGTCCCAAATGGGATAAGAACCCAAAGCCATTGCTTTGAGGGAGTGAATGGCTTGTATAAAGTTATTTTGGGTTAGAATATGTTAAAATACAATGAATTTGATTGATTACAAGTGCTAGAGATGCATGAAGAATGTTTACAAGTGAGAAGAAAGACTTGTTGATATTTGGTTCCAAATGGGATAAGAACCCAAAACCATTGATTTGAGGCTGTGAATGGCTTGTATAAAGTTATTTTTGGTTAGAATATGTTATAATACAATGAATTTGATTGATTACAAGTGCTAGAGATGCATGAAGAATGTTTAAAAGTGAGAAGAAAGACTTGTTGATATTTGGTTCCAAATGGGATAAGAACACAAAACTATTGCTTTGATGCAAAGAATGGCTTGTATAAAGTTATTTTGGGTTAGAATTACTTAAAATACAATGAATTTGATTGATTACAAGTGCTAGAGATGCATGAAGAATGTTTACAAATGAGAAGAAAGACTTGTTGATATTTAGTCCCAAATGGGATAAGAACCCAAAGCCATTGCTTTGAGGGAGTGAATGGCTTGTATAAAGTTATTTTGGGTTAGAATATGTTATAATACAATGAATTTGATTGATTACAAGTGCTAGAGATGCATGAAGAATGTTTAAAAGTGAGGAGAAAGACTTGTTGATATTTGGTTCCAAATGGGATAAGAACACAAAACCATTGCTTTGATGCAAAGAATGGCTTGTATAAAGTTATTTTGGGTTAGAATTACTTAAAATACAATGAATTTGATTGATTACAAGTGCTAGAGATGCATGAAGAATGTTTACAAGTGAGAAGAAAGACTTGTTGATATTTAGTCCCAAATGGGATAAGAACCCAAAGCCATTGCTTTGAGGCAGTGAATGGCTTGTATAAAGTTATTTTGGGTTAGAATATGTTATAATACAATGAATTTGATTGATTTCAAGTGCTAGAAATGCATGAAGAATGTTTAAAAGTGAGAAGAAAGACTTGTTGATATTTGGTCCCAAATGGGATAAGAACCCAAAGCCATTGCTTTGAGGGAGTGAATGGCTTGTATAAAGTTATTTTGGGTTAGAATATGTTAAAATACAATGAATTTGATTGATTACAAGTGCTAGAGATGCATGAAGAATGTTTACAAGTGAGAAGAAAGACTTGTTGATATTTGGTTCCAAATGGGATAAGAACCCAAAACCATTGATTTGAGGCAGTGAATGGCTTGTATAAAGTTATTTTGGGTTAGAATATGTTATAATACAATGAATTTGATTGATTACAAGTGCTAGAGATGCATGAAGAATGTTTAAAAGTGAGAAGAAAGACTTGTTGATATTTGGTTCCAAATGGGATAAGAACACAAAACCATTGCTTTGAGGCAAAGAATGGCTTGTATAAAGTTATTTTGGGTTAGAATATGTTAAAATACAATGAACTTGATTGATTACAAGTGCTAGAGATGCATGAAGAATGTTTAGAACTGACTAGAAAGACTTGTTGATATTTGGTCACAAATGGGATAAGAACCCAAAACCATTGCTTTGAGGCAGTGAATGGCTTGTATAAAGTTATTTTAGGTTAGAATATGTTATAATACAATGAATTTGATTGATTACAAGTGCTAGAGATGCATGAAGAATGTTTAAAAGTGAGTAGAAAGACTTGTTGATATTTGGTCCCAAATGGGATAAGAACACAAAACCTTTGCTTTGAGGCAAAGAATGGCTTGTATAAAGTTATTTTGGGTTAGAATATGTTATAATACAATGAATTTGATTGATTTCAAGTGCTAGAAATGCATGAAGAATGTTTAAAAGTGAGAAGAAAGACTTGTTGATATTTGGTCCCAAATGGGATAAGAACCCAAAGCCATTGCTTTGAGGGAGTGAATGGCTTGTATAAAGTTATTTTGGGTTAGAATATGTTAAAATACAATGAATTTGATTGATTACAAGTGCTAGAGATGCATGAAGAATGTTTACAAGTGAGAAGAAAGACTTGTTGATATTTGGTTCCAAATAGGATAAGAACCCAAAACCATTGATTTGAGGCAGTGAATGGCTTGTATAAAGTTATTTTGGGTTAGAATATGTTATAATACAATGAATTTGATTGATTACAAGTGCTAGAGATGCATGAAGAATGTTTAAAAGTGAGAAGAAAGACTTGTTGATATTTGGTTCCAAATGGGATAAGAACACAAAACCATTGCTTTGAGGCAAAGAATGGCTTGTATAAAGTTATTTTGGGTTAGAATATGTTAAAATACAATGAACTTGATTGATTACAAGTGCTAGAGATGCATGAAGAATGTTTAGAACTGACTAGAAAGACTTGTTGATATTTGGTCACAAATGGGATAAGAACCCAAAACCATTGCTTTGAGGCAGTGAATGGCTTGTATAAAGTTATTTTAGGTTAGAATATGTTATAATACAATGAATTTGATTGATTACAAGTGCTAGAGATGCATGAAGAATGTTTAAAAGTGAGTAGAAAGACTTGTTGATATTTGGTCCCAAATGGGATAAGAACACAAAACCTTTGCTTTGAGGCAAAGAATGGCTTGTATAAAGTTATTTTGGGTTAGAATATGTTATAATACAATGAATTTGATTGATTACAAGTGCTAGAGATGCATGAAGAATGTTTAAAAGTGAGAAGAAAGACTTGTTGATATTTGGTCCCAAATAGGATAAGAACCCAAAACCATTGCTTTGAGGCAGTGAATGGCTTGTATAAAGTTATTTTGGGTTAGAATATGTTATAATACAATGAATTTGATTGATTACAAGTGCTAGAGATGCATGAAGAATGTTTAAAAGTGAGAAGAAAGACTTGTTGATATTTGGTTCCAAATGGGATAGGAACACAAAACCATTGCTTTGAGGTTGTGAATGGCTTTTATAGAGTTATATTGGCTTAGAATATGTTATAATACAATGAATTTAATTGATTACAAGTGCTAGAGATGCATGAAGAATGTTTAAAAGTGAGAAGAAAGACTTGTTGATATTTGGTTCCAAATGGGATAAGAACCCAAAACCATTGATTTGAGGCTGTGAATGGCTTGTATAAAGTTATTTTGGGTTAGAATATGTTAAAATACAATGAATTTGATTGATTACAAGTGCTAGAGATGCATGAAGAATGTTTACAAGTGAGAAGAAAGACTTGTTGATATTTGGTTCCAAATGGGATAAGAACCCAAAACCATTGATTTGAGGCTGTGAATGGCTTGTATAAAGTTATTTTTGGTTAGAATATGTTATAATACAATGAATTTGATTGATTACAAGTGCTAGAGATGCATGAAGAATGTTTAAAAGTGAGAAGAAAGACTTGTTGATATTTGGTTCCAAATGGGATAAGAACACAAAACTATTGCTTTGATGCAAAGAATGGCTTGTATAAAGTTATTTTGGGTTAGAATTACTTAAAATACAATGAATTTGATTGATTACAAGTGCTAGAGATGCATGAAGAATGTTTACAAATGAGAAGAAAGACTTGTTGATATTTAGTCCCAAATGGGATAAGAACCCAAAGCCATTGCTTTGAGGGAGTGAATGGCTTGTATAAAGTTATTTTGGGTTAGAATATGTTATAATACAATGAATTTGATTGATTACAAATGCTAGAGATGCATGAAGAATGTTTAAAAGTGAGAAGAAAGACTTGTTGATATTTGGTTCCAAATGGGATAAGAACACAAAACCATTGCTTTGATGCAAAGAATGGCTTGTATAAAGTTATTTTGGGTTAGAATTACTTAAAATACAATGAATTTGATTGATTACAAGTGCTAGAGATGCATGAAGAATGTTTACAAGTGAGAAGAAAGACTTGTTGATATTTAGTCCCAAATGGGATAAGAACCCAAAGCCATTGCTTTGAGGCAGTGAATGGCTTGTATAAAGTTATTTTGGGTTAGAATATGTTATAATACAATGAATTTGATTGATTTCAAGTGCTAGAGATGCATGAAGAATGTTTAAAAGTGAGAAGAAAGACTTGTTGATATTTGGTCCCAAATGGGATAAGAACCCAAATCCATTGCTTTGAGGCAGTGAATGGCTTGTATAAAGTTATTTTGGGTTAGAATATGTTATAATACAATGAATTTGATTGATTACAAGTGCTAGAGATGCATGAAGAATGTTTAAAAGTGAGAAGAAAGACTTGTTGATATTTGGTCCCAAATGGGATAAAAACCCAAAACCATTGCTTTGAGGCAGTGAATGGCTTGTATAAAGTTATTTTGGGTTAGAATATGTTATAATACAATGAATTTGATTAATTACAAGTGCTACAGATGCATGAAGAATGTTTAGAAGTGAGTAGAAAGACTTGTTGATATTTGGTCCCAAATGGGATAAGAACCCAAAACCATTGCTTTGAGGCAGTGAATGGATTGTATAAAGTTATTTTGGGTTAGAATATGTTATAATACAATGAATTTGATTGATTACAAGTGCTAGAAATGCATGAAGAATGTTTAAAAGTGAGAAGAAAGACTTGTTGATATTTGGTTCCAAATGGGATAAGAACACAAAACCATTGCTTTGAGATAGTGAATGGCTTGTATAGAGTTATATTGGGTGAGAATATGTTATAATACAATGAATTTAATTGATTACAAGTGCTAGAGATGCATGAAAAATGTTTAAAAGTGAGAACAAAGACTTGTTGATATTTGGTCCCAAATGGGATAAGAACCCAAAACCATTGCTTTGAGGCAAAGAATGGCTTGTATAAAGTTATTTTGGGTTAGAATATGTTAAAATACAATGAATTTGATTGATTACAAGTGCTAGAGATGCATGAAGAATGTTTACAAGTGAGAAGAAAGACTTGTTGATATTTAGTCCCAAATGGGATAAGAACACAAAACCATTGCTTTGAGGCAAAGAATGGCTTGTATAAAGTTATTTTGGGTTAGAATATGTTAAAATACAATGAATTTGATTGATTACAAGTGCTAGAGATGCATGAAGAATGTTTACAAGTGAGAAGAAAGACTTGTTGATATTTGGTTCCAAATGGGATAAGAACCCAAAACCATTGATTTGAGGCTATGAATGGCTTGTATAAAGTTATTTTGGGTTAGAATATGTTATAATACAATGAATTTGATTGATTTCAAGTGCTAGAGATGCATGAAGAATGTTTAAAAGTGAGAAGAAAGACTTGTTGATATTTGGTCCCAAATGGGATAAGAACCCAAATCCATTGCTTTGAGGCAGTGAATGGCTTGTATAAAGTTATTTTGGGTTAGAATATGTTATAATACAATGAATTTGATTAATTACAAGTGCTACAGATGCATGAAGAATGTTTAGAAGTGAGTAGAAAGACTTGTTGATATTTGGTCCCAAATGGGATAAGAACCCAAAACCATTGCTTTGAGGCAGTGAATGGATTGTATAAAGTTATTTTGGGTTAGAATATGTTATAATACAATGAATTTGATTGATTACAAGTGCTAGAAATGCATGAAGAATGTTTAAAAGTGAGAAGAAAGACTTGTTGATATTTGGTTCCAAATGGGATAAGAACACAAAACCATTGCTTTGAGATAGTGAATGGCTTGTATAGAGTTATATTGGGTGAGAATATGTTATAATACAATGAATTTAATTGATTACAAGTGCTAGAGATGCATGAAAAATGTTTAAAAGTGAGAACAAAGACTTGTTGATATTTGGTCCCAAATGGGATAAGAACCCAAAACCATTGCTTTGAGGCAAAGAATGGCTTGTATAAAGTTATTTTGGGTTAGAATATGTTAAAATACAATGAATTTGATTGATTACAAGTGCTAGAGAGGCATGAAGAATGTTTACAAGTGAGAAGAAAGACTTGTTGATATTTAGTCCCAAATGGGATAAGAACACAAAACCATTGCTTTGAGGCAAAGAATGGCTTGTATAAAGTTATTTTGGGTTAGAATATGTTAAAATACAATGAATTTGATTGATTACAAGTGCTAGAGATGCATGAAGAATGTTTACAAGTGAGAAGAAAGACTTGTTGATATTTGGTTCCAAATGGGATAAGAACCCAAAACCATTGATTTGAGGCTGTGAATGGCTTGTATAAAGTTATTTTGGGTTAGAATATGTTATAATACAATGAATTTGATTAATTACAAGTGCTAGAGATGCATGAAGAATGTTTAAAAGTGAGAAGAAAGACTTGTTGATATTTGGTTCCAAATGGGATAAGAACACAAAGCCAATGCTTTGATGCAAAGAATGGCTTGTATAAAGTTATTTTGGGTTAGAATTACTTAAAATACAATGAATTTGATTGATTACAAGTGCTAAAGATGCATGAAGAATGTTTACAAGTGAGAAGAAAGACTTGTTGATATTTAGTCCCAAATGGGATAAGAACCCAAAGCCATTGCTTTGAGGCAGTGAATGGCTTGTATAAAGTTATTTTGGGTTAGAATATGTTATAATACAATGAATTTGATTGATTACAAGTGCTAGAGATGCATGAAGAATGTTTAAAAGTGAGAAGAAAGACTTGTTGATATTTGGTTCCAAATGGGATAAGAACACAAAACCATTGCTTTGATGCAAAGAATGGCTTGTATAAAGTTATTTTGGGTTAGAATATGTTAAAATACAATGAATTTGATTGATTACAAGTGCTACAGATGCATGAAGAATGTTTCGAAGTGAGTAGAAAGACTTGTTGATATTTGGTCCCAAATGGGATAAGAACACAAAACCATTGCTTTGAGGCAAAGAATGGCTTGTATAAAGTTATTTTGGGTTAGAATATGTTAAAATACAATGAATTTGATTGATTACAAGTGCTAGAGATGCATGAAGAATGTTTACAAGTGAGAAGAAAGACTTGTTGATATTTGGTTCCAAATGGGATAAGAACCCAAAACCATTGATTTGAGGCTGTGAATGGCTTGTATAAAGTTATTTTGGGTTAGAATATGTTAAAATACAATGAATTTGATTGATTACAAGTGCTAGAGATGCATGAAGAATGTTTACAAGTGAGAAGAAAGACTTGATGATATTTGGTTCCAAATGGGATAAGAACCCAAAACCATTGATTTGAGGCTGTGAATGGCTTGTATAAAGTTATTTTGGGTTAGAATATGTTATAATACAATGAATTTGATTGATTACAAGTGCTACAGATGCATGAAGAATGTTTAAAAGTGAGAAGAAAGACTTGTTGATATTTGGTTCCAAATGGAATAAGAACACAAAACCATTGCTTTGATGCAAAGAATGGCTTGTATAAAGTTATTTTGGGTTAGAATTACTTAAAATACAATGAATTTGATTGATTACAAGTGCTAGAGATGCATGAAGAATGTTTACAAGTGAGAAGAAAGACTTGTTGATATTTAGTCCCAAATGGGATAAGAACCCAAAGCCATTGCTTTGAGGCAGTGAATGGCTTGTATAAAGTTATTTTGGGTTAGAATATGTTATAATACAATGAATTTGATTGATTACAAGTGCTAGAGATGCATGAAGAATGTTTAAAAGTGAGAAGAAAGACTTGTTGATATTTGGTTCCAAATGGGATAAGAACACAAAACCATTGCTTTGATGCAAAGAATGGCTTGTATAAAGTTATTTTGGGTTAGAATATATTAAAATACAATGAATTTGATTGATTACAAGTGCTAGAGATGCATGAAGAATGTTTACAAGTGAGAAGAAAGACTTGTTGATATTTAGTCCCAAATGGGATAAGAACCCAAACCCATTGCTTTGAGGCAGTGAATGGCTTGTATAAAGTTATTTTGGATTAGAATATGTTATAATACAATGAATTTGATTGATTACAAGTGCTAGAGATGCATGAAGAATGTTTAAAAGTGAGAAGAAAGACTTGTTGATATTTGGTTCCAAATGGGATAAGAACACAAAACCATTTCTTTGAGGCAGTGAATGGCTTGTATAAAGTTATTTTGGGTTAGAATATGTTATAATACAATGAATTTGATTGATTACAAGTGCTACAGATGCATGAAGAATGTTTCGAAGTGAGTAGAAAGACTTGTTGATATTTGGTCCCAAATGGGATAAGAACACAAAACCATTGCTTTGATGCAAAGAATGGCTTGTATAAAGTTATTTTGGGTTAGAATTACTTAAAATACAATGAATTTGATTGATTACAAGTGCTAGAGATGCATGAAGAATGTTTACAAGTGAGAAGAAAGACTTGTTGATATTTAGTCCCAAATGGGATAAGAACCCAAAGCCATTGCTTTGAGGCAGTGAATGGCTTGTATAAAGTTATTTTGGGTTAGAATATGTTATAATACAATGAATTTGATTGATTACAAGTGCTACAGATGCATGAAGAATGTTTAGAAGTGAGTAGAAAGACTTGTTGATATTTGGTCCCAAATGGGATAAGAACCCAAAACCATTGCTTTGAGGCAGTGAATGGCTTGTATAAAGTTATTTTGGGTTAGAATATGTTATAATACAATGAATTTGATTGATTACAAGTGCTAGAGATGCATGAAGAATGTTTAGAAGTGAGAAGAAAGACTTGTTGATATTTGGTCCCAAATGGGATAAGAACCCAAAACCATTGCTTTGAGGCAGTGAATGGCTTGTATAAAGTTATTTTGGGTTAGAATATGTTATAATACAATGAATTTGATTGATTACAAGTGCTAGAGATGCATGAAGAATGTTTAGAAGTGAGAAGAAAGACTTGTTGATATTTGGTCCCAAATGGGATAAGAACCCAAAACCATTGCTTTGAGGCAGTGAATGGCTTGTATAAAGTTATTTTGGGTTAGAATATGTTATAATACAATGAATTTGATTGATTAGAAGTGCTAGAGATGCATGAAGAATGTTTAAAAGTGAGAAGAAAGACTTGTTGATATTTGGTCTCAAATGGGATAAGAACCCAAAACTATTGCTTTGAGGCAGTGAATGGCTTGTATAAAGTTATTTTGGGTTAGAATATGTTATAATACAATCAATTTGATTGATTACAAGTGCTAGAGATGCATGAAGAATGTTTAGAAGTGAGAAGAAAGACTTGTTGATATTTGGTCCCAAATGGGATAAGAACCCAAAACCATTGCTTTGAGGCAGTGAATGGCTTGTATAAAGTTATTTTGGGTTAGAATATGTTATAATACAATGAATTTCATTGATTACAAGTGCTAGAGATGCATGAAGAATGTTTAGAAGTGAGAAGAAAGACTTGTTGATATTTGGTCCCAAATGGGATAAGAACCCAAAACCATTGCTTTGAGGCAGTGAATGGCTTGTATAAAGTTATTTTGGGTTAGAATATGTTATAATACAATGAATTTGATTGATTACAAGTGCTAGAGATGCATGAAGAATGTTTAGAAGTGAGAAGAAAGACTTGTTGATATTTGGTCCCAAATGGGATAAGAACCCAAAACCATTGCTTTGAGGCAGTGAATGGCTTGTATAAAGTTATTTTGGGTTAGAATATGTTATAATACAATGAATTTGATTGATTACAAGTGCTAGAGATGCATGAAGAATGTTTAGAAGTGAGAAGAAAGACTTGTTGATATTTGGTCCCAAATGGGATAAGAACCCAAAACCATTGCTTTGAGGCAGTGAATGGCTTGTATAAAGTTATTTTGGGTTAGAATATGTTATAATACAATGAATTTGATTGATTACAAGTGCTAGAGATGCATGAAGAATGTTTAGAAGTGAGAAGAAAGACTTGTTGATATTTGGTCTCAAATGGGATAAGAACCCAAAACCATTGCTTTGAGGCAGTGAATGGCTTGTATAAAGTTATTTTGGGTTAGAATATGTTATAATACAATGAATTTGATTGATTACAAGTGCTAGAGATGCATGAAGAATGTTTAGAAGTGAGAAGAAAGACTTGTTGATATTTGGTCCCAAATGGGATAAGAACCCAAAACCATTGCTTTGAGGCAGTGAATGGCTTGTATAAAGTTATTTTGGGTTAGAATATGTTATAATACAATGAATTTGATTGATTACAAGTGCTAGAGATGCATGAAGAATGTTTAGAAGTGAGAAGAAAGACTTGTTGATATTTGGTCTCAAATGGGATAAGAACCCAAAACCATTGCTTTGAGGCAGTGAATGGCTTGTATAAAGTTATTTTGGGTTAGAATATGTTATAATACAATGAATTTGATTGATTACAAGTGCTAGAGATGCATGAAGAATGTTTAGAAGTGAGAAGAAAGACTTGTTGAAATTTGGTCTCAAATGGGATAAGAACCCAAAACCATTGCTTTGAGGCAGTGAATGGCTTGTATAAAGTTATTTTGGGTTAGAATATGTTATAATACAATGAATTTGATTGATTACAAGTGCTAGAGATGCATGAAGAATGTTTAGAAGTGAGAAGAAAGACTTGTTGATATTTGGTCCCAAATGGGATAAGAACCCAAAACCATTGCTTTGAGGCAGTGAATGGCTTGTATAAAGTTATTTTGGGTTAGAATATGTTATAATACAATGAATTTGATTGATTACAAGTGCTAGAGATGCATGAAGAATGTTTAGAAGTGAGAAGAAAGACTTGTTGATATTTGGTCCCAAATGGGATAAGAACCCAAAACCATTGCTTTGAGGCAGTGAATGGCTTGTATAAAGTTATTTTGGGTTAGAATATGTTATAATACAATGAATTTGATTGATTACAAGTGCTAGAGATGCATGAAGAATGTTTAAAAGTGAGAAGAAAGACTTGTTGATATTTGGTCCCAAATGGGATAAGAACCCAAAACCATTGCTTTGAGGCAGTGAATGGCTTGTATAAAGTTATTTTGGGTTAGAATATGTTATAATACAATGAATTTGATTGATTACAAGTGCTAGAGATGCATGAAGAATGTTTAGAAGTGAGAAGAAAGACTTGTTGATATTTGGTCCCAAATGGGATAAGAACCCAAAACCATTGCTTTGAGGCAGTGAATGGCTTGTATAAAGTTATTTTGGGTTAGAATATGTTATAATACAATGAATTTGATTGATTACAAGTGCTAGAGATGCATGAAGAATGTTTAAAAGTGAGAAGAAAGACTTGTTGATATTTGGTCCCAAATGGGATAAGAACCCAAAACCATTGCTTTGAGGCAGTGAATGGCTTGTATAAAGTTATTTTGGGTTAGAATATGTTATAATACAATGAATTTGATTGATTACAAGTGCTAGAGATGCATGAAGAATGTTTAGAAGTGAGAAGAAAGACTTGTTGATATTTGGTCCCAAATGGGATAAGAACCCAAAACCATTGCTTTGAGGCAGTGAATGGCTTGTATAAAGTTATTTTGGGTTAGAATATGTTATAATACAATGAATTTGATTGATTACAAGTGCTAGAGATGCATGAAGAATGTTTAGAAGTGAGAAGAAAGACTTGTTGATATTTGGTCCCAAATGGGATAAGAACCCAAAACCATTGCTTTGAGGCAGTGAATGGCTTGTATAAAGTTATTTTGGGTTAGAATATGTTATAATACAATGAATTTGATTGATTACAAGTGCTAGAGATGCATGAAGAATGTTTAGAAGTGAGAAGAAAGACTTGTTGATATTTGGTCCCAAATGGGATAAGAACCCAAAACCATTGCTTTGAGGCAGTGAATGGCTTGTATAAAGTTATTTTGGGTTAGAATATGTTATAATACAATGAATTTGATTGATTACAAGTGCTAGAGATGCATGAAGAATGTTTAGAAGTGAGAAGAAAGACTTGTTGATATTTGGTCCCAAATGGGATAAGAACCCAAAACCATTGCTTTGAGGCAGTGAATGGCTTGTATAAAGTTATTTTGGGTTAGAATATGTTATAATACAATGAATTTGATTGATTACAAGTGCTAGAGATGCATGAAGAATGTTTAAAAGTGAGAAGAAAGACTTGTTGATATTTGGTCCCAAATGGGATAAGAACCCAAAACCATTGCTTTGAGGCAGTGAATGGCTTGTATAAAGTTATTTTGGGTTAGCATATGTTATAATACAATTAATTTTATTGATTACAAGTGCTAGAGATGCATTAAGAATGTTTAGAAGTGAGAAGAAAGACTTGTTGAAATTTGGTCTCAAATGGGATAAGAACCCAAAACCATTGCTTTGAGGCAGTGAATGGCTTGTATAAAGTTATTTTGGGTTAGAATATGTTATAATACAATGAATTTGATTGATTACAAGTGCTAGAGATGCATGAAGAATGTTTAGAAGTGAGAAGAAAGACTTGTTGATATTTGGTCTCAAATAGGATAAGAACCCAAAACCATTGCTTTGAGGCAAAGAATGGCTTGTATAAAGTTATTTTGGGTTAGAATATGCTATAATACAATGAATTTGATTGATTACAAGTGCTAGAGATGCATTAAGAATGTTAAGAATTGAGAAGAAAGACTTGTTGAAATTTGGTCCCAAATGGGATAAGAACCCAAAACCATTGCTTTGAGGCAGTGAATGGCTTGTATAAAGTAATTTTGGGTTAGAATATTTTATAATACATTGAATTTGATTGATTACAAGTGCTAGAAATGCATGAAGAATGTTTAGAAGTGAGAAGAAACACTTGTTGATATTTAGTCCCAAATGGGATAAGAACCCAAAACCATTGCTCTGAGGCAGTGAATGGCTTGTATAAAGTTATTTTGGGTTAGAATATGTTATAATACAATGAATTTGATTGATTACAAGTGCTAGAGATGCATGAAGAATGTTTAGAAGTGAGAAGAAAGACTTGTTGAAATTTGGTCTCAAATGGGATAAGAACCCAAAACCATTGCTTTGAGGCAGTGAATGGCTTGTATAAAGTTATTTTGGGTTAGAATATGTTATAATACAATGAATTTGATTGATTACAAGTGCTAGAGATGCATGAAGAATGTTTAGAAGTGAGAAGAAAGACTTGTTGAAATTTGGTCTCAAATGGGATAAGAACCCAAAACCATTGCTTTGAGGCAGTGAATGGCTTGTATAAAGTTATTTTGGGTTAGAATATGTTATAATACAATGAATTTGATTGATTAAAAGTGATAGAGATGCATGAAGAATGTTTAGAAGTGAGAAGAAAGACTTGTTGATATTTGGTCCAAATTGGATAAGAACCCAAAACCATGGCTTTGAGGCTGTGAATGGCTTGTATAAAGTTATTTTGGGTTATAATATGTTATAATACAATGAATTTGATTGATTACAAGTGCTAGAGATGCATGAAGAATGTTTAAAAGTGAGAAGAAAGACTTGTTGATATTTGGTCTCAAATGGGATAAGAACCCAAAACCATTGCTTTGAGGCAGTGAATGGCTTGTATAAAGTTATTTTGGGTTAGAATATGTTATAATACAATGAATTTGATTGATTACAAGTGCTAGAGATGCATGAAGAATGTTTAGAAGTGAGAAGAAAGACTTGTTGATATTTGGTCCCAAATGGGATAAGAACCCAAAACCATTGCTTTGAGGAAGTGAATGGCTTGTATAAAGTTATTTTGGGTTAGAATATGTTATAATACAATGAATTTGATTGATTACAAGTGCTAGAGATGCATGAAGAATGTTTAGAAGTGAGAAGAAAGACTTGTTGATATTTGGTCCCAAATGGGATAAGAACCCAAAACCATTGCTTTGAGGCAGTGAATGGCTTGTATAAAGTTATTTTGGGTTAGAATATGTTATAATACAATGAATTTGATTGATTACAAGTGCTAGAGATGCATGAAGAATGTTTAGAAGTGAGAAGAAAGACTTGTTGATATTTGGTCTCAAATGGGATAAGAACCCAAAACCATTGCTTTGAGGCAGTGAATGACTTGTATAAAGTTATTTTGGGTTAGAATATGTTATAATACAATGAATTTGATTGATTACAAGTGCTAGAGATGCATGAAGAATGTTTAGAAGTGAGAAGAAAGACTTGTTGAAATTTGGTCTCAAATGGGATAAGAACCCAAAACCATTGCTTTGAGGCAGTGAATGGCTTGTATAAAGTTATTTTGGGTTAGAATATGTTATAATACAATGAATTTGATTGATTACAAGTGCTAGAGATGCATGAAGAATGTTTAGAAGTGAGAAGAAAGACTTGTTGAAATTTGGTCCCAAATGGGATAAGAACCCAAAACCATTGCTTTGAGGCAGTGAATGGCTTGTATAAAGTTATTTTGGGTTAGAATATGTTATAATACAATGAATTTGATTGATTACAAGTGCTAGAGATGCATGAAGAATGTTTAGAAGTGAGAAGAAAGACTTGTTGATATTTGGTCCCAAATGGGATAAGAACCCAAAACCATTGCTTTGAGGCAGTGAATGGCTTGTATAAAGTTATTTTGGGTTAGAATATGTTATAATACAATGAATTTGATTGATTACAAGTGCTAGAGATGCATGAAGAATGTTTAGAAGTGAGAAGAAAGACTTGTTGATATTTGGTCCCAAATGGGATAAGAACCCAAAACCATTGCTTTGAGGCAGTGAATGGCTTGTATAAAGTTATTTTGGGTTAGAATATGTTATAATACAATGAATTTGATTGATTACAAGTGCTAGAGATGCATGAAGAATGTTTAGAAGTGAGAAGAAAGACTTGTTGATATTTGGTCCCAAATGGGATAAGAACCCAAAACCATTGCTTTGAGGCAGTGAATGGCTTGTATAAAGTTATTTTGGGTTAGAATATGTTATAATACAATGAATTTGATTGATTACAAGTGCTAGAGATGCATGAAGAATGTTTAGAAGTGAGAAGAAAGACTTGTTGAAATTTGGTCTCAAATGGGATAAGAACCCAAAACCATTGCTTTGAGGCAGTGAATGGCTTGTATAAAGTTATTTTGGGTTAGAATATGTTATAATACAATGAATTTGATTGATTACAAGTGCTAGAGATGCATGAAGAATGTTTAGAAGTGAGAAGAAAGACTTGTTGAAATTTGGTCTCAAATGGGATAAGAACCCAAAACCATTGCTTTGAGGCAGTGAATGGCTTGTATAAAGTTATTTTGGGTTAGAATATGTTATAATACAATGAATTTGATTGATTACAAGTGCTAGAGATGCATGAAGAATGTTTAGAAGTGAGAAGAAAGACTTGTTGATATTTGGTCCCAAATGGGATAAGAACCCAAAACCATTGCTTTGAGGCAGTGAATGGCTTGTATAAAGTTATTTTGGGTTAGAATATGTTATAATACAATGAATTTGATTGATTACAAGTGCTAGAGATGCATGAAGAATGTTTAGAAGTGAGAAGAAAGACTTGTTGATATTTGGTCTCAAATGGGATAAGAACCCAAAACCATTGCTTTGAGGCAGTGAATGGCTTGTATAAAGTTATTTTGGGTTAGAATATGTTATAATACAATGAATTTGATTGATTACAAGTGCTAGAGATGCATGAAGAATGTTTAGAAGTGAGAAGAAAGACTTGTTGAAATTTGGTCTCAAATGGGATAAGAACCCAAAACCATTGCTTTGAGGCAGTGAATGGCTTGTATAAAGTTATTTTGGGTTAGAATATGTTATAATACAATGAATTTGATTGATTACAAGTGCTAGAGATGCATGAAGAATGTTTAGAAGTGAGAAGAAAGACTTGTTGATATTTGGTCTCAAATGGGATAAGAACCCAAAACCATTGCTTTGAGGCAGTGAATGGCTTGTATAAAGTTATTTTGGGTTAGAATATGTTATAATACAATGAATTTGATTGATTACAAGTGCTAGAGATGCATGAAGAATGTTTAGAAGTGAGAAGAAAGACTTGTTGATATTTGGTCCCAAATGGGATAAGAACCCAAAACCATTGCTTTGAGGCAGTGAATGGCTTGTATAAAGTTATTTTGGGTTAGAATATGTTATAATACAATGAATTTGATTGATTACAAGTGCTAGAGATGCATGAAGAATGTTTAGAAGTGAGAAGAAAGACTTGTTGAAATTTGGTCTCAAATGGGATAAGAACCCAAAACCATTGCTTTGAGGCAGTGAATGGCTTGTATAAAGTTATTTTGGGTTAGAATATGTTATAATACAATGAATTTGATTGATTACAAGTGCTAGAGATGCATGAAGAATGTTTAGAAGTGAGAAGAAAGACTTGTTGAAATTTGGTCTCAAATGGGATAAGAACCCAAAACCATTGCTTTGAGGCAGTGAATGGCTTGTATAAAGTTATTTTGGGTTAGAATATGTTATAATACAATGAATTTGATTGATTACAAGTGCTAGAGATGCATGAAGAATGTTTAGAAGTGAGAAGAAAGACTTGTTGAAATTTGGTCTCAAATGGGATAAGAACCCAAAACCATTGCTTTGAGGCAGTGAATGGCTTGTATAAAGTTATTTTGGGTTAGAATATGTTATAATACAATGAATTTGATTGATTACAAGTGCTAGAGATGCATGAAGAATGTTTAGAAGTGAGAAGAAAGACTTGTTGATATTTGGTCCCAAATGGGATAAGAACCCAAAACCATTGCTTTGAGGCAGTGAATGGCTTGTATAAAGTTATTTTGGGTTAGAATATGTTATAATACAATGAATTTGATTGATTACAAGTGCTAGAGATGCATGAAGAATGTTTAGAAGTGAGAAGAAAGACTTGTTGAAATTTGGTCTCAAATGGGATAAGAACCCAAAACCATTGCTTTGAGGCAGTGAATGGCTTGTATAAAGTTATTTTGGGTTAGAATATGTTATAATACAATGAATTTGATTGATTACAAGTGCTAGAGATGCATGAAGAATGTTTAGAAGTGAGAAGAAAGACTTGTTGATATTTGGTCCCAAATGGGATAAGAACCCAAAACCATTGCTTTGAGGCAGTGAATGGCTTGTATAAAGTTATTTTGGGTTAGAATATGTTATAATACAATGAATTTGATTGATTACAAGTGCTAGAGATGCATGAAGAATGTTTAGAAGTGAGAAGAAAGACTTGTTGATATTTGGTCTCAAATGGGATAAGAACCCAAAACCATTGCTTTGAGGCAGTGAATGGCTTGTATAAAGTTATTTTGGGTTAGAATATGTTATAATACAATGAATTTGATTGATTACAAGTGCTAGAGATGCATGAAGAATGTTTAGAAGTGAGAAGAAAGACTTGTTGATATTTGGTCCCAAATGGGATAAGAACCCAAAACCATTGCTTTGAGGCAGTGAATGGCTTGTATAAAGTTATTTTGGGTTAGCATATGTTATAATACAATGAATTTGATTGATTACAAGTGCTAGAGATGCATGAAGAATGTTTAGAAGTGAGAAGAAAGACTTGTTGATATTTGGTCCCAAATGGGATAAGAACCCAAAACCATTGCTTTGAGGCAGTGAATGGCTTGTATAAAGTTATTTTGGGTTAGAATATGTTATAATACAATGAATTTGATTGATTACAAGTGCTAGAGATGCATGAAGAATGTTTAGAAGTGAGAAGAAAGACTTGTTGAAATTTGGTCTCAAATGGGATAAGAACCCAAAACCATTGCTTTGAGGCAGTGAATGGCTTGTATAAAGTTATTTTGGGTTAGAATATGTTATAATACAATGAATTTGATTGATTACAAGTGCTAGAGATGCATGAAGAATGTTTAGAAGTGAGAAGAAAGACTTGTTGAAATTTGGTCTCAAATGGGATAAGAACCCAAAACCATTGCTTTGAGGCAGTGAATGGCTTGTATAAAGTTATTTTGGGTTAGAATATGTTATAATACAATGAATTTGATTGATTACAAGTGCTAGAGATGCATGAAGAATGTTTAGAAGTGAGAAGAAAGACTTGTTGATATTTGGTCCCAAATGGGATAAGAACCCAAAACCATTGCTTTGAGGCAGTGAATGGCTTGTATAAAGTTATTTTGGGTTAGAATATGTTATAATACAATGAATTTGATTGATTACAAGTGCTAGAGATGCATGAAGAATGTTTAGAAGTGAGAAGAAAGACTTGTTGATATTTGGTCTCAAATGGGATAAGAACCCAAAACCATTGCTTTGAGGCAGTGAATGGCTTGTATAAAGTTATTTTGGGTTAGAATATGTTATAATACAATGAATTTGATTGATTACAAGTGCTAGAGATGCATGAAGAATGTTTAGAAGTGAGAAGAAAGACTTGTTGAAATTTGGTCTCAAATGGGATAAGAACCCAAAACCATTGCTTTGAGGCAGTGAATGGCTTGTATAAAGTTATTTTGGGTTAGAATATGTTATAATACAATGAATTTGATTGATTACAAGTGCTAGAGATGCATGAAGAATGTTTAGAAGTGAGAAGAAAGACTTGTTGATATTTGGTCCAAATTGGATAAGAACCCAAAACCATGGCTTTGAGGCAGTGAATGGCTTGTATAAAGTTATTTTGGGTTAGAATATGTTATAATACAATGAATTTGATTGATTACAAGTGCTAGAGATGCATGAAGAATGTTTAGAAGTGAGAAGAAAGACTTGTTGATATTTGGTCCCAAATGGGATAAGAACCCAAAAGCATTGCTTTGAGGCAGTGAATGGATTGTATAAAGTTATTTTTGTTTAGAATATGTTATCATACAATGAATATGATTGGTTACAAATGCTAGAGATGCATGAAGAATGTTTAGAAGCGAGTAGAAAGACTTGTTGATATTTGGTCTCAAATGGGATAAGAACACAAAACCATTGCTTTGAGGCAGTGAATGGCTTGTATAAAGTTATTTTGGGTTATAATATGTTATAATACAATGAATTTGATTGATTACAAGTGCTAGAGATGCATGAAGAATGTTTAGAAGTGAGAAGAAAGACTTGTGGATATTTGGTCTCAAATGGGATAAGAACACAAAACCATTGCTTTGAGGCAGTGAATGGCTTGTATAAAGTTATTTTGGGTTAGAATATGTTATAATACAATGAATTTGATTGATTACAAGTGCTAGAGATGCATGAAGAATGTTTAGAAGTGAGAAGAAAGACTTGTTGATATTTGGTCTCAAATGGGATAAGAACCCAAAACCATTGCTTTGAGGCAGTGAATGGCTTGTATAAAGTTATTTTGGGTTAGAATATGTTATAATACAATGAATTTGATTGATTACAAGTGCTAGAGATGCATGAAGAATGTTTAGAAGTGAGAAGAAAGACTTGTTGATATTTGGTCTCAAATGGGATAAGAACCCAAAACCATTGCTTTGAGGCAGTGAATGGCTTGTATAAAGTTATTTTGGGTTAGAATATGTTATAATACAATGAATTTGATTGATTACAAGTGCTAGAGATGCATGAAGAATGTTTAGAAGTGAGAAGAAAGACTTGTTGATATTTGGTCCCAAATGGGATAAGAACCCAAAACCATTGCTTTGAGGCAGTGAATGGCTTGTATAAAGTTATTTTGGGTTAGAATATGTTATAATACAATGAATTTGATTGATTACAAGTGCTAGAGATGCATGAAGAATGTTTAGAAGTGAGAAGAAAGACTTGTTGATATTTGGTCCCAAATGGGATAAGAACCCAAAAGCATTGCTTTGAGGCAGTGAATGGCTTGTATAAAGTTATTTTGGGTTAGAATATGTTATAATACAATGAATTTGATTGATTACAAGTGCTAGAGATGCATGAAGAATGTTTAGAAGTGAGAAGAAAGACTTGTTGAAATTTGGTCTCAAATGGGATAAGAACCCAAAACCATTGCTTTGAGGCAGTGAATGGCTTGTATAAAGTTATTTTGGGTTAGAATATGTTATAATACAATGAATTTGATTGATTACAAGTGCTAGAGATGCATGAAGAATGTTTAGAAGTGAGAAGAAAGACTTGTTGATATTTGGTCCCAAATGGGATAAGAACCCAAAACCATTGCTTTGAGGCAGTGAATGGCTTGTATAAAGTTATTTTGGGTTAGAATATGTTATAATACAATGAATTTGATTGATTACAAGTGCTAGAGATGCATGAAGAATGTTTAGAAGTGAGAAGAAAGACTTGTTGATATTTGGTCTCAAATGGGATAAGAACCCAAAACCATTGCTTTGAGGCAGTGAATGGCTTGTATAAAGTTATTTTGGGTTAGAATATGTTATAATACAATGAATTTGATTGATTACAAGTGCTAGAGATGCATGAAGAATGTTTAGAAGTGAGAAGAAAGACTTGTTGAAATTTGGTCTCAAATGGGATAAGAACCCAAAACCATTGCTTTGAGGCAGTGAATGGCTTGTATAAAGTTATTTTGGGTTAGAATATGTTATAATACAATGAATTTGATTGATTACAAGTGCTAGAGATGCATGAAGAATGTTTAGAAGTGAGAAGAAAGACTTGTTGATATTTGGTCCCAAATGGGATAAGAACCCAAAACCATTGCTTTGAGGCAGTGAATGGCTTGTATAAAGTTATTTTGGGTTAGAATATGTTATTATATGATGAATTTGATTGATTACAAGTGCTAGAGATGCATTAAGAATGTTGAAAAGTGAGAAGAAAGACTTGTTCATATTTGGTCCCAAATGGGATAAGAACCCAAAACCATTGCTTTGAGGCAGTGAATGGCTTGTATAAAGTTATTTTGGGTTAGAATATGTTATAATACAATGAAGGTGATTGATTAAAAGTGATAGAGATGCATGAAAAATGTTTAGAAGTGAGAAGAAAGACTTGTTGATATTTGGTCCAAAATGGGATAAGAACCCAAAACCATTGCTTTGAGGCAGTGAATGGCTTGTATAAAGTTATTTTGGGTTAGAATATGTTATAATACAATGAATTTGATTGATTACAAGTGCTAGAGATGCATGAAGAATGTTTAAAAGTGAGAAGAAAGACTTGTTGATATTTGGTCTAAAATGGGATAAAAACCCAAAACCATTGCTTTGAGGCTGTGAATGGCTAGTATAAAGTTATTTTGGGTTAGAATATGTTATAGTACAATGAATTTTATTGATTACAAGTGCTAGAGATGCATGAAGAATGTTTAAAAGTTAGAAGAAAGAGTTGTTGATATTTGGTCCCAAATGGGATAAGAACACAAAACCATTGCTTTGAGGCAGTGAATGGTTTGTATAAAGTTATTTTGGGTTAGAATATGCTATAATACAATGAATTTGATTTATTACAAGTGCTAGAGATGCATGAAAAATGTTTAAAAGTGAGGAGAAAGACTTGTTGATATTTGGTCCAAAATGGGATAAGAACCCAAAACCATTGCTTTGAGGCTGTGAATGGCTTGTATAAAGTTATTTTGGGTTAGAATATGTTATAATACAATGAATTTGATTGATTACAAGTGCTAGAGATGCATGAAGAATGTTTAGAAGTTAGAAGAAAGACTTGTTCATATTTGGTCCCAAATGGGATAAGAACCCAAAACCATTGCTTTGAGGCAGTGAATGGCTTGTATAAAGTTATTTTTGGGTTAGAATATGTTATAATACAATGAATGTGATTGATTAAAAGTGCTAGAGATGCATGAAAAATGTTTAGAAGTGAGAAGAAAGACTTGTTGATATTTGGTCCAAAATGGGATAAGAACCCAAAACCATTGCTTTGAGGCAGTGAATGGCTTGTATAAAGTTATTTTGGGTTAGAATATGTTATAATACAATGAATTTGATTGATTACAAATGCTAGAGATGCATGAAGAATGTTTAAAAGTGAGAAGAAAGACTTGTTGATATTTGGTCCAAAATGGGATAAGAACCCAAAACCATTGCTTTGAGGCAGTGAATGGCTTGTATAAAGTTATTTTGGGTTAGAATATGTTATAATACAATGAATTTGATTGATTACAAATGCTAGAGATGCATGAAGAATGTTTAAAAGTGAGAAGAAAGACTTGTTGATATTTGGTCCAAAATGGGATAAGAACCCAAAACCATTGCTTTGAGGCAGTGAATGGCTTGTATAAAGTTATTTTGGGTTAGAATATGTTATAATACAATGAATTTGATTGATTACAAGTGCTAGAGATGCATGAAGAATGTTTAAAAGTTAGAAGAAAGACTTGTTGATATTTGGTCCAAATTGGATAAGAACCCAAAACCATTGCTTTGAGGCAGTGAATGGCTTGTATAAAGTTATTTTGGGTTAGAATATGTTATAATACAATGAATTTGATTGATTACAAGTGCTAGAGATGCATGAAGAATGTTTAGAAGTGAGAAGAAAGACTTGTTGATATTTGGTCCAAAATGGGATAAGAACCCAAAACCATTGCTTTGAGGCAGTGAATGGCTTGTATAAAGTTATTTTGGGTTAGAATATGTTATAATACAATGAATTTGATTGATTACAAGTGCTAGAGATGCATGAAGAATGTTTAGAAGTGAGAAGAAAGACTTGTTGATATTTGGTCCAAAATGGGATAAGAACCCAAAACCATTGCTTTGAGGCAGTGAATGGCTTGTATAAAGTTATTTTGGGTTAGAATATGTTATAATACAATGAATTTGATTGATTACAAATGCTAGAGATGCATGAAGAATGTTTAAAAGTGAGAAGAAAGACTTGTTGATATTTGGTCCAAAATGCGATAAGAACCCAAAACCATTGCTTTGAGGCAGTGAATGGCTTGTATAAAGTTATTTTAGGTTATAATATGTTATAAGACAATGAATTTGATTGATTACAAGTGCTAGAGATGCATGAAGAATGTTTAAAAGTGAGAAGAAAGACTTGTTGATATTTGGTCCAAAACGGGATAAGAACCCAAAACCATTGCTTTGAGGCAGTGAATGGCTTGTGTAAAGTTATTTTTGGTTATAATATGTTATAATACAATGAATTTGATTGATTACAAGTGCTAGAGATGCATGAAGAATGTTTAAAAGTGAGAAGAAAGACTTGTTGATATTTGGTCCAAAATGGGATAAGAACCCAAAACCATTGCTTTGAGGCAGTGAATGGCTTGTATAAAGTTATTTTGGGTTAGAATATGTTATAATACAATGAATTTGATTGATTACAAATGCTAGAGATGCATGAAGAATGTTTAAAAGTGAGAAGAAAGACTTGTTGATATTTGGTCCAAAATGGGATAAGAACCCAAAACCATTGCTTTGAGGCAGTGAATGGCTTGTATAAAGTTATTTTGGGTTAGAATATGTTATAATACAATGAATTTGATTGATTACAAGTGCTAGAGATGCATGAAGAATGTTTAAAAGTTAGAAGAAAGACTTGTTGATATTTGGTCCCAAATGGGATAAGAACACAAAACCATTGCTTTGAGGCAGTGAATGGCTTGTATAAAGTTATTTTGGGTTAGAATATGCTATAATACAATGAATTTGATTTATTACAAGTGCTAGAGATGCATGAAAAATGTTTAAAAGTGAGGAGAAAGACTTGTTGATATTTGGTCCAAAATGGGATAAGAACCGAAAACCATTGCTTTGAGGCTGTGAATGGCTTGTATAAAGTTATTTTGGGTTAGAATATGTAATAATACAATGAATTTGATTGATTACAAGTGCTAGAGATGCATTAAGAATGTTTAAAAGTGAGAAGAGAGACTTGTTGATATTTGGTCCCAAATGGGATATGAACCCAAAATCATTGCTTTGAGGCACTGAATGGCTTGTATAAAGTTATTTTGGGTTAGAATATGTTATTATATGATGAATTTGATTGATTACAAGTGCTAGAGATGCACGAAAGTGAGAAGAAAGACTTGTTGATATTTGGTCCAAAATGGAATAAGAACCCAAAACCATTGCTTTGAGGCAGTGAATGGCTTGTATAAAGTGATTTTGGGTTAGAATATGTAATAATACAATGAATTTGATTGATTACAAGTGCTAGAGATGCATTAAGAATGTTTAAAAGTGAGAAGAAAGACTTGTTCATATTTGGTCCCAAATGAGATAAGAACCCAAAACCATTGCTTTGAGGCAGTGAATGGCTTGTATAAAGTTATTTTGGGTTAGAATATGTTATAATACAATGAAGGTGATTGATTAAAAGTGCTAGAGATGCATGAAAAATGTTTAGAAGTGAGAAGAAAGACTTGTTGATATTTGGTCCAAAATGGGATAAGAACCCAAAACCATTGCTTTGAGGCAGTGAATGGCTGGTATAAAGTTATTTTGGGTTAGAATATGTTATAATACAATGAATTTGATTGATTACAAATGCTAGAGATGCATGAAGAATGTTTAAAAGTGAGAAGAAAGACTTGTTGATATTTGGTCCAAAATGCGATAAGAACCCAAAACCATTGCTTTGAGGCAGTGAATGGCTTGTATAAAGTTATTTTAGGTTATAATATGTTATAAGACAATGAATTTGATTGATTACAAGTGCTAGAGATGCATGAAGAATGTTTAAAAGTGAGAAGAAAGACTTGTTGATATTTGGTCCAAAACGGGATAAGAACCCAAAACCATTGCTTTGAGGCAGTGAATGGCTTGTGTAAAGTTATTTTTGGTTATAATATGTTATAATACAATGAATTTGATTGATTACAAGTGCTAGAGATGCATGAAGAATGTTTAAAAGTGAGAAGAAAGACTTGTTGATATTTGGTCCAAAATGGGATAAGAACCCAAAACCATTGCTTTGAGGCAGTGAATGGCTTGTATAAAGTTATTTTGGGTTAGAATATGTTATAATACAATGAATTTGATTGATTACAAATGCTAGAGATGCATGAAGAATGTTTAAAAGTGAGAAGAAAGACTTGTTGATATTTGGTCCAAAATGGGATAAGAACCCAAAACCATTGCTTTGAGGCAGTGAATGGCTTGTATAAAGTTATTTTGGGTTAGAATATGTTATAATACAATGAATTTGATTGATTACAAGTGCTAGAGATGCATGAAGAATGTTTAAAAGTTAGAAGAAAGACTTGTTGATATTTGGTCCAAAATGGGATAAGAACCCAAAACCATTGCTTTGAGGCAGTGAATGGCTTGTATAAAGTTATTTTGGGTTAGAATATGTTATAATACAATGAATTTGATTGATTACAAATGCTAGAGATGCATGAAGAATGTTTAAAAGTGAGAAGAAAGACTTGTTGATATTTGGTCCAAAATGGGATAAGAACCCAAAACCATTGCTTTGAGGCAGTGAATGGCTTGTATAAAGTTATTTTGGGTTAGAATATGTTATAATACAATGAATTTGATTGATTACAAGTGCTAGAGATGCATGAAGAATGTTTAAAAGTTAGAAGAAAGACTTGTTGATATTTGGTCCCAAATGGGATAAGAACACAAAACCATTGCTTTGAGGCAGTGAATGGCTTGTATAAAGTTATTTTGGGTTAGAATATGCTATAATACAATGAATTTGATTTATTACAAGTGCTAGAGATGCATGAAAAATGTTTAAAAGTGAGGAGAAAGACTTGTTGATATTTGGTCCAAAATGGGATAAGAACCGAAAACCATTGCTTTGAGGCTGTGAATGGCTTGTATAAAGTTATTTTGGGTTAGAATATGTAATAATACAATGAATTTGATTGATTACAAGTGCTAGAGATGCATTAAGAATGTTTAAAAGTGAGAAGAGAGACTTGTTGATATTTGGTCCAAAATGGGATATGAACCCAAAATCATTGCTTTGAGGCACTGAATGGCTTGTATAAAGTTATTTTGGGTTAGAATATGTTATTATATGATGAATTTGATTGATTACAAGTGCTAGAGATGCACGAAAGTGAGAAGAAAGACTTGTTGATATTTGGTCCAAAATGGAATAAGAACCCAAAACCATTGCTTTGAGGCAGTGAATGGCTTGTATAAAGTGATTTTGGGTTAGAATATGTAATAATACAATGAATTTGATTGATTACAAGTGCTAGAGATGCATTAAGAATGTTTAAAAGTGAGAAGAAAGACTTGTTCATATTTGGTCCCAAATGAGATAAGAACCCAAAACCATTGCTTTGAGGCAGTGAATGGCTTGTATAAAGTTATTTTGGGTTAGAATATGTTATAATACAATGAATTTGATTGATTACAAGTGCTAGAGATGCATGAAGAATGTTTAAAAGTTAGAAGAAAGACTTGTTGATATTTGGTCCCAAATGGGATAAGAACCCAAAACCATTGCTTTGAGGCAGTGAATGGCTTGTATAAAGTTATTTTGGGTTAGAATATGTTATAATACAATGAATTTGATTGATTACAAGTGCTAGAGATGCATGAAGAATGTTTAAAAGTGAGAAGAAAGACTTGTTGATATTTGGTCCAAAATGGGATAAGAACCCAAAACCATTGCTTTGAGGCAGTGAATGGCTTGTATAAAGTTATTTTGGGTTATAATATGTTATAATACAATGAATTTGATTGATTACAAGTGCTAGAGATGCATGAAGAATGTTTAAAAGTGAGAAGAAAGACTTGTTGATATTTGGTCCAAAATGGGATAAGAACCCAAAACCATTGCTTTGAGGCAGTGAATGGCTTGTATAAAGTTATTTTTGGTTAGAATATGTTATAATACAATGAATTTGATTGATTACAAGTGCTAGAGATGCATGAAGAATGTTTAAAAGTGAGAAGAAAGACTTGTTGATATTTGGTCCCAAATGGGATAAGAACCCAAAACCATTGCTTTGAGGCAGTGAATGGCTTGTATAAAGTTATTTTGGGTTAGAATATGTTATAATACAATGAATTTGATTGATTACAAGTGCTAGAGATGCATGAAGAATGTTTAAAAGTGAGAAGAAAGACTTGTTGATATTTGGTCCAAAATGGGATAAGAACCCAAAACCATTGCTTTGAGGCACTGAATGGCTTGTATAAAGTTATTTTGGGTTAGAATATGTTATAATACAATGAATTTGATTGATTACAAGTGCTAGAGATGCATGAAGAATGTTTAAAAGTGAGAAGAAAGACTTGTTGATATTTGGTCCCAAATGGGATAAGAACCCAAAACCATTGCTTTGAGGCAGTGAATGGCTTGTATAAAGTTATTTTGGGTTAGAATATGTTATAATACAATGAATTTGATTGATTACAAGTGCTAGAGATGCATGAAGAATGTTTAAAAGTGAGAAGAAAGACTTGTTGATATTTGGTCCAAAATGGGATAAGAACCCAAAACCATTGCTTTGAGGCAGTGAATGGCTTGTATAAAGTTATTTTGGGTTAGAATATGTTATAATACAATGAATTTGATTGATTACAAGTGCTAGAGATGCATGAAGAATGTTTAAAAGTGAGAAGAAAGACTTGTTGATATTTGGTCCCAAATGGGATAAGAACCCAAAACCATTGCTTTGAGGCAGTGAATGGCTTGTATAAAGTTATTTTGGGTTAGAATATGTTATAATACAATGAATTTGATTGATTACAAGTGCTAGAGATGCATGAAGAATGTTTAAAAGTGAGAAGAAAGACTTGTTGATATTTGGTCCCAAATGGGATAAGAACCCAAAACCATTGCTTTGAGGCAGTGAATGGCTTGTATAAAGTTATTTTAGGTTAGAATATGTTATAATACAATGAATTTGATTGATTACAAGTGCTAGAGATGCATGAAGAATGTTTAAAAGTGAGAAGAAAGACTTGTTGATATTTGGTCCAAAATGGGATAAGAACCCAAAACCATTGCTTTGAGGCAGTGAATGGCTTGTATAAAGTTATTTTGGGTTAGAATATGTTATAATACAATGAATTTGATTGATTACAAGTGCTAGAGATGCATGAAGAATGTTTAAAAGTGAGAAGAAAGACTTGTTGATATTTGGTCCAAAATGGGATAAGAACCCAAAACCATTGCTTTGAGGCAGTGAATGGCTTGTGTAAAGTTATTTTTGGTTATAATATGTTATAATACAATGAATTTGATTGATTACAAGTGCTAGAGATGCATGAAGAATGTTTAAAAGTGAGAAGAAAGACTTGTTGATATTTGGTCCAAAATGGGATAAGAACCCAAAACCATTGCTTTGAGGCAGTGAATGGCTTGTATAAAGTTATTTTGGGTTAGAATATGTTATAATACAATGAATTTGATTGATTACAAGTGCTAGAGATGCATGAAGAATGTTTAAAAGTGAGAAGAAAGACTTGTTGATATTTGGTCCAAAATGGGATAAGAACCCAAAACCATTGCTTTGAGGCACTGAATGGCTTGTATAAAGTTATTTTGGGTTAGAATATGTTATAATACAATGAATTTGATTGATTACAAGTGCTAGAGATGCATGAAGAATGTTTAAAAGTTAGAAGAAAGACTTGTTGATATTTGGTCCCAAATGGGATAAGAACCCAAAACCATTGCTTTGAGGCAGTGAATGGCTTGTATAAAGTTATTTTGGGTTAGAATATGTAATAATACAATGAATTTGATTGATTACAAGTGCTAGAGATGCATGAAGAATGTTTAAAAGTGAGAAGAAAGACTTGTTGATATTTGGTCCAAAATGGGATAAGAACCCAAAACCATTGCTTTGAGGCAGTGAATGGCTTGTATAAAGTTATTTTGGGTTAGAATATGTTATAATACAATGAATTTGATTGATTACAAGTGCTAGAGATGCATTAAGAATGTTTAAAAGTGAGAAGAAAGACTTGTTGATATTTGGTCCAAAATGGGATAAGAACCCAAAACCATTGCTTTGAGGCAGTGAATGGCTTGTATAAAGTTATTTTGGGTTAGAATATGTTATAATACAATGAATTTGATTGATTACAAGTGCTAGAGATGCATGAAGAATGTTTAGAAAGTGAGAAGAAAGACTTGTTGATATTTGGTCCAAAATGGGATAAGAACCCAAAACCATTGCTTTGAGGCAGTGAATGGCTTGTATAAAGTTATTTTGGGTTAGAATATGTTATAATACAATGAATTTGATTGATTACAAGTGCTAGAGATGCATGAAGAATGTTTAAAAGTGAGAAGAAAGACTTGTTGATATTTGGTCCCAAATGGGATAAGAACCCAAAACCATTGCTTTGAGGCAGTGAATGGCTTGTATAAAGTTATTTTGGGTTAGAATATGTTATAATACAATGAATTTGATTGATTACAAGTGCTAGAGATGCATGAAGAATGTTTAAAAGTTAGAAGAAAGACTTGTTGATATTTGGTCCAAAATGGGATAAGAACCCAAAACCATTGCTTTGAGGCAGTGAATGGCTTGTATAAAGTTATTTTGGGTTAGAATATGTTATAATACAATGAATTTGATTGATTACAAGTGCTAGAGATGCATGAAGAATGTTTAAAAGTGAGAAGAAAGACTTGTTGATATTTGGTCCCAAATGGGATAAGAACCCAAAACCATTGCTTTGAGGCAGTGAATGGCTTGTATAAAGTTATTTTGGGTTATAATATGTTATAATACAATGAATTTGATTGATTACAAGTGCTAGAGATGCATGAAAAATGTTTAAAAGTGAGGAGAAAGACTTGTTGATATTTGGTCCAAAATGGGATAAGAACCCAAAACCATTGCTTTGAGGCTGTGAATGGCTTGTATAAAGTTATTTTGGGTTAGAATATGTAATAATACAATGAATTTGATTGATTACAAGTGCTAGAGATGCATGAAGAATGTTTAAAAGTGAGAAGAAAGACTTGTTGATATTTGGTCCAAAATGGGATAAGAACCCAAAACCATTGCTTTGAGGCACTGAATGGCTTGTATAAAGTTATTTTGGGTTAGAATATGTTATAATACAATGAATTTGATTGATTACAAGTGCTAGAGATGCATGAAGAATGTTTAAAAGTGAGAAGAAAGACTTGTTGATATTTGGTCCCAAATGGGATAAGAACCCAAAACCATTGCTTTGAGGCAGTGAATGGCTTGTATAAAGTTATTTTGGGTTAGAATATGTTATAATACAATGAATTTGATTGATTACAAGTGCTAGAGATGCATGAAGAATGTTTAAAAGTGAGAAGAAAGACTTGTTCATATTTGGTCCCAAATGGGATAAGAACCCAAAACCATTGCTTTGAGGCAGTGAATGGCTTGTATAAAGTTATTTTGGGTTAGAATATGTTATAATACATTGAATTTGATTGATTAAAAGTGCTAGAGATGCATGAACAATGTTTAAAAGTGAGAAGAAAGACTTGTTGATATTTGGTCCAAAATGGGATAAGAACCCAAAACCATTGCTTTGAGGCAGTGAATGGCTTGTATAAAGTTATTTTGGGTTATAATATGTTATAATACAATGAATTTGATTGATTACAAATGCTAGAGATGCATGAAGAATGTTTAAAAGTGAGAAGAAAGACTTGTTGATATTTGGTCCAAAATGGGATAAGAACCCAAAACCATTGCTTTGAGGCCGTGAATGGCTTGTGTAAAGTTATTTTTGGTTATAATATGTTATAATACAATGAATTTTATTGATTACAAGTGCTACAGATGCATGAAAAATGTTTAAAAGTGAAAAGAAAGACTTGTTGATATTTGGTCCAAAATGGGATAAGAACCCAAAACCATTGCTTTGAGGCAGTGAATGGCTTGTATAAAGTTATTTTGCGTTAGAATATGTTATAATACAATGAATTTGATTGATTAAAAGTGCTAGAGATGCATGAAAAATGTTTAGAAGTGAGACGAAAGACTTGTTGATATTTGGTCCAAAATGGGATAAGAACCCAAAACCATTGCTTTGAGGCAGTGAATGGCTTGTATAAAGTTATTTTGGGTTAGAATATGTTATAATACAATGAATTTGATTGATTACAAGTGCTAGAGATGCATGAAGAATGTTTAAAAGTGAGAAGAAAGACTTGTTGATATTTGGTCCAAAATGGGATAAGAACCCAAAACCATTGCTTTGAGGCAGTGAATGGCTTGTATAAAGTTATTTTGGGTTAGAATATGTTATAATACAATGAATTTGATTGATTACAAGTGCTAGAGATGCATGAAGAATGTTTAAAAGTGAGAAGAAAGACTTGTTGATATTTGGTCCCAAATGGGATAAGAACCCAAAACCATTGCTTTGAGGCAGTGAATGGCTTGTATAAAGTTATTTTGGGTTAGAATATGTTATAATACGATGAATTTGATTGATTACAAGTGCTAGAGATGCATGAAAAATGTTTAAAAGTGAGGAGAAAGACTTGTTGATATTTGGTCCAAAATGGGATAAGAACCCAAAACCATTGCTTTGAGGCTGTGAATGGGTTGTATAAAGTTATTTTGGGTTAGAATATGTTATAATACAATGAATTTGATTGATTACAAGTGCTAGAGATGCATGAAGAATGTTTAAAAGTGAGAAGAAAGACTTGTTGATATTTGGTCCAAAATGGGATAAGAACCCAAAACCATTGCTTTGAGGCACTGAATGGCTTGTATAAAGTTATTTTGGGTTAGAATATGTTATAATACGATGAATTTGATTGATTACAAGTGCTAGAGATGCATGAAGAATGTTTAAAATTAAGAAGAAAGACTTGTTGATATTTGGTCCCAAATGGGATAAGAACCCAGAACCACTGCTTTGAGGCACTGAATGGCTTGTATAAAGTTATTTTGGGTTAGAATATGTTATAATACAATGAATTTGATTGATTACAAGTGCTAGAGATGCATGAAGAATGTTTAAAAGTGAGAAGAAAGACTTGTTGATATTTGGTCCAAAATGGGATAAGAACCCAAAACCATTGCTTTGAGGCCGTGAATGGCTTGTATAAAGTTATTTTGGGTTAGAATATGTTATAATACATTGAATTTGATTGATTACAAGTGCTAGAGATGCATGAAGAATGTTTAAAAGTGAGAAGAAAGACTTGTTGATATTTGGTCCAAAATGGGATAAGAACCCAAAACCATTGCTTTGAGGCAGTGAATGGCTTGTATAAAGTTATTTTGGGTTATAATATGTTATAATACAATGAATTTGATTGATTACAAGTGCTAGAGATGCATGAAGAATGTTTAAAAGTGAGAAGAAAGACTTGTTGATATTTGGTCCAAAATGGGATAAGAACCCAAAACCATTGCTTTGAGGCCGTGAATGGCTTGTATAAAGTTATTTTGGGTTAGAATATGTTATAATACAATGAATTTGATTGATTACAAGTGCTACAGATGCATGAAGAATGTTTAAAAGTGAAAAGAAAGACTTGTTGATATTTGGTCCAAAATGGGATAAGAACCCAAAACCATTGCTTTGAGGCAGTGAATGGCTTGTATAAAGTTATTTTGGGTTAGAATATGTTATAATACAATGAATTTGATTGATTACAAGTGCTAGAGATGCATGAAGAATGTTTAGAAGTGAGACGAAAGACTTGTTGATATTTGGTCCCAAATGGGATAAGAACCCAAAACCATTGCTTTGAGGCAGTGAATGGCTTGTATAAAGTTATTTTGGGTTAGAATATGTTATAATACAATGAATTTGATTGATTACAAGTGCTAGAGATGCATGAAGAATGTTTAAAAGTGAGAAGAAAGACTTGTTGATATTTGGTCCAAAATGGGATAAGAACCCAAAACCATTGCTTTGAGGCTGTGAATGGCTTGTATAAAGTTATTTTGGGTTAGAATATGTTATAATACAATGAATTTGATTGATTACAAGTGCTAGAGATGCATGAAGAATGTTTAAAAGTGAGAAGAAAGACTTGTTGATATTTGGTCCCAAATGGGATAAGAACCCAAAACCATTGCTTTGAGGCAGTGAATGGCTTGTATAAAATTATTTTGGGTTAGAATATGCTATAATACGATGAATTTGATTTATTACAAGTGCTAGAGATGCATGAAAAATGTTTAAAAGTGAGGAGAAAGACTTGTTGATATTTGGTCCAAAATGGGATAAGAACCCAAAACCATTGCTTTGAGGCTGTGAATGGGTTGTATAAAGTTATTTTGGGTTAGAATATGTAATAATACAATGAATTTGATTGATTACAAGTGCTAGAGATGCATTAAAAATGTTTAAAAGTGAGAAGAAAGACTTGTTGATATTTGGTCCAAAATGGGATAAGAACCCAAAACCATTGCTTTGAGGCACTGAATGGCTTGTATAAAGTTATTTTGGGTTAGAATATGTTATAATACGATGAATTTGATTGATTACAAGTGCTAGAGATGCATGAAGAATGTTTAAAAGTTAGAAGAAAGACTTGTTGATATTTGGTCCCAAATGGGATAAGAACCCAGAACCATTGCTTTGAGGCACTGAATGGCTTGTATAAAGTTATTTTGGGTTATATTATGTTATAATACAATGAATTTGATTGATTACAAGTGCTAGAGATGCATGAAGAATGTTTAAAAGTGAGAAGAAAGACTTGTTGATATTTGGTCCAAAATGGGATAAGAACCCAAAACCATTGCTTTGAGGCCGTGAATGGCTTGTATAAAGTTATTTTGGGTTAGAATATGTTATAATACATTGAATTTGATTGATTACAAGTGCTAGAGATGCATGAAGAATGTTTAAAAGTGAGAAGAAAGACTTGTTGATATTTGGTCCAAAATGGGATAAGAACCCAAAACCATTGCTTTGAGGCAGTGAATGGCTTGTATAAAGTTATTTTGGGTTATAATATGTTATAATACAATGAATTTGATTGATTACAAGTGCTAGAGATGCATGAAGAATGTTTAAAAGTGAGAAGAAAGACTTGTTGATATTTGGTCCAAAATGGGATAAGAACCCAAAACCATTGCTTTGAGGCCGTGAATGGCTTGTGTAAAGTTATTTTTGGTTATAATATGTTATAATACAATGAATTTGATTGATTACAAGTGCTAGAGATGCATGAAGAATGTTTAAAAGTGAAAAGAAAGACTTGTTGATATTTGGTCCAAAATGGGATAAGAACCCAAAACCATTGCTTTGAGGCAGTGAATGGCTTGTATAAAGTTATTTTGCGTTAGAATATGTTATAATACAATGAATTTGATTGATTAAAAGTGCTAGAGATGCATGAAAAATGTTTAGAAGTGAGACGAAAGACTTGTTGATATTTGGTCCAAAATGGGATAAGAACCCAAAACCATTGCTTTGAGGCAGTGAATGGCTTGTATAAAGTTATTTTGGGTTAGAATATGTTATAATACAATGAATTTGATTGATTACAAGTTCTAGAGATGCATGAAGAATGTTTAAAAGTGAGAAGAAAGACTTGTTGATATTTGGTCCAAAATGGGATAAGAACCCAAAACCATTGCTTTGAGGCAGTGAATGGCTTGTATAAAGTTATTTTGGGTTAGAATATGTTATAATACAATGAATTTGATTGATTACAAGTGCTAGAGATGCATGAAGAATGTTTAAAAGTGAGAAGAAAGACTTGTTGATATTTGGTCCCAAATGGGATAAGAACCCAAAAGCATTGCTTTGAGGCAGTGAATGGCTTGTATAAAATTATTTTGGGTTAGAATATGTTATAATACGATGAATTTGATTTATTACAAGTGCTAGAGATGCATGAAAAATGTTTAAAAGTGAGGAGAAAGACTTGTTGATATTTGGTCCAAAATGGGATAAGAACCCAAAACCATTGCTTTGAGGCTGTGAATGGGTTGTATAAAGTTATTTTGGGTTAGAATATGTAATAATACAATGAATTTGATTGATTACAAGTGCTAGAGATGCATTAAAAATGTTTAAAAGTGAGAAGAAAGACTTGTTGATATTTGGTCCAAAATGGGATAAGAACCCAAAACCATTGCTTTGAGGCACTGAATGGCATGTATAAAGTTATTTTGGGTTAGAATATGTTATAATACGATGAATTTGATTGATTACAAGTGCTAGAGATGCATGAAGAATGTTTAAAATTAAGAAGAAAGACTTGTTGATATTTGGTCCCAAATGGGATAAGAACCCAGAACCACTGCTTTGAGGCACTGAATGGCTTGTATAAAGTTATTTTGGGTTATATTATGTTATAATACGATGAATTTGATTGATTACAAGTGCTAGAGATGCATTAAGAATGTTTAAAAGTGAGAAGAAAGACTTGTTGATATTTGGTCCAAAATGGGATAAGAACCCAAAACCATTGCTTTGAGGCAGTGAATGGCTTGTATAAAGTTATTTTGGGTTAGAATATGTTATAATACAATGAATTTGATTGATTACAAGTGCTAGAGATGCATGAAGAATGTTTAAAAGTGAGAAGAAAGACTTGTTGATATTTGGTCCAAAATGGGATAAGAACCCAAAACCATTGCTTTGAGGCAGTGAATGGCTTGTATAAAGTTATTTTGGGTTAGAATATGTTATAATACAATGAATTTGATTGATTACAAATGCTAGAGATGCATGAAGAATGTTTAAAAGTGAGAAGAAAGACTTGTTGATATTTGGTCCAAAATGGGATAAGAACCCAAAACCATTGCTTTGAGGCAGTGAATGGCTTGTATAAAGTTATTTTGGGTTAGAATATGTTATAATACAATGAATTTGATTGATTACAAGTGCTAGAGATGCATGAAGAATGTTTAAAAGTGAGAAGAAAGACTTGTTGATATTTGGTCCAAAATGGGATAAGAACCCAAAACCATTGCTTTGAGGCAGTGAATGGCTTGTATAAAGTTATTTTGGGTTAGAATATGTTATAATACAATGAATTTGATTGATTACAAGTGCTAGAGATGCATGAAAAATGTTTAAAAGTAAAGAAGAAAGACTTGTTGATATTTGGTCCCAAATGGGATAAGAACCCAAAACCATTGCTTTGAGGCAGTGAATGGCTTGTATAAAGTTATTTTGGGTTAGAATATGCTATAATACAATGAATTTGATTGATTACAAGTGCTAGAGATGCATGAAGATTGTTTAAAAGTGAGGAGAAAGACTTGTTGATGTTTGGTCCAAAATGGGATAAGAACCCAAAACCATTGCTTTGAGGCAGTGAATGGCTTGTATAAAGTTATTTTGGGATAGAATATGTAATAATACAATGAATTTGATTGATTACAAGTGCTAGAGATGCATGAAGAATGTTTAAAAGTGAGAAGAAAGACTTGTTGATATTTGGTCCCAAATGGGATAAGAACCCAAAACCATTGCTTTGAGGCAGTGAATGGCTTGTATAAAGTTATTTTGGGTTAGAATATGTTATAATACAATGAATTTGATTGATTACAAGTGCTAGAGATGCATGAAAAATGTTTAAAAGTGAGAAGAAAGACTTGTTGATATTTGGTCCAAAATGGGATAAGAACCCAAAACCATTGCTTTGAGGCAGTGAATGGCTTGTATAAAGTTATTTTGGGTTAGAATATGTTATAATACAATGAATTTGATTGATTACAAGTGCTAGAGATGCATGAAGAATGTTTAAAAGTGAGAAGAAAGACTTGTTGATATTTGGTCCAAAATGGGATAAGAACCCAAAACCATTGCTTTGAGGATGTGAATGGCTTGTATAAAGTTATTTTGGGTTAGAATATGTAATAATACAATGAATTTGATTGATTACAAGTGCTAGAGATGCATTAAGAATGTTTAAAATTAAGAAAAAAGACTTGTTGATATTTGGTCCCAAATGGGATAAGAACCCAGAACCATTGCTTTGAGGCAGTGAATGGCTTGTATAAAGTTATTTTGGGTTAGAATATGTTATAATACAATGAATTTGATTGATTACAAGTGCTAGAGATGCATGAAAAATGTTTAAAAGTGAGAAGAAAGACTTGTTGATATTTGGTCCAAAATGGGATAAGAACCCAAAACCATTGCTTTGAGGCAGTGAATGGCTTGTATAAAGTTATTTTGGGTTAGAATATGTTATAATACAATGAATTTGATTGATTACAAGTGCTAGAGATGCATGAAGAATGTTTAAAAGTGAGAAGAAAGACTTGTTGATATTTGGTCCAAAATGGGATAAGAACCCAAAACCATTGCTTTGAGGCACTGAATGGCTTGTATAAAGTTATTTTGGGTTAGAATATGTTATAATACGATGAATTTGATTGATTACAAGTGCTAGAGATGCATGAAGAATGTTTAAAAGTGAGAAGAAAGACTTGTTGATATTTGGTCCAAAATGGGATAAGAACCCAAAACCATTGCTTTGAGGCACTGAATGGCTTGTATAAAGTTATTTTGGGTTAGAATATGTTATAATACAATGAATTTGATTGATTACAAGTGCTAGAGATGCATGAAGAATGTTTAAAAGTGAGAAGAAAGACTTGTTGATATTTGGTCCCAAATGGGATAAGAACCCAAAACCATTGCTTTGAGGCTGTGAATGGCTTGTATAAAGTTATTTTGGGTTAGAATATGTTATAATACAATGAATTTGATTGATTACAAGTGCTAGAGATGCATGAAAAATGTTTAAAAGTGAGAAGAAAGACTTGTTGATATTTGGTCCAAAATGGGATAAGAACCCAAAACCATTGCTTTGAGGCAGTGAATGGCTTGTATAAAGTTATTTTGGGTTAGAATATGTTATAATACAATGAATTTGATTGATTACAAGTGCTAGAGATGCATGAAGAATGTTTAAAAGTGAGAAGAAAGACTTGTTGATATTTGGTCCAAAATGGGATAAGAACCCAAAACCATTGCTTTGAGGCAGTGAATGGCTTGTATAAAGTTATTTTGGGTTAGAATATGTTATAATACAATGAATTTGATTGATTACAAGTGCTAGAGATGCATGAAGAATGTTTAAAAGTTAGAAGAAAGACTTGTTGATATTTGGTCCCAAATGGGATAAGAACCCAAAACCATAGCTTTGAGGCTGTGAATGGCTTGTATAAAGTTATTTTGGGTTAGAATATGTTATACTACAATGAATTTGATTGATTACAAGTGCTAGAGATGCATGAAAAATGTTTAAAAGTGAGAAGAAAGACTTGTTGATATTTGGTCCAAAATGGGATAAGAACCCAGAACCATTGCTTTGAGGCAGTGAATGGCTTGTATAAAGTTATTTTGGGTTAGAATATGTTATAATACAATGAATTTGATTGATTACAAGTGCTAGAGATGCATGAAGAATGTTTAAAAGTGAGAAGAAAGACTTGTTGATATTTGGTCCAAAATGGGATAAGAACCCAAAACCATTGCTTTGAGGCAGTGAATGGCTTGTATAAAGTTATTTTGGGTTATAATATGTTATAATACAATGAATTTGATTGATTACAAGTGCTAGAGATGCATGAAGAATGTTTAAAAGTGAGAAGAAAGACTTGTTGATATTTGGTCCAAAATGGGATAAGAACCCAAAACCATTGCTTTGAGGCCGTGAATGGCTTGTGTAAAGTTATTTTTGGTTATAATATGTTATAATACAATGAATTTGATTGATTACAAGTGCTAGAGATGCATGAAGAATGTTTAAAAGTGAGAAGAAAGACTTGTTGATATTTGGTCCAAAATGGGATAAGAACCCAAAACCATTGCTTTGAGGCAGTGAATGGCTTGTATAAAGTTATTTTGGGTTAGAATATGTTATAATACAATGAATTTGATTGATTACAAGTGCTAGAGATGCATGAAGAATGTTTAAAAGTGAGAAGAAAGACTTGTTGATATTTGGTCCAAAATGGGATAAGAACCCAAAACCATTGCTTTGAGGCAGTGAATGGCTTGTATAAAGTTATTTTGGGTTAGAATATGTTATAATACATTGAATTTGATTGATTACAAGTGCTAGAGATGCATGAAGAATGTTTAAAAGTTAGAAGAAAGACTTGTTGATATTTGGTCCCAAATGGGATAAGAACCCAAAACCATTGCTTTGAGGCAGTGAATGGCTTGTATAAAGTTATTTTAGGTTAGAATATGTTATAATACAATGAATTTGATTGATTACAAGTGCTAGAGATGCATGAAGAATGTTTAAAAGTGAGAAGAAAGACTTGTTGATATTTGGTCCAAAATGGGATAAGAACCCAAAACCATTGCTTTGAGGCAGTGAATGGCTTGTATAAAGTTATTTTGGGTTAGAATATGTTATAATACAATGAATTTGATTGATTACAAGTGCTAGAGATGCATGAAGAATGTTTAAAAGTTAGAAGAAAGACTTGTTGATATTTGGTCCAAAATGGGATAAGAACCCAAAACCATTGCTTTGAGGCCGTGAATGGCTTGTGTAAAGTTATTTTTGGTTATAATATGTTATAATACAATGAATTTTATTGATTACAAGTGCTACAGATGCATGAAAAATGTTTAAAAGTGAAAAGAAAGACTTGTTGATATTTGGTCCAAAATGGGATAAGAACCCAAAACCATTGCTTTGAGGCAGTGAATGGCTTGTATAAAGTTATTTTGCGTTAGAATATGTTATAATACAATGAATTTGATTGATTACAAGTGCTAGAGATGCATGAAGAATGTTTAAAAGTGAGAAGAAAGACTTGTTGATATTTGGTCCCAAATGGGATAAGAACCCAAAACCATTGCTTTGAGGCAGTGAATGGCTTGTATAAAGTTATTTTGGGTTAGAATATGTTATAATACAATGAATTTGATTGATTACAAGTGCTAGAGATGCATGAAGAATGTTTAAAAGTGAGAAGAAAGACTTGTTGATATTTGGTCCCAAATGGGATAAGAACACAAAACCATTGCTTTGAGGCAGTGAATGGCTTGTATAAAGTTATTTTGGGTTAGAATATGTTATAATACAATGAATTTGATTGATTACAAGTGCTAGAGATGCATGAAGAATGTTTAGAAGTGAGTAGAAAGACTTGTTGATATTTGGTCCCAAATGGGATAAGAACCCAAAACCATTGCTTTGAGGCTGTGAATGGCTTGTATAAAGTTATTTTGGGTTAGAATATGTAATAATACAATGAATTTGATTGATTACAAGTGCTAGAGATGCATGAAGAATGTTTAAAAGTGAGAAGAAAGACTTGTTGATATTTGTTCCCAAATGGGATAAGAACCCAAAACCATTGCTTTGAGGCAGTGAATGGCTTGTATAAAGTTATTTTGGGTTAGAATATGTTATAATACAATGAATTTGATTGATTACAAGTGCTAGAGATGCATGAAGAATGTTTAAAAGTGAGAAGAAAGACTTGTTGATATTTGGTCCCAAATGGGATAAGAACCCAAAACCATTGCTTTGAGGCAGTGAATGGCTTGTATAAAGTTATTTTGGGTTAGAATATGTTATAATACAATGAATTTGATTGATTACAAGTGCTAGAGATGCATGAAGAATGTTTAGAAGTGAGAAGAAAGACTTGTTGATATTTGGTCCCAAATGGGATAAGAACCCAAAACCATTGCTTTGAGGCAGTGAATGGCTTGTATAAAGTTATTTTGGGTTAGAATATGTTATAATACAATGAATTTGATTGATTACAAGTGCTAGAGATGCATGAAGAATGTTTAAAGTGAGAAGAAAGACTTGTTGATATTTGGTTCCAAATGGGATAAGAACCCAAAACCATTGCTTTGAGGCAGTGAATGGCTTGTATAAAGTTATTTTGGGTTAGAATATGTTATAATACAATGAATTTGATTGATTACAAGTGCTAGAGATGCATGAAGAATGTTTAGAAGTGAGAAGAAAGACTTGTTGATATTTGGTCCCAAATGGGATAAGAACCCAAAACCATTGCTTTGAGGCAGTGAATGGCTTGTATAAAGTTATTTTGGGTTAGAATATGTTATAATACAATGAATTTGATTGATTACAAGTGCTAGAGATGCATGAAGAATGTTTAGAAGTGAGAAGAAAGACTTGTTGATATTTGGTCCCAAATGGGATAAGAACCCAAAACCATTGCTTTGAGGCAGTGAATGGCTTGTATAAAGTTATTTTGGGTTAGAATATGTTATAATACAATGAATTTGATTGATTACAAGTGCTAGAGATGCATGAAGAATGTTTAGAAGTGAGAAGAAAGACTTGTTGATATTTGGTCCCAAATGGGATAAGAACCCAAAACCATTGCTTTGAGGCAGTGAATGGCTTGTATAAAGTTATTTTGGGTTAGAATATGTTATAATACAATGAATTTGATTGATTACAAGTGCTAGAGATGCATGAAGAATGTTTAGAAGTGAGAAGAAAGACTTGTTGATATTTGGTCTCAAATGGGATAAGAACCCAAAACCATTGCTTTGAGGCAGTGAATGGCTTGTATAAAGTTATTTTGGGTTAGAATATGTTATAATACAATGAATTTGATTGATTACAAGTGCTAGAGATGCATGAAGAATGTTTAGAAGTGAGAAGAAAGACTTGTTGATATTTGGTCTCAAATGGGATAAGAACCCAAAACCATTGCTTTGAGGCAGTGAATGGCTTGTATAAAGTTATTTTGGGTTAGAATATGTTATAATACAATGAATTTGATTGATTACAAGTGCTAGAGATGCATGAAGAATGTTTAGAAGTGAGAAGAAAGACTTGTTGATATTTGGTCCCAAATGGGATAAGAACCCAAAACCATTGCTTTGAGGCAGTGAATGGCTTGTATAAAGTTATTTTGGGTTAGAATATGTTATAATACAATGAATTTGATTGATTACAAGTGCTAGAGATGCATGAAGAATGTTTAGAAGTGAGAAGAAAGACTTGTTGATATTTGGTCCCAAATGGGATAAGAACCCAAAACCATTGCTTTGAGGCAGTGAATGGCTTGTATAAAGTTATTTTGGGTTAGAATATGTTATAATACAATGAATTTGATTGATTACAAGTGCTAGAGATGCATGAAGAATGTTTAGAAGTGAGAAGAAAGACTTGTTGATATTTGGTCCCAAATGGGATAAGAACCCAAAACCATTGCTTTGAGGCAGTGAATGGCTTGTATAAAGTTATTTTGGGTTAGAATATGTTATAATACAATGAATTTGATTGATTACAAGTGCTAGAGATGCATGAAGAATGTTTAGAAGTGAGAAGAAAGACTTGTTGATATTTGGTCCCAAATGGGATAAGAACCCAAAACCATTGCTTTGAGGCAGTGAATGGCTTGTATAAAGTTATTTTGGGTTAGAATATGTTATAATACAATGAATTTGATTGATTACAAGTGCTAGAGATGCATGAAGAATGTTTAGAAGTGAGAAGAAAGACTTGTTGATATTTGGTCTCAAATGGGATAAGAACCCAAAACCATTGCTTTGAGGCAGTGAATGGCTTGTATAAAGTTATTTTGGGTTAGAATATGTTATAATACAATGAATTTGATTGATTACAAGTGCTAGAGATGCATGAAGAATGTTTAGAAGTGAGAAGAAAGACTTGTTGATATTTGGTCCCAAATGGGATAAGAACCCAAAACCATTGCTTTGAGGCAGTGAATGGCTTGTATAAAGTTATTTTGGGTTAGAATATGTTATAATACAATGAATTTGATTGATTACAAGTGCTAGAGATGCATGAAGAATGTTTAGAAGTGAGAAGAAAGACTTGTTGATATTTGGTCCCAAATGGGATAAGAACCCAAAACCATTGCTTTGAGGCAGTGAATGGCTTGTATAAAGTTATTTTGGGTTAGAATATGTTATAATACAATGAATTTGATTGATTACAAGTGCTAGAGATGCATGAAGAATGTTTAAAAGTGAGAAGAAAGACTTGTTGATATTTGGTCCCAAATGGGATAAGAACCCAAAACCATTGCTTTGAGGCAGTGAATGGCTTGTATAAAGTTATTTTGGGTTAGAATATGTTATAATACAATGAATTTGATTGATTACAAGTGCTAGAGATGCATGAAGAATGTTTAGAAGTGAGAAGAAAGACTTGTTGATATTTGGTCCCAAATGGGATAAGAACCCAAAACCATTGCTTTGAGGCAGTGAATGGCTTGTATAAAGTTATTTTGGGTTAGAATATGTTATAATACAATGAATTTGATTGATTACAAGTGCTAGAGATGCATGAAGAATGTTTAGAAGTGAGAACAAAGACTTGTTGATATTTGGTCCCAAATGGGATAAGAACACAAAACCATTGCTTTGAGGCAGTGAATGGCTTGTGTAAAGTTATATTGGGTTAGAATATGTTATAATTCAATGAATTTGATTGGTTACAAGTGCTAGAGATGCATTAAGAATGTTAAGAAGTGAGAAGAAAGACTTGTTGAAATTTGGTCCCAAATGGGATAAGAACCCAAAACCATTGCTTTGAGGCAGTGAATGACTTGTATAAAGTTATTTTAGGTTAGAATATGTTAAAATACATTGAATTTGATTGATTACAAGTGCTAGAGATGCATGAAGATTGTTTAGAAGTGAAAAGAAAGACTTGTTGATATTCGGTCCCAAATGGGATAAGAACCCAAAACCATTGCTTTGAGGCAGTGAATGGCTTGTATAAAGTTATTTTGGGTTATAATATGTTATAATACAATGAATTTGATTGATTACAAGTTGTAGAGATGCATGAAGAATGTTTAGAAGTGAGAAGAAAGACTTGTTGAAATTTGGTCTCAAATGGGATAAGAACCCAAAACCATTGCTTTGAGGCAGTGAATAGCTTGTATAAAGTTATTTTGGGTTAGAATATGTTATAATACAATGAATTTGATTGATTACAAGTGCTAGAGATGCATTAAGAATGTTAAGAAGTGAGAAGAAAGACTTGTTGAAATTTGGTTTCAAATAGGATAAGAACCCAAAACCATTGCTTAGAGGCAAATAATGGCTTGTATAAAGTTATTTTGGGTTAGAATATGCTATAATACAATGAATTTGATTGATTACAATTGCTAGAGTTGCATAAATAATGTTTACAAGTGAGAAGAAAGACTTGTTGAAATTTTGTCTCAAATGGGATAAGAACCCAAAACCATTGCTTTGAGGCAGTGAATGGCTTGTATAAAGTTATTTTGGGTTAGAATATGTTATAATACAATGAATTTGATTGATTACAAGATCTAGAGATGCATGAAGAATGTTTAGAAGTGAGAAGAAAGACTTGTTGAAATTTGGTCTCAAATGGGATAAGAACCCAAAACCTTTGCTCTAAGGCAGTGAATGGCTTGTAAAAAGTTATTTTGGGTTAGAATATGTTATAATACAATGAATTTGATTGATTACAAGTGCTAGAGATTCATGAAGAATGTTTAGAAGTGAGAAGAAAGATTGTTGAAATTTGGTCTCAAATGGGATAAGAAACCCAAAATCATTGCTTTGAGGCAGTAAATGGATTGTATAAAGTTATTTTGGGTTAGAATATGTTATAATACAATGAATTTGATTGATTACAAGTGCTAGAGATGCATTAAGAATGTTAAGAAGTGAGAAGAAAGACTTGTTGAAATTTGGTCCCAAATGGGATAAGAACCCAAAACCATTGCTTTGAGGCAGTGAATGGCTTGTATAAAGTTATTTTGGGTTAGAATATGTTATAATACATTGAATATGATTGATTACAAGTGCTAGAGATGCATGAAGATTGTTTAGAAGTGAAAAGAAAGACTTGTTGATATTCGGTCCCAAATGGGATAAGAACCCAAAACCATTGCTTTGAGGCAGTGAATGGATTGTATAAAGTTATTTTGGGTTAGAATATGTTATAATACAATGAATTTGATTGATTACAAGTGCTAGGATGCATTAAGAATGTTAAGAAGTGAGAAGAAAGACCTGTTGAAATTTGGTCCCAAATGGGATAAGAACCCAAAACCATTGCTTTGAGGCAGTGAATGGCTTGTATAAAGTTATTTTAGGTTAGAATATTTTAAAATACAATGAATTTGATTGATTACAAGTGCTAGAGATGCATGAAGAATGTTTAAAAGTGAGAAGAAAGACTTGTTGAAATTTGGTCTCAAATGGGATAAGAACCCAAAACCATTGCTTTGAGGCAGTGAATGGCTTGTGTAAAATTATTTTGGGTTAGAATATGTTATAATACAATGAATTTGATTGATTACAAGTGCTAGAGATGCATTAAGAATGTTAAGAAGTGAGAAGAAAGACTTGTTGAAATTTGGTTTCAAATAGGATAAGAACCCAAAACCATTGCTTTGAGGCAAATAATGGCTTGTATAAAGTTATTTTGGGTTAGAATATGCTATAATACAATGAATTTGATTGATTACAAGTGCTAGAGTTGCATGAATAATGTTTACAAGTGAGAAGAAAGACTTGTTGAAATTTGGTCTCAAATGGGATAAGAACCCAAAACCATTGCTTTGAGGCAGTGAATGGCTTGTATAAAGTTATTTTGGGTTAGAATATCTTATAATACAATGAATTTGATTGATTACAAGATCTTGAGATGCATGAAGAATGTTTAGAAGTGAGAAGAAAGACTTGTTGAAATTTGGTCTCAAATGGGATAAGAACCCAAAACCTTTGCTCTAAGGCAGTGAATGGCTTGTAAAAAGTTATTTTGGGTTAGAATATGTTATAATACAATGAATTTGATTGATTACAAGTGCTAGAGATTCATGAAGAATGTTTAGAAGTGAGAAGAAAGATTGTTGAAATTTGGTCTCAAATGGGATAAGAAACCCAAAACCATTGCTTTGAGGCAGTAAATGGATTGTATAAAGTTATTTTGGGTTAGAATATGTTATAATACAATGAATTTGATTGATTACAAGTGCTAGGATGCATTAAGAATGTTAAGAAGTGAGAAGAGAGACTTGTTGAAATTTGGTCCCAAATGGGATAAGAACCCAAAACCATTGCTTTGAGGCAGTGAATGGCTTGTATAAAGTTATTTTGGGTTAGAATATGTTATAATACAATGAATTTGATTGATTACAAGTGCTAGAGATGCATTAAGAATGTTAAGAAGTGAGAAGAAAGACTTGTTGAAATTTGGTTTCAAATAGGATAAAAACCCAAAACCATTGCTTTGAGGCAAATAATGGCTTGTATAAAGTTATTTTGGGTTAGAATATGCTATAATACAATGAATTTGATTGATTACAAGTGCTAGAGTTGCATGAATAATGTTTACAAGTGAGAAGAAAGACTTGTTGAAATTTTGTCTCAAATGGGATAAGAACCCAAAACCATTGCTTTGAGGCAGTGAATGGCTTGTATAAAGTTATTTTGGGTTAGAATATCTTATAATACAATGAATTTGATTGATTACAAGATCTTGAGATGCATGAAGAATGTTTAGAAGTGAGAAGAAAGACTTGTTGAAATTTGGTCTTAAATGGGATAAGAACCCAAAACCTTTGCTCTAAGGCAGTGAATGGCTTGTAAAAAGTTATTTTGGGTTAGAACATGTTATAATACAATGAATTTGATTGATTACAAGTGCTAGAGATTCATGAAGAATGTTTAGAAGTGAGAAGAAAGATTGTTGAAATTTGGTCTCAAATGGGATAAGAAACCCAAAACCATTGCTTTGAGGCAGTAAATGGATTGTATAAAGTTATTTTGGGTTAGAATATGTTATAATACAATGAATTTGATTGATTACAAGTGCTAGGATGCATTAAGAATGTTAAGAAGTGAGAAGAAAGACTTGTTGAAATTTGGTCCCAAATGGGATAAGAACCCAAAACCATTGCTTTGAGGCAGTGAATGGCTTGTATAAAGTTATTTTGGGTTAGAATATGTTATAATACATTGAATATGATTGATTACAAGTGCTAGAGATGCATGAAGATTGTTTAGAAGTGAAAAGAAAGACTTGTTGATATTCGGTCCCAAATGGGATAAGAACCCAAAACCATTGCTTTGAGGCAGTGAATGGCTTGTATAAAGTTATTTTGGGTTATAATATGTTATAATACAATGAATTTGATTGATTACAAGTTGTAGAGATGCATGAAGAATGTTTAGAAGTGAGAAGAAAGACTTGTTGAAATTTGGTCTCAAATGGGATAAGAACCCAAAACCATTGCTTTGAGGCAGTGAATGGCTTGTATAAAGTTATTTTGGGTTAGAATATCTTATAATACAATGAATTTGATTGATTACAAGATCTTGAGATGCATGAAGAATGTTTAGAAGTGAGAAGAAAGACTTGTTGAAATTTGGTCTCAAATGGGATAAGAACCCAAAACCTTTGCTCTAAGGCAGTGAATGGCTTGTAAAAAGTTATTTTGGGTTAGAATATGTTATAATACAATGAATTTGATTGATTACAAGTGCTAGAGATTCATGAAGAATGTTTAGAAGTGAGAAGAAAGACTTGTTGAAATTTGGTCTCAAATGGGATAAGAACCCAAAACCATTGCTTTGAGGCAGTAAATGGATTGTATAAAGTTATTTTGGGTTAGAATATGCTATAATACAATGAATTTGATTGATTACAAGTGCTAGAGTTGCATGAAGAATGTTTAGAAGTGAGAAGAAAGACTTGTTGAAATTTGGTCTCAAAAGGGATAAGAACCCAAAACCATTGCTTTGAGGCAGTGAATGGCTTGTATAAAGTTATTTTGGGTTAGAATATGTTATAATACAATGAATTTGATTGATTACAAGTGCTAGAGATGCATTAAGAATGTTAAGAAGTGAGAAGAAAGACTTGTTGAAATTTGGTCCCAAATGGGATAAGAACCCAAAACCATTGCTTTGAGGCAGTGAATGGCTTGTATAAAGTTATTTTGGGTTAGAATATGTTATAATACATTGAATATGATTGATTACAAGTGCTAGAGATGCATGAAGATTGTTTAGAAGTGAAAAGAAAGACTTGTTGATATTCGGTCCCAAATGGGATAAGAACCCAAAACCATTGCTTTGAGGCAGTGAATGGCTTGTATAAAGTTATTTTGGGTTATAATATGTTATAATACAATGAATTTGATTGATTACAAGTTGTAGAGATGCATGAAGAATGTTTAGAAGTGAGAAGAAAGACTTGTTGAAATTTGGTCTCAAATGGGATAAGAACCCAAAACCATTGCTTTGAGGCAGTGAATGGCTTGTATAAAGTTATTTTGGGTTAGAATATGTTATAATACAATGAATTTGATTGATTACAAGATCTAGAGATGCATGAAGAATGTTTAGAAGTGAGAAGAAAGACTTGTTGAAATTTGGTCTCAAATGGGATAAGAAACCCAAAACCATTGCTTTGAGGCAGTGAATGGATTGTATAAAGTTATTTTGGGTTAGAATATGTTATAATACAATGAATTTGATTGATTACAAGTGCTAGGATGCATTAAGAATGTTAAGAAGTGAGAAGAAAGACCTGTTGCAATTTGGTCCCAAATGGGATAAGAACCCAAAACCATTGCTTTGAGGCAGTGAATGGCTTGTATAAAGTTATTTTAGGTTAGAATATTTTAAAATACAATGAATTTGATTGATTACAAGTGCTAGAGATGCATGAAGAATGTTTAAAAGTGAGAAGAAAGACTTGTTGAAATTTGGTCCCAAATGGGATAAGAACCCAAAACCATTGCTTTGAGGCAGTGAATGGCTTGTATAAAGTTATTTTGGGTTAGAATATGTTATAATACAATGAATTTGATTGATTACAAGTGCTAGAGATGCATGAAGAATGTTTAGAAGTGAGAAGAAAGACTTGTTGAAATTTGGTCTCAAATAGGATAAGAACCCAAAACCATTGCTTTGAGGCAAAGAATGGCTTGTATAAAGTTATTTTGGGTTGGAATATGTTATAATACAATGAATTTGATTGATTACAAGTGCTAGAGATGCATGAAGAATGTTTACAAGTGAGAAGAATGACTTGTTGAAATTTGGTCTCAAATGGGATAAGAACCCAAAACCATTGCTTTGAGGCAGTGAATGGATTGTATAAAGTTATTTTGGGTTAGAATATGCTATAATACAATGAATTTGATTGATTACAAGTGCTAGAGATGCATGAAGAATGTTTAGAAGTGAGAAGAAAGACTTGTTGATATTTGGTCTCAAATAGGATAAGAACCCAAAACCATTGCTTTGAGGCAGTGAATGGCTTGTATAAAGGTATTTTGGGTTAGGATATGTTATAATACAATGAATTTGATTGATTACAAGTGCTAGAGATGCATGAAGAATGTTTAGAAGTGAGAAGAAAGACTTGTTGAAATTTGGTCTCAAATAGGATAAGAACCCAAAACCATTGCTTTGAGGCAAAGAATGGCTTGTATAAAGTTATTTTGGGTTAGAATATGTTATAATACAATGAATTTGATTGATTACAAGTGCTAGAGATACATGAAGAATGCTAAGAAGTGAGAAGAAAGACTTGTTGATATTTGGTCCCAAATGGGATAAGAACCCAAAACCATTGCTTTGAGGCAGTGAATGGCTTGTATAAAGTTATTTTGGGTTAGAATATGTTATAATACAATGAATTTGATTGATTACAAGTGCTAGAGATGCATGAAGAATGTTTAAAAGTGAGAAGAAAGACTTGTTGATATTTGGTCCCAAATGGGATAAGAACCCAAAACCATTGCTTTGAGGCAGTGAATGGCTTGTATAAAGTTATTTTGGGTTAGAATATGTTATAATACAATGAATTTGATTGATTACAAGTGCTAGAGATGCATGAAGAATGTTTAGAAGTGAGAAGAAAGACTTGTTGATATTTGGTCCCAAATGGGATAAGAACCCAAAACCATTGCTTTGAGGCAGTGAATGGCTTGTATAAAGTTATTTTGGGTTAGAATATGTTATAATACAATGAATTTGATTGATTACAAGTGCTAGAGATGCATGAAGAATGTTTAGAAGTGAGAAGAAAGACTTGTTGATATTTGGTCTAAAATGGGATAAGAACCCAAAACCATTGCTTTGAGGCAGTGAATGGATTGTATAAAGTTATTTTGGGTTAGAATATGCTATAATACAATGAATTTGATTGATTACAAGTGCTAGAGATGCATTAAGAATGTTAAGAAGTGAGAAGAAAGACTTGTTGCAATTTGGTCCCAAAGGGGATAAGAACCCAAAACCATTGCTTTGAGGCAGTGAATGGCTTGTATAAAGTTATTTTGGGTTAGAATACGTTATAATACAATGAATTTGATTGATTACAAGTGCTAGAGATGCATGAAGAATGTTTAAAAGTGAGAAGAAAGACTTGTTGATATTTGGTCCCAAATGGGATAAGAACCCAAAACCATTGCTTTGAGGCAGTGAATGGCTTGTATAAAGTTATTTTGGGTTAGAATATGTTATAATACAATGAATTTGATTGATTACAAGTGCTAGAGATGCATGAAGAATGTTTAGAAGTGAGAAGAAAGACTTGTTGATATTTGGTCCCAAATGGGATAAGAACCCAAAACCATTGCTTTGAGGCTGTGAATGGCTTGTATAAAGTTATTTTGGGTTAGAATATGTTATAATACAATGAATTTGATTGATTACAAGTGCTAGAGATGCATGAAGAATGTTTAGAAGTGAGTAGAAAGACTTGTTGATATTTGGTCCCAAATGGGATAAGAACCCAAAACCATTGCTTTGAAGCAATGAATGGCTTGAATAAAGTTATTTTGGGTTAGAATATGTTATAATACAATGAATTTGATTGATTACAAGTACAAGAGATGCATGAAGAATGTTTAGAAGTGAAAAGAAAGACTTGTTGATATTTGGTCCCAAATGGGATAAGAACCCAAAACCATTGCTTTGAGGCTGTGAATGGCTTGTATAAAGTTATTTTGGGTTAGAATATGTTATAATACAATGAATTTGATTGATTACAAGTGCTAGAGATGCATGAAGAATGTTAAGAAGTGAGAAGAAAGACTTGTTGATATTTGGTCCCAAATGGGATAAGAACCCAAAACCATTGCTTTGAGGCAGTGAATGGCTTGTATAAAGTTATTTTGGGTTAGAATATGTTATAATACAATGAATTTGATTGATTACAAGTGCTAGAGATGCATGAAGAATGTTTAAAAGTGAGAAGAAAGACTTGTTGATATTTGGTCCCAAATGGGATAAGAACCCAAAACCATTGCTTTGAGGCAGTGAATGGCTTGTATAAAGTTATTTTGGGTTAGAATATGTTATAATACAATGAATTTGATTGATTACAAGTGCTAGAGATGCATGAAGAATGTTTACAAGTGAGAAGAAAGACTTGTTGATATTTGGTTCCAAATGGGATAAGAACCCAAAACCATTGCTTTGAGGCAGTGAATGGCTTGTATAAAGTTATTTTGGGTTAGAATATGTTATAATACAATGAATTTGATTGATTACAAGTGCTAGAGATGCATGAAGAATGTTTAGAAGTGAGAAGAAAGACTTGTTGAAATTTGGTCCCAAATGGGATAAGAACCCAAAACCATTGCTTTGAGGCAGTGAATGGCTTGTATAAAGTTATTTTGGGTTAGAATATGTTATAATACAATGAATTTGATTGATTACAAGTGCTAGAGATGCATGAAGAATGTTTAGAAGTGAGAAGAAAGACTTGTTGATATTTGGTCTCAAATGGGATAAGAACCCAAAACCATTGCTTTGAGGCAGTGAATGGATTGTATAAAGTTATTTTGGGTTAGAATATGTTATAATACAATGAATTTGATTGATTACAAGTGCTAGAGATGCATGAAGAATGTTAAGAAGTGAGAAGAAAGACTTGTTGATATTTGGTCCCAAATGGGATAAGAACCCAAAACCATTGCTTTGAGGCAGTGAATGGCTTGTATAAAGTTATTTTGGGTTAGAATATGTTATAATACAATGAATTTGATTGATTACAAGTGCTAGAGATGCATGAAGAATGTTTAGAAGTGAGAAGAAAGACTTGTTGATATTTGGTCCCAAATGGGATAAGAACCCAAAACCATTGCTTTGAGGCAGTGAATGGCTTGTATAAAGTTATTTTGGGTTAGAATATGTTATAATACAATGAATTTGATTGATTACAAGTGCTAGAGATGCATGAAGAATGTTTAGAAGTGAGAAGAAAGACTTGTTGATATTTGGTTCCAAATGGGATAAGAACCCAAAACCATTGCTTTGAGGCAGTGAATGGCTTGTATAAAGTTATTTTGGGTTAGAATATGTTATAATACAATGAATTTGATTGATTACAAGTGCTAGAGATGCATGAAGAATGTTTAGAAGTGAGAAGAAAGACTTGTTGATATTTGGTCCCAAATGGGATAAGAACCCAAAACCATTGCTTTGAGGCAGTGAATGGCTTGTATAAAGTTATTTTGGGTTAGAATATGTTATAATACAATGAATTTGATTGATTACAAGTGCTAGAGATGCATGAAGAATGTTAAGAAGTGAGAAGAAAGACTTGTTGATATTTGGTCCCAAATGGGATAAGAACCCAAAACCATTGCTTTGAGGCAGTGAATGGCTTGTATAAAGTTATTTTGGGTTAGAATATTTTATAATACAATGAATTTGATTGATTACAAGTGCTAGAGATGCATGAAGAATGTTTAAAAGTGAGAAGAAAGACTTGTTGATATTTGGTCTCAAATGGGATAAGAACCCAAAACCATTGCTTTGAGGCAGTGAATGGCTTGTATAAAGTTATTTTGGGTTAGAATATGTTATAATACAATGAATTTGATTGATTACAAGTGCTAGAGATGCATGAAGAATGTTAAGAAGTGAGAAGAAAGACTTGTTGATATTTGGTCCCAAATGGGATAAGAACCCAAAACCATTGCTTTGAGGCAGTGAATGGCTTGTATAAAGTTATTTTGGGTTAGAATATGTTATAATACAATGAATTTGATTGATTACAAGTGCTAGAGATGCATGAAGAATGTTTACAAGTGAGAAGAAAGACTTGTTGATATTTGGTTCCAAATGGGATAAGAACCCAAAACCATTGCTTTGAGGCAGTGAATGGCTTGTATAAAGTTATTTTGGGTTAGAATATGTTATAATACAATGAATTTGATTGATTACAAGTGCTAGAGATGCATGAAGAATGTTTAAAAGTGAGAAGAAAGACTTGTTGATATTTGGTCCAAAATGGGATAAGAACCCAAAACCATTGCTTTGAGGCAGTGAATGACTTGTATAAAGTTATTTTGCGTTAGAATATGTTATAATACAATGAATTTGATTGATTACAAGTGCTAGAGATGCATTAAGAATGTTTAAAAGTGAGAAGAAAGACTTGTTGATATTTGGTCCAAAATTGGATAAGAACCCAAAACCATTGCTTTGAGGCACTGAATGGCTTGTATAAAGTTATTTTGGGTTAGAATATGTTATAATACGATGAATTTGATTGATTACAAGTGCTAAAAATGCATGAAGAATGTTTAAAAGTTAGAAGAAAGACTTGTTGATATTTGGTCCCAAATGGGATAAGAACCCAGAACCATTGCTTTGAGGAAGTGAATGGCTTGTATAAAGTTATTTTTGGCTAATATGTTATAATAAAATGAATTTGATTAATTACAAGTGCTAGAGAATCATGAAGAATGTTTAAAAGTGAAAAGAAAGACTTGTTGATATTTGGTCCCAAATGGGATAAGAACCCAAAACCATTGCTTTGAGGCAGTGAATGGCTTGTATAAAGTTATTTTTGGTTAGAATATGTTATAATACAATGAAGTTGATTGATTACAAGTGCTAGAGATGCATGAAGAATGTTTAAAAGTGAAAAGAAAGACTTGTTGATATTTGGTCCCAAATGGGATAAGAACCCAAAACCATTGCTTTGAGGCAGTGAATGGCTTGTATAAAGTTATTTTAGGTTAGAATATGTTATAATACAATGAATTTGATTGATTACAAGTGCTACAGATGCATGAAGAATGTTTAGAAATTAGAAGAAAGACTTGTTCATATCTGGTCCCAAATGGGATAAGAACCCAAAACCATTGCTTTGAGGCAGTGAATGGCTTGTATAAAGTTATTTTGGGTTAGAATATGTTATAATACAATCAATTTGATTGATTAGAAGTGCTAGAGATGCATGAAGAATGTTTAAAAGTGAGAAGAAAGACTTGTTGATATTTGGTCCAAAATGGGATAAGAACCCAAAACCATTGCTTTGAGGCAGTGAATGGCTTGAATAAAGTTATTTTTGGTTAGAATATGTTATAATACAATGAAGTTGATTGATTACAAGTGCTAGAGATGCATGAAGAATGTTTAAAAGTGAAAAGAAAGACTTGTTGATATTTGGTCCCAAATGGGATAAGAACCCAAAACCATTGCTTTGAGGCAGTGAATGGCTTGTATAAAGTTATTTTAGGTTAGAATATGTTATAATACAATGAATTTGATTGATTACAAGTGCTACAGATGCATGAAGAATGTTTAGAAATTAGAAGAAAGACTTGTTCATATCTGGTCCCAAATGGGATAAGAACCCAAAACCATTGCTTTGAGGCAGTGAATGGCTTGTATAAAGTTATTTTGGGTTAGAATATGTTATAATACATTGAATTTGATTGATTACAAGTGCTAGAGATGCATGAAGAATGTTTAAAAGTGAGAAGAAAGACTTGTTGATATTTGGTCCAAAATGGGATAAGAACCCAAAACCATTGCTTTGAGGCTGTGAATGGCTTGTGTAAAGTTATTTTTGGTTATAATATGTTATAATACAATGAATTTGATTGATTACAAGTGCTAGAGATGCATGAAGAATGTTTAGAAGTTAGAAGAAAGACTTGTTCATATTTGGTCCCAAATGGGATAAGAACCCAAAACCATTGCTTTGAGGCAGTGAATGGCTTGTATAAAGTTATTTTGGGTTAGAATATGTTATAATACATTGAATTTGATTGATTACAAGTGCTAGAGATGCATGAAAAATGTTTAAAAGTGAGAAGAAAGACTTGTTGATATTTGGTCCAAAATGGGATAAGAACCCAGAACCATTGCTTTGAGGCAGTGAATGGCTTGTATATAGTTATTTTTGGTTAGAATATGTTATAATACAATGAATTTGATTGATTACAAGTGCTACAGATGCATGAAGAATGTTTAAAAGTGAAAAGAAAGACTTGTTGATATTTGGTCCCAAATGGGATAAGAACCCAAAACCATTGCTTTGAGGCAGTGAATGGCTTGTATAAAGTTATTTTGGGTTAGAATATGTTATAATACAATGAATTTGATTGATTACAAGTGCTAGAGATGCATGAAGAATGTTTAGAAGTTAGAAGAAAGACTTGTTCATATTTGGTCCCAAATAGGATAAGAACCCAAAACCTTTGCTTTGAGGCAGTGAATGGCTTGTATAAAGTTATTTTGGGTTAGAATATGTTATAATACATTGAATTTGATTGATTACAAGTGCTAGAGATGCATGAAGAATGTTTAAAAGTTAGAAGAAAGACTTGTTGATATTTGGTCCAAAATGGGATAAGAACCCAAAACCATTGCTTTGAGGCTGTGAATGGCTTGTATAAAGTTATTTTGGGTTAGAATATGTTATAATACAATGAATTTGATTGATTACAAGTGCTAGAGATTCATGAAGAATGTTTAAAAGTTAGAAGAAAGACTTGTTGATATTTGGTCCCAAATGGGATAAGAACCCAGAACCATTGCTTTGAGGAAGTGAATGGCTTGTATAAAGTTATTTTTGGTTAGAATATGTTATAATACAATGAATTTGATTGATTACAAGTGCTAGAGAATCATGAAGAATGTTTAAAAGTGAGAAGAAAGACTTGTTGATATTTGGTCCAAAATGGGATAAGAACCCAAAACCATTGCTTTGAGGCAGAGAATGGCTTGTATAAAGTTATTTTTGGTTAGAATATGTTATAATACAATGAAGTTGATTGATTACAAGTGCTAGAGATGCATGAAGAATGTTTAAAAGTGAAAAGAAAGACTTGTTGATATTTGGTCCCAAATGGGATAAGAACCCAAAACCAATGCTTTGAGGCAGTGAATGGCTTGTATAAAGTTATTTTAGGTTAGAATATGTTATAATACAATGAATTTGATTGATTACAAGTGCTACAGATGCATGAAGAATGTTTAGAAATTAGAAGAAAGACTTGTTCATATCTGGTCCCAAATGGGATAAGAACCCAAAACCATTGCTTTGAGGCAGTGAATGGCTTGTATAAAGTTATTTTGGGTTAGAATATGTTATAAGACATTGAATTTGATTGATTACAAGTGCTAGAGATGCATGAAGAATGTTTAAAAGTTAGAAGAAAGACTTGTTGATATTTGGTCCAAAATGGGATAAGCACCCAAAACCATTGCTTTGAGGCAGTGAATGGCTTGTATAAAGTTATTTTGGGTTATAATATGTTATAATACAATGAATTTGATTGATTACAAGTGCTAGAGATGCATGAAGAATGTTAAGTGTGAAGAAAGACTTGTTGATATTTGGTCCAAAATGGGATAAGAACCCAAAACCATTGCTTTGAGGCTGTGAATGGCTTGTGTAAAGTTATTTTTGGTTATAATATGTTATAATACAATGAATTTGATTGATTACAAATGCTAGAGATGCATGAAGCATGTTTAGAAGTTAGAAGAAAGACTTGTTCATATTTGGTCCCAAATAGGATAAGAACCCAAAACCTTTGCTTTGAGGCAGTGAATGGCTTGTATAAAGTTATTTTGGGTTATAATATGTTATAATACATTGAATTTGATTGATTACAAGTGCTAGAGATGCATGAAGAATGTTTAAAAGTTAGAAGAAAGACTTGTTGATATTTGGTCCAAAATGGGATAAGAACCCAAAACCATTGCTTTGAGGCTGTGAATAGCTTGTATAAAGTTATTTTGGGTTAGAATATGTTATAATACAATGAATTTGATTGATTACAAGTGCTAGAGATTCATGAAAAATGTTTAAAAGTTAGAAGAAAGACTTGTTGATATTTGGTCCCAAATGGGATAAGAACCCAGAACCATTGCTTTGAGGAAGTGAATGGCTTGTATAAAGTTATTTTTGGTTAGAATATGTTATAATACAATGAATTTGATTGATTACAAGTGCTAGAGAATCATGAAGAATGTTTAAAAGTGAGAAGAAAGACTTGTTGATATTTGGTCCAAAATGGGATAAGAACCCAAAACCATTGCTTTGAGGCAGTGAATGGCTTGAATAAAGTTATTTTTGGTTAGAATATGTTATAATACAATGAAGTTGATTGATTACAAGTGCTAGAGATGCATGAAGAATGTTTAAAAGTGAAAAGAAAGACTTGTTGATATTTGGTCCCAAATGGGATAAGAACCCAAAACCATTGCTTTGAGGCAGTGAATGGCTTGTATAAAGTTATTTTAGGTTAGAATATGTTATAATACAATGAATTTGATTGATTACAAGTGCTACAGATGCATGAAGAATGTTTAGAAATTAGAAGAAAGACTTGTTCATATCTGGTCCCAAATGGGATAAGAACCCAAAACCATTGCTTTGAGGCAGTGAATGACTTGTATAAAGTTATTTTGGGTTAGAATATGTTATAAGACATTGAATTTGATTGATTACAAGTGCTAGAGATGCATGAAGAATATTTAAAAGTTAGAAGAAAGACTTGTTGATATTTGGTCCAAAATGGGATAAGCACCCAAAACCATTGCTTTGAGGCAGTGAATGGCTTGTATAAAGTTATTTTGGGTTATAATATGTTATAATACAATGAATTTGATTGATTACAAGTGCTAGAGATGCATGAAGAATGTTAAGTGTGAAGAAAGACTTGTTGATATTTGGTCCAAAATGGGATAAGAACCCAAAACCATTGCTTTGAGGCTGTGAATGGCTTGTGTAAAGTTATTTTTGGTTATAATATGTTATAATACAATGAATTTGATTGATTACAAATGCTAGAGATGCATGAAGCATGTTTAAAAGTGAAAAGAAAGACTTGTTGATATTTGGTCCAAAATGGGATAAGAACCCAAAACCATTGCTTTGAAGGAGTGAATGGCTTTTATAAAGTTATTTTGCGTTAGAATATGTTATAATACAATGAATTTGATTGATTACAAGTGCTAGAGATGCATTAAGAATGTTTAAAAGTGAGAAGAAAGACTTGTTGATATTTGGTCCAAAATGGGATAAGAACCCAAAACCATTGCTTTGAGGCACTGAATGGCTTGTATAAAGTTATTTTGGGTTAGAATATGTTATAATACAATGAATTTGATTGATTACAAGTGCTAGAGATTCATGAAGAATGTTTAAAAGTTAGAAGAAAGACTTGTTGATATTTGGTCCCAAATGGGATAAGAACCCAGAACCATTGCTTTGAGGAAGTGAATGGCTTGTATAAAGTTATTTTTGGTTAGAATATGTTATAATACAATGAATTTGATTGATTACAAGAGCTAGAGAATCATGAAGAATGTTTAAAAGTGAGAAGAAAGACTTGTTGATATTTGGTCCAAAATGGGATAAGAACCCAAAACCATTGCTTTGAGGCAGTGAATGGCTTGAATAAAGTTATTTTTGGTTAGAATATGTTATAATACAATGAAGTTGATTGATTACAAGTGCTAGAGATGCATGAAGAATGTTTAAAAGTGAAAAGAAAGACTTGTTGATATTTGGTCCCAAATGGGATAAGAACCCAAAACCATTGCTTTGACGCAGTGAATGGCTTGTATAAAGTTATTTTAGGTTAGAATATGTTATAATACAATGAATTTGATTGATTACAAGTGCTACAGATGCATGAAGAATGTTTAGAAATTAGAAGAAAGACTTGTTCATATCTGGTCCCAAATGGGATAAGAACCCAAAACCATTGCTTTGAGGCAGTGAATGGCTTGTATAAAGTTATTTTGGGTTAGAATATGTTATAATACATTGAATTTGATTGATTACAAGTGCTAGAGATGCATGAAGAATGTTTAAAAGTGAGAAGAAAGACTTGTTGATATTTGGTCCAAAATGGGATAAGAACCCAAAACCATTGCTTTGAGGCAGTGAATGGCTTGTATAAAGTTATTTTGGGTTATAATATGTTATAATACAATGAATTTGATTGATTACAAGTGCTAGAGATGCATGAAGAATGTTAAGTGTGAAGAAAGACTTGTTGATATTTGGTCCAAAATGGGATAAGAACCCAAAACCATTGCTTTGAGGCTGTGAATGGCTTGTGTAAAGTTATTTTTGGTTATAATATGTTATAATACAATGAATTTGATTGATTACAAGTGCTAGAGATGCATGAAGAATGTTTAAAAGTGAAAAGAAAGACTTGTTGATATTTGGTCCAAAATGGGATAAGAACCCAAAACCATTGCTTTGAAGGAGTGAATGGCTTTTATAAAGTTATTTTGCGTTAGAATATGTTATAATACAATGAATTTGATTGATTACAAGTGCTAGAGATGCATTAAGAATGTTTAAAAGTGAGAAGAAAGACTTGTTGATATTTGGTCCAAAATTGGATAAGAACCCAAAACCATTGCTTTGAGGCACTGAATGGCTTGTATAAAGTTATTTTGGGTTAGAATATGTTATAATACGACGAATTTGATTGATTACAAGTGCTAAAAATGCATGAAGAATGTTTAAAAGTTAGAAGAAAGACTTGTTGATATTTGGTCCCAAATGGGATAAGAACCCAGAACCATTGCTTTGAGGAAGTGAATGGCTTGTATAAAGTTATTTTTGGTTAATATGTTATAATAAAATGAATTTGATTAATTACAAGTGCTAGAGAATCATGAAGAATGTTTAAAAGTGAAAAGAAAGACTTGTTGATATTTGGTCCCAAATGGGATAAGAACCCAAAACCATTGCTTTGAGGCAGTGAATGGCTTGTATAAAGTTATTTTTGGTTAGAATATGTTATAATACAATGAAGTTGATTGATTACAAGTGCTAGAGATGCATGAAGAATGTTTAAAAGTGAAAAGAAAGACTTGTTGATATTTGGTCCCAAATGGGATAAGAACCCAAAACCATTGCTTTGAGGCAGTGAATGGCTTGTATAAAGTTATTTTAGTTTAGAATATGTTATAATACAATGAATTTGATTGATTACAAGTGCTACAGATGCATGAAGAATGTTTAGAAATTAGAAGAAAGACTTGTTCATATCTGGTCCCAAATGGGATAAGAACCCAAAACCATTGCTTTGAGGCAGTGAATGGCTTGTATAAAGTTATTTTGGGTTAGAATATGTTATAATACAATCAATTTGATTGATTAGAAGTGCTAGAGATGCATGAAGAATGTTTAAAAGTGAGAAGAAAGACTTGTTGATATTTGGTCCAAAATGGGATAAGAACCCAAAACCATTGCTTTGAGGCAGTGAATGGCTTGAATAAAGTTATTTTTGGTTAGAATATGTTATAATACAATGAAGTTGATTGATTACAAGTGCTAGAGATGCATGAAGAATGTTTAAAAGTGAAAAGAAAGACTTGTTGATATTTGGTCCCAAATGGGATAAGAACCCAAAACCATTGCTTTGAGGCAGTGAATGGCTTGTATAAAGTTATTTTAGGTTAGAATATGTTATAATACAATGAATTTGATTGATTACAAGTGCTACAGATGCATGAAGAATGTTTAGAAATTAGAAGAAAGACTTGTTCATATCTGGTCCCAAATGGGATAAGAACCCAAAACCATTGCTTTGAGGCAGTGAATGGCTTGTATAAAGTTATTTTGGGTTAGAATATGTTATAATACATTGAATTTGATTGATTACAAGTGCTAGAGATGCATGAAGAATGTTTAAAAGTGAGAAGAAAGACTTGTTGATATTTGGTCCAAAATGGGATAAGAACCCAAAACCATTGCTTTGAGGCAGTGAATGGCTTGTATAAAGTTATTTTGGGTTATAATATGTTATAATACAATGAATTTGATTGATTACAAGTGCTAGAGATGCATGAAGAATGTTTAAAAGTGAGAAGAAAGACTTGTTGATATTTGGTCCAAAATGGGATAAGAACCCAAAACCATTGCTTTGAGGCTGTGAATGGCTTGTGTAAAGTTATTTTTGGTTATAATATGTTATAATACAATGAATTTGATTGATTACAAGTGCTAGAGATGCATGAAGAATGTTTAAAAGTGAAAAGAAAGACTTGTTGATATTTGGTCCAAAATGGGATAAGAACCCAAAACCATTGCTTTGAGGCAGTGAATGGCTTGTATAAAGTTATTTTGCGTTAGAATATGTTATAATACAATGAATTTGATTGATTACAAGTGCTAGAGATGCATTAAGAATGTTTAAAAGTGAGAAGAAAGACTTGTTGATATTTGGTCCAAAATTGGATAAGAACCCAAAACCATTGCTTTGAGGCACTGAATGGCTTGTATAAAGTTATTTTGGGTTAGAATATGTTATAATACGATGAATTTGATTGATTACAAGTGCTAAAAATGCATGAAGAATGTTTAAAAGTTAGAAGAAAGACTTGTTGATATTTGGTCCCAAATGGGATAAGAACCCAGAACCATTGCTTTGAGGAAGTGAATGGCTTGTATAAAGTTATTTTTGGTTAGAATATGTTATAATATAATGAATTTGATTGATTACAAGTGCTAGAGAATCATGAAGAATGTTTAAAAGTGAAAAGAAAGACTTGTTGATATTTGGTCCCAAATGGGATAAGAACCCATAACCATTGCTTTGAGGCAGTGAATGGCTTGTATAAAGTTATTTTGGGTTAGAATATGTTATAATACAATGAATTGATTGATTACAAGTGCTACAGATGCATGAAGAATGTTTAGAAATTAGAAGAAAGAATTGTTCATATCTGGTCCCAAATGGGATAAGAACCCAAAACCATTGCTTTGAGGCAGTGAATGGCTTGTATAAAGTTATTTTGGGTTAGAATATGTTATAATACATTGAATTTGATTGATTACAAGTGCTAGAGATGCATGAAGAATGTTTAGAAGTGAGAAGAAAGACTTGTTGATATTTGGTCCAAAATGGGATAAGAACCCAAAACCATTTGTTTGAGGCAGTGAATGGCTTGTATAAAGTTATTTTGGGTTATAATATGTTATAATACAATGAATTTGATTGATTACAAGTGCTAGAGATGCATGAAGAATGTTAAGTGTGAAGAAAGACTTGTTGATATTTGGTCCAAAATGGGATAAGAACCCAAAACCATTGCTTTGAGGCTGTGAATGGCTTGTGTAAAGTTATTTTTGGTTATAATATGTTATAATACAATGAATTTGATTGATTACAAGTGCTAGAGATGCATGAAGAATGTTTAAAAGTGAAAAGAAAGACTTGTTGATATTTGGTCCAAAATGGGATAAGAACACAAAACCATTGCTTTGATGCAAAGAATGGCTTGTATAAAGTTATTTTGGGTTAGAATATGTTATAATACAATGAATTTGATTGATTACAAGTGCTAGAGATGCATGAAGAATGTTTAAAAGTGAGAAGAAAGACTTGTTGATATTTGGTCCCAAATGGGATAAGAACCCAAAACCATTGCTTTGAGGCAGTGAATGGCTTGTATAAAGTTATTTTGGGTTAGAATATGTTATAATACAATGAATTTGATTGATTACAAGTGCTAGAGATGCATGAAGAATGTTTAAAAGTGAGAAGAAAGACTTGTTGATATTTGGTCCCAAATGGGATAAGAACACAAAACCATTGCTTTGATGCAAAGAATGGCTTGTATAAAGTTATTTTGGGTTAGAATATGTTATAATAAAATGAATTTGATTGATTACAAGTGCTAGAGATGCATGAAGAATGTTTAAAAGTGAGAAGAAAGACTTGTTGATATTTGGTCCCAAATGGGATAAGAACCCAAAACCATTGCTTTGAGGCAGTGAATGGCTTGTATAAAGTTATTTTGGGTTAGAATATGTTATAATACAATGAATTTGATTGATTACAAGTGCTACAGATGCATGAAGAATGTTTAGAAATTAGAAGAAAGACTTGTTCATATCTGGTCCCAAATGGGATAAGAACACAAAACCATTGCTTTGAGGCAGTGAATGGCTTGTATAAAGTTATTTTGGGTTAGAATATGTTATAATACAATGAATTTGATTGATTACAAGTGCTACAGATGCATGAAGAATGTTTAGAAGTGAGTAGAAAGACTTGTTGATATTTGGTCCCAAATGGGATAAGAACACAAAACCATTGCTTTGAGGCAAAGAATGGCTTGTATAAAGTTATTTTGGGTTAGAATATGTTAAAATACAATGAATTTGATTGATTACAAGTGCTAGAGATGCATGAAGAATGTTTACAAGTGAGAAGAAAGACTTGTTGATATTTGGTCCCAAATGGGATAAGAACCCAAAACCATTGCTTTGAGGCTGTGAATGGCTTGTATAAAGTTATTTTGGGTTAGAATATGTTATAATACAATGAATTTGATTGATTACAAGTGCTAGAGATGCATGAAGAATGTTTAAAAGTGAGAAGAAAGACTTGTTGATATTTGGTTCTAAATGGGATAAGAGCACAAAACCATTGCTTTGATGCAAAGAATGGCTTGTATATAGTTATTTTGGGTTAGAATATGTTAAAATAAAATGAATTTGATTGATTACAAGTGCTAGAGATGCATGAAGAATGTTTAAAAGTGAGAAGAAAGACTTGTTGATATTTGGTCCCAAATGGGATAAGAACCCAAAACCATTGCTTTGAGGCAGTGAATGGCTTGTATAAAGTTATTTTGGGTTAGAATATGTTATAATACAATGAATTTGATTGATTACAAGTGCTAGAGATGCATGAAGAATGTTTAAAAGTGAGAAGAAAGACTTGTTGATATTTGGTTCCAAATGGGATAAGAACACAAAACTATTGCTTTGAGGCAGTGAATGGCTTGTATAAAGTTATTTTGGGTTAGAATATGTTATAATACAATGAATTTGATTGATTAGAAGTGCTACAGATGCATGAAGAATGTTTACAAGTGAGTAGAAAGACTTGTTGATATTTGGTCCCAAATGGGATAAGAACCCAAAACCATTGCTTTGAGTAGCCCTGGGCGTTCGGGGGCCCGTTCGGGTTCGGGCCGGGCTTTTCGGGTTTTCGGGTTTTCGGGTTTAGACCTCTAAAGCCCATTCGGGTATATATATATCTTCGGGCGGGTTCGGATTCGGGACGGGCTTTTCGGGTTCGGGTTCGGTTTTGTTTCGGGTTTTTAATAACCGTAGTAACCAATACAATCTCAAACAAAATATGAAATAAACCGGGTTAAAGCAATGTCAAAAACACATAGCTTGTCCATGTGCTCTAGGGCTGGCTACTCCAACTGCTGTTATGGTTGGTATTGGGGTTGGTGCATCCCAAGGTGTGTTGATAAAGGGTGGCCAGGCCCTAGAAAGAGCACACAAGGTTAGTGTGCGTAAATTTGTTAAGCTCATAGAGTCTGTTGCCTCATTGTAACTTATTATATTGAATGTGACTAAGGTTTTCTGTACCATTATGTTTTCTTGAAGATGATAAACCCAAACAGTTTCGATGATGGTGTAGGTAAATTGCATTGTCTTTGACAAGACAGGAACTCTCACGATGGGGAAGCATGTGGTTGTTATAATATACTTTTTATGTATAACTGTACTCATAAAAGTCATAACAATAAAACCATAATATAATATTTTGGGATTTCACATGTTTTATAAGCAAAGCTAAAGTAAGAGCAGAGTGTGTGGAGACCCTACCCTCGCCGGAAAACAAAACCACTTTTTTTTCACAGAGTCTCTTTACAACTCTGTGAAGATGTGATCACAGCCATTGATCTTTCAAGGAAAACGTTCTCAAGAATCCGTCTCAACTACGTATGGGCTCTCGGGTACAACCTCATGGGGATACGGGATACCCATCGCTGCGGGAGTGCTGTTCCCATCGACACGTTTCAGGTTGCCTCCATGGATTGCAGGTGCTGCAATGGCTGTGTCTTCGGTTAGTGTTGTGTGTTGCTCTCTCTTGCTGAAGAACTACAAGCGGCCTAAGAAGCTTGACATTGAAATCGATTGTTTTGGCTTTTGGGATTGAAATCGGGTTTTCGGGTATGGTCGGGTTTTCGGGTTTACCCAAACCCGGAATTTTTTAAACCAAAACCCGATCGGGTATCCTTTTTAGCCGGGTTCGGGTTCGGTACGGGCCTAACGGGCCGGGTTCGGGTTTGGGCTTCGGGTACGGGCTTTTTACCCAGGGCTAACTTTGAGCCAGTGAATGGCTTGTATAAAGTTATTTTGGGTTAGAATATGTTATAATACAATGAATTTGATTGATTACAAGTGCTAGAGATGCATGAAGAATGTTTAAAAGTGAGAAGAAAGACTTGTTGATATTTGGTCCCAAATGGGATAAGAACACAAAACCATTGCTTTGAGGCAGTGAATGGCTTGTATAAAGTTATTTTGGGTTAGAATATGTTATAATACAATGAATTTGATTGATTACAAGTGCTAGAGATGCATGAAGAATGTTTAAAAGTGAGAAGAAAGACTTGTTGATATTTGGTTCCAAATGGGATAAGAACACAAAACCATTGCTTTGAGGCAGTGAATGGCTTGTATAAAGTTATTTTGGGTTAGAATATGTTATAATACAATGAATTTCATTGATTACAAGGGCTACAGATGCATGAAGAATGTTTAGAAGTGAGTAGAACGACTTGTTGATATTTGGTCCCAAATGGGATAAAAACCCAAAACCATTGCTTTGAGGCAAAGAATGGCTTGTATAAAGTTATTTTGGGTTAGAATATGTTAAAATACAATGAATTTGATTGATTACAAGTGCTAGAGATGCATGAAGAATGTTTACAAGTGAGAAGAAAGACTTGTTGATATTTGGTCCCAAATGGGATAAGAACCCAAAACCATTGCTTTGAGGCTGTGAATGGCTTGTATAAATTTATTTTGGGTTAGAATATGTTATAATACAATGAATTTGATTGATTACAAGTGCTAGAGATGCATGAAGAATGTTTAAAAGTGAGAAGAAAGACTTGTTGATATTTGGTTCCAAATGGGATAAGAACACAAAACCATTGCTTTGAGGCAAAGAATGGCTTGTATAAAGTTATTTTGGGTTAGAATATGTTAAAATAAAATGAATTTGATTGATTACAAGTGCTAGAGATGCATGAAGAATGTTTAAAAGTGAGAAGAAAGACTTGTTGATATTTGGTCCCAAATAGGATAAGAACCCAAAACCATTGCTTTGAGGCAGTGAATGGCTTGTATAAAGTTATTTTGGGTTAGAATATGTTATAATACAATGAATTTGATTGATTACAAGTGCTAGAGATGCATGAAGAATGTTTAAAAGTGAGAAGAAAGACTTGTTGATATTTGGTTCCAAATGGGATAAGAACACAAAACCATTGCTTTGAGGCAGTGAATGGCTTGTATAAAGTTATTTTGGGTTAGAATATGTTATAATACAATGAATTTTATTGATTACAAGTGCTACAGATGCATGAAGAATGTTTAGAAGTGAGTAGAAAGACTTGTTGATATTTGGTCCCAAATGGGATTAAAACCCAAAACCATTGCTTTGAGGCAAAGAATGGCTTGTATAAAGTTATTTTGGGTTAGAATATGTTAAAATACAATGAATTTGATTGATTACAAGTGCTAGAGATGCAGGAAGAATGTTTACAAGTGAGAAGAAAGACTTGTTGATATTTGGTTCCAAATGGGATAAGAACACAAAACCATTGCTTTGAGGCAGTGAATGGCTTGTATAAAGTTATTTTGGGTTAGAATATGTTATAATACAATGAATTTCATTGATTACAAGGGCTACAGATGCATGAAGAATGTTTAGAAGTGAGTAGAACGACTTGTTGATATTTGGTCCCAAATGGGATAAAAACCCAAAACCATTGCTTTGAGGCAAAGAATGGCTTGTATAAAGTTATTTTGGGTTAGAATATGTTAAAATACAATGAATTTGATTGATTACAAGTGCTAGAGATGCATGAAGAATGTTTACAAGTGAGAAGAAAGACTTGTTGATATTTGGTCCCAAATGGGATAAGAACCCAAAACCATTGCTTTGAGGCTGTGAATGGCTTGTATAAATTTATTTTGGGTTAGAATATGTTATAATACAATGAATTTGATTGATTACAAGTGCTAGAGATGCATGAAGAATGTTTAAAAGTGAGAAGAAAGACTTGTTGATATTTGGTTCCAAATGGGATAAGAACACAAAACCATTGCTTTGAGGCAAAGAATGGCTTGTATAAAGTTATTTTGGGTTAGAATATGTTAAAATAAAATGAATTTGATTGATTACAAGTGCTAGAGATGCATGAAGAATGTTTAAAAGTGAGAAGAAAGACTTGTTGATATTTGGTCCCAAATAGGATAAGAACCCAAAACCATTGCTTTGAGGCAGTGAATGGCTTGTATAAAGTTATTTTGGGTTAGAATATGTTATAATACAATGAATTTGATTGATTACAAGTGCTAGAGATGCATGAAGAATGTTTAAAAGTGAGAAGAAAGACTTGTTGATATTTGGTTCCAAATGGGATAAGAACACAAAACCATTGCTTTGAGGCAGTGAATGGCTTGTATAAAGTTATTTTGGGTTAGAATATGTTATAATACAATGAATTTTATTGATTACAAGTGCTACAGATGCATGAAGAATGTTTAGAAGTGAGTAGAAAGACTTGTTGATATTTGGTCCCAAATGGGATTAAAACCCAAAACCATTGCTTTGAGGCAAAGAATGGCTTGTATAAAGTTATTTTGGGTTAGAATATGTTAAAATACAATGAATTTGATTGATTACAAGTGCTAGAGATGCAGGAAGAATGTTTACAAGTGAGAAGAAAGACTTGTTGATATTTGGTCCCAATTGGGATAAGAACCCAAAACCATTGCTTTGAGGCTGTGAATGGCTTGTATAAATTTATTTTGGATTAGAATATGTTATAATACAATGAATTTGATTGATTACAAGTGCTAGAGATGCATGAAGAATGTTTAAAAGTGAGAAGAAAGACTTGTTGATATTTGGTTCCAAATGGGATAAGAACACAAAACCATTGCTTTGAGGCAAAGAATGGCTTGTATAAAGTTATTTTTGGTTAGAATATGTTAAAATACAATGAATTTGATTGATTACAAGTGCTAGAGATGCATGAAGAATGTTTAAAAGTGAGAAGAAAGACTTGTTGATATTTGGTTCCAAATGGGATAAGAACACAAAACCAATGCTTTGAGGCAGTGAATGGCTTGTATAAAGTTATTTTGGGTTAGAATATGTTATAATACAATGAATTTGATTGATTACAAGGGCTACAGATGCATGAAGAATGTTTAGAAGTGAGTAGAAAAACTTGTTGATATTTGGTTCCAAATGGGATAAGAACACAAAACCATTGCTTTGATGCAAAGAATGGCTTGTTTAAAGTTATTTTGGGTTAGAATATGTTAAAATACAATGAATTTGATTGATTACAAGTGCTAGAGATGCATGAAGAATGTTTAAAAGTGAGAAGAAAGACTTGTTGATATTTGGTCCCAAATGGGTTAAGAACCCAAAACCATTGCTTTGAGGCTGTGAATGGCTTGTATAAAGTTATTTTGGGTTAGAATATGTTATAATACATTGAATTTGATTGATTACAAGTGCTAGAGATGCATGAAGAATGTTTAAAAGTGAGAAGAAAGACTTGTTGATATTTGGTTCCAAATGGGATAAGAACACAAAACCATTGCTTTGAGGCAGTGAATGGCTTGTATAAAGTTATTTTGGGTTAGAATATGTTATAATACAATGAATTTTATTGATTACAAGTGCTACAGATGCATGAAGAATGTTTAGAAGTGAGTAGAAAGACTTGTTGATATTTGGTCCCAAATGGGATTAAAACCCAAAACCATTGCTTTGAGGCAAAGAATGGCTTGTATAAAGTTATTTTGGGTTAGAATATGTTAAAATACAATGAATTTTATTGATTACAAGTGCTACAGATGCATGAAGAATGTTTAGAAGTGAGTAGAAAGACTTGTTGATATTTGGTCCCAAATGGGATTAAAACCCAAAACCATTGCTTTGAGGCAAAGAATGGCTTGTATAAAGTTATTTTGGGTTAGAATATGTTAAAATACAATGAATTTGATTGATTACAAGTGCTAGAGATGCAGGAAGAATGTTTACAAGTGAGAAGAAAGACTTGTTGATATTTGGTTCCAAATGGGATAAGAACACAAAACCATTGCTTTGAGGCAGTGAATGGCTTGTATAAAGTTATTTTGGGTTAGAATATGTTATAATACAATGAATTTCATTGATTACAAGGGCTACAGATGCATGAAGAATGTTTAGAAGTGAGTAGAACGACTTGTTGATATTTGGTCCCAAATGGGATAAAAACCCAAAACCATTGCTTTGAGGCAAAGAATGGCTTGTATAAAGTTATTTTGGGTTAGAATATGTTAAAATACAATGAATTTGATTGATTACAAGTGCTAGAGATGCATGAAGAATGTTTACAAGTGAGAAGAAAGACTTGTTGATATTTGGTCCCAAATGGGATAAGAACCCAAAACCATTGCTTTGAGGCTGTGAATGGCTTGTATAAATTTATTTTGGGTTAGAATATGTTATAATACAATGAATTTGATTGATTACAAGTGCTAGAGATGCATGAAGAATGTTTAAAAGTGAGAAGAAAGACTTGTTGATATTTGGTTCCAAATGGGATAAGAACACAAAACCATTGCTTTGAGGCAAAGAATGGCTTGTATAAAGTTATTTTGGGTTAGAATATGTTAAAATAAAATGAATTTGATTGATTACAAGTGCTAGAGATGCATGAAGAATGTTTAAAAGTGAGAAGAAAGACTTGTTGATATTTGGTCCCAAATAGGATAAGAACCCAAAACCATTGCTTTGAGGCAGTGAATGGCTTGTATAAAGTTATTTTGGGTTAGAATATGTTATAATACAATGAATTTGATTGATTACAAGTGCTAGAGATGCATGAAGAATGTTTAAAAGTGAGAAGAAAGACTTGTTGATATTTGGTTCCAAATGGGATAAGAACACAAAACCATTGCTTTGAGGCAGTGAATGGCTTGTATAAAGTTATTTTGGGTTAGAATATGTTATAATACAATGAATTTTATTGATTACAAGTGCTACAGATGCATGAAGAATGTTTAGAAGTGAGTAGAAAGACTTGTTGATATTTGGTCCCAAATGGGATTAAAACCCAAAACCATTGCTTTGAGGCAAAGAATGGCTTGTATCAAGTTATTTTGGGTTAGAATATGTTAAAATACAATGAATTTGATTGATTACAAGTGCTAGAGATGCAGGAAGAATGTTTACAAGTGAGAAGAAAGACTTGTTGATATTTGGTCCCAATTGGGATAAGAACCCAAAACCATTGCTTTGAGGCTGTGAATGGCTTGTATAAATTTATTTTGGATTAGAATATGTTATAATACAATGAATTTGATTGATTACAAGTGCTAGAGATGCATGAAGAATGTTTAAAAGTGAGAAGAAAGACTTGTTGATATTTGGTTCCAAATGGGATAAGAACACAAAACCATTGCTTTGAGGCAAAGAATGGCTTGTATAAAGTTATTTTTGGTTAGAATATGTTAAAATACAATGAATTTGATTGATTACAAGTGCTAGAGATGCATGAAGAATGTTTAAAAGTGAGAAGAAAGACTTGTTGATATTTGGTTCCAAATGGGATAAGAACACAAAACCAATGCTTTGAGGCAGTGAATGGCTTGTATAAAGTTATTTTGGGTTAGAATATGTTATAATACAATGAATTTTATTGATTACAAGTGCTACAGATGCATGAAGAATGTTTAGAAGTGAGTAGAAAGACTTGTTGATATTTGGTCCCAAATGGGATTAAAACCCAAAACCATTGCTTTGAGGCAAAGAATGGCTTGTATAAAGTTATTTTGGGTTAGAATATGTTAAAATACAATGAATTTGATTGATTACAAGTGCTAGAGATGCAGGAAGAATGTTTACAAGTGAGAAGAAAGACTTGTTGATATTTGGTTCCAAATGGGATAAGAACACAAAACCATTGCTTTGAGGCAGTGAATGGCTTGTATAAAGTTATTTTGGGTTAGAATATGTTATAATACAATGAATTTCATTGATTACAAGGGCTACAGATGCATGAAGAATGTTTAGAAGTGAGTAGAACGACTTGTTGATATTTGGTCCCAAATGGGATAAAAACCCAAAACCATTGCTTTGAGGCAAAGAATGGCTTGTATAAAGTTATTTTGGGTTAGAATATGTTAAAATACAATGAATTTGATTGATTACAAGTGCTAGAGATGCATGAAGAATGTTTACAAGTGAGAAGAAAGACTTGTTGATATTTGGTCCCAAATGGGATAAGAACCCAAAACCATTGCTTTGAGGCTGTGAATGGCTTGTATAAATTTATTTTGGGTTAGAATATGTTATAATACAATGAATTTGATTGATTACAAGTGCTAGAGATGCATGAAGAATGTTTAAAAGTGAGAAGAAAGACTTGTTGATATTTGGTTCCAAATGGGATAAGAACACAAAACCATTGCTTTGAGGCAAAGAATGGCTTGTATAAAGTTATTTTGGGTTAGAATATGTTAAAATAAAATGAATTTGATTGATTACAAGTGCTAGAGATGCATGAAGAATGTTTAAAAGTGAGAAGAAAGACTTGTTGATATTTGGTCCCAAATAGGATAAGAACCCAAAACCATTGCTTTGAGGCAGTGAATGGCTTGTATAAAGTTATTTTGGGTTAGAATATGTTATAATACAATGAATTTGATTGATTACAAGTGCTAGAGATGCATGAAGAATGTTTAAAAGTGAGAAGAAAGACTTGTTGATATTTGGTTCCAAATGGGATAAGAACACAAAACCATTGCTTTGAGGCAGTGAATGGCTTGTATAAAGTTATTTTGGGTTAGAATATGTTATAATACAATGAATTTTATTGATTACAAGTGCTACAGATGCATGAAGAATGTTTAGAAGTGAGTAGAAAGACTTGTTGATATTTGGTCCCAAATGGGATTAAAACCCAAAACCATTGCTTTGAGGCAAAGAATGGCTTGTATCAAGTTATTTTGGGTTAGAATATGTTAAAATACAATGAATTTGATTGATTACAAGTGCTAGAGATGCAGGAAGAATGTTTACAAGTGAGAAGAAAGACTTGTTGATATTTGGTCCCAATTGGGATAAGAACCCAAAACCATTGCTTTGAGGCTGTGAATGGCTTGTATAAATTTATTTTGGATTAGAATATGTTATAATACAATGAATTTGATTGATTACAAGTGCTAGAGATGCATGAAGAATGTTTAAAAGTGAGAAGAAAGACTTGTTGATATTTGGTTCCAAATGGGATAAGAACACAAAACCATTGCTTTGAGGCAAAGAATGGCTTGTATAAAGTTATTTTTGGTTAGAATATGTTAAAATACAATGAATTTGATTGATTACAAGTGCTAGAGATGCATGAAGAATGTTTAAAAGTGAGAAGAAAGACTTGTTGATATTTGGTTCCAAATGGGATAAGAACACAAAACCAATGCTTTGAGGCAGTGAATGGCTTGTATAAAGTTATTTTGGGTTAGAATATGTTATAATACAATGAATTTGATTGATTACAAGGGCTACAGATGCATGAAGAATGTTTAGAAGTGAGTAGAAAAACTTGTTGATATTTGGTTCCAAATGGGATAAGAACACAAAACCATTGCTTTGATGCAAAGAATGGCTTGTATAAAGTTATTTTGGGTTAGAATATGTTAAAATACAATGAATTTGATTGATTACAAGTGCTAGAGATGCATGAAGAATGTTTAAAAGTGAGAAGAAAGACTTGTTGATATTTGGTCCCAAATGGGTTAAGAACCCAAAACCATTGCTTTGAGGCTGTGAATGGCTTGTATAAAGTTATTTTGGGTTAGAATATGTTATAATACATTGAATTTGATTGATTACAAGTGCTAGAGATGCATGAAGAATGTTTAAAAGTGAGAAGAAAGACTTGTTGATATTTGGTCCCAAATGGGATAAGAACCCAAAACCATTGCTTTGAGGCAGTGAATGGCTTGTATAAAGTTATGTTGGGTTAGAATATGTTATAATACAATGAATTTGATCGTTTACAAGTGCTACAGATGCATGAAGAATGTTTAGAACTGACTAGAAAGACTTGTTGATATTTGGTCACAAATGGGATAAGAACCCAAAACCATTGCTTTGAGGCAGTGAATGGCTTGTATAAAGTTATTTTGGGTTAGAATATGTTATAATACAATGAATTTGATTGATTACAAGGGCTACAGATGCATGAAGAATGTTTAGAAGTGAGTAGAAAGACTTGTTGATATTTGGTCCCAAATGGGATTAAAACCCAAAACCATTGCTTTGAGGCAAAGAATGGCTTGTATAAAGTTATTTTGGGTTAGAATATGTTAAAATACAATGAATTTGATTGATTACAAGTGCTAGAGATGCAGGAAGAATGTTTACAAGTGAGAAGAAAGACTTGTTGATATTTGGTTCCAAATGGGATAAGAACACAAAACCATTGCTTTGAGGCAGTGAATGGCTTGTATAAAGTTATTTTGGGTTAGAATATGTTATAATACAATGAATTTCATTGATTACAAGGGCTACAGATGCATGAAGAATGTTTAGAAGTGAGTAGAACGACTTGTTGATATTTGGTCCCAAATGGGATAAAAACCCAAAACCATTGCTTTGAGGCAAAGAATGGCTTGTATAAAGTTATTTTGGGTTAGAATATGTTAAAATACAATGAATTTGATTGATTACAAGTGCTAGAGATGCATGAAGAATGTTTACAAGTGAGAAGAAAGACTTGTTGATATTTGGTCCCAAATGGGATAAGAACCCAAAACCATTGCTTTGAGGCTGTGAATGGCTTGTATAAATTTATTTTGGGTTAGAATATGTTATAATACAATGAATTTGATTGATTACAAGTGCTAGAGATGCATGAAGAATGTTTAAAAGTGAGAAGAAAGACTTGTTGATATTTGGTTCCAAATGGGATAAGAACACAAAACCATTGCTTTGAGGCAAAGAATGGCTTGTATAAAGTTATTTTGGGTTAGAATATGTTAAAATAAAATGAATTTGATTGATTACAAGTGCTAGAGATGCATGAAGAATGTTTAAAAGTGAGAAGAAAGACTTGTTGATATTTGGTCCCAAATAGGATAAGAACCCAAAACCATTGCTTTGAGGCAGTGAATGGCTTGTATAAAGTTATTTTGGGTTAGAATATGTTATAATACAATGAATTTGATTGATTACAAGTGCTAGAGATGCATGAAGAATGTTTAAAAGTGAGAAGAAAGACTTGTTGATATTTGGTTCCAAATGGGATAAGAACACAAAACCATTGCTTTGAGGCAGTGAATGGCTTGTATAAAGTTATTTTGGGTTAGAATATGTTATAATACAATGAATTTTATTGATTACAAGTGCTACAGATGCATGAAGAATGTTTAGAAGTGAGTAGAAAGACTTGTTGATATTTGGTCCCAAATGGGATTAAAACCCAAAACCATTGCTTTGAGGCAAAGAATGGCTTGTATCAAGTTATTTTGGGTTAGAATATGTTAAAATACAATGAATTTGATTGATTACAAGTGCTAGAGATGCAGGAAGAATGTTTACAAGTGAGAAGAAAGACTTGTTGATATTTGGTCCCAATTGGGATAAGAACCCAAAACCATTGCTTTGAGGCTGTGAATGGCTTGTATAAATTTATTTTGGATTAGAATATGTTATAATACAATGAATTTGATTGATTACAAGTGCTAGAGATGCATGAAGAATGTTTAAAAGTGAGAAGAAAGACTTGTTGATATTTGGTTCCAAATGGGATAAGAACACAAAACCATTGCTTTGAGGCAAAGAATGGCTTGTATAAAGTTATTTTTGGTTAGAATATGTTAAAATACAATGAATTTGATTGATTACAAGTGCTAGAGATGCATGAAGAATGTTTAAAAGTGAGAAGAAAGACTTGTTGATATTTGGTTCCAAATGGGATAAGAACATAAAACCAATGCTTTGAGGCAGTGAATGGCTTGTATAAAGTTATTTTGGGTTAGAATATGTTATAATACAATGAATTTGATTGATTACAAGGGCTACAGATGCATGAAGAATGTTTAGAAGTGAGTAGAAAAACTTGTTGATATTTGGTTCCAAATGGGATAAGAACACAAAACCATTGCTTTGATGCAAAGAATGGCTTGTATAAAGTTATTTTGGGTTAGAATATGTTATAATACATTGAATTTGATTGATTACAAGTGCTAGAGATGCATGAAGAATGTTTAAAAGTTAGAAGAAAGACTTGTTGATATTTGGTCCCAAATGGGATAAGAACCCAAAACCATAGCTTTGAGGCTGTGAATGGCTTGTATAAAGTTATTTTGGGTTAGAATATGTTATAATACATTGAATTTGATTGATTACAAGTGCTAGAGATGCATGAAAAATGTTTAAAAGTGAAAAGAAAGACTTGTTGATATTTGGTCCCAAATGGGATAAGAACCCAAAACCATTGCTTTGAGGCAGTGAATGGCTTGTATAAAGTTATTTTGGGTTAGAATATGTTATAATACAATGAATTTGATCGTTTACAAGTGCTACAGATGCATGAAGAATGTTTAGAACTGACTAGAAAGACTTGTTGATATTTGGTCACAAATGGGATAAGAACCCAAAACCATTGCTTTGAGGCAGTGAATGGCTTGTATAAAGTTATTTTGGGTTAGAATATGTTATAATACAATGAATTTGATTGATTACAAGTGCTAGAGATGCATGAAGAATGTTTAGAAGTGAGAAGAAAGACTTGTTGATATTTGGTCCCAAATGGGATAAGAACCCAAAACCATTGCTTTGAGGCAGTGAATGGCTTGTATAAAGTTATTTTGGGTTAGAATATGTTATAATACAATGAATTTGATTGATTACAAGTGCTAGAGATGCATGAAGAATGTTTAAAAGTGAGAAGAAAGACTTGTTGATATTTGGTCCCAAATGGGATAAGAACCCAAAACCATTGCTTTGAGGCAGTTAATGGCTTGTATAAAGTTATTTTGGGTTAGAATATGTTATAATACAATGAATTTCATTGATTACAAGTGCTAGAGATACATGAAGAATGTTTAGAACTGAGAAGAAAGACTTGTTGATATTTGGTCCCAAATGGGATAAGAACCCAAAACCATTGCTTTGAGGCAGTTAATGGCTTGTATAAAGTTATTTTGGGTTAGAATATGTTATAATACAATGAATTTCATTGATTACAAGTGCTAGAGATACATGAAGAATGTTTAGAAGTGAGAAGAAAGACTTGTTGATATTTGGTCCCAAATGGGATAAGAACCCAAAACCATTGCTTTGAGGCAGTTAATGGCTTGTATAAAGTTATTTTGGGTTAGAATATGTTAGAATACAATCAATTTCATTGATTACAAGTGCTAGAGATACATGAAGAATGTTTAGAAGTGAGAAGAAAGACTTGTTGATATTTGGTCCCAAATGGGATAAGAACCCAAAACCATTGCTTTGAGGCAGTGAATGGCTTGTATAAAGTTATTTTGGGTTAGAATATGTTATAATACAATGAATTTGATTGATTACAAGTGCTAGAGATACATGAAGAATGTTTAGAAGTGAGAAGAAAGACTTGTTGATATTTGGTCCCAAATGGGATAAGAACCCAAAACCATTGCTTTGAGGCAGTGAATGGCTTGTATAAAGTTATTTTGGGTTACAATATGTTATAATACAATTAATTTGATTGATTACAAGTGCTAGAGATGCATGAAGAATGTTTAAAAGTGAGAAGAAAGACTTGTTGATATTTGGTCCAAAATGGGATAAGAACCCAAAACCATTGCTTTGAGGCAGTGAATGGCTTATATAAAGTTATTTTGGGTTAGAATATGTTATATTACAATGAATTTGATTGATTACAAGTGCTAGAGATGCATGAAGAATAATTAAAAGTGAGAAGAAAGACTTTTTGATATTTGGTCTCAAATGGGATAAGAACCCAAAACCATTGCTTTGAGGCAGTGAATGGCTTGTATAAAGTTATTTTGGGTTAGAATATGTTATAATACAATGAATTTGATTGATTATAAGTGCTAGAGATACATGAAGAATGTTTAAAAGTGAAAAGAAAGACTTGTTGATATTTGGTCCCGAATGGGATAAGAACCCAAAACCATTGCTTTGAGGCAGGGACTGGCTTGGATAAAGTTATTTTGGGTTAGAATATGTTATAATACAATGAATTTGATTGATTACATGTTCTAGAGATACATGAAGAATGTTAAGAAGTGAGAAGAAAGACTTGTTCATATTTGGTCCCAAATGGGATAAGAACCCAAAACAATTGTTTTGAGGCAGTGAATGGCTAGGATAAAGTTATTTTGGGTTAGAATGTGTGATAATACAATGAATTTGATTGATTACAAGTGCTAGAGATGCATGAAGAATGTTTAAAAGTGAGAAGAAAGACTTGTTGATATTTGGTCCCAAATGGGATAAGAACCCAAAACCATTGCTTTGAGGTAGTGAATGGCTTGTATAAAGTTATTTTGGTTTAGAATATGTTATAATACAATGAATTTGATTGAGTACAAGTGCTAGAGATGGATGAAGAATGTTTAAAAGTGAGAAAAAAAACTTGTTGATATTTGGTCCCAAATGGGATAAGAAACCCAAAACCATTGCTTTGAGGCAGTGAATGGCTAGGATAAAGTTATTTTGGGTTAGAATATGTTATAATACAATGAATTTAATTGATTACAAGTGCTAGAGATGCATGAAGAATATTTAAAAGTGAGAAGAAAGACTTGTTGATATTTGGTCCCAAATGGGATAAGAACCCAAAACCATTGCTTTGAGGCGGTGAATGGCTTTTATAAAGTTATTATGGGTTAGAATATGTTATAATACAATGAATTTGATTGATTACAAGTTCTAGAGGTACATGAACAATGTTAAGAACTGAGAAGAAAAACTTGTTGATATTTGGTCCCAAATGGGATAAGAACCCAAAACCATTGCATTGAGGTAGTGAATGGCTTGTATAACGTTATTTTGGGTTAGAATATGTTATAATACAATGAATTTGATTGATTACAAGTGCTAGAGATGCATGAAGAATAATTAAAAGTGAGAAGAAAGAGTTTTTGATATTTGGTCTCAAATGGGATAAGAACCCAAAACCATTGCTTTGAGGCAGTGAATGGCTTGTATAAAGTTATTTTTGGTTAGAATACGTTATAATACAATGAATTTGATTGATTATAAGTGCTAGAGATACATGAAGAATGTTTAAAAGTGAGAAGAAAGACTTGTTGATATTTGGTCCCGAATGGGATAAGAACCCAAAACCATTGCTTTGAGGCAGTGAATGGCTTGTTTAAAGTTATTTTGGGTTAGAATATGTTATAATACAATGAATTTGATTGATTACAAGTGCTAGAGATGCATGAAGAATGTTTAAAAGTGAGAAGAAAGACTTGTTGATATTTGGTCCCAAATGGGATAAGAACCCAAAACCATTGCTTTGAGGCAGTGAATAGCTTGTATAAAGTTATTTTGGGTTAGAATATGTTATAATACAATGAATTTGATTGATTACAAGTGCTAGAGATGCATGAAAAATGTTTAAAAGTAAAGAAGAAAGACTTGTTGATATTTGGTCCCAAATGGGATAAGAACCCAAAACCATTGCTTTGAGGCAGTTAATGGCTTGTATAAAGTTATTTTGGGTTAGAATATGTTATAATACAATGAATTTGATTGATTACAAGTGCTAGAGATGCATGAAGAATGTTTAAAAGTGAGAAGAAAGACTTGTTGATATTTGGTCCCAAATGGGATAAGAACCCAAAACCATTGCTTTGAGGCAGTGAATGGATTGGAAAAAATTATTTTGGGTTAGAATATGTTATAATACAATGAATTTGATTGATTACAAGTGCTAGAGATACATTAAGAATGTTAAGAAGTGAGAAGAAAGACTTGTTGATATTTGGTCCCAAATGGGATAAGAACCCAAAACCATTGCTTTGAGGCAGTGAATGGCTTGTATAAAGTTATTTTGGGTTAGAATATGTTATAATACAATGAATTTGATTGAGTACAAGTGCTAGAGATGGATGAAGAATGTTTAAAAGTGAGAAAAAAAACTTGTTGATATTTGGTCCCAAATGGGATAAGAAACCCAAAACCATTGCTTTGAGGCAGTGAATGGCTAGGATAAAGTTATTTTGGGTTAGAATATGTTATAATACAATGAATTTGATTGATTACAAGTGCTAGAGATACATGAAGAATGTTTAAAAGTGAGAAGAAAGACTTGTTGATATTTGGTCCCGAATGGGATAAGAACCCAAAACCATTGCTTTGAGGCAGTGAATGGCTTGGATAAAGTTATTTTGGGTTAAAATATGTTTTAATACAGTGAATTTGATTGATTACAAGTGCTAGAGATACATGAAGAATGTTAAGAAGTGAAAAGAAAGACTTGTTGATATTTGGTCCCAAATGGGAGAAGAACCCAAAACCATTGCTTTGAGGCTGTGAATGGCTTGTATAAAATTATTTTGGGTTAGAATATGTTATAATACAATGAATTTTATTGATTACAAGTGCTAGAGATGCATGAAGAATGTTTAAAAGTGAGAAGAAAGACTTGTTGATATTTGGTCCAAAATGGGATAAGAAACCAAAACCATTGCTTTGAGGCAGTGAATGGCTTGTATAAAGTTATTTTGGGTTAGAATATGTTATAATACAATGAATTTGACTGATTACAAGTGCTAGAGATGCATGAAGAATGTTAAAAAGTGAGAAGAAAGACTTGTTGATATTAGGTCCGAAATGGGATAAGAACCCAAAACCATTGCTTTGATGCAGCGAATGGCTTGTATAAAGTTATTTTGGGTTAGAATATGTTATAATACAATGAATTTGATTGATTACAAATGCTAGAGATGCATGAAGAATGTTTAGAAGTGAGAAGAAAGACTTGTTGATATTTGGTCCCAAATGGGATAAGAACCCAAAACCATTGCTTTGAGGCAGTGAATGGCTTGTATAAAGTTATTTTGGGTTAGAATATGTTAGAATACAATGAATTTGATTGATTACAAGTGCTAGAGATGCATGAAGAATGTTTAAAAGTGAGAAGAAAGACTTGTTGATATTTGGTCCCAAATGGGATAAGAACCCAAAACCATTGCTTTGAGGCAGTGAATGGCTTGTATAAAGTTATTTTGGGTTAGAATATGTTATAATACAATGAATTTGATTGATTACAAGTGCTAGAGATACATGAAGAATGTTAAGAAGTGAGAAGAAAGACTTGTTGATATTTGGTCCCAAATGGGATAAGAACCCAAAACCATTGCTTTGAGGCAGTGAATGGCTTGTATAAAGTTATTTTGGGTTAGAATGTGTGATAATACAATGAATTTGATTGATTACAAGTGCTAGAGATGCATGAAGAATGTTTAAAAGTGAGAAGAAAGACTTGTTGATATTTGGTCTCAAATGGGATAAGAACCCAAAACCATTGCTTTGAGACAGTGAATGGCTTGTATAAAGTTATTTTGGGTTAGAATATGTTATAATACAATGAATTTGATTGATTACAAGTGCTAGAGATGCATGAAGAATGTTTAAAAGTGAGAAGAAAGACTTGTTGATATTTGGTCCCAAATGGGATAAGAACCCAAAACCATTGCTTTGAGGCAGGGAATGGCTTGTATAAAGTTATTTTGGGTTAGAATATGTTATAATACAATGAATTTGATTGATTACAAGTGCTAGAGATGCATGAAGAATGTTTAAAAGTGAGAAAAAAGACTTGTTGATATTTGGTCCCAAATGGGATAAAAACCCAAAACCATTGCTTAGAGGCAGTGAATGGCTTGTATAAAGTTATTTTGGGTTAGAATATGTTATAATACAATGAATTTGATTGATTACAAGTGCTAGAGATGCATGAAGAATAATTAAAAGTGAGAAGAAAGACTTGTTGATATTTGGTCCCAAATGGGATAAGAACCCAAAACCATTGCTTTGTGGCAGTGAATGGCTTGTATAAAGTTATTTTGGGTTACAATATGTTATAATACAATGAATTTGATTGATTACAAGTGCTAGAGATACATGAAGAATGTTTAAAAGTGAAAAGAAAGACTTGTTGATATTTGGTCCCAAATGGGATAAGAACCCAAAACCATTGCTTTGAGGCAGTGAATGGCTTGTATAAAGTTATTTTGGGTTAGAATATGTTATAATACAATGAATTTGATTGATTACAAGTGCTAGAGATGCATGAAGAATGTTTAGAAGTGAGAAGAAAGACTTGTTGATATTTGGTCCGGAATGGGATAAGAACCCAAAACCGTTGCTTTGAGGCAGTGACAGGCTTGTATAAAGTTATTTTGGGTTAGAATGTGTGATAATACAATGAATTTGATTGATTACAAGTGCTAGAGATGCATGAAGAATGTTTAAAAGTGAGAAGAAAGACTTGTCGATATTTGGTCCCAAATGGGATAAGAACCCAAAACCATTGCTTTGAGGCAGTGAATGGCTTGTATAAAGTTATTTTGGGTTAGAATATGTTATAATACAATGAATTTGATTAAGTACAAGTGCTAGAGATGGATGAAGAATGTTTAAGAAGTTAGAAAAAAGACTTGTTGATATTTGGTCCCAAATGGGATAAGAACCCAAAACCATTGCTTTGAGGCAGTGAATGGCTAGGATAAAGTTATTTTGGGTTAGAATATGTTATAATACAATGAATTTGATTGATTACAAGTGCTAGAGATGCATGAAGAATGTTTAAAAGTGAGAAGAAAGACTTGTTGATATTTGGTCCCAAATGAGATAAGAACCCAAAACCATTGCTTTGAGGCAGTGAATGGCTTGTATAAAGTTATTTTGGGTTAGAATATGTTATAATACAATGAATTTGATTGATTACAAGTGCTAGAGATGCATGAAGAATGTTTAAAAGTGAGAAGAAAGACTTGTTGATATTTGGTCCCAAATGGGATAAGAACCCAAAACCATTGCTTTGAGGCAGTGAATGGCTTGTATAAAGTTATTTTTGGTTAGAATATGTTATAATACAATGAATTTGATTGATTACAAGTGCTAGAGATGCATGAAGAATGTTTAAAAGTGAGAAGAAAGACTTGTTGATATTTGGTCCCAAATGGGATAAGAACCCAAAACCATTGCTTTGAGGCAGTGAATGGCTTGTATAAAGTTATTTTGGGTTAGAATATGTTATAATACAATGAATTTGATTGATTACAAGTGCTAGAGATGCATGAAGAATGTTTAAAAGTGAGAAGAAAGACTTGTTGATATTTGGTCCCAAATGGGATAAGAACCCAAAACCATTGCTTTGAGGCAGTGAATGGCTTGTATAAAGTTATTTTGGGTTAGAATATGTTATAATACAATGAATTTGATTGATTACAAGTGCTAGAGATGCATGAAAAATGTTTAAAAGTGAGAAGAAAGACTTGTTGATATTTGGTCCCAAATGGGATAAGAACCCAAAACCATTGCTTTGAGGCAGTGAATGGCTTGTATAAAGTTATTTTGGGTTAGAATATGTTATAATACAATGAATTTGATTGATTACAAGTGCTAGAGATGCATGAAGAATGTTTAAAAGTGAGAAGAAAGACTTGTTGATATTTGGTCCCAAATGGGATAAGAACCCAAAACCATTGCTTTGAGGCAGTGAATGGCTTGTATAAAGTTATTTTGGGTTAGAATATGTTATAATACAATGAATTTGATTGATTACAAGTGCTAGAGATGCATGAAGAATGTTTAAAAGTGAGAAGAAAGACTTGTTGATATTTGGTCCCAAATGGGATAAGAACCCAAAACCATTGCTTTGAGGCAGTGAATGGCTTGTATAAAGTTATTTTGGGTTAGAATATGTTATAATACAATGAATTTGATTGATTACAAGTGCTAGAGATGCATGAAGAATGTTTAAAAGTGAGAAGAAAGACTTGTTGATATTTGGTCCCAAATGGGATAAGAACCCAAAACCATTGCTTTGAGGCAGTGAATGGCTTGTATAAAGTTATTTTGGGTTAGAATATGTTATAATACAATGAATTTGATTGATTACAAGTGCTAGAGATGCATGAAGAATGTTTAAAAGTGAGAAGAAAGACTTGTTGATATTTGGTCCCAAATGGGATAAGAACCCAAAACCATTGCTTTGAGGCAGTGAATGGCTTGTATAAAGTTATTTTAGGTTAGAATATGTTATAATACAATGAATTTGATTGATTACAAGTGCTAGAGATGCATGAAGAATGTTTTGAAATTAGAAGAAAGACTTGTTTATATTTGGTCCCAAATGGGATAAGAACCCAAAACCATTGCTTTGAGGCAGTGAATGGCTTGTATAAAGTTATTTTGGGTTAGAATATGTTATAATACAATGAATTTGATTGATTACAAGTGCTAGAGATGCATGAAGAATGTTTAAAAGTGAGAAGAAAGACTTGTTGATATTTGGTCCAAAATGGGATAAGAACCCAAAACCATTGCTTTGAGGCAGTGACTGGTTTGTATAAAGTTATTTTGGGTTAGAATATGTTATAATACAATGAATTTGATTGATTACAAGTGCTAGAGATGCATGAAGAATGTTTAAAAGTGAGAAGAAAGACTTGTTGATATTTGGTCCCAAATGGGATAAGAACCCAAAACCATTGCTTTGAGGCAGTGAATGGCTTGTATAAAGTTATTTTGGGTTAGAATATGTTATAATACAATGAATTTGATTGATTACAAGTGCTAGAGATGCATGAAGAATGTTTAAAAGTGAGAAGAAAGACTTGTTGATATTTGGTCCCAAATGGGATAAGAACCCAAAACCATTGCTTTGAGGCAGTGAATGGCTTGTATAAAGTTATTTTGGGTTAGAATATGTTATAATACAATGAATTTGATTGATTACAAGTGCTAGAGATGCATGAAGAATGTTTAAAAGTGAGAAGAAAGACTTGTTGATATTTGGTCCCAAATGGGATAAGAACCCAAAACCATTGCTTTGAGGCAGTGAATGGCTTGTATAAAGTTATTTTGGGTTAGAATATGTTATAATACAATGAATTTGATTGATTACAAGTGCTAGAGATGCATGAAGAATGTTTAAAAGTGAGAAGAAAGACTTGTTGATATTTGGTCCAAAATGGGATAAGAACCCAAAACCATTGCTTTGAGGCAGTGAATGGCTTGTATAAAGTTATTTTGGGTTAGAATATGTTATAATACAATGAATTTGATTGATTACAAGTGCTAGAGATGCATGAAGAATGTTTAAAAGTGAGAAGAAAGACTTGTTGATATTTGGTCCCAAATGGGATAAGAACCCAAAACCATTGCTTTGAGGCAGTGAATGGCTTGTATAAAGTTATTTTGGGTTAGAATATGTTATAATACAATGAATTTGATTGATTACAAGTGCTAGAGATGCATGAAGAATGTTTAAAAGTGAGAAGAAAGACTTGTTGATATTTGGTCCCAAATGGGATAAGAACCCAAAACCATTGCTTTGAGGCAGTGAATGGCTTGTATAAAGTTATTTTGGGTTAGAATATGTTATAATACAATGAATTTGATTGATTACAAGTGCTAGAGATGCATGAAGAATGTTTAAAAGTGAGAAGAAAGACTTGTTGATATTTGGTCCCAAATGGGATAAGAACCCAGAACCATTGCTTTGAGGCAGTGAATGGCTTGTATAAAGTTATTTTGGGTTAGAATATGTTATAATACAATGAATTTGATTGATTACAAGTGCTAGAGATGCATGAAGAATGTTTAAAAGTGAAAAGAAAGACTTGTTGATATTTGGTCCCAAATGGGATAAGAACCCAAAACCATTGCTTTGAGGCAGTGAATGGCTTGTATAAAGTTATTTTGGGTTAGAATATGTTATAATACAATGAATTTGATTGATTACAAGTGCTAGAGATGCATGAAGAATGTTTAAAAGTGAGAAGAAAGACTTGTTGATATTTGGTCCCAAATGGGATAAGAACCCAAAACCATTGCTTTGAGGTAGTGAATGGCTTGTATAAAGTTATTTTGGGTTAGAATATGTTATAATACAATGAATTTGATTGATTACAAGTGCTAGAGATGCATGAAGAATGTTTAAAAGTGAGAAGAAAGACTTGTTGATATTTGGTCCCAAATGGGATAAGAACCCAAAACCATTGCTTTGAGGCAGTGAATGGCTTGTATAAAGTTATTTTGGGTTAGAATATGTTATAATACAATGAATTTGATTGATTACAAGTGCTAGAGATGCATGAAGAATGTTTAAAAGTGAGAAGAAAGACTTGTTGATATTTGGTCCCAAATGGGATAAGAACCCAAAACCATTGCTTTGAGGCAGTGAATGGCTTGTATAAAGTTATTTTGGGTTAGAATATGTTATAATACAATGAATTTGATTGATTACAAGTGCTAGAGATGCATGAAGAATGTTTAAAAGTGAGAAGAAAGACTTGTTGATATTTGGTCCAAAATGGGATAAGAACCCAAAACCATTGCTTTGAGGCAGTGAATGGCTTGTATAAAGTTATTTTGGGTTAGAATATGTTATAATACAATGAATTTGATTGATTACAAGTGCTAGAGATGCATGAAGAATGTTTAAAAGTGAGAAGAAAGACTTGTTGATATTTGGTCCCAAATGGGATAAGAACCCAAAACCATTGCTTTGAGGCAGTGAATGGCTTGTATAAAGTTATTTTGGGTTAGAATATGTTATAATACAATGAATTTGATTGATTACAAGTGCTAGAGATGCATGAAGAATGTTTAAAAGTGAGAAGAAAGACTTGTTGATATTTGGTCCCAAATGGGATAAGAACCCAAAACCATTGCTTTGAGGCAGTGAATGGCTTGTATAAAGTTATTTTGGGTTAGAATATGTTATAATACAATGAATTTGATTGATTACAAGTGCTAGAGATGCATGAAGAATGTTTAAAAGTGAGAAGAAAGACTTGTTGATATTTGGTCCCAAATGGGATAAGAACCCAAAACCATTGCTTTGAGGCAGTGAATGGCTTGTATAAAGTTATTTTGGGTTAGAATATGTTATAATACAATGAATTTGATTGATTACAAGTGCTAGAGATGCATGAAGAATGTTTAAAAGTGAGAAGAAAGACTTGTTGATATTTGGTCCCAAATGGGATAAGAACCCAAAACCATTGCTTTGAGGCAGTGAATGGCTTGTATAAAGTTATTTTGGGTTAGAATATGTTATAATACAATGAATTTGATTGATTACAAGTGCTAGAGATGCATGAAGAATGTTTAAAAGTGAGAAGAAAGACTTGTTGATATTTGGTCCCAAATGGGATAAGAACCCAAAACCATTGCTTTGAGGCAGTGAATGGCTTGTATAAAGTTATTTTGGGTTAGAATATGTTATAATACAATGAATTTGATTGATTACAAGTGCTAGAGATGCATGAAGAATGTTTAAAAGTGAGAAGAAAGACTTGTTGATATTTGGTCCCAAATGGGATAAGAACCCAAAACCATTGCTTTGAGGCAGTGAATGGCTTGTATAAAGTTATTTTGGGTTAGAATATGTTATAATACAATGAATTTGATTGATTACAAGTGCTAGAGATGCATGAAGAATGTTTAAAAGTGAGAAGAAAGACTTGTTGATATTTGGTCCCAAATGGGATAAGAACCCAAAACCATTGCTTTGAGGCTGTGAATGGCTTGTATAAAGTTATTTTGGGTTAGAATATGTTATAATACAATGAATTTGATTGATTACAAGTGCTAGAGATGCATGAAGAATGTTTAAAAGTGAGAAGAAAGACTTGTTGATATTTGGTCCCAAATGGGATAAGAACCCAAAACCATTGCTTTGAGGCAGTGAATGGCTTGTATAAAGTTATTTTGGGTTAGAATATGTTATAATACAATGAATTTGATTGATTACAAGTGCTAGAGATGCATGAAGAATGTTTAAAAGTGAGAAGAAAGACTTGTTGATATTTGGTCCCAAATGGGATAAGAACCCAAAACCATTGCTTTGAGGCTGTGAATGGCTTGTATAAAGTTATTTTGGGTTAGAATATGTTATAATACAATGAATTTGATTGATTACAAGTGCTAGAGATGCATGAAGAATGTTTAAAAGTTAGAAGAAAGACTTGTTGATATTTGGTCCCAAATGGGATAAGAACCCAAAACCATTGCTTTGAGGCAGTGAATGGCTTGTATAAAGTTATTTTGGGTTAGAATATGTTATAATACAATGAATTTGATTGATTACAAGTGCTAGAGATGCATGAAGAATGTTTAAAAGTGAGAAGAAAGACTTGTTGATATTTGGTCCCAAATGGGATAAGAACCCAAAACCATTGCTTTGAGGCAGTGAATGGCTTGTATAAAGTTATTTTGGGTTAGAATATGTTATAATACAATGAATTTGATTGATTACAAGTGCTAGAGATGCATGAAGAATGTTTAAAAGTGAGAAGAAAGACTTGTTGATATTTGGTCCCAAATGGGATAAGAACCCAAAACCATTGCTTTGAGGCAGTGAATGGCTTGTATAAAGTTATTTTGGGTTAGAATATGTTATAATACAATGAATTTGATTGATTACAAGTGCTAGAGATGCATGAAGAATGTTTAAAAGTGAGAAGAAAGACTTGTTGATATTTGGTCCCAAATGGGATAAGAACCCAAAACCATTGCTTTGAGGCAGTGAATGGCTTGTATAAAGTTATTTTGGGTTAGAATATGTTATAATACAATGAATTTGATTGATTACAAGTGCTAGAGATGCATGAAGAATGTTTAAAAGTGAGAAGAAAGACTTGTTGATATTTGGTCCCAAATGGGATAAGAACCCAAAACCATTGCTTTGAGGCAGTGAATGGCTTGTATAAAGTTATTTTGGGTTAGAATATGTTATAATACAATGAATTTGATTGATTACAAGTGCTAGAGATGCATGAAGAATGTTTAAAAGTGAGAAGAAAGACTTGTTGATATTTGGTCCCAAATGGGATAAGAACCCAAAACCATTGCTTTGAGGCAGTGAATGGCTTGTATAAAGTTATTTTGGGTTAGAATATGTTATAATACAATGAATTTGATTGATTACAAGTGCTAGAGATGCATGAAGAATGTTTAAAAGTGAGAAGAAAGACTTGTTGATATTTGGTCCCAAATGGGATAAGAACCCAAAACCATTGCTTTGAGGCAGTGAATGGCTTGTATAAAGTTATTTTGGGTTAGAATATGTTATAATACAATGAATTTGATTGATTACAAGTGCTAGAGATGCATGAAGAATGTTTAAAAGTGAGAAGAAAGACTTGTTGATATTTGGTCCCAAATGGGATAAGAACCCAAAACCATTGCTTTGAGGCAGTGAATGGCTTGTATAAAGTTATTTTGGGTTAGAATATGTTATAATACAATGAATTTGATTGATTACAAGTGCTAGAGATGCATGAAGAATGTTTAAAAGTGAGAAGAAAGACTTGTTGATATTTGGTCCCAAATGGGATAAGAACCCAAAACCATTGCTTTGAGGCAGTGAATGGCTTGTATAAAGTTATTTTGGGTTAGAATATGTTATAATACAATGAATTTGATTGATTACAAGTGCTAGAGATGCATGAAGAATGTTTAAAAGTGAGAAGAAAGACTTGTTGATATTTGGTCCCAAATGGGATAAGAACCCAAAACCATTGCTTTGAGGCTGTGAATGGCTTGTATAAAGTTATTTTGGGTTAGAATATGTTATAATACAATGAATTTGATTGATTACAAGTGCTAGAGATGCATGAAGAATGTTTAAAAGTGAGAAGAAAGACTTGTTGATATTTGGTCCCAAATGGGATAAGAACCCAAAACCATTGCTTTGAGGCAGTGAATGGCTTGTATAAAGTTATTTTGGGTTAGAATATGTTATAATACAATGAATTTGATTGATTACAAGTGCTAGAGATGCATGAAGAATGTTTAAAAGTGAGAAGAAAGACTTGTTGATATTTGGTCCAAAATGGGATAAGAACCCAAAACCATTGCTTTGAGGCAGTGAATGGCTTGTATAAAGTTATTTTAGGTTAGAATATGTTATAATACAATGAATTTGATTGATTACAAGTGCTAGAGATGCATGAAGAATGTTTAGAAATTAGAAGAAAGACTTGTTGATATTTGGTCCAAAATGGGATAAGAACCCAAAACCATTGCTTTCAGGCATTGAATGGCTTGTATAAAGTTATTTTGGGTTAGAATATGTTATAATACAATGAATTTGATTGATTACAAGTGCTAGAGATGCATGAAGAATGTTTAAAAGTGAGAAGAAAGACTTGTTGATATTTGGTCCAAAATGGGATAAGAACCCAAAACCATTGCTTTGAGGCAGTGAATGGGTTGTATAAAGTTATTTTGGGTTAGAATATGTTATAATACAATGAATTTGATTGATTACAAGTGCTAGAGATGCATGAAGAATGTTTAAAAGAGAGAAGAAAGACTTGTTGATATTTGGTCCCAAATGGGATAAGAACCCAAAACCATTGCTTTGAGGCAGTGAATGGCTTGTATAAAGTTATTTTGGGTTAGAATATGTTATAATACAATGAATTTGATTGATTACAAGTGCTAGAGATGCATGAAGAATGTTTAAAAGTGAGAAGAAAGACTTGTTGATATTTGGTCCCAAATGGGATAAGAACCCAAAACCATTGCTTTGAGGCAGTGAATGGCTTGTATAAAGTTATTTTGGGTTAGAATATGTTATAATACAATGAATTTGATTGATTACAAGTGCTAGAGATGCATGAAGAATGTTTAAAAGTGAGAAGAAAGACTTGTTGATATTTGGTCCCAAATGGGATAAGAACCCAAAACCATTGCTTTGAGGCAGTGAATGGCTTGTATAAAGTTATTTTGGGTTAGAATATGTTATAATACAATGAATTTGATTGATTACAAGTGCTAGAGATGCATGAAGAATGTTTAAAAGTGAGAAGAAAGACTTGTTGATATTTGGTCCCAAATGGGATAAGAACCCAAAACCATTGCTTTGAGGCAGTGAATGGCTTGTATAAAGTTATTTTGGGTTAGAATATGTTATAATACAATGAATTTGATTGATTACAAGTGCTAGAGATGCATGAAGAATGTTTAAAAGTGAGAAGAAAGACTTGTTGATATTTGGTCCCAAATGGGATAAGAACCCAAAACCATTGCTTTGAGGCAGTGAATGGCTTGTATAAAGTTATTTTGGGTTAGAATATGTTATAATACAATGAATTTGATTGATTACAAGTGCTAGAGATGCATGAAGAATGTTTAAAAGTGAGAAGAAAGACTTGTTGATATTTGGTCCCAAATGGGATAAGAACCCAAAACCATTGCTTTGAGGCTGTGAATGGCTTGTATAAAGTTATTTTGGGTTAGAATATGTTATAATACAATGAATTTGATTGATTACAAGTGCTAGAGATGCATGAAGAATGTTTAAAAGTGAGAAGAAAGACTTGTTGATATTTGGTCCCAAATGGGATAAGAACCCAAAACCATTGCTTTGAGGCAGTGAATGGCTTGTATAAAGTTATTTTGGGTTAGAATATGTTATAATACAATGAATTTGATTGATTACAAGTGCTAGAGATGCATGAAGAATGTTTAAAAGTGAGAAGAAAGACTTGTTGATATTTGGTCCCAAATGGGATAAGAACCCAAAACCATTGCTTTGAGGCAGTGAATGGCTTGTATAAAGTTATTTTGGGTTAGAATATGTTATAATACAATGAATTTGATTGATTACAAGTGCTAGAGATGCATGAAGAATGTTTAAAAGTGAGAAGAAAGACTTGTTGATATTTGGTCCCAAATGGGATAAGAACCCAAAACCATTGCTTTGAGGCAGTGAATGGCTTGTATAAAGTTATTTTGGGTTAGAATATGTTATAATACAATGAATTTGATTGATTACAAGTGCTAGAGATGCATGAAGAATGTTTAAAAGTGAGAAGAAAGACTTGTTGATATTTGGTCCCAAATGGGATAAGAACCCAAAACCATTGCTTTGAGGCAGTGAATGGCTTGTATAAAGTTATTTTGGGTTAGAATATGTTATAATACAATGAATTTGATTGATTACAAGTGCTAGAGATGCATGAAGAATGTTTAAAAGTGAGAAGAAAGACTTGTTGATATTTGGTCCCAAATGGGATAAGAACCCAAAACCATTGCTTTGAGGCTGTGAATGGCTTGTATAAAGTTATTTTGGGTTAGAATATGTTATAATACAATGAATTTGATTGATTACAAGTGCTAGAGATGCATGAAGAATGTTTAAAAGTGAGAAGAAAGACTTGTTGATATTTGGTCCCAAATGGGATAAGAACCCAAAACCATTGCTTTGAGGCAGTGAATGGCTTGTATAAAGTTATTTTGGGTTAGAATATGTTATAATACAATGAATTTGATTGATTACAAGTGCTAGAGATGCATGAAGAATGTTTAAAAGTGAGAAGAAAGACTTGTTGATATTTGGTCCCAAATGGGATAAGAACCCAAAACCATTGCTTTGAGGCAGTGAATGGCTTGTATAAAGTTATTTTGGGTTAGAATATGTTATAATACAATGAATTTGATTGATTACAAGTGCTAGAGATGCATGAAGAATGTTTAAAAGTGAGAAGAAAGACTTGTTGATATTTGGTCCCAAATGGGATAAGAACCCAAAACCATTGCTTTGAGGCAGTGAATGGCTTGTATAAAGTTATTTTGGGTTAGAATATGTTATAATACAATGAATTTGATTGATTACAAGTGCTAGAGATGCATGAAGAATGTTTAAAAGTGAGAAGAAAGACTTGTTGATATTTGGTCCCAAATGGGATAAGAACCCAAAACCATTGCTTTGAGGCAGTGAATGGCTTGTATAAAGTTATTTTGGGTTAGAATATGTTATAATACAATGAATTTGATTGATTACAAGTGCTAGAGATGCATGAAGAATGTTTAAAAGTGAGAAGAAAGACTTGTTGATATTTGGTCCCAAATGGGATAAGAACCCAAAACCATTGCTTTGAGGCAGTGAATGGCTTGTATAAAGTTATTTTGGGTTAGAATATGTTATAATACAATGAATTTGATTGATTACAAGTGCTAGAGATGCATGAAGAATGTTTAAAAGTGAGAAGAAAGACTTGTTGATATTTGGTCCCAAATGGGATAAGAACCCAAAACCATTGCTTTGAGGCAGTGAATGGCTTGTATAAAGTTATTTTGGGTTAGAATATGTTATAATACAATGAATTTGATTGATTACAAGTGCTAGAGATGCATGAAGAATGTTTAAAAGTGAGAAGAAAGACTTGTTGATATTTGGTCCCAAATGGGATAAGAACCCAAAACCATTGCTTTGAGGCAGTGAATGGCTTGTATAAAGTTATTTTGGGTTAGAATATGTTATAATACAATGAATTTGATTGATTACAAGTGCTAGAGATGCATGAAGAATGTTTAAAAGTGAGAAGAAAGACTTGTTGATATTTGGTCCCAAATGGGATAAGAACCCAAAACCATTGCTTTGAGGCAGTGAATGGCTTGTATAAAGTTATTTTGGGTTAGAATATGTTATAATACAATGAATTTGATTGATTACAAGTGCTAGAGATGCATGAAGAATGTTTAAAAGTGAGAAGAAAGACTTGTTGATATTTGGTCCCAAATGGGATAAGAACCCAAAACCATTGCTTTGAGGCTGTGAATGGCTTGTATAAAGTTATTTTGGGTTAGAATATGTTATAATACAATGAATTTGATTGATTACAAGTGCTAGAGATGCATGAAGAATGTTTAAAAGTGAGAAGAAAGACTTGTTGATATTTGGTCCCAAATGGGATAAGAACCCAAAACCATTGCTTTGAGGCTGTGAATGGCTTGTATAAAGTTATTTTGGGTTAGAATATGTTATAATACAATGAATTTGATTGATTACAAGTGCTAGAGATGCATGAAGAATGTTTAAAAGTGAGAAGAAAGACTTGTTGATATTTGGTCCCAAATGGGATAAGAACCCAAAACCATTGCTTTGAGGCAGTGAATGGCTTGTATAAAGTTATTTTGGGTTAGAATATGTTATAATACAATGAATTTGATTGATTACAAGTGCTAGAGATGCATGAAGAATGTTTAAAAGTGAGAAGAAAGACTTGTTGATATTTGGTCCCAAATGGGATAAGAACCCAAAACCATTGCTTTGAGGCAGTGAATGGCTTGTATAAAGTTATTTTGGGTTAGAATATGTTATAATACAATGAATTTGATTGATTACAAGTGCTAGAGATGCATGAAGAATGTTTAAAAGTGAGAAGAAAGACTTGTTGATATTTGGTCCCAAATGGGATAAGAACCCAAAACCATTGCTTTGAGGCAGTGAATGGCTTGTATAAAGTTATTTTGGGTTAGAATATGTTATAATACAATGAATTTGATTGATTACAAGTGCTAGAGATGCATGAAGAATGTTTAAAAGTGAGAAGAAAGACTTGTTGATATTTGGTCCAAAATGGGATAAGAACCCAAAACCATTGCTTTGAGGCAGTGAATGGCTTGTATAAAGTTATTTTGGGTTAGAATATGTTATAATACAATGAATTTGATTGATTACAAGTGCTAGAGATGCATGAAGAATGTTTAAAAGTGAGAAGAAAGACTTGTTGATATTTGGTCCCAAATGGGATAAGAACCCAAAACCATTGCTTTGAGGCAGTGAATGGCTTGTATAAAGTTATTTTGGGTTAGAATATGTTATAATACAATGAATTTGATTGATTACAAGTGCTAGAGATGCATGAAGAATGTTTAAAAGTGAGAAGAAAGACTTGTTGATATTTGGTCCCAAATGGGATAAGAACCCAAAACCATTGCTTTGAGGCAGTGAATGGCTTGTATAAAGTTATTTTGGGTTAGAATATGTTATAATACAATGAATTTGATTGATTACAAGTGCTAGAGATGCATGAAGAATGTTTAGAAATTAGAAGAAAGACTTGTTCATATTTGGTCCCAAATGGGATAAGAACCCAAAACCATTGCTTTGAGGCAGTGAATGGCTTGTATAAAGTTATTTTGGGTTAGAATATGTTATAATACAATGAATTTGATTGATTACAAGTGCTAGAGATGCATGAAGAATGTTTAAAAGTGAGAAGAAAGACTTGTTGATATTTGGTCCCAAATGGGATAAGAACCCAAAACCATTGCTTTGAGGCTGTGAATGGCTTGTATAAAGTTATTTTAGGTTAGAATATGTTATAATACAATGAATTTGATTGATTACAAGTGCTAGAGATGCATGAAGAATGTTTAAAAGTGAGAAGAAAGACTTGTTGATATTTGGTCCCAAATGGGATAAGAACCCAAAACCATTGCTTTGAGGCAGTGAATGGCTTGTATAAAGTTATTTTGGGTTAGAATATGTTATAATACAATGAATTTGATTGATTACAAGTGCTAGAGATGCATGAAGAATGTTTAGAAATTAGAAGAAAGACTTGTTGATATTTGGTCCCAAATGGGATAAGAACCCAAAACCATTGCTTTGAGGCAGTGAATGGCTTGTATAAAGTTATTTTGGGTTAGAATATGTTATAATACAATGAATTTGATTGATTACAAGTGCTAGAGATGCATGAAGAATGTTTAAAAGTGAGAAGAAAGACTTGTTGATATTTGGTCCCAAATGGGATAAGAACCCAAAACCATTGCTTTGAGGCAGTGAATGGCTTGTATAAAGTTATTTTGGGTTAGAATATGTTATAATACAATGAATTTGATTGATTACAAGTGCTAGAGATGCATGAAGAATGTTTAAAAGTGAGAAGAAAGACTTGTTGATATTTGGTCCCAAATGGGATAAGAACCCAAAACCATTGCTTTGAGGCAGTGAATGGCTTGTATAAAGTTATTTTGGGTTAGAATATGTTATAATACAATGAATTTGATTGATTACAAGTGCTAGAGATGCATGAAGAATGTTTAAAAGTGAGAAGAAAGACTTGTTGATATTTGGTCCAAAATGGGATAAGAACCCAAAACCATTGCTTTGAGGCTGTGAATGGCTTGTATAAAGTTATTTTGGGTTAGAATATGTTATAATACAATGAATTTGATTGATTACAAGTGCTAGAGATGCATGAAGAATGTTTAAAAGTGAGAAGAAAGACTTGTTGATATTTGGTCCCAAATGGGATAAGAACCCAAAACCATTGCTTTGAGGCAGTGAATGGCTTGTATAAAGTTATTTTGGGTTAGAATATGTTATAATACAATGAATTTGATTGATTACAAGTGCTAGAGATGCATGAAGAATGTTTAAAAGTGAGAAGAAAGACTTGTTGATATTTGGTCCCAAATGGGATAAGAACCCAAAACCATTGCTTTGAGGCAGTGAATGGCTTGTATAAAGTTATTTTAGGTTAGAATATGTTATAATACAATGAATTTGATTGATTACAAGTGCTAGAGATGCATGAAGAATGTTTAGAAATTAGAAGAAAGACTTGTTCATATTTGGTCCCAAATGGGATAAGAACCCAAAACCATTGCTTTGAGGCAGTGAATGGCTTGTATAAAGTTATTTTGGGTTAGAATATGTTATAATACAATGAATTTGATTGATTACAAGTGCTAGAGATGCATGAAGAATGTTTAAAAGTGAGAAGAAAGACTTGTTGATATTTGGTCCCAAATGGGATAAGAACCCAAAACCATTGCTTTGAGGCAGTGAATGGCTTGTATAAAGTTATTTTGGGTTAGAATATGTTATAATACAATGAATTTGATTGATTACAAGTGCTAGAGATGCATGAAGAATGTTTAAAAGTGAGAAGAAAGACTTGTTGATATTTGGTCCCAAATGGGATAAGAACCCAAAACCATTGCTTTGAGGCAGTGAATGGCTTGTATAAAGTTATTTTGGGTTAGAATATGTTATAATACAATGAATTTGATTGATTACAAGTGCTAGAGATGCATGAAGAATGTTTAAAAGTGAGAAGAAAGACTTGTTGATATTTGGTCCCAAATGGGATAAGAACCCAAAACCATTGCTTTGAGGCAGTGAATGGCTTGTATAAAGTTATTTTGGGTTAGAATATGTTATAATACAATGAATTTGATTGATTACAAGTGCTAGAGATGCATGAAGAATGTTTAAAAGTGAGAAGAAAGACTTGTTGATATTTGGTCCCAAATGGGATAAGAACCCAAAACCATTGCTTTGAGGCAGTGAATGGCTTGTATAAAGTTATTTTGGGTTAGAATATGTTATAATACAATGAATTTGATTGATTACAAGTGCTAGAGATGCATGAAGAATGTTTAAAAGTGAGAAGAAAGACTTGTTGATATTTGGTCCCAAATGGGATAAGAACCCAAAACCATTGCTTTGAGGCAGTGAATGGCTTGTATAAAGTTATTTTGGGTTAGAATATGTTATAATACAATGAATTTGATTGATTACAAGTGCTAGAGATGCATGAAGAATGTTTAAAAGTGAGAAGAAAGACTTGTTGATATTTGGTCCAAAATGGGATAAGAACCCAAAACCATTGCTTTGAGGCAGTGAATGGCTTGTATAAAGTTATTTTGGGTTAGAATATGTTATAATACAATGAATTTGATTGATTACAAGTGCTAGAGATGCATGAAGAATGTTTAAAAGTGAGAAGAAAGACTTGTTGATATTTGGTCCCAAATGGGATAAGAACCCAAAACCATTGCTTTGAGGCAGTGAATGGCTTGTATAAAGTTATTTTGGGTTAGAATATGTTATAATACAATGAATTTGATTGATTACAAGTGCTAGAGATGCATGAAGAATGTTTAAAAGTGAGAAGAAAGACTTGTTGATATTTGGTCCCAAATGGGATAAGAACCCAAAACCATTGCTTTGAGGCAGTGAATGGCTTGTATAAAGTTATTTTGGGTTAGAATATGCTATAATACAATGAATTTGATTTATTACAAGTGCTAGAGATGCATGAAAAATGTTTAAAAGTGAGGAGAAAGACTTGTTGATATTTGGTCCAAAATGGGATAAGAACCCAAAACCATTGCTTTGAGGCTGTGAATGGCTTGTATAAAGTTATTTTGGGTTAGAATATGTAATAATACAATGAATTTGATTGATTACAAGTGCTAGAGATGCATTAAGAATGTTTAAAAGTGAGAAAAAAGACTTGTTGATATTTGGTCCCAAATGGGATAAGAACCCAGAACCATTGCTTTGAGGCAGTGAATGGCTTGTATAAAGTTATTTTTGGTTAGAATATGTTATAATACAATGAATTTGATTGATTACAAGTGCTAGAGATGCATGAAGAATGTTTAAAAGTGAAAAGAAAGACTTGTTGATATTTGGTCCCAAATGGGATAAGAACCCAAAACTATTGCTTTGAGGCAGTGAATGGCTTGTATAAAGTTATTTTAGGTTAGAATATGTTATAATACAATGAATTTGATTGATTACAAGTGCTAGAGATGCATGAAGAATGTTTAGAAATTAGAAGAAAGACTTGTTCATATTTGGTCCCAAATGGGATAAGAACCCAAAACCATTGCTTTGAGGCAGTGAATGGCTTGTATAAAGTTATTTTGGGTTAGAATATGTTATAATACATTGAATTTGATTGATTACAAGTGCTAGAGATGCATGAAGAATGTTTAAAAGTGAGAAGAAAGACTTGTTGATATTTGGTCCAAAATGGGATAAGAACCCAAAACCATTGCTTTGAGGCAGTGAATGGCTTGTATAAAGTTATTTTGGGTTAGAATATGTTATAATACAATGAATTTGATTGATTACAAGTGCTAGAGATGCATGAAGAATGTTTAAAAGTGAGAAGAAAGACTTGTTGATATTTGGTCCAAAATGGGATAAGAACCCAAAACCATTGCTTTGAGGCAGTGAATGGCTTGTATAAAGTTATTTTGGGTTAGAATATGTTATAATACAATGAATTTGATTGATTACAAGTGCTAGAGATGCATGAAGAATGTTTAAAAGTGAGAAGAAAGACTTGTTGATATTTGGTCCCAAATGGGATAAGAACCCAAAACCATTGCTTTGAGGCAGTGAATGGCTTGTATAAAGTTATTTTGGGTTAGAATATGTTATAATACAATGAATTTGATTGATTACAAGTGCTAGAGATGCATGAAGAATGTTTAAAAGTGAGAAGAAAGACTTGTTGATATTTGGTCCCAAATGGGATAAGAACCCAAAACCATTGCTTTGAGGCAGTGAATGGCTTGTATAAAGTTATTTTGGGTTAGAATATGTTATAATACAATGAATTTGATTGATTACAAGTGCTAGAGATGCATGAAGAATGTTTAAAAGTGAGGAGAAAGACTTGTTGATATTTGGTCCCAAATGGGATAAGAACCCAAAACCATTGCTTTGAGGCAGTGAATGGCTTGTATAAAGTTATTTTGGGTTAGAATATGTTATAATACAATGAATTTGATTGATTACAAGTGCTAGAGATGCATGAAGAATGTTTAGAAATTAGAAGAAAGGCTTGTTGATATTTGGTCCCAAATGGGATAAGAACCCAAAACCATTGCTTTGAGGCAGTGAATGGCTTGTATAAAGTTATTTTGGGTTAGAATATGTTATAATACATTGAATTTGATTGATTACAAGTGCTAGAGATGCATGAAGAATGTTTAAAAGTGAGAAGAAAGACTTGTTGATATTTGGTCCCAAATGGGATAAGAACCCAAAACCATTGCTTTGAGGCAGTGAATGGCTTGTATAAAGTTATTTTGGGTTAGAATATGTTATAATACAATGAATTTGATTGATTACAAGTGCTAGAGATGCATGAAGAATGTTTAGAAATTAGAAGAAAGACTTGTTCATATTTGGTCCCAAATGGGATAAGAACCCAAAACCATTGCTTTGAGGCAGTGAATGGCTTGTATAAAGTTATTTTGGGTTAGAATATGTTATAATACATTGAATTTGATTGATTACAAGTGCTAGAGATGCATGAAGAATGTTTAAAAGTGAGAAGAAAGACTTGTTGATATTTGGTCCAAAATGGGATAAGAACCCAAAACCATTGCTTTGAGGCAGTGAATGGCTTGTATAAAGTTATTTTGGGTTAGAATATGTTATAATACAATGAATTTGATTGATTACAAGTGCTAGAGATGCATGAAGAATGTTTAAAAGTGAGAAGAAAGACTTGTTGATATTTGGTCCCAAATGGGATAAGAACCCAAAACCATTGCTTTGAGGCAGTGAATGGCTTGTATAAAGTTATTTTGGGTTAGAATATGTTATAATACAATGAATTTGATTGATTACAAGTGCTAGAGATGCATGAAGAATGTTTAAAAGTGAGAAGAAAGACTTGTTGATATTTGGTCCCAAATGGGATAAGAACCCAAAACCATTGCTTTGAGGCAGTGAATGGCTTGTATAAAGTTATTTTGGGTTAGAATATGTTATAATACAATGAATTTGATTGATTACAAGTGCTAGAGATGCATGAAGAATGTTTAAAAGTGAGAAGAAAGACTTGTTGATATTTGGTCCCAAATGGGATAAGAACCCAAAACCATTGCTTTGAGGCAGTGAATGGCTTGTATAAAGTTATTTTGGGTTAGAATATGTTATAATACAATGAATTTGATTGATTACAAGTGCTAGAGATGCATGAAGAATGTTTAAAAGTGAGAAGAAAGACTTGTTGATATTTGGTCCCAAATGGGATAAGAACCCAAAACCATTGCTTTGAGGCAGTGAATGGCTTGTATAAAGTTATTTTGGGTTAGAATATGTTATAATACAATGAATTTGATTGATTACAAGTGCTAGAGATGCATGAAGAATGTTTAAAAGTGAGAAGAAAGACTTGTTGATATTTGGTCCCAAATGGGATAAGAACCCAAAACCATTGCTTTGAGGCAGTGAATGGCTTGTATAAAGTTATTTTGGGTTAGAATATGTTATAATACAATGAATTTGATTGATTACAAGTGCTAGAGATGCATGAAGAATGTTTAAAAGTGAGAAGAAAGACTTGTTGATATTTGGTCCCAAATGGGATAAGAACCCAAAACCATTGCTTTGAGGCAGTGAATGGCTTGTATAAAGTTATTTTGGGTTAGAATATGTTATAATACAATGAATTTGATTGATTACAAGTGCTAGAGATGCATGAAGAATGTTTAAAAGTGAGAAGAAAGACTTGTTGATATTTGGTCCCAAATGGGATAAGAACCCAAAACCATTGCTTTGAGGCAGTGAATGGCTTGTATAAAGTTATTTTGGGTTAGAATATGCTATAATACAATGAATTTGATTGATTACAAGTGCTAGAGATGCATGAAGAATGTTTAAAAGTGAGAAGAAAGACTTGTTGATATTTGGTCCAAAATGGGATAAGAACCCAAAACCATTGCTTTGAGGCAGTGAATGGCTTGTATAAAGTTATTTTGGGTTAGAATATGTTATAATACAATGAATTTGATTGATTACAAGTGCTAGAGATGCATGAAGAATGTTTAAAAGTGAGAAGAAAGACTTGTTGATATTTGGTCCCAAATGGGATAAGAACCCAAAACCATTGCTTTGAGGCAGTGAATGGCTTGTATAAAGTTATTTTTGGTTAGAATATGTTATAATACAATGAATTTGATTGATTACAAGTGCTAGAGATGCATGAAGAATGTTTAAAAGTGAGAAGAAAGACTTGTTGATATTTGGTCCCAAATGGGATAAGAACCCAAAACCATTGCTTTGAGGCAGTGAATGGCTTGTATAAAGTTATTTTGGGTTAGAATATGTTATAATACAATGAATTTGATTGATTACAAGTGCTAGAGATGCATGAAGAATGTTTAAAAGTGAGAAGAAAGACTTGTTGATATTTGGTCCCAAATGGGATAAGAACCCAAAACCATTGCTTTGAGGCAGTGAATGGCTTGTATAAAGTTATTTTGGGTTAGAATATGTTATAATACAATGAATTTGATTGATTACAAGTGCTAGAGATGCATGAAGAATGTTTAAAAGTGAGAAGAAAGACTTGTTGATATTTGGTCCCAAATGGGATAAGAACCCAAAACCATTGCTTTGAGGCAGTGAATGGCTTGTATAAAGTTATTTTGGGTTAGAATATGTTATAATACAATGAATTTGATTGATTACAAGTGCTAGAGATGCATGAAGAATGTTTAAAAGTGAGAAGAAAGACTTGTTGATATTTGGTCCCAAATGGGATAAGAACCCAAAACCATTGCTTTGAGGCAGTGAATGGCTTGTATAAAGTTATTTTGGGTTAGAATATGTTATAATACAATGAATTTGATTGATTACAAGTGCTAGAGATGCATGAAGAATGTTTAAAAGTGAGAAGAAAGACTTGTTGATATTTGGTCCCAAATGGGATAAGAACCCAAAACCATTGCTTTGAGGCAGTGAATGGCTTGTATAAAGTTATTTTGGGTTAGAATATGTTATAATACAATGAATTTGATTGATTACAAGTGCTAGAGATGCATGAAGAATGTTTAAAAGTGAGAAGAAAGACTTGTTGATATTTGGTCCCAAATGGGATAAGAACCCAAAACCATTGCTTTGAGGCAGTGAATGGCTTGTATAAAGTTATTTTGGGTTAGAATATGTTATAATACAATGAATTTGATTGATTACAAGTGCTAGAGATGCATGAAGAATGTTTAAAAGTGAGAAGAAAGACTTGTTGATATTTGGTCCCAAATGGGATAAGAACCCAAAACCATTGCTTTGAGGCAGTGAATGGCTTGTATAAAGTTATTTTGGGTTAGAATATGTTATAATACAATGAATTTGATTGATTACAAGTGCTAGAGATGCATGAAGAATGTTTAAAAGTGAGAAGAAAGACTTGTTGATATTTGGTCCAAAATGGGATAAGAACCCAAAACCATTGCTTTGAGGCAGTGAATGGCTTGTATAAAGTTATTTTGGGTTAGAATATGTAATAATACAATGAATTTGATTGATTACAAGTGCTAGAGATGCATGAAGAATGTTTAAAAGTGAGAAGAAAGACTTGTTGATATTTGGTCCCAAATGGGATAAGAACCCAAAACCATTGCTTTGAGGCAGTGAATGGCTTGTATAAAGTTATTTTGGGTTAGAATATGTTATAATACAATGAATTTGATTGATTACAAGTGCTAGAGATGCATGAAGAATGTTTAAAAGTGAGAAGAAAGACTTGTTGATATTTGGTCCCAAATGGGATAAGAACCCAAAACCATTGCTTTGAGGCAGTGAATGGCTTGTATAAAGTTATTTTGGGTTAGAATATGTTATAATACAATGAATTTGATTGATTACAAGTGCTAGAGATGCATGAAGAATGTTTAAAAGTGAGAAGAAAGACTTGTTGATATTTGGTCCCAAATGGGATAAGAACCCAAAACCATTGCTTTGAGGCAGTGAATGGCTTGTATAAAGTTATTTTGGGTTAGAATATGTTATAATACAATGAATTTGATTGATTACAAGTGCTAGAGATGCATGAAGAATGTTTAAAAGTGAGAAGAAAGACTTGTTGATATTTGGTCCCAAATGGGATAAGAACCCAAAACCATTGCTTTGAGGCAGTGAATGGCTTGTATAAAGTTATTTTGGGTTAGAATATGTTATAATACAATGAATTTGATTGATTACAAGTGCTAGAGATGCATGAAGAATGTTTAAAAGTGAGAAGAAAGACTTGTTGATATTTGGTCCAAAATGGGATAAGAACCCAAAACCATTGCTTTGAGGCAGTGAATGGCTTGTATAAAGTTATTTTGGGTTAGAATATGTTATAATACAATGAATTTGATTGATTACAAGTGCTAGAGATGCATGAAGAATGTTTAAAAGTGAGAAGAAAGACTTGTTGATATTTGGTCCCAAATGGGATAAGAACCCAAAACCATTGCTTTGAGGCAGTGAATGGCTTGTATAAAGTTATTTTGGGTTAGAATATGTTATAATACAATGAATTTGATTGATTACAAGTGCTAGAGATGCATGAAGAATGTTTAAAAGTGAGAAGAAAGACTTGTTGATATTTGGTCCAAAATGGGATAAGAACCCAAAACCATTGCTTTGAGGCAGTGAATGGCTTGTATAAAGTTATTTTGGGTTAGAATATGTTATAATACAATGAATTTGATTGATTACAAGTGCTAGAGATGCATGAAGAATGTTTAAAAGTGAGAAGAAAGACTTGTTGATATTTGGTCCCAAATGGGATAAGAACCCAAAACCATTGCTTTGAGGCAGTGAATGGCTTGTATAAAGTTATTTTGGGTTAGAATATGTTATAATACAATGAATTTGATTGATTACAAGTGCTAGAGATGCATGAAGAATGTTTAAAAGTGAGAAGAAAGACTTGTTGATATTTGGTCCCAAATGGGATAAGAACCCAAAACCATTGCTTTGAGGCTGTGAATGGCTTGTATAAAGTTATTTTAGGTTAGAATATGTTATAATACAATGAATTTGATTGATTACAAGTGCTAGAGATGCATGAAGAATGTTTAAAAGTGAGAAGAAAGACTTGTTGATATTTGGTCCCAAATGGGATAAGAACCCAAAACCATTGCTTTGAGGCAGTGAATGGCTTGTATAAAGTTATTTTGGGTTAGAATATGTTATAATACAATGAATTTGATTGATTACAAGTGCTAGAGATGCATGAAGAATGTTTAAAAGTGAGAAGAAAGACTTGTTGATATTTGGTCCCAAATGGGATAAGAACCCAAAACCATTGCTTTGAGGCAGTGAATGGCTTGTATAAAGTTATTTTGGGTTAGAATATGTTATAATACAATGAATTTGATTGATTACAAGTGCTAGAGATGCATGAAGAATGTTTAAAAGTGAGAAGAAAGACTTGTTGATATTTGGTCCCAAATGGGATAAGAACCCAAAACCATTGCTTTGAGGCAGTGAATGGCTTGTATAAAGTTATTTTGGGTTAGAATATGTTATAATACAATGAATTTGATTGATTACAAGTGCTAGAGATGCATGAAGAATGTTTAAAAGTGAGAAGAAAGACTTGTTGATATTTGGTCCCAAATGGGATAAGAACCCAAAACCATTGCTTTGAGGCAAAGAATGGCTTGTATAAAGTTATTTTGGGTTAGAATATGTTATAATACAATGAATTTGATTGATTACAAGTGCTAGAGATGCATGAAGAATGTTTAAAAGTGAGAAGAAAGACTTGTTGATATTTGGTCCCAAATGGGATAAGAACCCAAAACCATTGCTTTGAGGCTGTGAATGGCTTGTATAAAGTTATTTTGGGTTAGAATATGTTATAATACAATGAATTTGATTGATTACAAGTGCTAGAGATGCATGAAGAATGTTTAAAAGTGAGAAGAAAGACTTGTTGATATTTGGTCCCAAATGGGATAAGAACCCAAAACCATTGCTTTGAGGCAGTGAATGGCTTGTATAAAGTTATTTTGGGTTAGAATATGTTATAATACAATGAATTTGATTGATTACAAGTGCTAGAGATGCATGAAGAATGTTTAAAAGTGAGAAGAAAGACTTGTTGATATTTGGTCCCAAATGGGATAAGAACCCAAAACCATTGCTTTGAGGCAGTGAATGGCTTGTATAAAGTTATTTTGGGTTAGAATATGTTATAATACAATGAATTTGATTGATTACAAGTGCTAGAGATGCATGAAGAATGTTTAAAAGTGAGAAGAAAGACTTGTTGATATTTGGTCCCAAATGGGATAAGAACCCAAAACCATTGCTTTGAGGCAGTGAATGGCTTGTATAAAGTTATTTTGGGTTAGAATATGTTATAATACAATGAATTTGATTGATTACAAGTGCTAGAGATGCATGAAGAATGTTTAAAAGTGAGAAGAAAGACTTGTTGATATTTGGTCCCAAATGGGATAAGAACCCAAAACCATTGCTTTGAGGCAGTGAATGGCTTGTATAAAGTTATTTTGGGTTAGAATATGTTATAATACAATGAATTTGATTGATTACAAGTGCTAGAGATGCATGAAGAATGTTTAGAAATTAGAAGAAAGACTTGTTGATATTTGGTCCCAAATGGGATAAGAACCCAAAACCATTGCTTTGAGGCAGTGAATGGCTTGTATAAAGTTATTTTGGGTTAGAATATGTTATAATACATTGAATTTGATTGATTACAAGTGCTAGAGATGCATGAAGAATGTTTAAAAGTGAGAAGAAAGACTTGTTGATATTTGGTCCAAAATGGGATAAGAACCCAAAACCATTGCTTTGAGGCAGTGAATGGCTTGTATAAAGTTATTTTGGGTTAGAATATGTTATAATACAATGAATTTGATTGATTACAAGTGCTAGAGATGCATGAAGAATGTTTAAAAGTGAGAAGAAAGACTTGTTGATATTTGGTTCCAAATGGGATAAGAACCCAAAACCATTGCTTTGATGCAAAGAATGGCTTGTATAAAGTTATTTTGGGTTATAATATGTTAAAATACAATGAATTTGATTGATTACAAGTGCTAGAGATGCATGAAGAATGTTTAAAAGTGAGAAGAAAGACTTGTTGATATTTGGTCCCAAATGGGATAAGAACCCAAAACCATTGCTTTGAGGCAGTGAATGGCTTGTATAAAGTTATTTTGGGTTAGAATATGTTATAATACAATGAATTTGATTGATTACAAGTGCTAGAGATGCATGAAGAATGTTTAAAAGTGAGAAGAAAGACTTGTTGATATTTGGTCCCAAATGGGATAAGAACCCAAAACCATTGCTTTGAGGCAGTGAATGGCTTGTATAAAGTTATTTTGGGTTAGAATATGTTATAATACAATGAATTTGATTGATTACAAGTGCTAGAGATGCATGAAGAATGTTTAAAAGTGAGAAGAAAGACTTGTTGATATTTGGTCCCAAATGGGATAAGAACACAAAACCATTGCTTTGAGGCAGTGAATGGCTTGTATAAAGTTATTTTGGGTTAGAATATGTTATAATACAATGAATTTGATTGATTACAAGTGCTAGAGATGCATGAAGAATGTTTAAAAGTGAGAAGAAAGACTTGTTGATATTTGGTCCCAAATGGGATAAGAACCCAAAACCATTGCTTTGAGGCAGTGAATGGCTTGTATAAAGTTATTTTGGGTTAGAATATGTTATAATACAATGAATTTGATTGATTACAAGTGCTAGAGATGCATGAAGAATGTTTAAAAGTGAGACGAAAGACTTGTTGATATTTGGTTCCAAATGGGATAAGAACCCAAAACCATTGCTTTGAAGTAGTGAATGGCTTGTATAAAGTTATTTTTGGTTAGAATATGTTATAATACAATGAATTTGATTGATTACAAGTGCTAGAGATGCATGAAGAATGTTTAAAAGTGAGAAGAAAGACTTGTTGATATTTGGTCCCAAATGGGATAAGAACCCAAAACCATTGCTTTGAGGCAGTGAATGGCTTGTATAAAGTTATTTTGGGTTAGAATATGTTATAATACAATGAATTTGATTGATTACAAGTGCTAGAGATGCATGAAGAATGTTTAAAAGTGAGAAGAAAGACTTGTTGATATTTGGTCCCAAATGGGATAAGAACCCAAAACCATTGCTTTGAGGCAGTGAATGGCTTGTATAAAGTTATTTTGGGTTAGAATATGTTATAATACAATGAATTTGATTGATTACAAGTGCTAGAGATGCATGAAGAATGTTTAAAAGTGAGAAGAAAGACTTGTTGATATTTGGTCCCAAATGGGATAAGAACCCAAAACCATTGCTTTGAGGCAGTCAATGGCTTGTCTAAAGTTATTTTGTGTTATAATATGTTATAATACAATGAATTTGATTGATTACAAGTGCTAGAGATGCATGAAGAATGTTTAAAAGTGAGAAGAAAGACTTGTTGATATTTGGTCCCAAATGGGATAAGAACCCAAAACCATTGCTTTGAGGCAGTGAATGGCTTGTATAAAGTTATTTTGGGTTAGAATATGTTATAATACAATGAATTTGATTGATTACAAGTGCTAGAGATGCATGAAGAATGTTTAAAAGTGAGAAGAAAGACTTGTTGATATTTGGTCCCAAATGGGATAAGAACCCAAAACCATTGCTTTGAGGCAGTGAATGGCTTGTATAAAGTTATTTTGGGTTAGAATATGTTATAATACAATGAATTTGATTGATTACAAGTGCTAGAGATGCATGAAGAATGTTTAAAAGTGAGAAGAAAGACTTGTTGATATTTGGTCCCAAATGGGATAAGAACCCAAAACCATTGCTTTGAGGCAGTGAATGGCTTGTATAAAGTTATTTTGGGTTAGAATATGTTATAATACAATGAATTTGATTGATTACAAGTGCTAGAGATGCATGAAGAATGTTTAAAAGTGAGAAGAAAGACTTGTTGATATTTGGTTCCAAATGGGATAAGAACCCAGAACCATTGCTTGGAGGTAGTGAGTGGCTTGTAAACAGTTATATTGGGTTAGAATATGTTATAATACAATGAATTTAATTGATTACAAGTGCTAGAGATGCATGAAGAATGTTTAAAAGTGAGAAGAAAGACTTGTTGATATTTGGTCCCAAATGGGATAAGAACCCAAAACCATTGCTTTGAGGCAGTGAATGGCTTGTATAAAGTTATGTTGGGTTAGAATATGTTATAATACAATGAATTTGATTGATTACAAGTGCTAGAGATGCATGAAGAATGTTTTCAAGTGAAAAGAAAGACTTGTTGATATTTGGTCCCAAATGGGATAAGAACCCAAAACCATTGCTTTGAGGCAGTGAATGGCTTGTATAAAGTTATTTTGGGTTAGAATATGTTATAATACAATGAATTTGATTGATTACAAGTGCTAGAGATGCATGAAGAATATTTAAAAGTGAGAAGAAAGACTTGTTGATATTTGGTTCCAAATGGGATAAGAACCCAAAACCATTGCTTTGAGGCAGTGAATGGCTTGTATAAAGTTATTTTGGGTTAGAATATGTTATAATACAATGAATTTAATTGATTACAAGTGCTAGAGATGCATGAAGAATATTTAAAAGTGAGAAGAAAGACTTGTTGATATTTGGTCCCAAATGGGATAAGAACCCAAAACCATTGCTTTGAGGCAGTGAATGGCTTGTATAAAGTTATTTTGGGTTAGAATATGTTATAATACAATGAATTTGATTGATTACAAGTGCTAGAGATGCATGAAGAATGTTTAAAAGTGAGAAGAAAGACTTGTTGATATTTGGTTCCAAATGGGATAAGAACCCAAAACCATTGCTTTGAGGTAGTGAATGGCTTGTATAAAGTTATTTTGGGTTAGAATATGTTATAATACAATGAATTTGATTGATTACAAGTGCTAGAGATGCATGAAGAATGTTTAAAAGTGAGAAGAAAGACTTGTTGATATTTGGTCCCAAATGGGATAAGAACCCAAAACCATTGCTTTGAGGCAGTGAATGGCTTGTATAAAACTATTTTGGGTTATAATATGTTATAATACAATGAATTTGATTGATTACAAGTGCTAGAGATGCATGAAGAATGTTTAAAAGTGAGAAGAAAGACTTGTTGATATTTGGTTCCAAATGGGATAAGAACACAAAATCATTGCTTTGAGGTAGTGAATGGATTGTAAACAGTTATATTTGGTTAGAATATGTTATAATACAATGAATTTAATTGATTACAAGTGCTAGAGATGCATGAAGAATGTTTAAAAGTGAGAAGAAAGACTTGTTGATATTTGGTCCCAAATGGGATAAGAACCCAAAACCATTGCTTTGAGGCAGTGAATGGCTTGTATAAAGTTATGGTTGGTTAGAATATGTTATAATACAATGAATTTGATTGATTACAAGTGCTAGAGATGCATGAAGAATGTTTAAAAGTGAGAAGAAAGACTTGTTGATATTTGGTCCCAAATGGGATAAGAACCCAAAACCATTGCTTTGAGGCAGTGAATGGCTTGTATAAAGTTATGTTGGGTTAGAATATGTTATAATACAATGAATTTGATTGATTACAAGTGCTAGAGATGCATGAAGAATGTTTTCAAGTGAAAAGAAAGACTTGTTGATATTTGGTCCCAAATGGGATAAGAACCCAAAACCATTGCTTTGAGGCAGTGAATGGCTTGTATAAAGTTATTTTGGGTTAGAATATGTTATAATACAATGAATTTGATTGATTACAAGTGCTAGAGATGCATGAAGAATATTTAAAAGTGAGAAGAAAGACTTGTTGATATTTGGTTCCAAATGGGATAAGAACACAAAACCATTGCTTTGAAGTAGTGAATGGCTTGTATAGAGTTATATTGGGTTAGAATATGTTATAATACAATGAATTTAATTGATTTTAAGTGCTAGAGATGCATGAAGAATATTTAAAAGTGAGAAGAAAGACTTGTTGATATTTGGTCCCAAATGGGATAAGAACCCAAAACCATTGCTTTGAGGCAGTGAATGGCTTGTATAAAATTATTTTGGGTTATAATATGTTATAATACAATGAATTTGATTGATTACAAGTGCTAGAGATGCATGAAGAATGTTTAAAAGTGAGAAGAAAGACTTGTTGATATTTGGTTCCAAATGGGATAAGAACACAAAATCATTGCTTTGAGGTAGTGAATGGCTTGTAAACAGTTATATTTGGTTAGAATATGTTATAATACAATGAATTTAATTGATTACAAGTGCTAGAGATGCATGAAGAATGTTTAAAAGTGAGAAGAAAGACTTGTTGATATTTGGTCCCAAATGGGATAAGAACCCAAAACCATTGCTTTGAGGCAGTGAATGGCTTGTATAAAGTATGTTGGGTTAGAATATGTTATAATACAATGAATTTGATTGATTACAAGTGCTACAGATGCATGAAGAATGTTTAAAAGTGAGAAGAAAGACTTGTTGATATTTGGTCCCAAATGGGATAAGAACACAAAACCATTGCTTTGAGGCAGTCAATGGCTTGTCTAAAGTTATGTTGGGTTATAATATGTTATAATACAATGAATTTGATTGATTACAAGTGCTAGAGATGCATGAAGAATGTTTAAAAGTGAGAAGAAAGACTTGTTGATATTTGGTCCCAAATGGGATAAGAACCCAAAACCATTGCTTTGAGGCAGTGAATGGCTTGTATAAAGTTATTTTGGGTTAGAATATGTTATAATACAATGAATTTGATTGATTACAAGTGCTAGAGCTGCATGAAGAATGTTTAAAAGTGAGAAGAAAGACTTGTTGAAATTTGGTCCCAAATTTGCTAAGAACCCAAAACCATTGCTTTGAGGCAAACAATGGCTTGTATAAAGTTATATTGGGTTAGAATATGTTATAATACAATGAATTTAATTGATTACAAGTGCTAGAGATGCATGAAGAATGTTTAAAAGTGAGAAGAAAGACTTGTTGATATTTGGTCCCAAATGGGATAAGAACCCAAAACCATTGCTTTGAGTCAGTGAATGGCTTGTATAAAGTTATTTTGGGTTAGAATATGTTATAATATAATGAATTTGATTGATTAGAAGTGCTAGAGATGCATGAAGAATGTTTAAAAGTGAGAAGAAAGACTTGTTGATATTTGGTTCCAAATGGGATAAGAATACAAAATCATTGCTTGGAGGTAGTGAGTGGCTTGTAAACAGTTATATTGGGTTAGAATATGTTATAATACAATGAATTTAATTGATTACAAGTGCTAGAGATGCATGAAGAATGTTTAAAAGTGAGAAGAAAGACTTGTTGATATTTGGTCCCAAATGGGATAAGAACCCAAAACCATTGCTTTGAGGCAGTGAATGGCTTGTATAAAGTTATGTTGGGTTAGAATATGTTATAATACAATGAATTTGATTGATTACAAGTGCTAGAGATGCATGAAGAATGTTTTCAAGTGAAAAGAAAGACTTGTTGATATTTGGTCCCAAATGGGATAAGAACCCAAAACCATTGCTTTGAGGCAGTGAATGGCTTGTATAAAGTTATTTTGGGTTAGAATATGTTATAATACAATGAATTTGATTGATTACAAGTGCTAGAGATGCATGAAGAATATTTAAAAGTGAGAAGAAAGACTTGTTGATATTTGGTTCCAAATGGGATAAGAACACAAAACCATTGCTTTGAAGTAGTGAATGGCTTGTATAGAGTTATATTGGGTTAGAATATGTTATAATACAATGAATTTAATTGATTTTAAGTGCTAGAGATGCATGAAGAATATTTAAAAGTGAGAAGAAAGACTTGTTGATATTTGGTCCCAAATGGGATAAGAACCCAAAACCATTGCTTTGAGGCAGTGAATGGCTTGTATAAAATTATTTTGGGTTATAATATGTTATAATACAATGAATTTGATTGATTACAAGTGCTAGAGATGCATGAAGAATGTTTAAAAGTGAGAAGAAAGACTTGTTGATATTTGGTTCCAAATGGGATAAGAACACAAAATCATTGCTTTGAGGTAGTGAATGGCTTGTAAACAGTTATATTTGGTTAGAATATGTTATAATACAATGAATTTAATTGATTACAAGTGCTAGAGATGCATGAAGAATGTTTAAAAGTGAGAAGAAAGACTTGTTGATATTTGGTCCCAAATGGGATAAGAACCCAAAACCATTGCTTTGAGGCAGTGAATGGCTTGTATAAAACTATTTTGGGTTATAATATGTTATAATACAATGAATTTGATTGATTACAAGTGCTAGAGATGCATGAAGAATGTTTAAAAGTGAGAAGAAAGACTTGTTGATATTTGGTTCCAAATGGGATAAGAACACAAAATCATTGCTTTGAGGTAGTGAATGGATTGTAAACAGTTATATTTGGTTAGAATATGTTATAATACAATGAATTTAATTGATTACAAGTGCTAGAGATGCATGAAGAATGTTTAAAAGTGAGAAGAAAGACTTGTTGATATTTGGTCCCAAATGGGATAAGAACCCAAAACCATTGCTTTGAGGCAGTGAATGGCTTGTATAAAGTTATGGTTGGTTAGAATATGTTATAATACAATGAATTTGATTGATTACAAGTGCTAGAGATGCATGAAGAATGTTTACAAGTGAGAAGAAAGACTTGTTGATATTTGGTCCCAAATGGGATAAGAACCCAAAACCATTGCTTTGAGGCAGTGAATGGCTTGTATAAAGTTATTTTGGGTTAGAATATGTTATAATACAATGAATTTAATTGATTACAAGTGCTATAGATGCATGAAGAATGTTTAAAAGTGAGAAGAAAGACTTGTTGATATTTGGTCCCAAATGGGATAAGAACCCAAAACCATTGCTTTGAGGCAGTGAATGGCTTGTATAAAATTATTTTGGGTTATAATATGTTATAATACAATGAATTTGATTGATTACAAGTGCTAGAGATGCATGAAGAATGTTTAAAAGTGAGAAGAAAGACTTGTTGATATTTTGGTCACAAATGGGATAAGAACACAAAATCATTGCTTTGAGGTAGTGAATGGCTTGTAAACAGTTATATTGGGTTAGAATATGTTATAATACAATGAATTTAATTGATTACAAGTGCTAGAGATGCATGAAGAATGTTTAAAAGTGAGAAGAAAGACTTGTTGATATTTGGTCCCAAATGGGATAAGAACCCAAAACCATTGCTTTGAGGCAGTGAATGGCTTGTATAAAGTTATTTTGGGTTAGAATATGTTATAATATAATGAATTTGATTGATTAGAAGTGCTAGAGATGCATGAAGAATGTTTAAAAGTGAGAAGAAAGACTTGTTGATATTTGGTTCCAAATGGGATAAGAATACAAAATCATTGCTTGGAGGTAGTGAGTGGCTTGTAAACAGTTATATTGGGTTAGAATATGTTATATTACAATGAATTTAATTGATTACAAGTGCTAGAGATGCATGAAGAATGTTTAAAAGTGAGAAGAAAGACTTGTTGATATTTGGTCCCAAATGGGATAAGAACCCAAAACCATTGCTTTGAGGCAGTGAATGGCTTGTATAAAGTTATGTTGGGTTAGAATATGTTATAATACAATGAATTTGATTGATTACAAGTGCTAGAGATGCATGAAGAATGTTTACAAGTGAAAAGAAAGACTTGTTGATATTTGGTCCCAAATGGGATAAGAACCCAAAACCATTGCTTTGAGGCAGTGAAAGGCTTGTATAAAGTTATTTTGGGTTAGAATATGTTATAATACAATGAATTTGATTGATTACAAGTGCTAGAGATGCATGAAGAATATTTAAAAGTGAGAAGAAAGACTTGTTGATATTTGGTTCCAAATGGGATAAGAACACAAAACCATTGCTTTGAAGTAGTGAATGGCTTGTATAGAGTTATATTGGGTTAGAATATGTTATAATACAATGAATTTAATTGATTTTAAGTGCTAGAGATGCATGAAGAATGTTTAAAAGTGAGAAGAAAGACTTGTTGATATTTGGTCCCAAATGGGATAAGAACCCAAAACCATTGCTTTGAGGCAGTGAATGGCTTGTATAAAATTATTTTGGGTTATAATATGTTATAATACAATGAATTTGATTGATTACAAGTGCTAGAGATGCATGAAGAATGTTTAAAAGTGAGAAGAAAGACTTGTTGATATTTGGTTCCAAATGGGATAAGAACACAAAATCATTGCTTTGAGGTAGTGAATGGCTTGTAAACAGTTATATTTGGTTAGAATATGTTATAATACAATGAATTTAATTGATTACAAGTGCTAGAGATGCATGAAGAATGTTTAAAAGTGAGAAGAAAGACTTGTTGATATTTGGTCCCAAATGGGATAAGAACCCAAAACCATTGCTTTGAGGCAGTGAATGGCTTGTATAAAATTATTTTGGGTTATAATATGTTATAATACAATGAATTTGATTGATTACAAGTGCTAGAGATGCATGAAGAATGTTTAAAAGTGAGAAGAAAGACTTGTTGATATTTGGTTCCAAATGGGATAAGAACCCAAAACCATTGCTTTGAGGTAGTGAATGGCTTGTAAACAGTTATATTTGGTTAGAATATGTTATAATACAATCAATTTGATTGATTACAAGTGCTAGAGATGCATGAAGAATGTTTAAAAGTGAGAAGAAAGACTTGTTGATATTTGGTCCCAAATGGGATAAGAACCCAAAACCATTGCTTTGAGGCAGTGAATGGCTTGCATAAAACTATTTTGGGTTATAATATGTTATAATACAATGAATTTGATTGATTACAAGTGCTAGAGATGCATGAAGAATGTTTAAAAGTGAGAAGAAAGACTTGTTGATATTTGGTTCCAAATGGGATAAGAACACAAAATCATTGCTTTGAGGTAGTGAATGGCTTGTAAACAGTTATATTGGGTTAGAATATGTTATAATACAATGAATTTAATTGATTACAAGTGCTAGAGATGCATGAAGAATGTTTAAAAGTGAGAAGAAAGACTTGTTGATATTTGGTCCCAAATGGGATAAGAACCCAAAACCATTGCTTTGAGGCAGTGAATGGCTTGTATAAAGTTATTTTGGGTTAGAATATGTTATAATATAATGAATTTGATTGATTAGAAGTGCTAGAGATGCATGAAGAATGTTTAAAAGTGAGAAGAAAGACTTGTTGATATTTGGTTCCAAATGGGATAAGAATACAAAATCATTGCTTGGAGGTAGTGAGTGGCTTGTAAACAGTTATATTGGGTTAGAATATGTTATATTACAATGAATTTAATTGATTACAAGTGCTAGAGATGCATGAAGAATGTTTAAAAGTGAGAAGAAAGACTTGTTGATATTTGGTCCCAAATGGGATAAGAACCCAAAACCATTGCTTTGAGGCAGTGAATGGCTTGTATAAAGTTATGTTGGGTTAGAATATGTTATAATACAATGAATTTGATTGATTACAAGTGCTAGAGATGCATGAAGAATGTTTACAAGTGAAAAGAAAGACTTGTTGATATTTGGTCCCAAATGGGATAAGAACCCAAAACCATTGCTTTGAGGCAGTGAATGGCTTGTATAAAGTTATTTTGGGTTAGAATATGTTATAATACAATGAATTTGATTGATTACAAGTGCTAGAGATGCATGAAGAATATTTAAAAGTGAGAAGAAAGACTTGTTGATATTTGGTTCCAAATGGGATAAGAACACAAAACCATTGCTTTGAAGTAGTGAATGGCTTGTATAGAGTTATATTGTGTTAGAATATGTTATAATACAATGAATTTAATTGATTTTAAGTGCTAGAGATGCATGAAGAATGTTTAAAAGTGAGAAGAAAGACTTGTTGATATTTGGTCCCAAATGGGATAAGAACCCAAAACCATTGCTTTGAGGCAGTGAATGGCTTGTATAAAATTATTTTGGGTTATAATATGTTATAATACAATGAATTTGATTGATTACAAGTGCTAGAGATGCATGAAGAATGTTTAAAAGTGAGAAGAAAGACTTGTTGATATTTGGTTCCAAATGGGATAAGAACACAAAATCATTGCTTTGAGGTAGTGAATGGCTTGTAAACAGTTATATTTGGTTAGAATATGTTATAATACAATGAATTTAATTGATTACAAGTGCTAGAGATGCATGAAGAATGTTTAAAAGTGAGAAGAAAGACTTGTTGATATTTGGTCCCAAATGGGATAAGAACCCAAAACCATTGCTTTGAGGCAGTGAATGGCTTGTATAAAATTATTTTGGGTTATAATATGTTATAATACAATGAATTTGATTGATTACAAGTGCTAGAGATGCATGAAGAATGTTTAAAAGTGAGAAGAAAGACTTGTTGATATTTGGTTCCAAATGGGATAAGAACACAAAATCATTGCTTTGAGGTAGTGAATGGCTTGTAAACAGTTATATTTGGTTAGAATATGTTATAATACAATGAATTTAATTGATTACAAGTGCTAGAGATGCATGAAGAATGTTTAAAAGTGAGAAGAAAGACTTGTTGATATTTGGTCCCAAATGGGATAAGAACCCAAAACCATTGCTTTGAGGCAGTGAATGGCTTGTATAAAGTTATTTTGGGTTATAATATGTTATAATACAATGAATTTGATTGATTACAAGTGCTAGAGATGCATGAAGAATGTTTAAAAGTGAGAAGAAAGACTTGTTGATATTTGGTTCCAAATGGGATAAGAACACAAAATCATTACTTTGAGGTAGTGAATGGCTTGTAAACAGTTATATTTGGTTAGAATATGTTATAATACAATGAATTTAATTGATTACAAGTGCTAGAGATGCATGAAGAATGTTTAAAAGTGAGAAGAAAGACTTGTTGATATTTGGTCCCAAATGGGATAAGAACCCAAAACCATTGCTTTGAGGCAGTGAATGGCTTGTATAAAGTTATGGTTGGTTAGAATATGTTATAATACAATGAATTTGATTGATTACAAGTGCTAGAGATGCATGAAGAATGTTTACAAGTGAGAAGAAAGACTTGTTGATATTTGGTCCCAAATGGGATAAGAACCCAAAACCATTGCTTTGAGGCAGTGAATGGCTTGTATAAAGTTATTTTGGGTTAGAATATGTTATAATACAATGAATTTAATTGATTTTAAGTGCTAGAGATGCATGAAGAATGTTTAAAAGTGAGAAGAAAGACTTGTTGATATTTGGTCCCAAATGGGATAAGAACCCAAAACCATTGCTTTGAGGCAGTGAATGGCTTGTATAAAATTATTTTGGGTTATAATATGTTATAATACAATGAATTTGATTGATTACAAGTGCTAGAGATGCATGAAGAATGTTTAAAAGTGAGAAGAAAGACTTGTTGATATTTGGTTCCAAATGGGATAAGAACACAAAATCATTGCTTTGAGGCAGTGAATGGCTTGTATAAAGTTATTTTGGGTTAGAATATGTTATAATACAATGAATTTGATTGATTACAAGTGCTAGAGATGCATGAAGAATGTTTAAAAGTGAGAAGAAAGACTTGTTGATATTTGGTCCCAAATGGGATAAGAACCCAAAACCATTGCTTTGAGGCAGTGAATGGCTTGTATAAAGTTATTTTGGGTTAGAATATGTTATAATATAATGAATTTGATTGATTAGAAGTGCTAGAGATGCATGAAGAATGTTTAAAAGTGAGAAGAAAGACTTGTTGATATTTGGTTCCAAATGGGATAAGAATACAAAATCATTGCTTGGAGGTAGTGAGTGGCTTGTAAACAGTTATATTGGGTTAGAATATGTTATATTACAATGAATTTAATTGATTACAAGTGCTAGAGATGCATGAAGAATGTTTAAAAGTGAGAAGAAAGACTTGTTGATATTTGGTCCCAAATGGGATAAGAACCCAAAACCATTGCTTTGAGGCAGTGAATGGCTTGTATAAAGTTATGTTGGGTTAGAATATGTTATAATACAATGAATTTGATTGATTACAAGTGCTAGAGATGCATGAAGAATGTTTACAAGTGAAAAGAAAGACTTGTTGATATTTGGTCCCAAATGGGATAAGAACCCAAAACCATTGCTTTGAGGCAGTGAATGGCTTGTATAAAGTTATTTTGGGTTAGAATATGTTATAATACAATGATATTGATTGATTACAAGTGCTAGAGATGCATGAAGAATATTTAAAAGTGAGAAGAAAGACTTGTTGATATTTGGTTCCAAATGGGATAAGAACACAAAACCATTGCTTTGAAGTAGTGAATGGCTTGTATAGAGTTATATTGGGTTAGAATATGTTATAATACAATGAATTTAATTGATTACAAGTGCTAGAGATGCATGAAGAATGTTTAAAAGTGAGAAGAAAGACTTGTTGATATTTGGTCCCAAATGGGATAAGAACCCAAAACCATTGCTTTGAGGCAGTGAATGGCTTGTATAAAATTATTTTGGGTTATAATATGTTATAATACAATGAATTTGATTGATTACAAGTGCTAGAGATGCATGAAGAATGTTTAAAAGTGAGAAGAAAGACTTGTTGATATTTGGTTCCAAATGGGATAAGAACACAAAATCATTGCTTTGAGGTAGTGAATGGCTTGTAAACAGTTATATTTGGTTAGAATATGTTATAATACAATGAATTTGATTGATTACAAGTGCTAGAGATGCATGAAGAATGTTTAAAAGTGAGAAGAAAGACTTGTTGATATTTGGTCCCAAATGGGATAAGAACCCAAAACCATTGCTTTGAGGCAGTGAATGGCTTGTATAAAATTATTTTGGGTTATAATATGTTATAATACAATGAATTTGATTGATTACAAGTGCTAGAGATGCATGAAGAATGTTTAAAAGTGAGAAGAAAGACTTGTTGATATTTGGTCCCAAATGGGATAAGAACACAAAATCATTGCTTTGAGGTAGTGAATGGCTTGTAAACAGTTATATTTGGTTAGAATATGTTATAATACAATGAATTTAATTGATTACAAGTGCTAGAGATGCATGAAGAATGTTTAAAAGTGAGAAGAAAGACTTGTTGATATTTGGTCCCAAATGGGATAAGAACCCAAAACCATTGCTTTGAGGCAGTGAATGGCTTGTATAAAGTTATGGTTGGTTAGAATATGTTATAATACAATGAATTTGATTGATTACAAGTGCTAGAGATGCATGAAGAATGTTTACAAGTGAGAAGAAAGACTTGTTGATATTTGGTCCCAAATGGGATAAGAACCCAAAACCATTGCTTTGAGGCAGTGAATGGCTTGTATAAAGTTATTTTGGGTTAGAATATGTTATAATACAATGAATTTGATTGATTACAAGTGCTAGAGATGCATGAAGAATGTTTAAAAGTGAGAAGAAAGACTTGTTGATATTTGGTCCCAAATGGGATAAGAACCCAAAACCATTGCTTTGAGGCAGTGAATGGCTTGTATAAAGTTATGTTGGGTTAGAATATGTTATAATACAATGAATTTGATTGATTACAAGTGCTAGAGATGCATGAAGAATGTTTACAAGTGAGAAGAAAGACTTGTTGATATTTGGTCCCAAATGGGATAAGAACCCAAAACCATTGCTTTGAGGCAGTGAATGGCTTGTATAAAGTTATTTTGGGTTAGAATATGTTATAATACAATGAATTTGATTGATTACAAGTGCTAGAGATGCATGAAGAATGTTTAAAAGTGAGAAGAAAGACTTGTTGATATTTGGTTCCAAATGGGATAAGAACACAAAATCATTGCTTTGAGGTAGTGAATGGCTTGTAAACAGTTATATTTGGTTAGAATATGTTATAATACAATGAATTTAATTGATTACAAGTGCTAGAGATGCATGAAGAATGTTTAAAAGTGAGAAGAAAGACTTGTTGATATTTGGTCCCAAATGGGATAAGAACCCAAAACCATTGCTTTGAGGCAGTGAATGGCTTGTATAAAACTATTTTGGGTTATAATATGTTATAATACAATGAATTTGATTGATTACAAGTGCTAGAGATGCATGAAGAATGTTTAAAAGTGAGAAGAAAGACTTGTTGATATTTGGTTCCAAATGGGATAAGAACACAAAATCATTGCTTTGAGGTAGTGAATGGATTGTAAACAGTTATATTTGGTTAGAATATGTTATAATACAATGAATTTAATTGATTACAAGTGCTAGAGATGCATGAAGAATGTTTAAAAGTGAGAAGAAAGACTTGTTGATATTTGGTCCCAAATGGGATAAGAACCCAAAACCATTGCTTTGAGGCAGTGAATGGCTTGTATAAAGTTATGGTTGGTTAGAATATGTTATAATACAATGAATTTGATTGATTACAAGTGCTAGAGATGCATGAAGAATGTTTACAAGTGAGAAGAAAGACTTGTTGATATTTGGTCCCAAATGGGATAAGAACCCAAAACCATTGCTTTGAGGCAGTGAATGGCTTGTATAAAGTTATTTTGGGTTAGAATATGTTATAATACAATGAATTTAATTGATTTTAAGTGCTATAGATGCATGAAGAATGTTTAAAAGTGAGAAGAAAGACTTGTTGATATTTGGTCCCAAATGGGATAAGAACCCAAAACCATTGCTTTGAGGCAGTGAATGGCTTGTATAAAATTATTTTGGGTTATAATATGTTATAATACAATGAATTTGATTGATTACAAGTGCTAGAGATGCATGAAGAATGTTTAAAAGTGAGAAGAAAGACTTGTTGATATTTGGTTCCAAATGGGATAAGAACACAAAATCATTGCTTTGAGGTAGTGAATGGCTTGTAAACAGTTATATTGGGTTAGAATATGTTATAATACAATGAATTTAATTGATTACAAGTGCTAGAGATGCATGAAGAATGTTTAAAAGTGAGAAGAAAGACTTGTTGATATTTGGTCCCAAATGGGATAAGAACCCAAAACCATTGCTTTGAGGCAGTGAATGGCTTGTATAAAGTTATTTTGGGTTAGAATATGTTATAATATAATGAATTTGATTGATTAGAAGTGCTAGAGATGCATGAAGAATGTTTAAAAGTGAGAAGAAAGACTTGTTGATATTTGGTTCCAAATGGGATAAGAATACAAAATCATTGCTTGGAGGTAGTGAGTGGCTTGTAAACAGTTATATTGGGTTAGAATATGTTATATTACAATGAATTTAATTGATTACAAGTGCTAGAGATGCATGAAGAATGTTTAAAAGTGAGAAGAAAGACTTGTTGATATTTGGTCCCAAATGGGATAAGAACCCAAAACCATTGCTTTGAGGCAGTGAATGGCTTGTATAAAGTTATGTTGGGTTAGAATATGTTATAATACAATGAATTTGATTGATTACAAGTGCTAGAGATGCATGAAGAATGTTTACAAGTGAAAAGAAAGACTTGTTGATATTTGGTCCCAAATGGGATAAGAACCCAAAACCATTGCTTTGAGGCAGTGAATGGCTTGTATAAAGTTATTTTGGGTTAGAATATGTTATAATACAATGAATTTGATTGATTACAAGTGCTAGAGATGCATGAAGAATATTTAAAAGTGAGAAGAAAGACTTGTTGATATTTGGTTCCAAATGGGATAAGAACACAAAACCATTGCTTTGAAGTAGTGAATGGCTTGTATAGAGTTATATTGGGTTAGAATATGTTATAATACAATGAATTTAATTGATTTTAAGTGCTAGAGATGCATGAAGAATGTTTAAAAGTGAGAAGAAAGACTTGTTGATATTTGGTCCCAAATGGGATAAGAACCCAAAACCATTGCTTTGAGGCAGTGAATGGCTTGTATAAAATTATTTTGGGTTATAATATGTTATAATACAATGAATTTGATTGATTACAAGTGCTAGAGATGCATGAAGAATGTTTAAAAGTGAGAAGAAAGACTTGTTGATATTTGGTTCCAAATGGGATAAGAACACAAAATCATTGCTTTGAGGTAGTGAATGGCTTGTAAACAGTTATATTTGGTTAGAATATGTTATAATACAATGAATTTAATTGATTACAAGTGCTAGAGATGCATGAAGAATGTTTAAAAGTGAGAAGAAAGACTTGTTGATATTTGGTCCCAAATGGGATAAGAACCCAAAACCATTGCTTTGAGGCAGTGAATGGCTTGTATAAAATTATTTTGGGTTATAATATGTTATAATACAATGAATTTGATTGATTACAAGTGCTAGAGATGCATGAAGAATGTTTAAAAGTGAGAAGAAAGACTTGTTGATATTTGGTTCCAAATGGGATAAGAACACAAAATCATTGCTTTGAGGTAGTGAATGGCTTGTAAACAGTTATATTTGGTTAGAATATGTTATAATACAATGAATTTAATTGATTACAAGTGCTAGAGATGCATGAAGAATGTTTAAAAGTGAGAAGAAAGACTTGTTGATATTTGGTCCCAAATGGGATAAGAACCCAAAACCATTGCTTTGAGGCAGTGAATGGCTTGCATAAAACTATTTTGGGTTATAATATGTTATAATACAATGAATTTGATTGATTACAAGTGCTAGAGATGCATGAAGAATGTTTAAAAGTGAGAAGAAAGACTTGTTGATATTTGGTTCCAAATGGGATAAGAACACAAAATCATTGCTTTGAGGTAGTGAATGGCTTGTAAACAGTTATATTGGGTTAGAATATGTTATAATACAATGAATTTAATTGATTACAAGTGCTAGAGATGCATGAAGAATGTTTAAAAGTGAGAAGAAAGACTTGTTGATATTTGGTCCCAAATGGGATAAGAACCCAAAACCATTGCTTTGAGGCAGTGAATGGCTTGTATAAAGTTATTTTGGGTTAGAATATGTTATAATATAATGAATTTGATTGATTAGAAGTGCTAGAGATGCATGAAGAATGTTTAAAAGTGAGAAGAAAGACTTGTTGATATTTGGTTCCAAATGGGATAAGAATACAAAATCATTGCTTGGAGGTAGTGAGTGGCTTGTAAACAGTTATATTGGGTTAGAATATGTTATATTACAATGAATTTAATTGATTACAAGTGCTAGAGATGCATGAAGAATGTTTAAAAGTGAGAAGAAAGACTTGTTGATATTTGGTCCCAAATGGGATAAGAACCCAAAACCATTGCTTTGAGGCAGTGAATGGCTTGTATAAAGTTATGTTGGGTTAGAATATGTTATAATACAATGAATTTGATTGATTACAAGTGCTAGAGATGCATGAAGAATGTTTACAAGTGAAAAGAAAGACTTGTTGATATTTGGTCCCAAATGGGATAAGAACCCAAAACCATTGCTTTGAGGCAGTGAATGGCTTGTATAAAGTTATTTTGGGTTAGAATATGTTATAATACAATGAATTTGATTGATTACAAGTGCTAGAGATGCATGAAGAATATTTAAAAGTGAGAAGAAAGACTTGTTGATATTTGGTTCCAAATGGGATAAGAACACAAAACCATTGCTTTGAAGTAGTGAATGGCTTGTATAGAGTTATATTGTGTTAGAATATGTTATAATACAATGAATTTAATTGATTTTAAGTGCTAGAGATGCATGAAGAATGTTTAAAAGTGAGAAGAAAGACTTGTTGATATTTGGTCCCAAATGGGATAAGAACCCAAAACCATTGCTTTGAGGCAGTGAATGGCTTGTATAAAATTATTTTGGGTTATAATATGTTATAATACAATGAATTTGATTGATTACAAGTGCTAGAGATGCATGAAGAATGTTTAAAAGTGAGAAGAAAGACTTGTTGATATTTGGTTCCAAATGGGATAAGAACACAAAATCATTGCTTTGAGGTAGTGAATGGCTTGTAAACAGTTATATTTGGTTAGAATATGTTATAATACAATGAATTTAATTGATTACAAGTGCTAGAGATGCATGAAGAATGTTTAAAAGTGAGAAGAAAGACTTGTTGATATTTGGTCCCAAATGGGATAAGAACCCAAAACCATTGCTTTGAGGCAGTGAATGGCTTGTATAAAATTATTTTGGGTTATAATATGTTATAATACAATGAATTTGATTGATTACAAGTGCTAGAGATGCATGAAGAATGTTTAAAAGTGAGAAGAAAGACTTGTTGATATTTGGTTCCAAATGGGATAAGAACACAAAATCATTGCTTTGAGGTAGTGAATGGCTTGTAAACAGTTATATTTGGTTAGAATATGTTATAATACAATGAATTTAATTGATTACAAGTGCTAGAGATGCATGAAGAATGTTTAAAAGTGAGAAGAAAGACTTGTTGATATTTGGTCCCAAATGGGATAAGAACCCAAAACCATTGCTTTGAGGCAGTGAATGGCTTGTATAAAACTATTTTGGGTTATAATATGTTATAATACAATGAATTTGATTGATTACAAGTGCTAGAGATGCATGAAGAATGTTTAAAAGTGAGAAGAAAGACTTGTTGATATTTGGTTCCAAATGGGATAAGAACACAAAATCATTGCTTTGAGGTAGTGAATGGCTTGTAAACAGTTATATTTGGTTAGAATATGTTATAATACAATGAATTTAATTGATTACAAGTGCTAGAGATGCATGAAGAATGTTTAAAAGTGAGAAGAAAGACTTGTTGATATTTGGTCCCAAATGGGATAAGAACCCAAAACCATTGCTTTGAGGCAGTGAATGGCTTGTATAAAGTTATGGTTGGTTAGAATATGTTATAATACAATGAATTTGATTGATTACAAGTGCTAGAGATGCATGAAGAATGTTTACAAGTGAGAAGAAAGACTTGTTGATATTTGGTCCCAAATGGGATAAGAACCCAAAACCATTGCTTTGAGGCAGTGAATGGCTTGTATAAAGTTATTTTGGGTTAGAATATGTTATAATACAATGAATTTAATTGATTTTAAGTGCTAGAGATGCATGAAGAATGTTTAAAAGTGAGAAGAAAGACTTGTTGATATTTGGTCCCAAATGGGATAAGAACCCAAAACCATTGCTTTGAGGCAGTGAATGGCTTGTATAAAATTATTTTGGGTTATAATATGTTATAATACAATGAATTTGATTGATTACAAGTGCTAGAGATGCATGAAGAATGTTTAAAAGTGAGAAGAAAGACTTGTTGATATTTGGTTCCAAATGGGATAAGAACACAAAATCATTGCTTAGAGGTAGTGAATGGCTTGTAAACAGTTATATTGGGTTAGAATATGTTATAATACAATGAATTTAATTGATTACAAGTGCTAGAGATGCATGAAGAATGTTTAAAAGTGAGAAGAAAGACTTGTTGATATTTGGTCCCAAATGGGATAAGAACCCAAAACCATTGCTTTGAGGCAGTGAATGGCTTGTATAAAGTTATTTTGGGTTAGAATATGTTATAATATAATGAATTTGATTGATTAGAAGTGCTAGAGATGCATGAAGAATGTTTAAAAGTGAGAAGAAAGACTTGTTGATATTTGGTTCCAAATGGGATAAGAATACAAAATCATTGCTTGGAGGTAGTGAGTGGCTTGTAAACAGTTATATTGGGTTAGAATATGTTATATTACAATGAATTTAATTGATTACAAGTGCTAGAGATGCATGAAGAATGTTTAAAAGTGAGAAGAAAGACTTGTTGATATTTGGTCCCAAATGGGATAAGAACCCAAAACCATTGCTTTGAGGCAGTGAATGGCTTGTATAAAGTTATGTTGGGTTAGAATATGTTATAATACAATGAATTTGATTGATTACAAGTGCTAGAGATGCATGAAGAATGTTTACAAGTGAAAAGAAAGACTTGTTGATATTTGGTCCCAAATGGGATAAGAACCCAAAACCATTGCTTTGAGGCAGTGAATGGCTTGTATAAAGTTATTTTGGGTTAGAATATGTTATAATACAATGATATTGATTGATTACAAGTGCTAGAGATGCATGAAGAATATTTAAAAGTGAGAAGAAAGACTTGTTGATATTTGGTTCCAAATGGGATAAGAACACAAAACCATTGCTTTGAAGTAGTGAATGGCTTGTATAGAGTTATATTGGGTTAGAATATGTTATAATACAATGAATTTAATTGATTTTAAGTGCTAGAGATGCATGAAGAATGTTTAAAAGTGAGAAGAAAGACTTGTTGATATTTGGTCCCAAATGGGATAAGAACCCAAAACCATTGCTTTGAGGCAGTGAATGGCTTGTATAAAATTATTTTGGGTTATAATATGTTATAATACAATGAATTTGATTGATTACAAGTGCTAGAGATGCATGAAGAATGTTTAAAAGTGAGAAGAAAGACTTGTTGATATTTGGTTCCAAATGGGATAAGAACACAAAATCATTGCTTTGAGGTAGTGAATGGCTTGTAAACAGTTATATTTGGTTAGAATATGTTATAATACAATGAATTTAATTGATTACAAGTGCTAGAGATGCATGAAGAATGTTTAAAAGTGAGAAGAAAGACTTGTTGATATTTGGTCCCAAATGGGATAAGAACCCAAAACCATTGCTTTGAGGCAGTGAATGGCTTGTATAAAATTATTTTGGGTTATAATATGTTATAATACAATGAATTTGATTGATTACAAGTGCTAGAGATGCATGAAGAATGTTTAAAAGTGAGAAGAAAGACTTGTTGATATTTAGTTCCAAATGGGATAAGAACACAAAATCATTGCTTTGAGGTAGTGAATGGCTTGTAAACAGTTATATTTGGTTAGAATATGTTATAATACAATGAATTTAATTGATTACAAGTGCTAGAGATGCATGAAGAATGTTTAAAAGTGAGAAGAAAGACTTGTTGATATTTGGTCCCAAATGGGATAAGAACCCAAAACCATTGCTTTGAGGCAGTGAATGGCTTGTATAAAGTTATGGTTGGTTAGAATATGTTATAATACAATGAATTTGATTGATTACAAGTGCTAGAGATGCATGAAGAATGTTTACAAGTGAGAAGAAAGACTTGTTGATATTTGGTCCCAAATGGGATAAGAACCCAAAACCATTGCTTTGAGGCAGTGAATGGCTTGTATAAAGTTATGTTGGGTTAGAATATGTTATAATACAATGAATTTGATTGATTACAAGTGCTAGAGATGCATGAAGAATGTTTAAAAGTGAGAAGAAAGACTTGTTGATATTTGGTCCCAAATGGGATAAGAACCCAAAACCATTGCTTTGAGGCAGTGAATGGCTTGTATAAAGTTATGTTGGGTTAGAATATGTTATAATACAATGAATTTGATTGATTACAAGTGCTACAGATGCATGAAGAATGTTTAAAAGTGAGAAGAAAGACTTGTTGAATTTGGTCCCAAATGGGATAAGAACCCAAAACCATTGCTTTGAGGCAGTGAATGGCTTGTATAAAGTTATGTTGGGTTAGAATATGTTATAATACAATGAATTTGATTGATTACAAGTGCTAGAGATGCATGAAGAATGTTTAAAAGTGAGAAGAAAGACTTGTTGATATTTGGTCCCAAATGGGATAAGAACCCAAAACCATTGCTTTGAGGCAGTGAATGGCTTGTATAAAATTATTTTGGGTTATAATATGTTATAATACAATGAATTTGATTGATTACAAGTGCTAGAGATGCATGAAGAATATTTAAAAGTGAGAAGAAAGACTTGTTGATATTTAGTTCCAAATGGGATAAGAACACAAAATCATTGCTTTGAGGTAGTGAATGGCTTGTAAACAGTTATATTTGGTTAGAATATGTTATAATACAATGAATTTAATTGATTACAAGTGCTAGAGATGCATGAAGAATGTTTAAAAGTGAGAAGAAAGACTTGTTGATATTTGGTTCCAAATGGGATAAGAACACAAAATCATTGCTTTGAGGTAGTGAATGGCTTATAAACAGTTATATTGGGTTAGAATATGTTATAATACAATGAATTTAATTGATTACAAGTGCTTGAGATGCATGAAGAATGTTTAAAAGTGAGAAGAAAGACTTGTTGATATTTGGTCCCAAATGGGATAAGAACCCAAAACCATTGCTTTGAGGCAGTGAATGGCTTGTATAAAGTTATGTTGGGTTAGAATATGTTATAATACAATGAATTTGATTGATTACAAGTGCTAGAGATGCACGAAGAATGTTTACAAGTGAGAAGAAAGACTTGTTGATATTTGGTCCCAAATGGGATAAGAACCCAAAACCATTGCTTTGAGGCAGTGAATGGCTTGTATAAAGTTATTTTGGGTTAGAATATGTTATAATACAATGAATTTGATTGATTACAAGTGCTAGAGATGCATGAAGAATATTTAAAAGTGAGAAGAAAGACTTGTTGATATTTGGTTCCAAATGGGATAAGAACACAAAACCATTGCTTTGAAGTAGTGAATGGCTTGTATAGAGTTATATTGGGTTAGAATAAGTTATAATACAATGAATTTAATTAATTTTAAGTGCTAGAGATGCATGAAGAATGTTTAAAAGTGAGAAGAAAGACTTGTTGATATTTGGTCCCAAATGGGATAAGAACCCAAAACCATTGCTTTGAGGCAAAGAATGGCTTGTATAAAGTTATTTTGGGTTAGAATATGTTAAAATACAATGAATTTGATTGATTACAAGTGCTAGAGATGCATGAAGAATAATTAAAAGTGAGAACAAAGACTTGTTGATATTTGGTCCCAAATGGGATAAGAACCCAAAACCATTGCTTTGAGGCAGTGAATGGCTTGTATAAAGTTATGTTGGGTTAGAATATGTTATAATACAATGAATTTGATTGATTACAAGTGCTACAGATGCATGAAGAATGTTTAAAAGTGAGAAGAAAGACTTGTTGATATTTGGTCCCAAATGGGATAAGAACCCAAAACCATTGCTTTGAGGCAGTGAATGGCTTGTATAAAGTTATGTTGGGTTAGAATATGTTATAATACAATGAATTTGATTGATTACAAGTGCTAGAGATGCATGAAGAATGTTTAAAAGTGAGAAGAAAGACTTGTTGATATTTGGTCCCAAATGGGATAAGAACCCAAAACCATTGCTTTGAGGCAGTAAATGGCTTGTATAAAATTATTTTGGGTTATAATATGTTATAATACAATGAATTTGATTGATTACAAGTGCTAGAGATGCATGAAGAATGTTTAAAAGTGAGAAGAAAGACTTGTTGATATTTGGTCCCAAATGGGATAAGAACCCAAAACCATTGCTTTGAGTCAGTGAATGGCTTGTATAAAGTTATTTTGGGTTAGAATATGTTATAATATAATGAATTTGATTGATTAGAAGTGCTAGAGATGCATGAAGAATGTTTAAAAGTGAGAAGAAAGACTTGTTGATATTTGGTTCCAAATGGGATAAGAATACAAAATCATTGCTTTGAGGTAGTGAATGGCTTGTAAACAGTTATATTGGGTTAGAATATGTTATAATACAATGAATTTAATTGATTACAAGTGCTAGAGATGCATGAAGAATGTTTAAAAGTGAGAAGAAAGACTTGTTGATATTTGGTCCCAAATGGGATAAGAACCCAAAACCATTGCTTTGAGGCAGTGAATGGCTTGTATAAAGTTATTTTGGGTTAGAATATGTTATAATACAATGAATTTGATTGATTACAAGTGCTAGAGATGCATGAAGAATGTTTAAAAGTGAGAAGAAAGACTTGTTGAAATTTGGTCCCAAATTTGCTAAGAACCCAAAACCATTGCTTTGAGGCAAACAATGGCTTGTATAAAGTTATATTGGGTTAGAATATGTTATAATACAATGAATTTAATTGATTACAAGTGCTAGAGATGCATGAAGAATGTTTAAAAGTGAGAAGAAAGACTTGTTGATATTTGGTCCCAAATGGGATAAGAACCCAAAACCATTGCTTTGAGTCAGTGAATGGCTTGTATAAAGTTATTTTGGGTTAGAATATGTTATAATATAATGAATTTGATTGATTAGAAGTGCTAGAGATGCATGAAGAATGTTTAAAAGTGAGAAGAAAGACTTGTTGATATTTGGTTCCAAATGGGATAAGAATACAAAATCATTGCTTTGAGGTAGTGAATGGCTTGTAAACAGTTATATTGGGTTAGAATATGTTATAATAAAATGAATTTAATTGATTACAAGTGCTAGAGATGCATGAAGAATGTTTAAAAGTGAGAAGAAAGACTTGTTGATATTTGGTCCCAAATGGGATAAGAACCCAAAACCATTGCTTTGAGGCAGTGAATGGCTTGTATAAAGTTATGTTGGGTTAGAATATGTTATAATACAATGAATTTGATTGATTACAAGTGCTAGAGATGCATGAAGAATGTTTACAAGTGAGAAGAAAGACTTGTTGATATTTGGTCCCAAATGGGATAAGAACCCAAAACCATTGCTTTGAGGCAGTGAATGGCTTGTATAAAGTTATTTTGGGTTAGAATATGTTATAATACAATGAATTTGATTGATTACAAGTGCTAGAGATGCATGAAGAATATTTAAAAGTGAGAAGAAAGACTTGTTGATATTTGGTTCCAAATGGGATAAGAACACAAAACCATTGCTTTGAAGTAGTGAATGGCTTGTATAGAGTTATATTGGGTTAGAATATGTTATAATACAATGAATTTAATTCATTTTAAGTGCTAGAGATGCATGAAGAATGTTTAAAAGTGAGAAGAAAGACTTGTTGATATTTGGTCCCAAATGGGATAAGAACCCAAAACCATTGCTTTGAGGCAAAGAATGGCTTGTATAAAATTATTTTGGGTTATAATATGTTAAAATACAATGAATTTGATTGATTACAAGTGCTAGAGATGCATGAAGAATGTTTAAAAGTGAGAACAAAGACTTGTTGATATTTGGTCCCAAATGGGATAAGAACCCAAAACCATTGCTTTGAGGCAGTGAATGGCTTGTATAAAGTTATGTTGGGTTAGAATATGTTATAATACAATGAATTTGATTGATTACAAGTGCTACAGATGCATGAAGAATGTTTAAAAGTGAGAAGAAAGACTTGTTGATATTTGGTCCCAAATGGGATAAGAACCCAAAACCATTGCTTTGAGGCAGTGAATGGCTTGTATAAAGTTATGTTGGGTTAGAATATGTTATAATACAATGAATTTGATTGATTACAAGTGCTAGAGATGCATGAAGAATGTTTACAAGTGAAAAGAAAGACTTGTTGATATTTGGTCCCAAATGGGATAAGAACCCAAAACCATTGCTTTGAGGCAGTGAATGGCTTGTATAAAGTTATTTTGGGTTAGAATATGTTATAATACAATGAATTTGATTGATTACAAGTGCTAGAGATGCATGAAGAATATTTAAAAGTGAGAAGAAAGACTTGTTGATATTTGGTTCCAAATGGGATAAGAACACAAAACCATTGCTTTGAAGTAGTGAATGGCTTGTATAGAGTTATATTGGGTTAGAATATGTTATAATACAATGAATTTAATTGATTTTAAGTGGTAGAGATGCATGAAGAATGTTTAAAAGTGAGAAGAAAGACTTGTTGATATTTGGTCCCAAATGGGATAAGAACCCAAAACCATTGCTTTGAGGCAAAGAATGGCTTGTATAAAGTTATTTTGGGTTAGAATATGTTAAAATACAATGAATTTGATTGATTACAAGTGCTAGAGATGCATGAAGAATAATTAAAAGTGAGAACAAAGACTTGTTGATATTTGGTCCCAAATGGGATAAGAACCCAAAACCATTGCTTTGAGGCAGTGAATGGCTTGTATAAAGTTATGTTGGGTTAGAATATGTTATAATACAATGAATTTGATTGATTACAAGTGCTACAGATGCATGAAGAATGTTTAAAAGTGAGAAGAAAGACTTGTTGATATTTGGTCCCAAATGGGATAAGAACCCAAAACCATTGCTTTGAGGCAGTGAATGGCTTGTATAAAGTTATGTTGGGTTAGAATATGTTATAATACAAAGAATTTGATTGATTACAAGTGCTAGAGATGCATGAAGAATGTTTAAAAGTGAGAAGAAAGACTTGTTGATATTTGGTCCCAAATGGGATAAGAACCCAAAACCATTGCTTTGAGGCAGTAAATGGCTTGTATAAAATTATTTTGGGTTATAATATGTTATAATACAATGAATTTGATTGATTACAAGTGCTAGAGATGCATGAAGAATGTTTAAAAGTGAGAAGAAAGACTTGTTGATATTTGGTCCCAAATGGGATAAGAACCCAAAACCATTGCTTTGAGTCAGTGAATGGCTTGTATAAAGTTATTTTGGGTTAGAATATGTTATAATATAATGAATTTGATTGATTAGAAGTGCTAGAGATGCATGAAGAATGTTTAAAAGTGAGAAGAAAGACTTGTTGATATTTGGTTCCAAATGGGATAAGAATACAAAATCATTGCTTTGAGGTAGTTAATGGCTTGTAAACAGTTATATTGGGTTAGAATATGTTATAATACAATGAATTTAATTGATTACAAGTGCTAGAGATGCATGAAGAATGTTTAAAAGTGAGAAGAAAGACTTGTTGATATTTGGTCCCAAATGGGATAAGAACCCAAAACCATTGCTTTGAGGCAGTGAATGGCTTGTATAAAGTTATGTTGGGTTAGAATATGTTATAATACAATGAATTTGATTGATTACAAGTGCTAGAGATGCATGAAGAATGTTTACAAGTGAGAAGAAAGACTTGTTGATATTTGGTTCCAAATGGGATAAAAACCCAAAATCATTGCTTTGAGGCAGTGAATGGCTTGTATAAAGTTATTTTGGGTTAGAATATGTTATAATACAATGAATTTGATTGATTACAAGTGCTAGAGATGCATGAAGAATATTTAAAAGTGAGAAGAAAGACTTGTTGATATTTGGTTCCAAATGGGATAAGAACACAAAACCATTGCTTTGAAGTAGTGAATGGCTTGTATAGAGTTATATTGGGTTAGAATATGTTATAATACAATGAATTTAATTGATTTTAAGTGCTAGAGATGCATGAAGAATCTTTAAAAGTGAGAAGAAAGACTTGTTTATATTTGGTCCCAAATGGGATAAGAACCCAAAACCATTGCTTTGAGGCAGTGAATGGCTTGTATAAAATTATTTTGGGTTATAATATGTTATAATACAATGAATTTGATTGATTACAAGTGCTAGAGATGCATGAAGAATGTTTAAAAGTGAGAAGAAAGACTTGTTGATATTTGGTTCCAAATGGGATAAGAACACAAAATCTTTGCTTTGAGGTAGTGAATGGCTTGTAAACAGTTATATTGGGTTAGAATATGTTATAATACAATGAATTTAATTGATTACAAGTGCTAGAGATGCATGAAGAATGTTTAAAAGTGAGAAGAAAGACTTGTTGATATTTGGTCCCAAATGGGATAAGAACCCAAAACCATTGCTTTGAGGCAGTGAATGACTTGTATAAAGTTATGTTGGGTTAGAATATGTTATAATACAATGAATTTAATTGATTACAAGTGCTAGAGATGCATGAAGAATAATTAAAAGTGAGAACAAAGACTTGTTGATATTTGGTCCCAAATGGGATAAGAACCCAAAACCATTGCTTTGAGGCAATGAATGGCTTGTATAAAGTTATGTTGGGTTAGAATATGTTATAATACAATGAATTTGATTGATTACAAGTGCTACAGATGCATGAAGAATGTTTAAAAGTGAGAAGAAAGACTTGTTGATATTTGGTCCCAAATGGGATAAGAACCCAAAACCATTGCTTTGAGGCAGTGAATGGCTTGTATAAAGTTATGTTGGGTTAGAATATGTTATAATACAATGAATTTGATTGATTACAAGTGCTAGAGATGCATGAAGAATATTTAAAAGTGAGAAGAAAGACTTGTTGATATTTGGTTCCAAATGGGATAAGAACACAAAACCATTGCTTTGAAGTAGTGAATGGCTTGTATAGAGTTATATTGGGTTAGAATATGTTATAATACAATGAATTTAATTGATTTTAAGTGCTAGAGATGCATGAAGAATGTTTAAAAGTGAGAAGAAAGACTTGTTGATATTTGGTCCCAAATGGGATAAGAACCCAAAACCATTGCTTTGAGGCAAAGAATGGCTTGTATAAAGTTATTTTGGGTTAGAATATGTTAAAATACAATGAATTTGATTGATTACAAGTGCTAGAGATGCATGAAGAATAATTAAAAGTGAGAACAAAGACTTGTTGATATTTGGTCCCAAATGGGATAAGAACCCAAAACCATTGCTTTGAGGAAGTGAATGGCTTGTATAAAGTTATGTTGGGTTAGAATATGTTATAATACAATGAATTTGATTGATTACAAGTGCTACAGATGCATGAAGAATGTTTAAAAGTGAGAAGAAAGACTTGTTGATATTTGGTCCCAAATGGGATAAGAACCCAAAACTATTGCTTTGAGGCAGTGAATGGCTTGTATAAAGTTATGTTGGGTTAGAATATGTTATAATACAATGAATTTGATTGATTACAAGTGCTAGAGATGCATGAAGAATGTTTAAAAGTGAGAAGAAAGACTTGTTGATATTTGGTCCCAAATGGGATAAGAACCCAAAACCATTGCTTTGAGGCAGTAAATGGCTTGTATAAAATTATTTTGGGTTATAATATGTTATAATACAATGAATTTGATTGATTACAAGTGCTAGAGATGCATGAAGAATGTTTAAAAGTGAGAAGAAAGACTTGTTGATATTTGGTCCCAAATGGGATAAGAACCCAAAACCATTGCTTTGAGTCAGTGAATGGCTTGTATAAAGTTATTTTGGGTTAGAATATGTTATAATATAATGAATTTGATTGATTAGAAGTGCTAGAGATGCATGAAGAATGTTTAAAAGTGAGAAGAAAGACTTGTTGATATTTGGTTCCAAATGGGATAAGAATACAAAATCATTGCTTTGAGGTAGTTAATGGCTTGTAAACAGTTATATTGGGTTAGAATATGTTATAATACAATGAATTTAATTGATTACAAGTGCTAGAGATGCATGAAGAATGTTTAAAAGTGAGAAGAAAGACTTGTTGATATTTGGTCCCAAATGGGATAAGAACCCAAAACCATTGCTTTGAGGCAGTGAATGACTTGTATAAAGTTATGTTGGGTTAGAATATGTTATAATACAATGAATTTGATTGATTACAAGTGCTAGAGATGCATGAAGAATGTTTAAAAGTGAGAAGAAAGACTTGTTGATATTTGGTCCCAAATAGGATAAGAACCCAAAACCATTACTTTGAGGCAGTGAGAGGCTTGTATAAAGTTATTTTGGGTTAGAATATGTTATAATACAATGAATTTCATTGATAACAAGTGCTACAGATGCATGAAGAATGTTTAGAAGTGAGTAGAAAGACTTGTTGATATTTGGTCCCAAATGGGATTAAAACCCAAAACCATTGCTTTGAGGCAAAGAATGGCTTGTATAAAGTTATTTTGGGTTAGAATATGTTAAAATACAATGAATTTGATTGATTACAAGTGCTAGAGATGCAGGAAGAATGTTTACAAGTGAGAAGAAAGACTTGTTGATATTTGGTCCCAATTGGGATAAGAACCCAAAACCATTGCTTTGAGGCTGTGAATGGCTTGTATAAATTTATTTTGGGTTAGAATATGTTATAATACAATGAATTTGATTGATTACAAGTGCTAGAGATGCATGAAGAATGTTTAAAAGTGAGAAGAAAGACTTGTTGATATTTGGTTCCAAATGGGATAAGAACACAAAACCATTGCTTTGAGGCAAAGAATGGCTTGTATAAAGTTATTTTTGGTTAGAATATGTTAAAATACAATGAATTTGATTGATTACAAGTGCTAGAGATGCATGAAGAATGTTTAAAAGTGAGAAGAAAGACTTGTTGATATTTGGTCCCAAATGGGATAAGAACCCAAAACCATTGCTTTGAGGCAGTGAATGGCTTGTATAAAGTTATTTTGGGTTAAAAGATGTTATAATACAATGAATTTGATTGATTAAAAGTGCTAGATATGCATGAAGAATGTTTAAAAGTGAGAAGAAAGACTTGTTGATATTTGGTTCCAAATGGGATAAGAACACAAAATCATTGCTTTGAGGTAGTGAATGACTTGTAAACAGTTATATTGGGTTAGAATATGTTATAATACAATGAATTTAATTGATTACAAGTGCTAGAGATGCATGAAGAATGTTTAAAAGTGAGAAGAAAGACTTGTTGATATTTGGTCCCAAATGGGATAAGAACCCAAAACCATTGCTTTGAAGTAAAGAATGGCTTGTATAAAGTTATTTTGGGTTAGAATATGTTAAAATATAATGAATTTGATTGATTACAAGTGCTAGAGATGCATGAAGAATGTTTAAAAGTGAGAAGAAAGACTTGTTGATATTTGGTCCCAAATAGGATAAGAACCCAAAACCATTACTTTGAGGCAGTGAGAGGCTTGTATAAAGTTATTTTGGGTTAGAATATGTTATAATACAATGAATTTCATTGATAACAAGTGCTACAGATACATGAAGAATGTTTAGAAGTGAGTAGAAAGACTTGTTGATATTTGGTCCCAAATGGGATTAAAACCCAAAACCATTGCTTTGAGGCAAAGAATGGCTTGTATAAAGTTATTTTGGGTTAGAATATGTTAAAATACAATGAATTTGATTGATTACAAGTGCTAGAGATGCAGGAAGAATGTTTACAAGTGAGAAGAAAGACTTGTTGATATTTGGTCCCAATTGGGATAAGAACCCAAAACCATTGCTTTGAGGCTGTGAATGGCTTGTATAAATTTATTTTGGGTTAGAATATGTTATAATACAATGAATTTGATTGATTACAAGTGCTAGAGATGCATGAAGAATGTTTAAAAGTGAGAAGAAAGACTTGTTGATATTTGGTTCCAAATGGGATAAGAACACAAAACCATTGCTTTGAGGCAAAGAATGGCTTGTATAAAGTTATTTTTGGTTAGAATATGTTAAAATACAATGAATTTGATTGATTACAAGTGCTAGAGATGCATGAAGAATGTTTAAAAGTGAGAAGAAAGACTTGTTGATATTTGGTTCCAAACGGGATAAGAACCCAAAACCATTGCTTTGAGGCAGTGAATGGCTTGTATAAAGTTATTTTGGGTTAGAATATGTTATAATACAATGAATTTGATTGATTACAAGTGCTAGAGATGCATGAAGAATGTTTAAAAGTGAGAAGAAAGACTTGTTGATATTTGGTTCCAAATAGAATAAGAACACAAAACCATTGCTTTGAGGCAGTGAATGGCTTGTATAAAGTTATTTTGGGTTAGAATATGTTATAATACAATGAATTTAATTGATTACAAGTGCTAGAGATGCATGAAGAATTTTTAAAAGTGAGAAGAAAGACTTGTTGATATTTGGTCCCAAATGGGATAAGAACTTAAAACCATTGCTTTGAGGCAAAGAATGGCTTGTATAAAGTTATTTTGGGTTAGAATATGTTATAATACAATGAATTTGATTGATTAAAAGTGCTAGATATGCATGAAGAATGTTTAAAAGTGAGAAGAAAGACTTGTTGATATTTGGTTCCAAATGGGATAAGAACACAAAATCATTGCTTTGAGGTAGTGAATGGCTTGTAAACAGTTATATTGGGTTAGAATATGTTATAATACAATGAATTTAATTGATTACAAGTGCTAGAGATGCATGAAGAATGTTTAAAAGTGAGAAGAAAGACTTGTTGATATTTGGTCCCAAATGGGATAAGAACCCAAAACCATTGCTTTGAAGTAAAGAATGGCTTGTATAAAGTTATTTTGGGTTAGAATATGTTAAAATATAATGAATTTGATTGATTACAAGTGCTAGAGATGCATGAAGAATGTTTAAAAGTGAGAAGAAAGACTTGTTGATATTTGGTCCCAAATAGGATAAGAACCCAAAACTATTACTTTGAGGCAGTGAGAGGCTTGTATAAAGTTATTTTGGGTTAGAATATGTTATAATACAATGAATTTCATTGATAACAAGTGCTACAGATGCATGAAGAATGTTTAGAAGTGAGTAGAAAGACTTGTTGATATTTGGTCCCAAATGGGATTAAAACCCAAAACCATTGCTTTGAGGCAAAGAATGGCTTGTATAAAGTTATTTTGGGTTAGAATATGTTAAAATACAATGAATTTGATTGATTACAAGTGCTAGAGATGCAGGAAGAATGTTTACAAGTGAGAAGAAAGACTTGTTGATATTTGGTCCCAATTGGGATAAGAACCCAAAACCATTGCTTTGAGGCTGTGAATGGCTTGTATAAATTTATTTTGGGTTAGAATATGTTATAATACAATGAATTTGATTGATTACAAGTGCTAGAGATGCATGAAGAATGTTTAAAAGTGAGAAGAAAGACTTGTTGATATTTGGTTCCAAATGGGATAAGAACACAAAACCATTGCTTTGAGGCAAAGAATGGCTTGTATAAAGTTATTTTTGGTTAAAATATGTTAAAATACAATGAATTTGATTGATTACAAGTGCTAGAGATGCATGAAGAATGTTTAAAAGTGAAAAGAAAGACTTGATGATATTTGGTCCCAAACGGGATAAGAACCCAAAACCATTGCTTTGAGGCAGTGAATGGCTTGTATAAAGTTATTTTGGGTTAGAATATGTTATAAAACAATGAATTTGATTGATTACAAGTGCTAGAGATGCATGAAGAATGTTTAAAAGTGAGAAGAAAGACTTGTTGATATTTGGTTCCAAATAGAATAAGAACACAAAACCATTGCTTTGAGGCAGTGAATGGCTTGTATAAAGTTATTTTGGGTTAGAATATGTTATAATACAATGAATTTAATTGATTACAAGTGCTAGAGATGCATGAAGAATTTTTAAAAGTGAGAAGAAAGACTTGTTGATATTTAGTCCCAAATGGGATAAGAACCCAAAACCATTGCTTTGAGGCAAAGAATGGCTTGTATAAAGTTATTTTGGGTTAGAATATGTTAAAATACAATGAATTTGATTGATTACAAGTGCTAGAGAAGCATGAAGAATGTTTACAAGTGAGAAGAAAGACTTGTTGATATTTGGTCCCAAATGGGATAAGAACCCAAAACCATTGCTTTGAGGCAGTGAATGGCTTGTATAAAGTTATTTTGGGTTAGAATATGTTAAAATACAATGAATTTGATTGATTACAAGTGCTAGAGATGCATGAAGAATGTTTACAAGTGAGAAGAAAGACTTGTTGATATTTGGTCCCAAATGGGATAAGAACCCAAAACCATTGCTTTGAGGCTGTGAATGGCTTGTATAAAGTTATTTTGGGTTAGAATATGTTATAATACAATGAATTTGATTGATTACAAGTGCTAGAGATGCATGAAGAATGTTTAAAAGTGAGAAGAAAGACTTGTTGATATTTGGTTCCAAATGGGATAAGAACACAAAACCATTGCTTTGATGCAAAGAATGGCTTGTATAAAGTTATTTTGGGTTAGAATATGTTAAAATACAATGAATTTGATTGATTACAAGTGCTAGAGATGCATGAAGAATGTTTAAAAGTGAGAAGAAAGACTTGTTGATATTTGGTCCCAAATGGGATAAGAACCCAAAACCATTGCTTTGAGGCAGTGAATGGCTTGTATAAAGTTATTTTGGGTTAGAATATGTTATAGTACAATGAATTTGATTGATTACAAGTGCTAGAGATGCATGAAGAATGTTTAAAAGTGAGAAGAAAGACTTGTTGATATTTGGTTCCAAATGGGATAAGAACACAAAATCATTGCTTTGAGGCAGTGAATGGCTTGTATAAAGTTATGTTGGGTTAGAATATGTTATAATACAATGAATTTGATTGATTACAAGTGCTACAAATGCATGAAGAATGTTTTGAAGTGAGTAGAAAGACTTGTTGATATTTGGTCCCAAATGGGATAAGAACACAAAACCATTGCTTTGAGGCAAAGAATGGCTTGTATAAAGTTATTTTGGGTTAGAATATGTTAAAATACAATGAATTTGATTGATTACAAGTGCTAGAGATGCATGAAGAATGTTTAAAAGTGAGAAGAAAGACTTGTTGATATTTGGTCCCAAATGGGATAAGAACCCAAAACCATTGCTTTGAGGCTGTGAATGGCTTGTATAAAGTTATTTTCGGTTAGAATATGTTATAATACAATGAATTTGATTGATTACAAGTGCTAGAGATGCATGAAGAATGTTTAAAAGTGAGAAGAAAGACTTGTTGATATTTGGTCCCAAATGGGATAAGAACCCAAAACCATTGCTTTGAGGCAGTGAATGGCTTGTATAAAGTTATGTTGGGTTAGAATATTTTATAATACAATGAATTTGATTGATTACAAGTGCTACAGATGCATGAAGAATGTTTAGAACTGACTAGAAAGACTTGTTGATATTTGGTCACAAATGGGATAAGAACCTAAAACCATTGCTTTGAGGCAGTGAATGGCTTGTATAAAGTTATTTTGGGTTAGAATATGTTATAATACAATGAATTTGATTGATTACAAGTGCTAGAGATGCATGAAGAATGTTTAAAAGTGAGAAGAAAGACTTGTTGATATTTGGTCCCAAATGGGATAAGAACCCAAAACCATTGCTTTGAGGCAAAGAATGGCTTGTATAAAGTTATTTTGGGTTAGAATATGTTAAAATACAATGAATTTGATTGATTACAAGTGCTAGAGAAGCATGAAGAATGTTTACAAGTGAGAAGAAAGACTTGTTGATATTTGGTCCCAAATGGGATAAGAACCCAAAACCATTGCTTTGAGGCAGTGAATGGCTTGTATAAAGTTATTTTGGGTTAGAATATGTTAAAATACAATGAATTTGATTGATTACAAGTGCTAGAGATGCATGAAGAATGTTTACAAGTGAGAAGAAAGACTTGTTGATATTTGGTCCCAAATGGGATAAGAACCCAAAGCCATTGCTTTGAGGCTGTGAATGGCTTGTAAGCAGTTATATTGGGTTAGAATATGTTATAATACAATGAATTTAATTGATTACAAGTGCTAGAGATGCATGAAGAATGTTTAAAAGTGAGAAGAAAGACTTGTTGATATTTGGTCCAAATTGGGATAAGAACCCAAAACCATTGCTTTGAGGCAGTGAATGGCTTGTATAAAGTTATGTTGGGTTAGAATATGTTATAATACAATGAATTTGATTGATTACAAGTGCTAGAGATGCATGAAGAATGTTTACAAGTGAGAAGAAAGACTTGTTGATATTTGCTCCCAAATGGGATAAGAACCCAAAACCATTGCTTTGAGGCAGTGAATGGCTTGTATAAAGTTATTTTGGGTTAGAATATGTTATAGTACAATGAATTTGATTGATTACAAGTGCTAGAGATGCATGAAGAATATTTAAAAGTGAGAAGAAAGACTTGTTGATATTTGGTTCCAAATGGGATAAGAACACAAAACCATTGCTTTGAAGTAGTGAATGGCTTGTATAAAGTTATATTGGGTTAGAATATCTTATAATACAATGAATTTGATTGATTAAAAGTGCTACAAATGCATGAAGAATGTTTTGAAGTGAGTAGAAAGACTTGTTGATATTTGGTCCCAAATGGGATAAGAACACAAAACCATTGCTTTGAGGCAAAGAATGGCTTGTATAAAGTTATTTTGGGTTAGAATATGTTAAAATACAATGAATTTAATTGATTACAAGTGCTAGAGATGCATGAAGAATGTTTAAAAGTGAGAAGAAAGACTTGTTGATATTTGGTCCCAAATGGGATAAGAACCCAAAACCATTGCTTTGAGGCAGTGAATGGCTTGTATAAAGTTATTTTGGGTTAGAATATGTTATAATACAATGAATTTGATTGATTACAAGTGCTAGAGATGCATGAAGAATGTTTAAAAGTGAGAAAAAGACTTGTTGATATTTGGTTCCAAATGGGATAAGAACACAAAATCATTGCTTTGAGGTAGTGAATGGCTTGTAAACAGTTATATTGGGTTAGAATATGTTATAATACAATGAATTTAATTGATTACAAGTGCTAGAGATGCATGAAGAATGTTTAAAAGTGAGAAGAAAGACTTGTTGATATTTGGTCCCAAATGGGATAAGAACCCAAAACCATTGCTTTGAAGTAAAGAATGGCTTGTATAAAGTTATTTTGGGTTAGAATATGTTAAAATATAATGAATTTGATTGATTACAAGTGCTAGAGATGCATGAAGAATGTTTAAAAGTGAGAAGAAAGACTTGTTGATATTTGGTCCCAAATAGGATAAGAACCCAAAACCATTACTTTGAGGCAGTGAGAGGCTTGTATAAAGTTATTTTGGGTTAGAATATGTTATAATACAATGAATTTCATTGATAACAAGTGCTACAGATGCATGAAGAATGTTTAGAAGTGAGTAGAAAGACTTGTTGATATTTGGTCCCAAATGGGATTAAAACCCAAAACCATTGCTTTGAGGCAAAGAATGGCTTGTATAAAGTTATTTTGGGTTAGAATATGTTAAAATACAATGAATTTGATTGATTACAAGTGCTAGAGATGCAGGAAGAATGTTTACAAGTGAGAAGAAAGACTTGTTGATATTTGGTCCCAAATGGGATAAGAACCCAAAACCATTGCTTTGAGGCAGTGAATGGCTTGTATAAAGTTATTTTGGGTTAGAATATGTTAAAATACAATGAATTTGATTGATTACAAGTGCTAGAGATGCATGAAGAATGTTTACAAGTGAGAAGAAAGACTTGTTGATATTTGGTCCCAAATGGGATAAGAACCCAAAGCCATTGCTTTGAGGCTGTGAATGGCTTGTAAGCAGTTATGTTGGGTTAGAATATGTTATAATACAATGAATTTGATTGATTACAAGTGCTAGAGATGCATGAAGAATGTTTACAAGTGAGAAGAAAGACTTGTTGATATTTGCTCCCAAATGGGATAAGAACCCAAAACCATTGCTTTGAGGCAGTGAATGGCTTGTATAAAGTTATTTTGGGTTAGAATATGTTATAGTACAATGAATTTGATTGATTACAAGTGCTAGAGATGCATGAAGAATATTTAAAAGTGAGAAGAAAGACTTGTTGATATTTGGTTCCAAATGGGATAAGAACACAAAACCATTGCTTTGAAGTAGTGAATGGCTTGTATAAAGTTATATTGGGTTAGAATATGTTATAATACAATGAATTTGATTGATTACAAGTGCTACAAATGCATGAAGAATGTTTTGAAGTGAGTAGAAAGACTTGTTGATATTTGGTCCCAAATGGGATAAGAACACAAAACCATTGCTTTGAGGCAAAGAATGGCTTGTATAAAGTTATTTTGGGTTAGAATATGTTAAAATACAATGAATTTAATTGATTACAAGTGCTAGAGATGCATGAAGAATGTTTAAAAGTGAGAAGAAAGACTTGTTGATATTTGGTCCCAAATGGGATAAGAACCCAAAACCATTGCTTTGAGGCAGTGAATGGCTTGTATAAAGTTATTTTGGGTTAGAATATGTTATAATACAATGAATTTGATTGATTACAAGTGCTAGAGATGCATGAAGAATGTTTAAAAGTGAGAAAAAGACTTGTTGATATTTGGTTCCAAATGGGATAAGAACACAAAATCATTGCTTTGAGGTAGTGAATGGCTTGTAAACAGTTATATTGGGTTAGAATATGTTATAATACAATGAATTTAATTGATTACAAGTGCTAGAGATGCATGAAGAATGTTTAAAAGTGAGAAGAAAGACTTGTTGATATTTGGTCCCAAATGGGATAAGAACCCAAAACCATTGCTTTGAAGTAAAGAATGGCTTGTATAAAGTTATTTTGGGTTAGAATATGTTAAAATATAATGAATTTGATTGATTACAAGTGCTAGAGATGCATGAAGAATGTTTAAAAGTGAGAAGAAAGACTTGTTGATATTTGGTCCCAAATAGGATAAGAACCCAAAACCATTACTTTGAGGCAGTGAGAGGCTTGTATAAAGTTATTTTGGGTTAGAATATGTTATAATACAATGAATTTCATTGATAACAAGTGCTACAGATGCATGAAGAATGTTTAGAAGTGAGTAGAAAGACTTGTTGATATTTGGTCCCAAATGGGATTAAAACCCAAAACCATTGCTTTGAGGCAAAGAATGGCTTGTATAAAGTTATTTTGGGTTAGAATATGTTAAAATACAATGAATTTGATTGATTACAAGTGCTAGAGATGCAGGAAGAATGTTTACAAGTGAGAAGAAAGACTTGTTGATATTTGGTCCCAATTGGGATAAGAACCCAAAACCATTGCTTTGAGGCTGTGAATGGCTTGTATAAATTTATTTTGGGTTAGAATATGTTATAATATAATGAATTTGATTGATTACAAGTGCTAGAGATGCATGAAGAATGTTTAAAAGTGAGAAGAAAGACTTGTTGATATTTGGTTCCAAATGGGATAAGAACACAAAACCATTGCTTTGAGGCAAATAATGGCTTGTATAAAGTTATTTTTGGTTAGAATATGTTAAAATACAATGAATTTGATTGATTACAAGTGCTAGAGATGCATGAAGAATGTTTAAAAGTGAGAAGAAAGACTTGTTGATATTTGGTTCCAAACGGGATAAGAACCCAAAACCATTGCTTTGAGGTAGTGAATGGCTTGTATAAAGTTATTTTGGGTTAGAATATGTTATAATACAATGAATTTAATTGATTACAAGTGCTAGAGATGCATGAAGAATTTTTAAAAGTGAGAAGAAAGACTTGTTGATATTTGGTCCCAAATGGGATAAGAACTTAAAACCATTGCTTTGAGGCAAAGAATGGCTTGTATAAAGTTATTTTGGGTTAGAATATGTTATAATACAATGAATTTGATTGATTAAAAGTGCTAGATATGCATGAAGAATGTTTAAAAGTGAGAAGAAAGACTTGTTGATATTTGGTTCCAAATGGGATAAGAACACAAAATCATTGCTTTGAGGTAGTGAATGGCTTGTAAACAGTTATATTGGGTTAGAATATGTTATAATACAATGAATTTAATTTATTACAAGTGCTAGAGATGCATGAAGAATGTTTAAAAGTGAGAAGAAAGACTTGTTGATATTTGGTCCCAAATAGGATAAGAACCCAAAACCATTGCTTTGAGGCAGTGAATGGCTTGTATAAAGTTATTTTAGGTTAGAATATGTTATAAAACAATGAATTTGATTGATTACAAGTGCTAGAGATGCATGAAGAATGTTTAAAAGTGAGAAGAAAGACTTGTTGATATTTGGTTCCAAATGGGATAAGAACACAAAACCATTGCTTTGAGGCAAAGAATGGCTTGTATAAAGTTATTTTTGGTTAGAATATGTTAAAATACAATGAATTTGATTGATTACAAGTGCTAGAGATGCATGAAGAATGTTTAAAAGTGAGAAGAAAGACTTGTTGATATTTGGTCCCAAACGGGATAAGAACCCAAAACCATTGCTTTGAGGCAGTGAATGGCTTGTATAAAGTTATTTTGGGTTAGAATATGTTATAAAACAATGAATTTGATTGATTACAAGTGCTAGAGATGCATGAAGAATGTTTAAAAGTGAGAAGAAAGACTTGTTGATATTTGGTCCCAAATGGGATAAGAACCCAAAACCATTGCTTTGAGGCAGTGAATGGCTTGTATAAAGTTATTTTGGGTTAGAATATGTTATAATACAATGAATTTGATTGATTACAAGTGCTAGAGATGCATGAAGAATGTTTAGAAGTGAGAAGAAAGACTTGTTGATATTTGGTCCCAAATGGGATAAGAACCCAAAACCATTGCTTTGAGGCAAAGAATGGCTTGTATAAAGTTATTTTGGGTTAGAATATGTTATAATACAATGAATTTGATTGATTACAAGTGCTAGAGATGCATGAAGAATGTTTAGAAGTGAGAAGAAAGACTTGTTGATATTTGGTCCCAAATGGGATAAGAACCCAAAACCATTGCTTTGAGGCAGTGAATGGCTTGTATAAAGTTATTTTGGGTTAGAATATGTTATAATACAATGAATTTGATTGATTACAAGTGCTAGAGATGCATGAAGAATGTTTAAAAGTGAGAAGAAAGACTTGTTGATATTTGGTCCCAAATGGGATAAGAACCCAAAACCATTGCTTTGAGGCAGTGAATGGCTTGTATAAAGTTATTTTGGGTTAGAATATGTTATAATACAATGAATTTGATTGATTACAAGTGCTAGAGATGCATGAAGAATGTTTAGAAGTGAGAAGAAAGACTTGTTGATATTTGGTCCCAAATGGGATAAGAACCCAAAACCATTGCTTTGAGGCAGTGAATGGCTTGTATAAAGTTATTTTGGGTTAGAATATGTTATAATACAATGAATTTGATTGATTACAAGTGCTAGAGATGCATGAAGAATGTTTAAAAGTGAGAAGAAAGACTTGTTGATATTTGGTCCCAAATGGGATAAGAACCCAAAACCATTGCTTTGAGGCAGTGAATGGCTTGTATAAAGTTATTTTGGGTTAGAATATGTTATAATACAATGAATTTGATTGATTACAAGTGCTAGAGATGCATGAAGAATGTTTAAAAGTGAGAAGAAAGACTTGTTGATATTTGGTCCCAAATGGGATAAGAACCCAAAACCATTGCTTTGAGGCAGTGAATGGCTTGTATAAAGTTATTTTGGGTTAGAATATGTTATAATACAATGAATTTGATTGATTACAAGTGCTAGAGATGCATGAAGAATGTCTAAGAAGTGAGAAGAAAGACTTGTTGATATTTGGTCCCAAATGGGATAAGAACCCAAAACCATTGCTTTGAGGCAGTGAATGGCTTGTATAAAGTTATTTTGGGTTAGAATATGTTATAATACAATGAATTTGATTGATTACAAGTGCTAGAGATGCATGAAGAATGTTTAAAAGTGAGAAGAAAGACTTGTTGATATTTGGTCCCAAATGGGATAAGAACCCAAAACCATTGCTTTGAGGCAGTGAATGGCTTGTATAAAGTTATTTTGGGTTAGAATATGTTATAATACAATGAATTTGATTGATTACAAGTGCTAGAGATGCATGAAGAATGTTTAAAAGTGAGAAGAAAGACTTGTTGATATTTGGTCCCAAATGGGATAAGAACCCAAAACCATTGCTTTGAGGCAGTGAATGGCTTGTATAAAGTTATTTTGGGTTAGAATATGTTATAATACAATGAATTTGATTGATTACAAGTGCTAGAGATGCATGAAGAATGTTTAAAAGTGAGAAGAAAGACTTGTTGATATTTGGTCCCAAATGGGATAAGAACCCAAAACCATTGCTTTGAGGCAGTGAATGGCTTGTATAAAGTTATTTTGGGTTAGAATATGTTATAATACAATGAATTTGATTGATTACAAGTGCTAGAGATGCATGAAGAATGTTTAAAAGTGAGAAGAAAGACTTGTTGATATTTGGTCCCAAATGGGATAAGAACCCAAAACCATTGCTTTGAGGCAGTGAATGGCTTGTATAAAGTTATTTTGGGTTAGAATATGTTATAATACAATGAATTTGATTGATTACAAGTGCTAGAGATGCATGAAGAATGTTTAAAAGTGAGAAGAAAGACTTGTTGAAATTTGGTCCCAAATGGGATAAGAACCCAAAACCATTGCTTTGAGGCAGTGAATGGCTTGTATAAAGTTATTTTGGGTTAGAATATGTTATAATACAATGAATTTGATTGATTACAAGTGCTAGAGATGCATGAAGAATGTTTAAAAGTGAGAAGAAAGACTTGTTGATATTTGGTCCCAAATGGGATAAGAACCCAAAACCATTGCTTTGAGGCAGTGAATGGCTTGTATAAAGTTATTTTGGGTTAGAATATGTTATAATACAATGAATTTGATTGATTACAAGTGCTAGAGATGCATGAAGAATGTTTAGAAGTGAGAAGAAAGACTTGTTGATATTTGGTCCCAAATGGGATAAGAACCCAAAACCATTGCTTTGAGGCAGTGAATGGCTTGTATAAAGTTATTTTGGGTTAGAATATGTTATAATACAATGAATTTGATTGATTACAAGTGCTAGAGATCCATGAAGAATGTTTAAAAGTGAGAAGAAAGACTTGTTGATATTTGGTCCCAAATGGGATAAGAACCCAAAACCATTGCTTTGAGGCAGTGAATGGCTTGTATAAAGTTATTTTGGGTTAGAATATGTTATAATACAATGAATTTGATTGATTACAAGTGCTAGAGATGCATGAAGAATGTTTAGAAGTGAGAAGAAAGACTTGTTGAAATTTGGTCCCAAATGGGATAAGAACCCAAAACCATTGCTTTGAGGCAGTGAATGGCTTGTATAAAGTTATTTTGGGTTAGAATATGTTATAATACAATGAATCTGATTGATTACAAGTGCTAGAGATGCATGAAGAATGTTTAGAAGTGAGAAGAAAGACTTGTTGAAATTTGGTCTCAAATGGGATAAGAACCCAAAACCATTGCTTTGAGGCAGTGAATGGATTGTATAAAGTTATTTTGGGTTAGAATATGTTATAATACAATGAATTTGATTGATTACAAGTGCTAGAGATGCATGAAGAATGTTTAGAAGTGAGAAGAAAGACTTGTTGATATTTGGTCCCAAATGGGATAAGAACCCAAAACCATTGCTTTGAGGCAGTGAATGGCTTGTATAAAGTTATTTTGGGTTAGAATATGTTATAATACAATGAATTTGATTGATTACAAGTGCTAGAGATGCATTAAGAATGTTAAGAAGTGAGAAGAAAGACTTGTTGAAATTTGGTCCCAAATGGGATAAGAACCCAAAACCAATGCTTTGAGGCAGTAAATGGATTGTGTAAAGTTATTTTGGGTTAGAATATGCTATAATACAATAAATTTGATTGATTAGAAGTGCTAGAGTTGCATGAAAAATGTTTAGAAGTGAGAAGAAAGACTTGTTGAAATTTGGTCTCAAATGGGATAAGAACCCAAAACCATTGCTTTGAGGCTGTGAATGGCTTGTATAAAGTTATTTTGGGTTAGAATATGTTATAATACAATGAATTTGATTGATTACAAGTGCTAGAGATTCATGAAGAATGTTTAGAAATGAGAAGAAAGATTGTTGAAATTTGGTCTCAAATAGGATAAGAACCCAAAACCAATGCTTTGAGGCAGTAAATGGATTGTATAAAGTTATATTGGGTTAGAATATGCTATAATACAATAAATTTGATTGATTAGAAGTGCCAGAGTTGCATGAAAAATGTTTAGAAGTGAGAAGAAAGACTTGTTGAAATTTGGTCTCAAATGGGATAAGAACCCAAAACCATTGCTTTGAGGCTGTGAATGGCTTGTATAAAGTTATTTTGGGTTAGAATATGTTATAATACAATGAATTTGATTGATTACAAGTGCTAGAGATTCATGAAGAATGTTTAGAAGTGAGAAGAAAGATTGTTGAAATTTGGTCTCAAATGGGATAAGAACCCAAAACCATTGCTTTGAGGCTGTGAATGGATTGTATAAAGGTATTTTGGGTTAGAATATGCTATAATACAATGAATTTGATTGATTACAAGTGCTAGAGTTGCATGAAGAATGTTTAGAATTGAGAAGAAAGACTTGTTGAAATTTGGTCTCAAAAGGGATAAGAACCCAAAACCATTGCTTTGAGGCAGTGAATGGCTTGTATAAAGTTATTTTGGGTTAGAATATGTTATAATACAATGAATCTGATTGATTACAAGTGCTAGAGATGCATGAAGAATGTTTAGAACTGAGAAGAAATACTTGTTGAAATTTGGTCTCAAATGGGATAAGAACCCAAAACCATTGCTTTGAGGCAGTGAATGGCTTGTATAAAGTTATTTTGGGTTAGAATATGTTATAATACAATGAATTTGACTGATTACAAGTGCTAGAGATGCATGAAGAATGTTTAGAAGTGAGAAGAAAGACTTGTTGAAATTTGGTCTCAAATAGGATAAGAACCCAAAACCATTGCTTTGAGGCAAAGAATGGCTTGTATAAGGTTATTTTGGGTTAGAATATGTTATAATACAATGAATTTGATTGATTACAAGTACTAGAAATGCATGAAGAATGTTTAGAAGTGAGAAGAAAGACTTGTTGAAATTTGGTCTCAAATGGGATAAGAACCCAAAACCATTGCTTTGAGGCAGTGAATGGCTTTTATAAAGTTATTTTGGTTTAGAATATGTTATAATACAATGAATTTGATTGATTACAAGTGCTAGAGATTCATTAAGAATGTTAAGAAGTGAGAAGAAAGACTTGTTGAAATTTGGTCTCAAATGGGATAAGAACCCAAATCCTTTGCTCTAAGGCAGTGAATGGCTTGTTATAATACAATGAACTTGTTGAAATTTGGTTTCAAATGGGATAAGAACCCAAAACCATTGCTTTGAGGCAGTGAATGGCTTTTATAAAGTTATTTTGGGTTAGAATATGTTATAATACAATGAATTTGATTGATTACAAGTGCTAGAGATGCATGAAGAATGTTTAGAAGTGAGAAGAAAGACTTGTTGATATTTGGTCCCAAATAGGATGAGAACCCAAAACCATTGCTTTGAGGCAGTGAATGACTCGTATAAAGTTATTTTAGGTTAGAATATTTTAAAATACAATGAATTTGATTGATTACAAGTGCTAGAGATGCATGAAGAATGTTTATAAGTGAGAAGAAAGACTTGTTGATATTTGGTCCCAAATGGGATAAGAACCCAAAACCATTGCTTTGAGGCAGTGAATGGCTTGTATAAAGTTATTTTGGGTTAGAATATGTTATAATACAATGAATTTGATTGATTACAAGTGCTAGAGATGCATGAAGAATGTTTAGAAGTGAGAAGAAAGACTTGTTGAAATTTGGTCCAAATAGGATAAGAACCCAAAACCATTTCTTTGAGGCAAAGAATGGCTTGTATAAAGTTATTTTGGGTTAGAATATGTTATAATACAATGAATTTGATTGATTACAAGTGCTAGAGATGCATGAAGAATGTTTAGAAGTGAGAAGAAAGACTTGTTGAAATTTGGTCTCAAATGGGATAAGAACCCAAAACCATTGCTTTGAGGCAGTGAATGGCTTGTATAAAGTTATTTTGGGTTAGAATATGTTATAATACAATGAATTTGATTGATTACAAGTGCTAGAGATGCATGAAGAATGTTTAGAAGTGAGAAGAAAGACTTGTTGAAATTTGGTCTCAAATGGGATAAGAACCCAAAACCATTGCTTTGAGGCAGTGAATGGCTTGTATAAAGTTATTTTGGGTTAGAATATGTTATAATACAATGAATTTGATTGATTACAAGTGCTAGAGATGCATGAAGAATGTTTAGAAGTGAGAAGAAAGACTTGTTGATATTTGGTCCCAAATGGGATAAGAACCCAAAACCATTGCTTTGAGGCAGTGAATGGCTTGTATAAAGTTATTTTGGGTTAGAATATGTTATAATACAATGAATTTGATTGATTACAAGTGCTAGAGATGCATGAAGAATGTTAAGAAGTGAGAAGAAAGACTTGTTGAAATTTGGTCCCAAATGGGATAAGAACCCAAAACCATTGCTTTGAGGCAGTGAATGGCTTGTATAAAGTTATTTTGGGTTAGAATATGTTATAATACAATGAATTTGATTGATTACAAGTGCTAGAGATGCATGAAGAATGTTTAGAAGTGAGAAGAAAGACTTGTTGAAATTTGGTCTCAAATGGGATAAGAACCCAAAACCATTGCTTTGAGGCAGTGAATGGCTTGTATAAAGTTATTTTGGGTTAGAATATGTTATAATACAATGAATTTGATTGATTACAAGTGCTAGAGATGCATGAAGAATGTTTAGAAGTGAGAAGAAAGACTTGTTAATATTTGGTCCCAAATGGGATAAGAACCCAAAACCATTGCTTTGATGCAGCGAATGGCTTGTATAAAGTTATTTTGGGTTAGAATATGTTATAATACAATGAATTTGATTGATTACAAGTGCTAGAGATGCATGAAGAATGTTTAGAAGTGAGAAGAAAGACTTGTTGAAATTTGGTCTCAAATGGGATAAGAACCCAAAACCATTGCTTTGAGGCACTGAATGTCTTGTATAAAGTTATTTTGGGTTAGAATATGTTATAATACAATGAATTTGATTGATTACAAGTGCTAGAGATGCATGAAGAATGTTTAGAAGTGAGAAGAAAGACTTGTTGAAATTTGGTCTCAAATGGGATAAGAACCCAAAACCATTGCTTTGAGGCAGTGAATGGCTTGTATAAAGTTATTTTGGGTTAGAATATGTTATAATACAATGAATTTGATTGATTACAAGTGCTAGAGATGCATGAAGAATGTTTAGAAGTGAGAAGAAAGACTTGTTGAAATTTGGTCTCAAATGGGATAAGAACCCAAAACCATTGCTTTGAGGCAGTGAATGGCTTGTATAAAGTTATTTTGGGTTAGAATATGTTATAATACAATGAATTTGATTGATTACAAGTGCTAGAGATGCATGAAGAATGTTTAGAAGTGAGAAGAAAGACTTGTTGAAATTTGGTCTCAAATGGGATAAGAACCCAAAACCATTGCTTTGAGGCAGTGAATGGCTTGTATAAAGTTATTTTGGGTTAGAATATGTTATAATACAATGAATTTGATTGATTACAAGTGCTAGAGATGCATTAAGAATGTTTAGAAGTGAGAAGAAAGACTTGTTGAAATTTGGTCCCAAATGGGATAAGAACCCAAAACCATTGCTTTGAGGCAGTGAATGGCTTGTATAAAGTTATTTTGGGTTAGAATATGTTATAATACAATGAATTTGATTGATTACAAGTGCTAGAGATGCATGAAGAATGTTTAGAAGTGAGAAGAAAGACTTGTTGAAATTTGGTCCCAAATGGGATAAGAACCCAAAACCATTGCTTTGAGGCAGTGAATGGCTTGTATAAAGTTATTTTGGGTTAGCATATGTTATAATACAATGAATTTGATTGATTACAAGTGCTAGAGATGCATGAAGAATGTTTAGAAGTGAGAAGAAAGACTTGTTGATATTTGGTCCCAAATAGGATAAGAACCCAAAACCATTGCTTTGAGGCAGTGAATGGCTTGTATAAAGTTATTTTGGGTTAGAATATGTTATAATACAATGAATTTGATTGATTACAAGTGCTAGAGATGCATGAAGAATGTTTAGAAGTGAGAAGAAAGACTTGTTGAAATTTGGTCTCAAATGGGATAAGAACCCAAAACCATTGCTTTGAGGCAGTGAATGGCTTGTATAAAGTTATTTTGGGTTAGAATATGTTATAATACAATGAATTTGATTGATTACAAGTGCTAGAGATGCATGAAGAATGTTTAGAAGTGAGAAGAAAGACTTGTTGAAATTTGGTCTCAAATGGGATAAGAACCCAAAACCATTGCTTTGAGGCAGTGAATGGCTTGTATAAAGTTATTTTGGGTTAGAATATGTTATAATACAATGAATTTGATTGATTACAAGTGCTAGAGATGCATGAAGAATGTTTAGAAGTGAGAAGAAAGACTTGTTGAAATTTGGTCTTAAATGGGATAAGAACCCAAAACCATTGCTTTGAGGCAGTGAATGGCTTGTATAAAGTTATTTTGGGTTAGAATATGTTATAATACATTGAATTTGATTGATTACAAGTGCTAGAGATGCATGAAGAATGTTTAGAAGTGAGAAGAAAGACTTGTTGATATTTGGTCTCAAATGGGATAAGAACCCAAAACCATTGCTTTGAGGCAGTGAATGGCTTGTATAAAGTTATTTTGGGTTAGAATATGTTATAATACAATGAATTTGATTGATTACAAGTGCTAGAGATGCATGAAGAATGTTTAGAAGTGAGAAGAAAGACTTGTTGAAATTTGGTCTCAAATGGGATAAGAACCCAAAACCATTGCTTTGAGGCAGTGAATGGCTTGTATAAAGTTATTTTGGGTTAGAATATGTTATAATACAATGAATTTGATTGATTACAAGTGCTAGAGATGCATGAAGAATGTTTAGAAGTGAGAAGAAAGACTTGTTGAAATTTGGTCTCAAATGGGATAAGAACCCAAAACCATTGCTTTGAGGCAGTGAATGGCTTGTATAAAGTTATTTTGGGTTAGAATATGTTATAATACAATGAATTTGATTGATTACAAGTGCTAGAGATGCATTAAGAATGTTAAGAAGTGAGAAGAAAGACTTGTTGAAATTTGGTCCCAAATGGGATAAGAACCCAAAACCATTGCTTTGAGGCAGTGAATGGCTTGTATAAAGTTATTTTGGGTTAGAATATGTTATAATACAATGAATTTGATTGATTACAAGTGCTAGAGATGCATGAAGAATGTTTAGAAGTGAGAAGAAAGACTTGTTGAAATTTGGTCTCAAATAGGATAAGAACCCAAAACCATTGCTTTGAGGCAAAGAATGGCTTGTATAAAGTTATTTTGGGTTAGAATATGTTATAATACAATGAATATGATTGATTACAAGTGCTAGAGATGCATGAAGAATGTTTAGAAGTGAGAAGAAAGACTTGTTGAAATTTGGTCTCAAATAGGATAAGAACCCAAAACCATTGCTTTGAGGCAGTGAATGGCTTGTATAAAGTTATTTTGGGTTAGAATATGTTATAATACAATGAATTTGATTGATTACAAGTGCTAGAGATGCATGAAGAATGTTTAGAAGTGAGAAGAAAGACTTGTTGAAATTTGGTCTCAAATGGGATAAGAACCCAAAACCATTGCTTTGAGGCAGTGAATGGCTTGTATAAAGTTATTTTGGGTTAGAATATGTTATAATACAATGAATTTGATTGATTACAAGTGCTAGAGATGCATGAAGAATGTTTAGAAGTGAGAAGAAAGACTTGTTGAAATTTGGTCTCAAATGGGATAAGAACCCAAAACCATTGCTTTGAGGCAGTGAATGGCTTGTATAAAGTTATTTTGGGTTAGAATATGTTATAATACAATAAATTTGATTGATTACAAGTGCTAGAGATGCATGAAGAATGTTTAGAAGTGAGAAGAAAGACTTGTTGAAATTTGGTCTCAAATGGGATAAGAACCCAAAACCATTGCTTTGAGGCAGTGAATGGCTTGTATAAAGTTATTTTGGGTTAGAATATGTTATAATACAATGAATTTGATTGATTACAAGTGCTAGAGATGCATGAAGAATGTTTAGAAGTGAGAAGAAAGACTTGTTGAAATTTGGTCTCAAATGGGATAAGAACCCAAAACCATTGCTTTGAGGCAGTGAATGGCTTGTATAAAGTTATTTTGGGTTAGAATATGTTATAATACAATGAATTTGATTGATTACAAGTGCTAGAGATGCATGAAGAATGTTTAGAAGTGAGAAGAAAGACTTGTTGAAATTTGGTCTCAAATGGGATAAGAACCCAAAACCATTGCTTTGAGGCAGTGAATGGCTTGTATAAAGTTATTTTGGGTTAGAATATGTTATAATACAATGAATTTGATTGATTACAAGTGCTAGAGATGCATGAAGAATGTTTAGAAGTGAGAAGAAAGACTTGTTGAAATTTGGTCTCAAATAGGATAAGAACCCAAAACCATTGCTTTGAGGCAAAGAATGGCTTGTATAAAGTTATTTTGGGTTAGAATATGTTATAATACAATGAATTTGATTGATTACAAGTGCTAGAGATGCATGAAGAATGTTTAGAAGTGAGAAGAAAGATTGTTGAAATTTGGTCTCAAATGGGATAAGAAACCCAAAACCATTGCTTTGAGGCAGTGAATGGATTGTATAAAGTTATTTTGGGTTAGAATATGTTATAATACAATGAATTTGATTGATTACAAGTGCTAGAGATGCATGAAGAATGTTAAGAAGTGAGAAGAAAGACTTGTTGAAATTTGGTCTCAAATGGGATAAGAACCCAAAACCATTGCTTTGAGGCAGTGAATGGATTGTATAAAGTTATTTTGGGTTAGAATATGTTATAATACAATGAATTTGATTGATTACAAGTGCTAGAGATGCATTAAGAATGTTAAGAAGTGAGAAGAAAGACTTGTTGAAATTTGGTCCCAAATGGGATAAGAACCCAAAACCATTGCTTTGAGGCAGTGAATGGCTTGTATAAAGTTATTTTGGGTTAGAATATGTTATAATACAATGAATTTGATTGATTACAAGTGCTAGAGATGCATGAAGAATGTTTAGAAGTGAGAAGAAAGACTTGTTGAAATTTGGTCTCAAATGGGATAAGAACCCAAAACCATTGCTTTGAGGCAGTGAATGGCTTGTATAAAGTTATTTTGGGTTAGAATATGTTATAATACAATGAATTTGATTGATTACAAGTGCTAGAGATGCATGAAGAATGTTTAGAAGTGAGAAGAAAGACTTGTTGAAATTTGGTCCCAAATGGGATAAGAACCCAAAACCATTGCTTTGAGGCAGTGAATGGCTTGTATAAAGTTATTTTGGGTTAGAATATGTTATAATACAATGAATTTGATTGATTACAAGTGCTAGAGATGCATGAAGAATGTTTAGAAGTGAGAAGAAAGACTTGTTGAAATTTGGTCCCAAATGGGATAAGAACCCAAAACCATTGCTTTGAGGTAGTGAATGGCTTGTATAAAGTTATTTTGGGTTAGAATATGTTATAATACAATGAATTTGATTGATTACAAGTGCTAGAGATGCATGAAGAATGTTTAGAAGTGAGAAGAAAGACTTGTTGAAATTTGGTCTCAAATGGGATAAGAACCCAAAACCATTGCTTTGAGGCAGTGAATGGCTTGTATAAAGTTATTTTGGGTTAGAATATGTTATAATACAATGAATTTGATTGATTACAAGTGCTAGAGATGCATGAAGAATGTTTAGAAGTGAGAAGAAAGACTTGTTGAAATTTGGTCTCAAATGGGATAAGAACCCAAAACCATTGCTTTGAGGCAGTGAATGGCTTGTATAAAGTTATTTTGGGTTAGAATATGTTATAATACAATGAATTTGATTGATTACAAGTGCTAGAGATGCATGAAGAATGTTTAGAAGTGAGAAGAAAGACTTGTTGATATTTGGTCCCAAATGGGATAAGAACCCAAAACCATTGCTTTGAGGCAGTGAATGGCTTGTATAAAGTTATTTTGGGTTAGAATATGTTATAATACAATGAATTTGATTGATTACAAGTGCTAGAGATACATGAAGAATGCTAAGAAGTGAGAAGAAAGACTTGTTGATATTTGGTCCCAAATGGGATAAGAACCCAAAACCATTGCTTTGAGGCAGTGAATGGCTTGTATAAAGTTATTTTGGGTTAGAATATGTTATAATACAATGAATTTGATTGATTACAAGTGCTAGAGATGCATGAAGAATGTTTAGAAGTGAGAAGAAAGACTTGTTGAAATTTGGTCTCAAATGGGATAAGAACCCAAAACCATTGCTTTGAGGCAGTGAATGGCTTGTATAAAGTTATTTTGGGTTAGAATATGTTATAATACAATGAATTTGATTGATTACAAGTGCTAGAGATGCATGAAGAATGTTTAGAAGTGAGAAGAAAGACTTGTTGAAATTTGGTCTCAAATAGGATAAGAACCCAAAACCATTGCTTTGAGGCAAAGAATGGCTTGTATAAAGTTATTTTGGGTTAGAATATGTTATAATACAATGAATTTGATTGATTACAAGTGCTAGAGATGCATGAAGAATGTTTAGAAGTGAGAAGAAAGACTTGTTGATATTTGGTCCCAAATGGGATAAGAACCCAAAACCATTGCTTTGAGGCAGTGAATGGCTTGTATAAAGTTATTTTGGGTTAGAATATGTTATAATACAATGAATTTGATTGATTACAAGTGCTAGAGATGCATGAAGAATGTTTAGAAGTGAGAAGAAAGACTTGTTGAAATTTGGTCTCAAATGGGATAAGAACCCAAAACCATTGCTTTGAGGCAAAGAATGGCTTGTATAAAGTTATTTTGGGTTAGAATATGTTATAATACATTGAATTTGATTGATTACAAGTGCTAGAGATGCATGAAGAATGTTTAGAAGTGAGAAGAAAGACTTGTTGAAATTTGGTCTCAAATGGGATAAGAACCCAAAACCATTGCTTTGAGGCAGTGAATGGCTTGTATAAAGTTATTTTGGGTTAGAATATGTTATAATACAATGAATTTGATTGATTACAAGTGCTAGAGATGCATGAAGAATGTTTAGAAGTGAGAAGAAAGACTTGTTGATATTTGGTCCCAAATGGGATAAGAACCCAAAACCATTGCTTTGAGGCAGTGAATGGCTTGTATAAAGTTATTTTGGGTTAGAATATGTTATAATACAATGAATTTGATTGATTACAAGTGCTAGAGATGCATGAAGAATGTTTAGAAGTGAGAAGAAAGACTTGTTGAAATTTGGTCTCAAATGGGATAAGAACCCAAAACCATTGCTTTGAGGCAGTGAATGGCTTGTATAAAGTTATTTTGGGTTAGAATATGTTATAATACAATGAATTTGATTGATTACAAGTGCTAGAGATGCATGAAGAATGTTTAGAAGTGAGAAGAAAGACTTGTTGAAATTTGGTCTCAAATGGGATAAGAACCCAAAACCATTGCTTTGAGGCAGTGAATGGCTTGTATAAAGTTATTTTGGGTTAGAATATGTTATAATACAATGAATTTGATTGATTACAAGTGCTAGAGATGCATTAAGAATGTTTAGAAGTGAGAAGAAAGACTTGTTGAAATTTGGTCTCAAATGGGATAAGAACCCAAAACCATTGCTTTGAGGCAGTGAATGGCTTGTATAAAGTTATTTTGGGTTAGAATATGTTATAATACATTGAATTTGATTGATTACAAGTGCTAGAGATGCATGAAGAATGTTTAGAAGTGAGAAGAAAGACTTGTTGAAATTTGGTCCCAAATGGATAAGAACCCAAAACCATTGCTTTGAGGCAGTGAATGGCTTGTATAAAGTTATTTTGGGTTAGAATATGTTATAATACAATGAATTTGATTGATTACAAGTGCTAGAGATGCATGAAGAATGTTAAGAAGTGAGAAGAAAGACTTGTTGAAATTTGGTCTCAAATAGGATAAGAACCCAAAACCATTGCTTTGAGGCAAAGAATGGCTTGTATAAAGTTATTTTGGGTTAGAATATGTTATAATACAATGAATTTGATTGATTACAAGTGCTAGAGATGCATGAAGAATGTTTAGAAGTGAGAAGAAAGACTTGTTGAAATTTGGTCTCAAATGGGATAAGAACCCAAAACCATTGCTTTGAGGCAGTGAATGGCTTGTATAAAGTTATTTTGGGTTAGAATATGTTATAATACAATGAATTTGATTGATTACAAGTGCTAGAGATGCATGAAGAATGTTTAGAAGTGAGAAGAAAGACTTGTTGATATTTGGTCCCAAATGGGATAAGAACCCAAAACCATTGCTTTGAGGCAGTGAATGACTTGTATAAAGTTATTTTAGGTTAGAATATGTTATAATACAATGAATTTGATTGATTACAAGTGCTAGAGATGCATGAAGAATGTTTAGAAGTGAGAAGAAAGACTTGTTGAAATTTGGTCTCAAATGGGATAAGAACCCAAAACCATTGCTTTGAGGCAGTGAATGGCTTGTATAAAGTTATTTTGGGTTAGAATATGTTATAATACAATGAATTTGATTGATTACAAGTGCTAGAGATGCATGAAGAATGTTTAGAAGTGAGAAGAAAGACTTGTTGAAATTTGGTCTCAAATGGGATAAGAACCCAAAACCATTGCTTTGAGGCAGTGAATGGCTTGTATAAAGTTATTTTGGGTTAGAATATGTTATAATACAATGAATTTGATTGATTACAAGTGCTAGAGATGCATGAAGAATGTTTAGAAGTGAGAAGAAAGACTTGTTGAAATTTGGTCTCAAATGGGATAAGAACCCAAAACCATTGCTTTGAGGCAGTGAATGGCTTGTATAAAGTTATTTTGGGTTAGAATATGTTATAATACAATGAATTTGATTGATTACAAGTGCTAGAGATGCATGAAGAATGTTTAGAAGTGAGAAGAAAGACTTGTTGATATTTGGTCCCAAATGGGATAAGAACCCAAAACCATTGCTTTGAGGCAGTGAATGGCTTGTATAAAGTTATTTTGGGTTAGAATATGTTATAATACAATGAATTTGATTGATTACAAGTGCTAGAGATGCATGAAGAATGTTTAGAAGTGAGAAGAAAGACTTGTTGATATTTGGTCCCAAATGGGATAAGAACCCAAAACCATTGCTTTGAGGCAGTGAATGGCTTGTATAAAGTTATTTTGGGTTAGAATATGTTATAATACAATGAATTTGATTGATTACAAGTGCTAGAGATGCATGAAGAATGTTTAGAAGTGAGAAGAAAGACTTGTTGAAATTTGGTCTCAAATGGGATAAGAACCCAAAACCATTGCTTTGAGGCAGTGAATGGCTTGTATAAAGTTATTTTGGGTTAGAATATGTTATAATACATTGAATTTGATTGATTACAAGTGCTAGAGATGCATGAAGAATGTTTAGAAGTGAGAAGAAAGACTTGTTGAAATTTGGTCTCAAATGGGATAAGAACCCAAAACCATTGCTTTGAGGCAGTGAATGGCTTGTATAAAGTTATTTTGGGTTAGAATATGTTATAATACAATGAATTTGATTGATTACAAGTGCTAGAGATGCATGAAGAATGTTTAGAAGTGAGAAGAAAGACTTGTTGAAATTTGGTCCCAAATAGGATAAGAACCCAAAACCATTGCTTTGAGGCAGTGAATGGCTTGTATAAAGTTATTTTGGGTTAGAATATGTTATAATACAATGAATTTGATTGATTACAAGTGCTAGAGATGCATGAAGAATGTTTAGAAGTGAGAAGAAAGACTTGTTGAAATTTGGTCTCAAATAGGATAAGAACCCAAAACCATTGCTTTGAGGCAGTGAATGGCTTGTATAAAGTTATTTTGGGTTAGAATATGTTATAATACAATGAATTTGATTGATTACAAGTGCTAGAGATGCATGAAGAATGTTTAGAAGTGAGAAGAAAGACTTGTTGAAATTTGGTCTCAAATGGGATAAGAACCCAAAACCATTGCTTTGAGGCAGTGAATGGCTTGTATAAAGTTATTTTGGGTTAGAATATGTTATAATACAATGAATTTGATTGATTACAAGTGCTAGAGATGCATGAAGAATGTTTAGAAGTGAGAAGAAAGACTTGTTGAAATTTGGTCTCAAATGGGATAAGAACCCAAAACCATTGCTTTGAGGCAGTGAATGGCTTGTATAAAGTTATTTTGGGTTAGAATATGTTATAATACATTGAATTTGATTGATTACAAGTGCTAGAGATGCATGAAGAATGTTTAGAAGTGAGAAGAAAGACTTGTTGAAATTTGGTCTCAAATGGGATAAGAACCCAAAACCATTGCTTTGAGGCAGTGAATGGCTTGTATAAAGTTATTTTGGGTTAGAATATGTTATAATACAATGAATTTGATTGATTACAAGTGCTAGAGATGCATGAAGAATGTTTAGAAGTGAGAAGAAAGACTTGTTGAAATTTGGTCTCAAATGGGATAAGAACCCAAAACCATTGCTTTGAGGCAGTGAATGGCTTGTATAAAGTTATTTTGGGTTAGAATATGTTATAATACATTGAATTTGATTGATTACAAGTGCTAGAGATGCATGAAGAATGTTTAGAAGTGAGAAGAAAGACTTGTTGAAATTTGGTCTCAAATGGGATAAGAACCCAAAACCATTGCTTTGAGGCAGTGAATGGCTTGTATAAAGTTATTTTGGGTTAAAATATGTTATAATACAATGAATTTGATTGATTACAAGTGCTAGAGATGCATGAAGAATGTTTAGAAGTGAGAAGAAAGACTTGTTGATATTTGGTCCCAAATGGGATAAGAACCCAAAACCATTGCTTTGAGGCAGTGAATGGCTTGTATAAAGTTATTTTGGGTTAGAATATGTTATAATACAATGAATTTGATTGATTACAAGTGCTAGAGATGCATGAAGAATGTTTAGAAGTGAGAAGAAAGACTTGTTGAAATTTGGTCTCAAATGGGATAAGAACCCAAAACCATTGCTTTGAGGCAGTGAATGGATTGTATAAAGTTATTTTGGGTTAGAATATGTTATAATACAATGAATTTGATTGATTACAAGTGCTAGAGATGCATGAAGAATGTTAAGAAGTGAGAAGAAAGACTTGTTGAAATTTGGTCTCAAATGGGATAAGAACCCAAAACCATTGCTTTGAGGCAGTGAATGGCTTGTATAAAGTTATTTTGGGTTAGAATATGTTATAATACAATGAATTTGATTGATTACAAGTGCTAGAGATGCATGAAGAATGTTTAGAAGTGAGAAGAAAGATTTGTTGATATTTTGTCCCAAATGGGATAAGAACCCAAAACCATTGTTTTGAGGCAGTGAATGGCTTGTATAAAGTTATTTTGGGTTAGAATATGTTATAATACAATGAATTTGATTGATTACAAGTGCTAGAGATGCATGAAGAATGTTTAGAAGTGAGAAGAAAGACTTGTTGATATTTGGTCCCAAATGGGATAAGAACCCAAAACCATTGCTTTGAGGCAGTGAATGGCTTGTATAAAGTTATTTTGGGTTAGAATATGTTATAATACAATGAATTTGATTGATTACAAGTGCTAGAGATGCATGAAGAATGTTTAGAAGTGAGAAGAAAGACTTGTTGATATTTGGTCCCAAATGGGATAAGAACCCAAAACCATTGCTTTGAGGCAGTGAATGGCTTGTATAAAGTTATTTTGGGTTAGAATATGTTATAATACAATGAATTTGATTGATTACAAGTGCTAGAGATGCATGAAGAATGTTTAGAAGTGAGAAGAAAGACTTGTTGATATTTGGTCCCAAATGGGATAAGAACCCAAAACCATTGCTTTGAGGCAGTGAATGACTTGTATAAAGTTATTTTGGGTTAGAATATGTTATAATACAATGAATTTGATTGATTACAAGTGCTAGAGTTGCATGAAGAATGTTAAGAAGTGAGAAGAAAGACTTGTTGATATTTGGTCCCAAATGGGATAAGAACACAAAACCATTGCTTTGAGGTATTGAATGGCTTGTATAAAGTTATTTTGGGTTAGAATATGTTATAATACAATGAATTTGATTGATTACAAGTGCTAGAGATGCATGAAGAATGTTTAGAAGTGAGAAGAAAGACTTGTTGAAATTTGGTCTCAAATGGGATAAGAACCCAAAACCATTGCTTTGAGGCAGTGAATGGCTTGTATAAAGTTATTTTCGGTTAGAATATGTTATAATACAATGAATTTGATTGATTACAAGTGCTAGAGATGCATGAAGAATGTTTAGAAGTGAGAAGAAAGACTTGTTGATATTTGGTCCCAAATGGGATAAGAACCCAAAACCATTGCTTTGAGGCAGTGAATGGCTTGTATAAAGTTATTTTGGGTTAGAATATGTTATAATACAATGAATTTGATTGATTACAAGTGCTAGAGATGCATGAAGAATGTTTAGAAGTGAGAAGAAAGACTTGTTGATATTTGGTCCCAAATGGGATAAGAACCCAAAACCATTGCTTTGAGGCAAAGAATGGCTTGTATAAAGTTATTTTGGGTTAGAATATGTTATAATACAATGAATTTGATTGATTACAAGTGCTAGAGATGCATGAAGAATGTTTAGAAGTGAGAAGAAAGACTTGTTGATATTTGGTCCCAAATGGGATAAGAACCCAAAACCATTGCTTTGAGGCAGTGAATGGCTTGTATAAAGTTATTTTGGGTTAGAATATGTTATAATACAATGAATTTGATTGATTACAAGTGCTAGAGATGCATGAAGAATGTTTAGAAGTGAGAAGAAAGACTTGTTGATATTTGGTCCCAAATGGGATAAGAACCCAAAACCATTGCTTTGAGGTATTGAATGACTTGTATAAAGTTATTTTGGGTTAGAATATGTTATAATACAATGAATTTGATTGATTACAAGTGCTAGAGATGCATGAAGAATGTTTAGAAGTGAGAAGAAAGACTTGTTGATATTTGGTCTAAAATGGGATAAGAACCCAAAACCATTGCTTTGAGGCAGTGAATGGATTGTATAAAGGTATTTTGGGTTAGAATATGCTATAATACTATGAATTTGATTGATAACAAGTGCTAGAGTTGCATGAAGAATGTTTAGAAGTGAGAAGAAAGACTTGTTGAAATTTGGTCTCAAATGGGATAAGAACCCAAAACCATTGCTCTAAGGCAGTGAATGGCTGGTATAAAATTATTTTGGGTTAGAATATAGTTTATAATACAATGAATTTGATTGATTACAAGAGCTAGAGATGCATGAAGAATGTTTAGAAGTGAGAAGAAAGATTGTTGAAATTTGGTCTAAAATGGGATAAGAACCCAAAACCATTGTTTTGAGGCAGTGAATGGCTTGTATAAAGTCATTTTGGGTTAGAATATGTTATAATACAATGAATTTGATTGATTACAAGTGCTAGAGATGCATGAAGAATGTTTAGAAGTGAGAGGAAAGACTTGTTGATATTTGGTCCCAAAAAGGATAAGAACCCAAAACAGTTGCTTTGAGGCAGTGAAATGCTTGTATAAAGTTATTTTGGGTTAGAATATGTTATAATACAATGAATTTGATTGATTACAAGTGCTAGAGATGCATGAAGAATGTTTAGAAGTGAGAAGAAAGACTTGTTGATATTTGGTCCCAAAAAGGATAAGAACCCAAAACAGTTGCTTTGAGGCAGTGAATGGCTTGTATAAAGTTATTTTGGGTTAGAATATGTTATAATACAATGAATTTGATTGATTACAAGTGCTAGAGATGCATGAAGAATGTTTAGAAGTGAGAAGAAAGACTTGTTGAAATTTGGTCTCAAATGGGATAAGAACCCAAAACCATTGCTTTGAGGCAAAGAATGGCTTTTATACAGTTATTTTAGTATAGAATATGTTATAATACATTGAATATGATTGATTACAAGTGCTAGAGATGCATGAAGAATGTTTAGAAGTGAGAAGAAAGACTTGTTGAAATTTGGTCTCAACTGGGATAAGAACCCAAAACCATTGCTTTGAGGCAGTGAATGGCTTGTATAAAGTTATTTTGGGTTAGAATATGTTATAATACAATGAATTTGATTGATTACAAGTGCTAGAGATGCATGAAGAATGTTTAGAAGTGAGAAGAAAGACTTGTTGAAATTTGGTCCCAAAAAGGATAAGAACCCAAAACAGTTGCTTTGAGGCAGTGAATGGCTTGTATAAAGTTATTTTGGGTTAGAATATGTTATAATACAATGAATTTGATTGATTACAAGTGCTAGAGATGCATGAAGAATGTTTAGAAGTGAGAAGAAAGACTTATTGAAATTTGGTCTCAACTGGGATAAGAACCCAAAACCATTGCTTTGAGGCAGTGAATGGCTTGTATAAAGTTATTTTGGGTTAGAATATGTTATAATACAATGAATTTGATTGATTACAAGTGCTAGAGATGCATGAAGAATGTTTAGAAGTGAGAAGAAAGACTTGTTGATATTTGGTCCCAAATAGGATAAGAACCCAAAACCATTGCTTTGAGGCAGTGAATGGCTTGTATAAAGTTATTTTGGGTTAGAATATGTTATAATACAATGAATTTGATTGATTACAAGTGCTAGAGATGCATGAAGAATGTTTAGAAGTGAGAACAAAGACTTGTTGAAATTTGGTCTCAAATGGGATAAGAACCCAAAACCATTGCTTTGAGGCAAAGAATGGCTTTTATACAGTTATTTTAGTATAGAATATGTTATAATACATTGAATATGATTGATTACAAGTGCTAGAGATGCATGAAGAATGTTTAGAAGTGAGAAGAAAGACTTGTTGAAATTTGGTCCCAAATGGGATAAGAACCCAAAACCATTGCTTTGAGGCAGTGAATGACTTGTATAAAGTTATTTTAGGTTAGAATATGTTAAAATACAATGAATTTGATTGATTACAAGTGCTAGAGTTGCATGAATAATGTTAAGAAGTGAGAAGAAAGACTTGTTGAAATTTGGTCTCAAATAGGATAAGAACCCAAAACCATTGCTTTGAGGCAAAGAATGGCTTTTATACAGTTATTTTAGTATAGAATATGTTATAATACATTGAATATGATTGATTACAAGTGCTAGAGATGCATGAAGAATGTTTAGAAGTGAGAAGAAAGACTTGTTGAAATTTGGTCTCAAATGGGATAAGAACCCAAAACCATTGCTTTGAGGTATTGAATGGCTTGTATAATGTTATTTTGGGTTAAAATATGTTATAATACAATGAATTTGATTGATTACAAGTGCTAGAGATGCATGAAGAATGTTTAGAAGTGAGAAGAAAGACTTGTTGATATTTGGTCCCAAATGGGATAAGAACCCAAAACCATTCCTTTGAGGTATTGAATGACTTGTATAAAGTTATTTTAGGTTAGAATATGTTAAAATACAATGAATTTGATTGATTACAAGTGCTAGAGATGCATGAAGAATGTTTAGAAGTGAGAAGAAAGACTTGTTGATATTTGGTCTAAAATGGGATAAGAACCCAAAACCATTGCTTTGAGGCAGTGAATGGATTGTATAAAGGTATTTTGGGTTAGAATATGCTATAATACTATGAATTTGATTGATAACAAGTGCTAGAGTTGCATGAAGAATGTTTAGAAGTGAGAAGAAAGACTTGTTGAAATTTGGTCTCAAATGGGATAAGAACCCAAAACCATTGCTCTAAGGCAGTGAATGGCTGGTATAAAATTATTTTGGGTTAGAATATAGTTTATAATACAATGAATTTGATTGATTACAAGAGCTAGAGATGCATGAAGAATGTTTAGAAGTGAGAAGAAAGATTGTTGAAATTTGGTCTAAAATGGGATAAGAACCCAAAACCATTGTTTTGAGGCAGTGAATGGCTTGTATAAAGTCATTTTGGGTTAGAATATGTTATAATACAATGAATTTGATTGATTACAAGTGCTAGAGATGCATGAAGAATGTTTAGAAGTGAGAGGAAAGACTTGTTGATATTTGGTCCCAAAAAGGATAAGAACCCAAAACAGTTGCTTTGAGGCAGTGAATGGCTTGTATAAAGTTATTTTGGGTTAGAATATGTTATAATACAATGAATTTGATTGATTACAAGTGCTAGAGATGCATGAAGAATGTTTAGAAGTGAGAAGAAAGACTTGTTGATATTTGGTCCCAAAAAGGATAAGAACCCAAAACAGTTGCTTTGAGGCAGTGAATGGCTTGTATAAAGTTATTTTGGGTTAGAATATGTTATAATACAATGAATTTGATTGATTACAAGTGCTAGAGATGCATGAAGAATGTTTAGAAGTGAGAAGAAAGACTTGTTGATATTTGGTCCCAAATAGGATAAGAACCCAAAACCATTGCTTTGAGGCAGTGAATGACTTGTATAAAGTTATTTTAGGTTAGAATATGTTAAAATACAATGAATTTGATTGATTACAAGTGCTAGAGATACATGAAGAATGCTAAGAAGTGAGAAGAAAGACTTGTTGATATTTGGTCCCAAATGGGATAAGAACACAAAACCATTGCTTTGAGGTATTGAATGGCTTGTATAAAGTTATTTTGGGTTAGAATATGTTATAATACAATGAATTTGATTGATTACAAGTGCTAGAGATGCATGAAGAATGTTTAGAAGTGAGAAGAAAGACTTGTTGAAATTTGGTCTCAAATGGGATAAGAACCCAAAACCATTGCTTTGAGGCAAAGAATGGCTTTTATACAGTTATTTTAGTATAGAATATGTTATAATACATTGAATATGATTGATTACAAGTGCTAGAGATGCATGAAGAATGTTTAGAAGTGAGAAGAAAGACTTGTTGAAATTTGGTCCCAAATGGGATAAGAACCCAAAACCATTGCTTTGAGGCAGTGAATGACTTGTATAAAGTTATTTTAGGTTAGAATATGTTAAAATACAATGAATTTGATTGATTACAAGTGCTAGAGTTGCATGAATAATGTTAAGAAGTGAGAAGAAAGACTTGTTGAAATTTGGTCTCAAATAGGATAAGAACCCAAAACCATTGCTTTGAGGCAAAGAATGGCTTTTATACAGTTATTTTAGTATAGAATATGTTATAATACATTGAATATGATTGATTACAAGTGCTAGAGATGCATGAAGAATGTTTAGAAGTGAGAAGAAAGACTTGTTGAAATTTGGTCTCAAATGGGATAAGAACCCAAAACCATTGCTTTGAGGTATTGAATGGCTTGTATAATGTTATTTTGGGTTAAAATATGTTATAATACAATGAATTTGATTGATTACAAGTGCTAGAGATGCATGAAGAATGTTTAGAAGTGAGAAGAAAGACTTGTTGATATTTGGTCCCAAATGGGATAAGAACCCAAAACCATTCCTTTGAGGTATTGAATGACTTGTATAAAGTTATTTTAGGTTAGAATATGTTAAAATACAATGAATTTGATTGATTACAAGTGCTAGAGATGCATGAAGAATGTTTAGAAGTGAGAAGAAAGACTTGTTGATATTTGGTCCCAAATGGGATAAGAACCCAAAACCATTGCTTTGAGGCAGTGAATGGCTTGTATAAAGTTATTTTGGGTTAGAATATGTTATAATACAATGAATTTGATTGATTACAAGTGCTAGAGATGCATGAAGAATGTTTAAAAGTGAGAAGAAAGACTTGTTGATATTTGGTCCCAAATGGGATAAGAACCCAAAACCATTGCTTTGAGGCAGTGAATGGCTTGTATAAAGTTATTTTGGGTTAGAATATGTTATAATACAATGAATTTGATTGATTACAAGTGCTAGAGATGCATGAAGAATGTTTAGAAGTGAGAAGAAAGACTTGTTGATATTTGGTCCCAAATGGGATAAGAACCCAAAACCATTGCTTTGAGGCAGTGAATGGCTTGTATAAAGTTATTTTGGGTTAGAATATGTTATAATACAATGAATTTGATTGATTACAAGTGCTAGAGATGCATGAAGAATGTTTAAAAGTGAGAAGAAAGACTTGTTGATATTTGGTCCCAAATGGGATAAGAACCCAAAACCATTGCTTTGAGGCAGTGAATGGCTTGTATAAAGTTATTTTGGGTTAGAATATGTTATAATACAATGAATTTGATTGATTACAAGTGCTAGAGATGCATGAAGAATGTTTAAAAGTGAGAAGAAAGACTTGTTGATATTTGGTCCCAAATGGGATAAGAACCCAAAACCATTGCTTTGAGGCAGTGAATGGCTTGTATAAAGTTATTTTGGGTTAGAATATGTTATAATACAATGAATTTGATTGATTACAAGTGCTAGAGATGCATGAAGAATGTTTAAAAGTGAGAAGAAAGACTTGTTGATATTTGGTCCCAAATGGGATAAGAACCCAAAACCATTGCTTTGAGGCAGTGAATGGCTTGTATAAAGTTATTTTGGGTTAGAATATGTTATAATACAATGAATTTGATTGATTACAAGTGCTAGAGATGCATGAAGAATGTTTAAAAGTGAGAAGAAAGACTTGTTGATATTTGGTCCCAAATGGGATAAGAACCCAAAACCATTGCTTTGAGGCAGTGAATGGCTTGTATAAAGTTATTTTGGGTTAGAATATGTTATAATACAATGAATTTGATTGATTACAAGTGCTAGAGATGCATGAAGAATGTTTAAAAGTGAGAAGAAAGACTTGTTGATATTTGGTCCCAAATGGGATAAGAACCCAAAACCATTGCTTTGAGGCAGTGAATGGCTTGTATAAAGTTATTTTGGGTTAGAATATGTTATAATACAATGAATTTGATTGATTACAAGTGCTAGAGATGCATGAAGAATGTTTAGAAGTGAGAAGAAAGACTTGTTGATATTTGGTCCCAAATGGGATAAGAACCCAAAACCATTGCTTTGAGGCAGTGAATGGCTTGTATAAAGTTATTTTGGGTTAGAATATGTTATAATACAATGAATTTGATTGATTACAAGTGCTAGAGATGCATGAAGAATGTTTAAAAGTGAGAAGAAAGACTTGTTGATATTTGGTCCCAAATGGGATAAGAACCCAAAACCATTGCTTTGAGGCAGTGAATGGCTTGTATAAAGTTATTTTGGGTTAGAATATGTTATAATACAATGAATTTGATTGATTACAAGTGCTAGAGATGCATGAAGAATGTTTAAAAGTGAGAAGAAAGACTTGTTGATATTTGGTCCCAAATGGGATAAGAACCCAAAACCATTGCTTTGAGGCAGTGAATGGCTTGTATAAAGTTATTTTGGGTTAGAATATGTTATAATACAATGAATTTGATTGATTACAAGTGCTAGAGATGCATGAAGAATGTTTAAAAGTGAGAAGAAAGACTTGTTGATATTTGGTCCCAAATGGGATAAGAACCCAAAACCATTGCTTTGAGGCAGTGAATGGCTTGTATAAAGTTATTTTGGGTTAGAATATGTTATAATACAATGAATTTGATTGATTACAAGTGCTAGAGATGCATGAAGAATGTTTAAAAGTGAGAAGAAAGACTTGTTGATATTTGGTCCCAAATGGGATAAGAACCCAAAACCATTGCTTTGAGGCAGTGAATGGCTTGTATAAAGTTATTTTGGGTTAGAATATGTTATAATACAATGAATTTGATTGATTACAAGTGCTAGAGATGCATGAAGAATGTTTAAAAGTGAGAAGAAAGACTTGTTGATATTTGGTCCCAAATGGGATAAGAACCCAAAACCATTGCTTTGAGGCAGTGAATGGCTTGTATAAAGTTATTTTGGGTTAGAATATGTTATAATACAATGAATTTGATTGATTACAAGTGCTAGAGATGCATGAAGAATGTTTAGAAGTGAGAAGAAAGACTTGTTGATATTTGGTCCCAAATGGGATAAGAACCCAAAACCATTGCTTTGAGGCAGTGAATGGCTTGTATAAAGTTATTTTGGGTTAGAATATGTTATAATACAATGAATTTGATTGATTACAAGTGCTAGAGATGCATGAAGAATGTTTAGAAGTGAGAAGAAAGACTTGTTGATATTTGGTCCCAAATGGGATAAGAACCCAAAACCATTGCTTTGAGGCAGTGAATGGCTTGTATAAAGTTATTTTGGGTTAGAATATGTTATAATACAATGAATTTGATTGATTACAAGTGCTAGAGATGCATGAAGAATGTTTAAAAGTGAGAAGAAAGACTTGTTGATATTTGGTCCCAAATGGGATAAGAACCCAAAACCATTGCTTTGAGGCAGTGAATGGCTTGTATAAAGTTATTTTGGGTTAGAATATGTTATAATACAATGAATTTGATTGATTACAAGTGCTAGAGATGCATGAAGAATGTTTAAAAGTGAGAAGAAAGACTTGTTGATATTTGGTCCCAAATGGGATAAGAACCCAAAACCATTGCTTTGAGGCAGTGAATGGCTTGTATAAAGTTATTTTGGGTTAGAATATGTTATAATACAATGAATTTGATTGATTACAAGTGCTAGAGATGCATGAAGAATGTTTAAAAGTGAGAAGAAAGACTTGTTGATATTTGGTCCCAAATGGGATAAGAACCCAAAACCATTGCTTTGAGGCAGTGAATGGCTTGTATAAAGTTATTTTGGGTTAGAATATGTTATAATACAATGAATTTGATTGATTACAAGTGCTAGAGATGCATGAAGAATGTTTAAAAGTGAGAAGAAAGACTTGTTGATATTTGGTCCCAAATGGGATAAGAACCCAAAACCATTGCTTTGAGGCAGTGAATGGCTTGTATAAAGTTATTTTGGGTTAGAATATGTTATAATACAATGAATTTGATTGATTACAAGTGCTAGAGATGCATGAAGAATGTTTAAAAGTGAGAAGAAAGACTTGTTGATATTTGGTCCCAAATGGGATAAGAACCCAAAACCATTGCTTTGAGGCAGTGAATGGCTTGTATAAAGTTATTTTGGGTTAGAATATGTTATAATACAATGAATTTGATTGATTACAAGTGCTAGAGATGCATGAAGAATGTTTAAAAGTGAGAAGAAAGACTTGTTGATATTTGGTCCCAAATGGGATAAGAACCCAAAACCATTGCTTTGAGGCAGTGAATGGCTTGTATAAAGTTATTTTGGGTTAGAATATGTTATAATACAATGAATTTGATTGATTACAAGTGCTAGAGATGCATGAAGAATGTTTAAAAGTGAGAAGAAAGACTTGTTGATATTTGGTCTCAAATGGGATAAGAACCCAAAACCATTGCTTTGAGGCAGTGAATGGCTTGTATAAAGTTATTTTGGGTTAGAATATGTTATAATACAATGAATTTGATTGATTACAAGTGCTAGAGATGCATGAAGAATGTTTAAAAGTGAGAAGAAAGACTTGTTGATATTTGGTCCCAAATGGGATAAGAACCCAAAACCATTGCTTTGAGGCAGTGAATGGCTTGTATAAAGTTATTTTGGGTTAGAATATGTTATAATACAATGAATTTGATTGATTACAAGTGCTAGAGATGCATGAAGAATGTTTAAAAGTGAGAAGAAAGACTTGTTGATATTTGGTCCCAAATGGGATAAGAACCCAAAACCATTGCTTTGAGGCAGTGAATGGCTTGTATAAAGTTATTTTGGGTTAGAATATGTTATAATACAATGAATTTGATTGATTACAAGTGCTAGAGATGCATGAAGAATGTTTAAAAGTGAGAAGAAAGACTTGTTGATATTTGGTCCCAAATGGGATAAGAACCCAAAACCATTGCTTTGAGGCAGTGAATGGCTTGTATAAAGTTATTTTGGGTTAGAATATGTTATAATACAATGAATTTGATTGATTACAAGTGCTAGAGATGCATGAAGAATGTTTAAAAGTGAGAAGAAAGACTTGTTGATATTTGGTCCCAAATGGGATAAGAACCCAAAACCATTGCTTTGAGGCAGTGAATGGCTTGTATAAAGTTATTTTGGGTTAGAATATGTTATAATACAATGAATTTGATTGATTACAAGTGCTAGAGATGCATGAAGAATGTTTAAAAGTGAGAAGAAAGACTTGTTGATATTTGGTCCCAAATGGGATAAGAACCCAAAACCATTGCTTTGAGGCAGTGAATGGCTTGTATAAAGTTATTTTGGGTTAGAATATGTTATAATACAATGAATTTGATTGATTACAAGTGCTAGAGATGCATGAAGAATGTTTAAAAGTGAGAAGAAAGACTTGTTGATATTTGGTCCCAAATGGGATAAGAACCCAAAACCATTGCTTTGAGGCAGTGAATGGCTTGTATAAAGTTATTTTGGGTTAGAATATGTTATAATACAATGAATTTGATTGATTACAAGTGCTAGAGATGCATGAAGAATGTTTAAAAGTGAGAAGAAAGACTTGTTGATATTTGGTCCAAAATGGGATAAGAACCCAAAACCATTGCTTTGAGGCTGTGAATGGCTTGTATAAAGTTATTTTGGGTTAGAATATGTAATAATACAATGAATTTGATTGATTACAAGTGCTAGAGATGAATTAAGAATGTTTAAAAGTGAGAAAAAAGACTTTAGTGATATTTGGTCCCAAATGGGATAAGAACCCAGAACCATTGCTTTGAGGCAGTGAATGGCTTGTATAAAGTTATTTTTGGTTAGAATATGTTATAATACAATGAATTTGATTGATTACAAGTGCTAGAGATGCATGAAGAATGTTTAGAAGTGAGAAGAAAGACTTGTTGATATTTGGTCCCAAATGGGATAAGAACCCAAAACCATTGCTTTGAGGCAGTGAATGGCTTGTATAAAGTTATTTTGGGTTAGAATATGTTATAATACAATGAATTTCATTGATTACAAGTGCTAGAGATACATGAAGAATGTTTAGAAGTGAGAAGAAAGACTTGTTGATATTTGGTTCAAAATGGGATAAGAACCCAAAACCATTGCTTTGAGGCTGTGAATGGCTTGTATAAAGTTATTTTGGGTTAGAATATGTAATAATACAATGAATTTGATTGATTACAAGTGCTAGAGATGAATTAAGAATGTTTAAAAGTGAGAAAAAAGACTTTAGTGATATTTGGTCCCAAATGGGATAAGAACCCAGAACCATTGCTTTGAGGCAGTGAATGGCTTGTATAAAGTTATTTTTGGTTAGAATATGTTATAATACAATGAATTTGATTGATTACAAGTGCTAGAGATGCATGAAGAATGTTTAAAAGTGAAAAGAAAGACTTGTTGATATTTGGTCCCAAATGGGATAAGAACCCAAAACCATTGCTTTGAGGCAGTGAATGGCTTGTATAAAGTTATTTTGGGTTAGAATATGTTATAATACAATGAATTTGATTGATTACAAGTGCTAGAGATGCATGAAAAATGTTTAAAAGTGAGAAGAAAGACTTGTTGATATTTGGTCCCAAATCGGATAAGAACCCAAAACCATTGCTTTGAGGCAGTGAATGGCTTGTATAAAGTTATTTTGGGTTAGAATATGTTATAATACAATGAATTTGATTGATTAGAAGTGCTAGAGATGCATGAAGAATGTTTAAAAGTGAGAAGAAAGACTTGTTGATATTTGGTCCCAAATGGGATAAGAACCCAAAACCATTGCTTTGAGGCAGTGAATGGCTTGTATAAAGTTATTTTGGGTTAGAATATGTTATAATACAATGGATTTGATTGATTACAAGTGCTAGAGATACATGAAGAATGTTTAGAAGTGAGAAGAAAGACTTGTTGATATTTGGTCCCAAATGGGATAAGAACCCAAAACCATTGCTTTGAGGCAGTGAATGGCTTGTATAAAGTTATTTTGGGTTAGAATATGTTATAATACAATGAATTTGATTGATTACAAGTGCTAGAGATGCATGAAGAATGTTTAGAAGTGAGAAGAAAGACTTGTTGATATTTGGTCCCAAATGGGATAAGAACCCAAAACCATTGCTTTGAGGCAGTGAATGGCTTGTATAAAGTTATTTTGGGTTAGAATATGTTATAATACAATGAATTTCATTGATTACAAGTGCTAGAGATACATGAAGAATGTTTAGAAGTGAGAAGAAAGACTTGTTGATATTTGGTTCAAAATGGGATAAGAACCCAAAACCATTGCTTTGAGGCTGTGAATGACTTGTATAAAGTTATTTTGGGTTAGAATATGTTATAATACAATGAATTTGATTGATTACAAGTGCTAGAGATGCATGAAGAATGTTTAAAAGTGAGAAGAAAGACTTTAGTGATATTTGGTCCCAAATGGGATAAGAACCCAGAACCATTGCTTTGAGGCAGTGAATGGCTTGTATAAAGTTATTTTTGGTTAGAATATGTTATAATACAATGAATTTGATTGATTACAAGTGCTAGAGATGCATGAAGAATGTTTAAAAGTGAAAAGAAAGACTTGTTGATATTTGGTCCCAAATGGGATAAGAACCCAAAACCATTGCTTTGAGGCAGTGAATGGCTTGTATAAAGTTATTTTGGGTTAGAATATGTTATAATACAATGAATTTGATTGATTACAAGTGCTAGAGATGCATGAAAAATGTTTAAAAGTGAGAAGAAAGACTTGTTGATATTTGGTCCCAAATCGGATAAGAACCCAAAACCATTGCTTTGAGGCAGTGAATGGCTTGTATAAAGTTATTTTGGGTTAGAATATGTTATAATACAATGAATTTGATTGATTACAAGTGCTAGAGATGCATGAAAAATGTTTAAAAGTGAGAAGAAAGACTTGTTGATATTTGGTCAAAAATTGGATAAGAACCCAAAACCATTGCTTTGAGGCAGTGAATGGCTTGTATAAAGTTATTTTGGGTTAGAATATGTTATAATACAATGAATTTGATTGATTACAAGTGCTAGAGATGCATGAAGAATGTTTAAAAGTGAGAAGAAAGACTTGTTGATATTTGGTACAAAATGGGATAAGAACCCAAAACCATTGCTTTGATGCAGTGAATGGCTTGTATAAAGTTATTTTGGGTTAGAATATGTTATAATACAATGAATTTGATTGATTACAAGTGCAAGAGATGCATGAAGAATGTTTAAAAGTGAGAAGAAAGACTTGTTGATATTTGGTCCCAAATGGGATAAGAACCCAAAACCATTGCTTTGAGGCAGTGAATGGCTTGTATAAAGTTATTTTGGGTTAGAATATGTTATAATACAATGAATTTGATTGATTACAAGTGCTAGAGATGCATGAAGAATGTTTAAAAGTGAGAAGAAAGACTTGTTGATATTTGGTCCCAAATGGGATAAGAACCCAAAACCATTGCTTTGAGGCAGTGAATGGCTTGTATAAAGTTATTTTGGGTTAGAATATGTTATAATACAATGAATTTCATTGATTACAAGTGCTAGAGATACATGAAGAATGTTTAGAAGTGAGAAGAAAGACTTGTTGATATTTGGTTCCAAATTGGATAAGAACCCAAAACCATTGCTTTGAGGCAGTGAATGGCTTGTATAAAGTTATTTTGGGTTAGAATATGTTATAATACAATGAATTTGATTGATTACAAGTGCTAGAGATGCATGAAGAATGTTTAAAAGTGAGAAGAAAGACTTGTTGATATTTGGTCCCAAATGGGATAAGAACCCAAAACCATTGCTTTGAGGCAGTGAATGGCTTGTATAAAGTTATTTTGGGTTAGAATATGTTATAATACAATGAATTTGATTGATTACAAGTGCTAGAGATACATGAAGAATGTTTAGAAGTGAGAAGAAAGACTTGTTGATATTTGGTCCCAAATGGGATTAGAACCCAAAACCATTGCTTTGAGGCAGTGAATGGCTTGTATAAAGTTATTTTGGGTTAGAATATGTTATAATACAATGAATTTGATTGATTACAAGTGCTAGAGATGCATGAAGAATGTTTAAAAGTGAGAAGAAAGAGTTGTTGATATTTGGTCCAAAATGGGATAAGAACCCAAAACCATTGCTTTGAGGCAGTGAATGGCTTGTATAAAGTTATTTTGGGTTAGAATATGTTATAATACAATGGATTTGATTGATTACAAGTGCTAGAGATACATGAAGAATGTTTAGAAGTGAGAAGAAAGACTTGTTGATATTTGGTCCCAAATGGGATAAGAACCCAAAACCATTGCTTTGAGGCAGTGAATGGCTTGTATAAAGTTATTTTGGGTTAGAATATGTTATAATACAATGAATTTGATTGATTACAAGTGCTAGAGATGCATGAAGAATGTTTAAAAGTGAGAAGAAAGACTTGTTGATATTTGGTCCCAAATGGGATAAGAACCCAAAACCATTGCTTTGAGGCAGTGAATGGCTTGTATAAAGTTATTTTGGGTTAGAATATGTTATAATACAATGAATTTGATTGATTAGAAGTGCTAGAGATGCATGAAAAATGTTTAAAAGTGAGAAGAAAGACTTGTTGATATTTGGTCCCAAATGGGATAAGAACCCAAAACCATTGCTTTGAGGCAGTGAATGGCTTGTATAAAGTTATTTTGGGTTAGAATATGTTATAATACAATGAATTTGATTGATTACAAGTGCTAGAGATGCATGAAAAATGTTTAAAAGTGAGAAGAAAGACTTGTTGATATTTGGTCAAAAATTGGATAAGAACCCAAAACCATTGCTTTGAGGCAGTGAATGACTTGTATAAAGTTATTTTGGGTTAGAATATGTTATAATACAATGAATTTCTTTGATTACAAGTGCTAGAGATGCATGAAGAATGTTTAAAAGTGAGAAGAAAGACTTGTTGATATTTGGTACAAAATGGGATAAGAACCCAAAACCATTGCTTTGAGGCAGTGAATGGCTTGTATAAAGTTATTTTGGGTTAGAATATGTTATAATACAATGGATTTGATTGATTACAAGTGCTAGAGATGCATGAAGAATGTTTAGAAGTGAGAAGAAAGACTTCTTGATATTTGGTCCCAAATGGGATAAGAACCCAAAACCATTGCTTTGAGGCAGTGAATGGCTTGTATAAAGTTATTTTGGGTTAGAATATGTTATAATACAATGAATTTGATTGATTACAAGTGCTAGAGATGCATGAAGAATGTTTAAAAGTGAGAAGAAAGACTTGTTGATATTTGGTCCCAAATGGGATAAGAACCCAAAACCATTGCTTTGAGGCAGTGAATGGCTTGTATAAAGTTATTTTGGGTTAGAATATGTTATAATACAATGAATTTCTTTGATTACAAGTGCTAGAGATGCATGAAGAATGTTTAAAAGTGAGAAGAAAGACTTGTTGATATTTGGTACAAAATGGGATAAGAACCCAAAACCATTGCTTTGATGCAGTGAATGGCTTGTATAAAGTTATTTTGGGTTAGAATATGTTATAATACAATGAATTTGATTGATTACAAGTGCTAGAGATGCATGAAGAATGTTTAAAAGTGAGAAGAAAGAGTTGTTGATATTTGGTCCAAAATGGGATAAGAACCCAAAACCATTGCTTTGAGGCAGTGAATGGCTTGTATAAAGTTATTTTGGGTTAGAATATGTTATAATACAATGAATTTGATTGATTACAAGTGCTAGAGATGCATGAAGAATGTTTAGAAGTGAGAAGAAAGACTTGTTGATATTTGGTCCCAAATGGGATAAGAACCCAAAACCATTGCTTTGAGGCAGTGAATGGCTTGTATAAAGTTATTTTGGGTTAGAATATGTTATAATACAATGAATTTCATTGATTACAAGTGCTAGAGATACATGAAGAATGTTTAGAAGTGAGAAGAAAGACTTGTTGATATTTGGTTCCAAATTGGATAAGAACCCAAAACCATTGCTTTGAGGCAGTGAATGACTTGTATAAAGTTATTTTGGGTTAGAATATGTTATAATACAATGAATTTGATTGATTACAAGTGCTAGAGATGCATGAAGAATGTTTAAAAGTGAGAAGAAAGACTTGTTGATATTTGGTCCCAAATGGGATAAGAACCCAAAACCATTGCTTTGAGGCAGTGAATGGCTTGTATAAAGTTATTTTGGGTTAGAATATGTTATAATACAATGAATTTGATTGATTAGAAGTGCTAGAGATGCATGAAAAATGTTTAAAAGTGAGAAGAAAGACTTGTTGATATTTGGTCCCAAATGGGATAAGAACCCAAAACCATTGCTTTGAGGCAGTGAATGGCTTGTATAAAGTTATTTTGGGTTAGAATATGTTATAATACAATGAATTTGATTGATTACAAGTGCTAGAGATGCATGAAAAATGTTTAAAAGTGAGAAGAAAGACTTGTTGATATTTGGTCAAAAATTGGATAAGAACCCAAAACCATTGCTTTGAGGCAGTGAATGACTTGTATAAAGTTATTTTGGGTTAGAATATGTTATAATACAATGAATTTCTTTGATTACAAGTGCTAGAGATGCATGAAGAATGTTTAAAAGTGAGAAGAAAGACTTGTTGATATTTGGTATAAAATGGGATAAGAACCCAAAACCATTGCTTTGAGGCAGTGAATGGCTTGTATAAAGTTATTTTGGGTTAGAATATGTTATAATACAATGGATTTGATTGATTACAAGTGCTAGAGATGCATGAAGAATGTTTAGAAGTGAGAAGAAAGACTTGTTGATATTTGGTCCCAAATGGGATAAGAACCCAAAACCATTGCTTTGAGGCAGTGAATGGCTTGTATAAAGTTATTTTGGGTTAGAATATGTTATAATACAATGAATTTGATTGATTACAAGTGCTAGAGATGCATGAAGAATGTTTAAAAGTGAGAAGAAATACTTGTTGATATTTGGTCCCAAATGGGATAAGAACCCAAAACCATTGCTTTGAGGCAGTAAATGGCTTGTATAAAGTTATTTTTGGTTAGAATATGTTATAATACAATGAATTTGATTGATTACAAGTGCTAGAGATGCATGAAGAATGTTTAGAAGTGAGAAGAAAGACTTGTTGATATTTGGTCCCAAATGGGATAAGAACCCAAAACCATTGCTTTGAGGCAGTGAATGGCTTGTATAAAGTTATTTTGGGTTAGAATATGTTATAATACAATGAATTTCATTGATTACAAGTGCTAGAGATACATGAAGAATGTTTAGAAGTGAGAAGAAAGACTTGTTGATATTTGGTTCAAAATGGGATAAGAACCCAAAACCATTGCTTTGAGGCTGTGAATGGCTTGTATAAAGTTATTTTGGGTTAGAATATGTAATAATACAATGAATTTGATTGATTACAAGTGCTAGAGATGAATTAAGAATGTTTAAAAGTGAGAAAAAAGACTTTAGTGATATTTGGTCCCAAATGGGATAAGAACCCAGAACCATTGCTTTGAGGCAGTGAATGGCTTGTATAAAGTTATTTTTGGTTAGAATATGTTATAATACAATGAATTTGATTGATTACAAGTGCTAGAGATGCATGAAGAATGTTTAAAAGTGAAAAGAAAGACTTGTTGATATTTGGTCCCAAATGGGATAAGAACCCAAAACCATTGCTTTGAGGCAGTGAATGGCTTGTATAAAGTTATTTTGGGTTAGAATATGTTATAATACAATGAATTTGATTGATTACAAGTGCTAGAGATGCATGAAAAATGTTTAAAAGTGAGAAGAAAGACTTGTTGATATTTGGTCCCAAATCGGATAAGAACCCAAAACCATTGCTTTGAGGCAGTGAATGGCTTGTATAAAGTTATTTTGGGTTAGAATATGTTATAATACAATGAATTTGATTGATTACAAGTGCTAGAGATGCATGAAAAATGTTTAAAAGTGAGAAGAAAGACTTGTTGATATTTGGTCAAAAATTGGATAAGAACCCAAAACCATTGCTTTGAGGCAGTGAATGACTTGTATAAAGTTATTTTGGGTTAGAATATGTTATAATACAATGAATTTCTTTGATTACAAGTGCTAGAGATGCATGAAGAATGTTTAAAAGTGAGAAGAAAGACTTGTTGATATTTGGTACAAAATGGGATAAGAACCCAAAACCATTGCTTTGATGCAGTGAATGGCTTGTATAAAGTTATTTTGGGTTAGAATATGTTATAATACAATGAATTTGATTGATTACAAGTGCAAGAGATGCATGAAGAATGTTTAAAAGTGAGAAGAAAGACTTGTTGATATTTGGTCCCAAATGGGATAAGAACCCAAAACCATTGCTTTGAGGCAGTGAATGGCTTGTATAAAGTTATTTTGGGTTAGAATATGTTATAATACAATGAATTTGATTGATTACAAGTGCTAGAGATGCATGAAGAATGTTTAGAAGTGAGAAGAAAGACTTGTTGATATTTGGTCCCAAATGGGATAAGAACCCAAAACCATTGCTTTGAGGCAGTGAATGGCTTGTATAAAGTTATTTTGGGTTAGAATATGTTATAATACAATGAATTTCATTGATTACAAGTGCTAGAGATACATGAAGAATGTTTAGAAGTGAGAAGAAAGACTTGTTGATATTTGGTTCAAAATGGGATAAGAACCCAAAACCATTGCTTTGAGGCTGTGAATGACTTGTATAAAGTTATTTTGGGTTAGAATATGTTATAATACAATGAATTTGATTGATTACAAGTGCTAGAGATGCATGAAGAATGTTTAAAAGTGAGAAGAAAGACTTGTTGATATTTGGTACAAAATGGGATAAGAACCCAAAACCATTGCTTTGAGGCAGTGAATGGCTTGTATAAAGTTATTTTGGGTTAGAATATGTTATAATACAATGAATTTGATTGATTACAAGTGCTAGAGATACATGAAGAATGTTTAGAAGTGAGAAGAAAGACTTGTTGATATTTGGTCCCAAATGGGATTAGAACCCAAAACCATTGCTTTGAGGCAGTGAATGGCTTGTATAAAGTTATTTTGGGTTAGAATATGTTATAATACAATGAATTTGATTGATTACAAGTGCTAGAGATGCATGAAGAATGTTTAAAAGTGAGAAGAAAGAGTTGTTGATATTTGGTCCAAAATGGGATAAGAACCCAAAACCATTGCTTTGAGGCAGTGAATGGCTTGTATAAAGTTATTTTGGGTTAGAATATGTTATAATACAATGGATTTGATTGATTACAAGTGCTAGAGATACATGAAGAATGTTTAGAAGTGAGAAGAAAGACTTGTTGATATTTGGTCCCAAATGGGATAAGAACCCAAAACCATTGCTTTGAGGCAGTGAATGGCTTGTATAAAGTTATTTTGGGTTAGAATATGTTATAATACAATGAATTTGATTGATTACAAGTGCTAGAGATGCATGAAGAATGTTTAAAAGTGAGAAGAAAGACTTGTTGATATTTGGTCCCAAATGGGATAAGAACCCAAAACCATTGCTTTGAGGCAGTGAATGGCTTGTATAAAGTTATTTTGGGTTAGAATATGTTATAATACAATGAATTTGATTGATTAGAAGTGCTAGAGATGCATGAAAAATGTTTAAAAGTGAGAAGAAAGACTTGTTGATATTTGGTCCCAAATGGGATAAGAACCCAAAACCATTGCTTTGAGGCAGTGAATGGCTTGTATAAAGTTATTTTGGGTTAGAATATGTTATAATACAATGAATTTGATTGATTACAAGTGCTAGAGATGCATGAAAAATGTTTAAAAGTGAGAAGAAAGACTTGTTGATATTTGGTCAAAAATTGGATAAGAACCCAAAACCATTGCTTTGAGGCAGTGAATGACTTGTATAAAGTTATTTTGGGTTAGAATATGTTATAATACAATGAATTTCTTTGATTACAAGTGCTAGAGATGCATGAAGAATGTTTAAAAGTGAGAAGAAAGACTTGTTGATATTTGGTACAAAATGGGATAAGAACCCAAAACCATTGCTTTGAGGCAGTGAATGGCTTGTATAAAGTTATTTTGGGTTAGAATATGTTATAATACAATGGATTTGATTGATTACAAGTGCTAGAGATGCATGAAGAATGTTTAGAAGTGAGAAGAAAGACTTCTTGATATTTGGTCCCAAATGGGATAAGAACCCAAAACCATTGCTTTGAGGCAGTGAATGGCTTGTATAAAGTTATTTTGGGTTAGAATATGTTATAATACAATGAATTTGATTGATTACAAGTGCTAGAGATGCATGAAGAATGTTTAAAAGTGAGAAGAAAGACTTGTTGATATTTGGTCCCAAATGGGATAAGAACCCAAAACCATTGCTTTGAGGCAGTGAATGGCTTGTATAAAGTTATTTTGGGTTAGAATATGTTATAATACAATGAATTTCTTTGATTACAAGTGCTAGAGATGCATGAAGAATGTTTAAAAGTGAGAAGAAAGACTTGTTGATATTTGGTACAAAATGGGATAAGAACCCAAAACCATTGCTTTGATGCAGTGAATGGCTTGTATAAAGTTATTTTGGGTTAGAATATGTTATAATACAATGAATTTGATTGATTACAAGTGCTAGAGATGCATGAAGAATGTTTAAAAGTGAGAAGAAAGACTTGTTGATATTTGGTCCCAAATGGGATAAGAACCCAAAACCATTGCTTTGAGGCAGTGAATGGCTTGTATAAAGTTATTTTTAGTTAGAATATGTTATAATACAATGAATTTGATTGATTACAAGTGCTAGAGATGCATGAAGAATGTTTAGAAGTGAGAAGAAAGACTTGTTGATATTTGGTCCCAAATGGGATAAGAACCCAAAACCATTGCTTTGAGGCAGTGAATGGCTTGTATAAAGTTATTTTGGGTTAGAATATGTTATAATACAATGAATTTCATTGATTACAAGTGCTAGAGATACATGAAGAATGTTTAGAAGTGAGAAGAAAGACTTGTTGATATTTGGTTCAAAATGGGATAAGAACCCAAAACCATTGCTTTGAGGCTGTGAATGGCTTGTATAAAGTTATTTTGGGTTAGAATATGTAATAATACAATGAATTTGATTGATTACAAGTGCTAGAGATGAATTAAGAATGTTTAAAAGTGAGAAAAAAGACTTTAGTGATATTTGGTCCCAAATGGGATAAGAACCCAGAACCATTGCTTTGAGGCAGTGAATGGCTTGTATAAAGTTATTTTTGGTTAGAATATGTTATAATACAATGAATTTGATTGATTACAAGTGCTAGAGATGCATGAAGAATGTTTAAAAGTGAAAAGAAAGAGTTGTTGATATTTGGTCCCAAATGGGATAAGAACCCAAAACCATTGCTTTGAGGCAGTGAATGGCTTGTATAAAGTTATTTTGGGTTAGAATATGTTATAATACAATGAATTTGATTGATTACAAGTGCTAGAGATGCATGAAAAATGTTTAAAAGTGAGAAGAAAGACTTGTTGATATTTGGTCCCAAATCGGATAAGAACCCAAAACCATTGCTTTGAGGCAGTGAATGGCTTGTATAAAGTTATTTTGGGTTAGAATATGTTATAATACAATGAATTTGATTGATTAGAAGTGCTAGAGATGCATGAAGAATGTTTAAAAGTGAGAAGAAAGACTTGTTGATATTTGGTCCCAAATGGGATAAGAACCCAAAACCATTGCTTTGAGGCAGTGAATGGCTTGTATAAAGTTATTTTGGGTTAGAATATGTTATAATACAATGGATTTGATTGATTACAAGTGCTAGAGATACATGAAGAATGTTTAGAAGTGAGAAGAAAGACTTGTTGATATTTGGTCCCAAATGGGATAAGAACCCAAAACCATTGCTTTGAGGCAGTGAATGGCTTGTATAAAGTTATTTTGGGTTAGAATATGTTATAATACAATGAATTTGATTGATTACAAGTGCTAGAGATGCATGAAGAATGTTTAGAAGTGAGAAGAAAGACTTGTTGATATTTGGTCCCAAATGGGATAAGAACCCAAAACCATTGCTTTGAGGCAGTGAATGGCTTGTATAAAGTTATTTTGGGTTAGAATATGTTATAATACAATGAATTTCATTGATTACAAGTGCTAGAGATACATGAAGAATGTTTAGAAGTGAGAAGAAAGACTTGTTGATATTTGGTTCAAAATGGGATAAGAACCCAAAACCATTGCTTTGAGGCTGTGAATGGCTTGTATAAAGTTATTTTGGGTTAGAATATGTAATAATACAATGAATTTGATTGATTACAAGTGCTAGAGATGAATTAAGAATGTTTAAAAGTGAGAAAAAAGACTTGTTGATATTTGGTCCCAAATGGGATAAGAACCCAGAACCATTGCTTTGAGGCAGTGAATGGCTTGTATAAAGTTATTTTTGGTTAGAATATGTTATAATACAATGAATTTGATTGATTACAAGTGCTAGAGATGCATGAAGAATGTTTAAAAGTGAGAAGAAAGACTTGTTGATATTTGGTCCCAAATGGGATAAGAACCCAAAACCATTGCTTTGAGGCAGTGAATGGCTTGTATAAAGTTATTTTGGGTTAGAATATGTTATAATACAATGAATTTGATTGATTACAAGTGCTAGAGATGCATGAAGAATGTTTAAAAGTGAGAAGAAAGACTTGTTGATATTTGGTCCCAAATCGGATAAGAACCCAAAACCATTGCTTTGAGGCAGTGAATGGCTTGTATAAAGTTATTTTGGGTTAGAATATGTTATAATACAATGAATTTGATTGATTAGAAGTGCTAGAGATGCATGAAGAATGTTTAAAAGTGAGAAGAAAGACTTGTTGATATTTGGTCCCAAATGGGATAAGAACCCAAAACCATTGCTTTGAGGCAGTGAATGGCTTGTATAAAGTTATTTTGGGTTAGAATATGTTATAATACAATGGATTTGATTGATTACAAGTGCTAGAGATACATGAAGAATGTTTAGAAGTGAGAAGAAAGACTTGTTGATATTTGGTCCCAAATGGGATAAGAACCCAAAACCATTGCTTTGAGGCAGTGAATGGCTTGTATAAAGTTATTTTGGGTTAGAATATGTTATAATACAATGAATTTGATTGATTACAAGTGCTAGAGATGCATGAAGAATGTTTAGAAGTGAGAAGAAAGACTTGTTGATATTTGGTCCCAAATGGGATAAGAACCCAAAACCATTGCTTTGAGGCAGTGAATGGCTTGTATAAAGTTATTTTGGGTTAGAATATGTTATAATACAATGAATTTGATTGATTACAAGTGCTAGAGATACATGAAGAATGTTTAGAAGTGAGAAGAAAGACTTGTTGATATTTGGTTCAAAATGGGATAAGAACCCAAAACCATTGCTTTGAGGCTGTGAATGGCTTGTATAAAGTTATTTTGGGTTAGAATATGTTATAATACAATGAATTTGATTGATTACAAGTGCTAGAGATGCATGAAGAATGTTTAAAAGTGAGAAGAAAGACTTGTTGATATTTGGTTCCAAATGGGATAAGAACCCAAAACCATTGCTTTGAGGCAGTGAATGGCTTGTATAAAGTTATTTTGGGTTAGAATATGTTATAATACAATGAATTTGATTGATTACAAGTGCTAGAGATGCATGAAGAATGTTTAAAAGTGAGAAGAAAGACTTGTTGATATTTGGTCCCAAACGGGATAAGAACCCAAAACCATTGCTTTGAGGCAGTGAATGGCTTGTATAAAGTTATTTTGGGTTAGAATATGTTATAAAACAATGAATTTGATTGATTACAAGTGCTAGAGATGCATGAAGAATGTTTAAAAGTGAGAAGAAAGACTTGTTGATATTTGGTTCCAAATAGAATAAGAACACAAAACCATTGCTTTGAGGCAGTGAATGGCTTGTATAAAGTTATTTTGGGTTAGAATATGTTATAATACAATGAATTTAATTGATTACAAGTGCTAGAGATGCATGAAGAATTTTTAAAAGTGAGAAGAAAGACTTGTTGATATTTGGTCCCAAATGGGATAAGAACCCAAAACCATTGCTTTGAGGCAGTGAATGGCTTGTATAAAGTTATTTTGGGTTAGAATATGTTATAATACAATGAATTTGATTGATTACAAGTGCTAGAGATGCATGAAGAATGTTTAAAAGTGAGAAGAAAGACTTGTTGATATTTGGTCCCAAATGGGATAAGAACCCAAAACCATTGCTTTGAGGCAGTGAATGGCTTGTATAAAGTTATTTTGGGTTAGAATATGTTATAATACAATGAATTTGATTGATTACAAGTGCTAGAGATGCATGAAGAATGTTTACAAGTGAGAAGAAAGACTTGTTGATATTTGGTCCCAAATGGGATAAGAACCCAAAACCATTGCTTTGAGGCAGTGAATGGCTTGTATAAAGTTATTTTGGGTTAGAATATGTTATAATACAATGAATTTGATTGATTACAAGTGCTAGAGATGCATGAAGAATGTTTAAAAGTGAGAAGAAAGACTTGTTGATATTTGGTTCCAAATGGGATAAGAACACAAAACCATTGCTTTGAGGCAGTGAATGGCTTGTATAAAGTTATTTTGGGTTAGAATATGTTATAATACAATGAATTTGATTGATTACAAGTGCTAGAGATGCATGAAGAATGTTTAAAAGTGAGAAGAAAGACTTGTTGATATTTGGTCCCAAATGGGATAAGAACCCAAAACCATTGCTTTGAGGCAGTGAATGGCTTGTATAAAGTTATTTTGGGTTAGAATATGTTATAATACAATGAATTTGATTGATTACAAGTGCTAGAGATGCATGAAGAATGTTTAAAAGTGAGAAGAAAGACTTGTTGATATTTGGTTCCAAATGGGATAAGAACACAAAATCATTGCTTTGAGGCAGTGAATGGCTTGTATAAAGTTATGTTGGGTTAGAATATGTTATAATACAATGAATTTGATTGATTACAAGTGCTACAAATGCATGAAGAATGTTTTGAAGTGAGTAGAAAGACTTGTTGATATTTGGTCCCAAATGGGATAAGAACACAAAACCATTGCTTTGAGGCAAAGAATGGCTTGTATAAAGTTATTTTGGGTTAGAATATGTTAAAATACAATGAATTTGATTGATTACAAGTGCTAGAGATGCATGAAGAATGTTTAAAAGTGAGAAGAAAGACTTGTTGATATTTGGTCCCAAATGGGATAAGAACCCAAAACCATTGCTTTGAGGCTGTGAATGGCTTGTATAAAGTTATTTTGGGTTAGAATATGTTATAATACAATGAATTTGATTGATTACAAGTGCTAGAGATGCATGAAGAATGTTTAAAAGTGAGAAGAAAGACTTGTTGATATTTGGTCCCAAATGGGATAAGAACCCAAAACCATTGCTTTGAGGCAGTGAATGGCTTGTATAAAGTTATGTTGGGTTAGAATATGTTATAATACAATGAATTTGGTTGATTACAAGTGCTACAGATGCATGAAGAATGTTTAGAACTGACTAGAAAGACTTGTTGATATTTGGTCACAAATGGGATAAGAACCTAAAACCATTGCTTTGAGGCAGTGAATGGCTTGTATAAAGTTATTTTGGGTTAGAATATGTTATAATACAATGAATTTGATTGATTACAAGTGCCAGAGATGCATGAAGAATGTTTAAAAGTGAGAAGAAAGACTTGTTGATATTTGGTCCCAAATGGGATAAGAACCCAAAACCATTGCTTTGAGGCAAAGAATGGCTTGTATAAAGTTATTTTGGGTTAGAATATGTTAAAATACAATGAATTTGATTGATTACAAGTGCTAGAGAAGCATGAAGAATGTTTACAAGTGAGAAGAAAGACTTGTTGATATTTGGTCCCAAATGGGATAAGAACCCAAAACCATTGCTTTGAGGCAGTGAATGGCTTGTATAAAGTTATTTTGGGTTAGAATATGTTAAAATACAATGAATTTGATTGATTACAAGTGCTAGAGATGCATGAAGAATGTTTACAAGTGAGAAGAAAGACTTGTTGATATTTGGTCCCAAATGGGATAAGAACCCAAAGCCATTGCTTTGAGGCTGTGAATGGCTTGTAAGCAGTTATATTGGGTTAGAATATGTTATAATACAATGAATTTAATTGATTACAAGTGCTAGAGATGCATGAAGAATGTTTAAAAGTGAGAAGAAAGACTTGTTGATATTTGGTCCAAAATAGGATAAGAACCCAAAACCATTGCTTTGAGGCAGTGAATGGCTTGTATAAAGTTATGTTGGGTTAGAATATGTTATAATACAATGAATTTGATTGATTACAAGTGCTAGAGATGCATGAAGAATGTTTACAAGTGAGAAGAAAGACTTGTTGATATTTGCTCCCAAATGGGATAAGAACCCAAAACCATTGCTTTGAGGCAGTGAATGGCTTGTATAAAGTTATTTTGGGTTAGAATATGTTATAGTACAATGAATTTGATTGATTACAAGTGCTAGAGATGCATGAAGAATATTTAAAAGTGAGAAGAAAGATTTGTTGATATTTGGTTCCAAATGGGATAAGAACACAAAACCATTGCTTTGAAGTAGTGAATGGCTTGTATAAAGTTATATTGGGTTAGAATATGTTATAATACAATGAATTTGATTGATTACAAGTGCTACAAATGCATGAAGAATGTTTTGAAGTGAGTAGAAAGACTTGTTGATATTTAGTCCCAAATGGGATAAGAACACAAAACCATTGCTTTGAGGCAAAGAATGGCTTGTATAAAGTTATTTTGGGTTAGAATATGTTAAAATACAATGAATTTGATTGATTACAAGTGCTAGAGATGCATGAAGAATGTATACAAGTGAGAAGAAAGACTTGTTGATATTTGGTCCCAAATGGGATAAGAACCCAAAACCATTGCTTTGAGGCTGTGAATGGCTTTTATAAAGTTATTTTGGGTTAGAATATGTTATAATACAATGAATTTGATTGATTACAAGTGCTAGAGATGCATGACGAATGTTTAAAAGTGAGAAGAAAGACTTGTTGATATTTGGTCCCAAATGGGATAAGAACCCAAAACCATTGCTTTGAGGCAGTGAATGGCTTGTATAAAGTTATTTTGGGTTAGAATATGTTATAGTACAATGAATTTGATTGATTACAAGTGCTAGAGATGCATGAAGAATATTTAAAAGTGAGACGAAAGACTTGTTGATATTTGGTTCCAAATGGGATAAGAACACAAAACCATTGCTTTGAAGTAGTGAATGGCTTGTATAGAGTTATATTGGGATAGAATTTGATATAATACAATGAATTTGATTGATTACAAGTGCTAGAGATGCATGAAGAATGTTTAAAAGTGAGAAGAAAGACTTGTTGATATTTGGTCCCAAATGGGATAAGAACCAAAAACCATTGCTTTGAGGCAAAGAATGGCGTGTATAAAGTTATTTTGGGTTAGAATATGTTATAATACAACGAATTTGATTGATTACAAGTGCTACAGATGCATGAAGAATGTTTAAAAGTGAGAAGAAAGACTTGTTGATATTTGGTCCCAAATGGGATAAGAACCCAAAACCATTGCTTTGAGGCAGTGAATGGCTTGTATAAAGTATGTTGGGTTAGAATATGTTAAAATACAATGAATTTGATTGATTACAAGTGCTAGAGATGCATGAAGAATGTTTAAAAGTGAGAAGAAAGACTTGTTGATATTTGGTCCCAAATGGGATAAGAACCCAAAACCATTGCTTTGAGGCAGTGAATGGCTTGTATAAAGTATGTTGGGTTAGAATATGTTATAATACAATGAATTTGATTGATTACAAGTGCTACAGATGCATGAAGAATGTTTAAAAGTGAGAAGAAAGACTTGTTGATATTTGGTCCCAAATGGGATAAGAACACAAAACCATTGCTTTGAAGTAGTGAATGGCTTGTATAGAGTTATATTGGGATAGAATTTGATATAATACAATGAATTTGATTGATTACAAGTGCTAGAGATGCATGAAGAATGTTTAAAAGTGAGAAGAAAGACTTGTTGATATTTGGTCCCAAATGGGATAAGAACCAAAAACCATTGCTTTGAGGCAAAGAATGGCGTGTATAAAGTTATTTTGGGTTAGAATATGTTAAAATACAATGAATTTGATTGATTACAAGTGCTAGAGATGCATGAAGAATGTTTAAAAGTGAGAAGAAAGACTTGTTGATATTTGGTCCCAAATGGGATAAGAACCCAAAACCATTGCTTTGAGGCAGTGAATGGCTTGTATAAAGTATGTTGGGTTAGAATATGTTATAATACAATGAATTTGATTGATTACAAGTGCTACAGATGCATGAAGAATGTTTAAAAGTGAGAAGAAAGACTTGTTGATATTTGGTCCCAAATGGGATAAGAACACAAAACCATTGCTTTGAGGCAGTCAATGGCTTGTCTAAAGTTATGTTGGGTTATAATATGTTATAATACAATGAATTTGATTGATTACAAGTGCTAGAGATGCATGAAGAATGTTTAAAAGTGAGAAGAAAGACTTGTTGATATTTGGTCCCAAATGGGATAAGAACCCAAAACCATTGCTTTGAGGCAGTGAATGGCTTGTATAAAGTTATGTTGGGTTAGAATATGTTATAATACAATGAATTTGATTGATTACAAGTGCTAGAGATGCATGAAGAATATTTAAAAGTGAGACGAAAGACTTGTTGATATTTGGTTCCAAATGGGATAAGAACACAAAACCATTGCTTTGAAGTAGTGAATGGCTTGTATAGAGTTATATTGGGATAGAATATGATATAATACAATGAATTTGATTGATTACAAGTGCTAGAGATGCATGAAGAATGTTTAAAAGTGAGAAGAAAGACTTGTTGATATTTGGTCCCAAATGGGATAAGAACCAAAAACCATTGCTTTGAGGCAAAGAATGGCGTGTATAAAGTTATTTTGGGTTAGAATATGTTAAAATACAATGAATTTGATTGATTACAAGTGCTAGAGACGCATGAAGAATGTTTAAAAGTGAGAAGAAAGACTTGTTGATATTTGGTCCCAAATGGGATAAGAACCCAAAACCATTGCTTTGAGGCAGTGAATGGCTTGTATAAAGTATGTTGGGTTATAATATGTTATAATACAATGAATTTGATTGATTACAAGTGCTACAGATGCATGAAGAATGTTTAATAGTGAGAAGAAAGACTTGTTGATATTTGGTCCCAAATGGGATAAGAACACAAAACCATTGCTTTGAGGCAGTCAATGGCTTGTCTAAAGTTATGTTGGGTTATAATATGTTATAATACAATGAATTTGATTGATTACAAGTGCTAGAGATGCGTGAAGAATATTTAAAAGTGAGACGAAAGACTTGTTGATATTTGGTTCCAAATGGGATAAGAACACAAAACCATTGCTTTGAAGTAGTGAACGGCTTGTATAGAGTTATATTGGGTTAGAATATGATATAATACAATGAATTTGATTGATTACAAGTGCTAGAGATGCATGAAGAATGTTTACAAGTGAGAAGAAAGACTTGTTGATATTTGGTTCCAAATGGGATAAGAACACAAAACCATTGCTTTGAAGTAGTGAATGGCTTGTATAGAGTTATATTGGGTTAGAATATGTTATAATACAATGAATTTAATTGATTTTAAGTGCTAGAGATGCATGAAGAATGTTTAAAAGTGAGAAGAAAGACTTGTTGATATTTGGTCCCAAATGGGATAAGAACCCAAAACCATTGCTTTGAGGCAGTCAATGGCTTGTCTAAAGTTATGTTGGGTTATAATATGTTATAATACAATGAATTTGATTGATTACAAGTGCTAGAGATGCATGAAGAATGTTTAAAAGTGAGAAGAAAGATTTGTTGATATTTGGTCCCAAATGGGATAAGAACCCAAAACCATTGCTTTGAGGCAGTGAATGGCTTGTATAAAGTTATGTTGGGTTAGAATATGTTATAATACAATGAATTTGATTGATTACAAGTGCTAGAGATGCATGAAGAATGTTTAAAAGTGAGAAGAAAGACTTGTTGATATTTGGTCCCAAATGGGATAAGAACCCAAAACCATTGCTTTGAGGCAGTGAATGGCTTGTATAAAGTTATGTCGGGTTAGAATATGTTATAATACAATGAATTTGATTGATTACAAGTGCTAGAGATGCATGAAGAATGTTTAAAAGTGAGAAGAAAGACTTGTTGATATTTGGTCCCAAATGGGATAAGAACCTAAATCAATTGCTTTGAGGTAGTGAATGGCTTGTAAACAGTTATATTGGGTTAGAATATGTTATAATACAATGAATTTAATTGATTACAGGTGCTAGAGATGCATGAAGAATGTTTAAAAGTGAGAAGAAAGACTTGTTGATATTTGGTCCCAAATGGGATAAGAACCCAAAACCATTGCTTTGAAGTAAAGAATGGCTTGTATAAAGTTATTTTGGGTTAGAATATGTTAAAATATAATGAATTTGATTGATTACAAGTGCTAGAGATGCATGAAGAATGTTTAAAAGTGAGAAGAAAGACTTGTTGATATTTGGTCCCAAATAGGATAAGAACCCAAAACCATTGCTTTGAGGCAGTGAGAGGCTTGTATAAAGTTATTTTGGGTGAGAATATGTTATAATACAATGAATTTGATTGATAACAAGTGCTACAGATGCATGAAGAATGTTTAGAAGTGAGTAGAAAGACTTGGTTATATTTGGTCCCAAATGGGATAAGAACCCAAAACCATTGCTTTGAGGCAGTGAATGGCTTGTATAAAGTTATGTTGGTTTAGAATATGTTATAATAAAATGAATTTGATTGATTACAAGTGCTAGAGATGCGTGAAGAATATTTAAAAGTGAGACGAAAGACTTGTTGATATTTGGTTCCAAATGGGATAAGAACACAAAACCATTGCTTTGAAGTAGTGAACGGCTTGTATAGAGTTATATTGGGTTAGAATATGATATAATACAATGAATTTGATTGATTACAAGTGCTAGAGATGCATGAAGAATGTTTACAAGTGAGAAGAAAGACTTGTTGATATTTGGTTCCAAATGGGATAAGAACACAAAACCATTGCTTTGAAGTAGTGAATGGCTTGTATAGAGTTATATTGGGTTAGAATATGTTATAATACAATGAATTTAATTGATTTTAAGTGCTAGAGATGCATGAAGAATGTTTAGAAGTGAGAAGAAAGACTTGTTGATATTTGGTCCAAATTGGATAAGAACCCAAAACCATGGCTTTGAGGCTGTGAATGGCTTGTATAAAGTTATTTTGGGTTATAATATGTTATAATACAATGAATTTGATTGATTACAAGTGCTAGAGATGCATGAAGAATGTTTAAAAGTGAGAAGAAAGACTTGTTGATATTTGGTCCCAAATGGGATAAGAACCCAAAACCATTGCTTTGAGGCAGTGAATGGCTTGTATAAAGTTATGTTGGGTTAGAATATGTTATAATACAATGAATTTGATTGATTACAAGTGCTACAGATGCATGAAGAATGTTTAGAACTGACTAGAAAGACTTGTTGATATTTGGTCACAAATGGGATAAGAACCCAAAACCATTGCTTTGAGGCAGTGAATGGCTTGTATAAAGTTATTTTAGGTTAGAATATGTTATAATACAATGAATTTGATTGATTACAAGTGCTAGAGATGCATGAAGAATGTTTAAAAGTGAGAAGAAAGACTTGTTGATATTTGGTCCCAAATAGGATAAGAACCCAAAACCATTGCTTTGAGGCAGTGAGAGGCTTGTATAAAGTTATTTTGGGTGAGAATATGTTATAATACAATGAATTTGATTGATAACAAGTGCTACAGATGCATGAAGAATGTTTAGAAGTGAGTAGAAAGACTTGGTTATATTTGGTCCCAAATGGGATAAGAACCCAAAACCATTGCTTTGAGGCAGTGAATGGCTTGTATAAAGTTATGTTGGTTTAGAATATGTTATAATAAAATGAATTTGATTGATTACAAGTGCTAGAGATGCGTGAAGAATATTTAAAAGTGAGACGAAAGACTTGTTGATATTTGGTTCCAAATGGGATAAGAACACAAAACCATTGCTTTGAAGTAGTGAATGGCTTGTATAGAGTTATATTGGGTTAGAATATGATATAATACAATGAATTTGATTGATTAGAAGTGCTAGAGATGCATGAAGAATGTTTACAAGTGAGAAGAAAGACTTGTTGATATTTGGTCCCAAATGGGATAAGAACCCAAAACCATTGCTTTGAGGCAGTGAATGGCTTGTATAAAGTTATGTTGGGTTAGAATATGTTATAATACAATAAATTTGATTGATTACAAGTGCTAGAGATGCATGAAGAATGTTTAAAAGTGAGAAGAAAGACTTGTTGATATTTTGTCCCAAATGGGATAAGAACCCAAAACCATTGCTTTGAGGCTGTGAATGGCTTGTATAAAGTTATTTTGGGTTAGAATATGTTATAATACAATGAATTTGATTGATTACAAGTGCTAGAGATGCATGAAGAATGTTTAAAAGTGAGAAGAAAGACTTGTTGATATTTGGTCCCAAATGGGATAAGAACCCAAAACCATTGCTTTGAGGCAGTGAATGGCTTGTATAAAGTTATGTTGGGTTAGAATATGTTATAATACAATGAATTTGATTGATTACAAGTGCTACAGATGCATGAAGAATGTTTAGAACTGATTAGAAAGACTTGTTGATATTTGGTCACAAATGGGATAAGAACCCAAAACCATTGCTTTGAGGCAGTGAATGGCTTGTATAAAGTTATTTTAGGTTAGAATATGTTATAATACAATGAATTTGATTGATTACAAGTGCTAGAGATGCATGAAGAATGTTTAAAAGTGAGAAGAAAGACTTGTTGATATTTGGTCCCAAATAGGATAAGAACCCAAAACCATTGCTTTGAGGCAGTGAGAGGCTTGTATAAAGTTATTTTGGGTGAGAATATGTTATAATACAATGAATTTGATTGATAACAAGTGCTACAGATGCATGAAGAATGTTTAGAAGTGAGTAGAAAGACTTGGTTATATTTGGTCCCAAATGGGATAAGAACCCAAAACCATTGCTTTGAGGCAGTGAATGGCTTGTATAAAGTTATGTTGGTTTATAATATGTTATAATAAAATGAATTTGATTGATTACAAGTGCTAGAGATGCGTGAAGAATATTTAAAAGTGAGACGAAAGACTTGTTGATATTTGGTTCCAAATGGGATAAGAAAACAAAACCATTGCTTTGAAGTAGTGAATGGCTTGTATAGAGTTATATTGGGTTAGAATATGATATAATACAATGAATTTGATTGATTACAAGTGCTAGAGATGCATGAAGAATGTTTACAAGTGAGAAGAAAGACTTGTTGATATTTGGTCCCAAATGGGATAAGAACCCAAAACCATTGCTTTGAGGCAGTGAATGGCTTGTATAAAGTTATGTTGGGTTAGAATATGTTATAATACAATGAATTTGATTGATTACAAGTGCTAGAGATGCATGAAGAATGTTTACAAGTGAGAAGAAAGACTTGTTGATATTTGGTCCCAAATGGGATAAGAACCCAAAACCATTGCTCTGAGGCAGTGAATGGCTTGTATAAAGTTATTTTGGGTTAGAATATGTTATAATACAATGAATTTGATTGATTACAAGTGCTAGAGATGCATGAAGAATAATTAAAAGTGAGAACAAAGACTTGTTGATATTTGGTTCCAAATGGGATAAGAACCCAAAACCATTGCTTTGAAGTAGTGAATGGCTTGTATAGAGTTATATTGGGTTAGAATATGTTATAATACAATGAATTTAATTGATTTTAAGTGCTAGAGATGCATGAAGAATGTTTAAAAGTGAGAAGAAAGACTTGTTGATAATTGGTCCCAAATGGGATAAGAACACAAAACCATTGCTTTGAAGTAGTGAATGGCTTGTATAGAGTTATATTGGGTTAGAATATGTTATAATACAATGAATTTGATTGATTACAAGTGCTAGAGATGCATGAAGAATGTTTAAAAGTGAGAAGAAAGACTTGTTGATATTTGGTCCCAAATGGGATAAGAACCCAAAACCATTGCTTTGAGGCAGTGAAAGGCTTGTATAAAGTTATGTTGGGTTAGAATATGTTATAATACAATAAATTTGATTGATTACAAGTGCTAGAGATGCATGAAGAATGTTTAAAAGTGAGAAGAAAGACTTGTTGATATTTTGTCCCAAATGGGATAAGAACCCAAAACCATTGCTTTGAGGCTGTGAATGGCTTGTATAAAGTTATTTTGGGTTAGAATATGTTATAATACAATGAATTTGATTGATTACAAGTGCTAGAGATGCATGAAGAATGTTTAAAAGTGAGAAGAAAGACTTGTTGATATTTGGTCCCAAATGGGATAAGAACCCAAAACCATTGCTTTGAGGCAGTGAATGGCTTGTATAAAGTTATGTTGGGTTAGAATATGTTATAATACAATGAATTTGATTGATTACAAGTGCTAGAGATGCATGAAGAATGTTTACAAGTGAGAAGAAAGACTTGTTGATATTCGGTCCCAAATGGGATAAGAACCCAAAACCATTGCTCTGAGGCAGTGAATGGCTTGTATAAAGTTATTTTGGGTTAGAATATGTTATAATACAATGAATTTGATTGATTACAAGTGCTAGAGATGCATGAAGAATAATTAAAAGTGAGAACAAAGACTTGTTGATATTTGGTTCCAAATGGGATAAGAACCCAAAACCATTGCTTTGAAGTAGTGAATGGCTTGTATAGAGTTATATTGGGTTAGAATATGTTATAATACAATGAATTTAATTGATTTTAAGTGCTAGAGATGCATGAAGAATGTTTAAAAGTGAGAAGAAAGACTTGTTGATAATTGGTCCCAAATGGGATAAGAACACAAAACCATTGCTTTGAAGTAGTGAATGGCTTGTATAGAGTTATATTGGGTTAGAATATGTTATAATACAATGAATTTGATTGATTACAAATGCTAGAGATGCATGAAGAATGTTTAAAAGTGAGAAGAAAGACTTATTGATATTTGGTCCCAAATGGGATAAGAACCCAAAACCATTGCTTTGAGGCAGTGAATTGCTTGTATAAAGTTATTTTGGGTTAGAATATGTTATAATACAATGAATTTGATTGATTACAAGTGCTAGAGATGCATGAAGAATGTTTAAAAGTGAGAAGAAAGACTTGTTGATATTTGGTCCCAAATGGGATAAGAACCCAAAACCATTGCTTTGAGGCAGTGAATGGCTTGTATAAAGTTATGTTGGGTTAGAATATGTTATAATACAATGAATTTGATTGATTAAAAGTGCTAGAGATGCATGAAGAATGTTTAAAAGTGAGAAGAAAGACTTGTTGATATTTGGTCCCAAATGGGATAAGAACCCAAAACCATTGCTTTGAGGCAGTGAATGGCTTGTATAAAGTTATTTTGGGTTAGAATATGTTATAATACAATGAATTTGATTGATTACAAGTGCTAGAGAGGCATGAAGAATGTTGAAAAGTGAGAAGAAAGACTTGTTGATATTTGGTCCCCAATGGGATAAGAACCCAAAACCATTGCTTTGAGGCAAACAATGGCTTGTATAAAGGTATATTGGGTTAGAATATGTTATAATACAATGAATTTAATTGATTACAAGTGCTAGAGATGCATGAAGAATGTTTAAAAGTGAGAAGAAAGACTTGTTGATATTTGGTCCCAAATGGGATAAGAACCCAAAACCATTGCTTTGAGGCAGTGAATGGCTTGTATAAAGTTATTTTGGGTTAGAATATGTTATAATACAATGAATTTGATTGATTACAAGTGCTAGAGATGCATGAAGAATGTTTAAAAGTGAAAAACAGACTTGTTGATATTTGGTTCCAAATGGGATAAGAACACAAAATCATTGCTTTGAGGTAGTGAATGGCTTGTAAACAGGTATATTGGGTTAGAATATGTTATAATACAATGAATTTAATTGATTACAAGTGCTAGAGATGCATGAAGAATGTTTAAAAGTGAGAAGAAACACTTGTTGATATTTGGTCCCAAATGGGATAAGAACCCAAAACCATTGCTTTGAGGCAGTGAATGGCTTGTATAAAGTTATGTTGGGTTAGAATATGTTATAATACAATGAATTTGATTGATTACAAGTGCTAGAGATGCATGAAGAATGTTTACAAGTGAGAAGAAAGACTTGTTGATATTTGGTTCCAAATGGGATAAGAACACAAAAACATTGCTTTGAAGTAGTGAATGGCTTGTATAGAGTTATATTGGGTTAGAATATGTTATAATACAATGAATTTAATTGATTTTAAGTGCTAGAGATGCATGAAGAATGTTTAAAAGTGAGAAGAAAGACTTGTTGATATTTGGTCCCAAATGGGATAAGAACCCAAAACCATTGCTTTGAGGCTGTGAATGGCTTGTATAAAGTTATTTTGGGTTAGAATATGTTATAATACAATGAATTTGATTGATTACAAGTGCTAGAGATGCATGAAGAATGTTTAAAAGTGAGAAGAAAGACTTGTTGATATTTGGTCCCAAATGGGATAAGAACCCAAAACCATTGCTTTGAGGCAGTGAATGGCTTGTATAAAGTTATGTTGGGTTAGAATATGTTATAATACAATGAATTTGATTGATTACAAGTGCTACAGATGCATGAAGAATGTTTAGAACTGTCTAGAAAGACTTGTTGATATTTGGTCACAAATGGGATAAGAACCCAAAACCATTGCTTTGAGGCAGTGTATGGCTTTTATAAAGTTATTTTAGGTTAGAATATGTTATAATACAATGAATTTGATTGATTACAAGTGCTAGAGATGCATGAAGAATGTTTAAAAGTGAGAAGAAAGACTTGTTGATATTTGGTCCCAAATAGGATAAGAACCCAAAACCATTGCTTTGAGGCAGTGAGAGGCTTGTATAAAGTTATTTTGGGTGAGAATATGTTATAATACAATGAATTTGATTGATAACAAGTGCTACAGATGCATGAAGAATGTTTAGAAGTGAGTAGAAAGACTTGGTTATATTTGGTCCCAAATGGGATAAGAACCCAAAACCATTGCTTTGAGACAGTGAATGGCTTGTATAAAGTTATGTTTGTTTAGAATATGTTATAATAAAATGAATTTGATTGATTACAAGTGCTAGAGATGCGTGAAGAATATTTAAAAGTGAGACGAAAGACTTGTTGATATTTGGTTCCAAATGGGATAAGAACACAAAACCATTGCTTTGAAGTAGTGAATGGCTTGTATAGAGTTATATTGGGTTAGAATATGATATAATACAATGAATTTGATTGATTACAAGTGCTAGAGATGCATGAAGAATGTTTACAAGTGAGAAGAAAGACTTGTTGATATTTGGTCCCAAATGGGATAAGAACCCAAAACCATTGCTTTGAGGCAGTGAGAGGCTTGTATAAAGTTATTTTGGGTGAGAATATGTTATAATACAATAAATTTGATTGATTACAAGTGCTAGAGATGCATGAAGAATGTTTAAAAGTGAGAAGAAAGACTTGTTGATATTTTGTCCCAAATGGGATAAGAACCCAAAACCATTGCTTTGAGGCTGTGAATGGCTTGTATAAAGTTATTTTGGGTTAGAATATGTTATAATACAATGAATTTGATTGATTACAAGTGCTAGAGATGCATGAAGAATGTTTAAAAGTGAGAAGAAAGACTTGTTGATATTTGGTCCCAAATGGGATAACAACCCAAAACCATTGCTTTGAGGCAGTGAATGGCTTGTATAAAGTTATGTTGGGTTAGAATATGTTATAATACAATGAATTTGATTGATTACAAGTGCTAGAGATGCATGAAGAATGTTTACAAGTGAGAAGAAAGACTTGTTGATATTTGGTCCCAAATGGGATAAGAACCCAAAACCATTGCTCTGAGGCAGTGAATGGCTTGTATAAAGTTATTTTGGGTTAGAATATGTTATAATACAATGAATTTGATTGATTACAAGTGCTAGAGATGCATGAAGAATATTTAAAAGTGAGAACAAAGACTTGTTGATATTTGGTTCCAAATGGGATAAGAACCCAAAACCATTGCTTTGAAGTAGTGAATGGCTTGTATAGAGTTATATTGGGTTAGAATATGTTATAATACAATGAATTTAATTGATTTTAAGTGCTAGAGATGCATGAAGAATGTTTAAAAGTGAGAAGAAAGACTTGTTGATAATTGGTCTCAAATGGGATAAGAACACAAAACCATTGCTTTGAAGTAGTGAATGGCTTGTATAGAGTTATATTGGGTTAGAATATGTTATAATACAATGAATTTGATTGATTACAAGTGCTAGAGATGCATGAAGAATGTTTAAAAGTGAGAAGAAAGACTTGTTGATATTTGGTCCCAAATGGGATAAGAACCCAAAACCATTGCTTTGAGGCAGTGAATGGCTTGTATAAAGTTATTTTGGGTTAGAATATGTTATAATACAATGAATTTGATTGATTACAAGTGCTAGAGATGCATGAAGAATGTTTAAAAGTGAGAAGAAAGACTTGTTGATATTTGGTCCCAAATGGGATAAGAACCCAAAACCATTGCTTTGAGGCAGTGAATGGCTTATATAAAGTTATGTTGGGTTAGAATATGTTATAATACAATAAATTTGATTGATTAAAAGTGCTAGAGATGCATGAAGAATGTTTAAAAGTGAGAAGAAAGACTTGTTGATATTTGGTCCCAAATGGGATAAGAACCCAAAACCATTGCTTTGAGGCAGTGAATGGCTTGTATAAAGTTATTTTGGGTTAGAATATGTTATAATACAATGAATTTGATTGATTACAAGTGCTAGAGAGGCATGAAGAATGTTTAAAAGTGAGAAGAAAGACTTGTTGATATTTGGTCCCCAATGGGATAAGAACCCAAAACCATTGCTTTGAGGCAAACAATGGCTTGTATAAAGGTATATTGGGTTAGAATATGTTATAATACAATGAATTTAATTGATTACAAGTGCTAGAGATGCATGAAGAATGTTTAAAAGTGAGAAGAAAGACTTGTTGATATTTGGTCCCAAATGGGATAAGAACCCAAAACCATTGCTTTGAGGCAGTGAATGGCTTGTATAAAGTTATTTTGGGTTAGAATATGTTATAATACAATGAATTGGATTGATTACAAGTGCTAGAGATGCATGAAGAATGTTTAAAAGTGAGAAACAGACTTGTTGATATTTGGTTCCAAATGGGATAAGAACAAAAAATCATTGCTTTGAGGTAGTGAATGGCTTGTAAACAGTTATATTGGGTTAGAATATGTTATAATACAATGAATTTAATTGATTACAAGTGCTAGAGATGCATGAAGAATGTTTAAAAGTGAGAAGAAAGACTTGTTGATATTTGGTCCCAAATGGGATAAGAACCCAAAACCATTGCTTTGAGGCAGTGAATGGCTTGTATAAAGTTATTTTGGGTTAGAATATGTTATAATACAATGAATTTGATTGATTACAAGTGCTAGAGATGCATGAAGAATGTTTAAAAGTGAGAAGAAAGACTTGTTGATATTTGGTCCCAAATGGGATAAGAACCCAAAACCATTGCTTTGAGGCAGTGAATGGCTTATATAAAGTTATGTTGGGTTAGAATATGTTATAATACAATAAATTTGATTGATTAAAAGTGCTAGAGATGCATGAAGAATGTTTAAAAGTGAGAAGAAAGACTTGTTGATATTTGGTCCCAAATGGGATAAGAACCCAAAACCATTGCTTTGAGGCAGTGAATGGCTTGTATAAAGTTATTTTGGGTTAGAATATGTTATAATACAATGAATTTGATTGATTACAAGTGCTAGAGAGGCATGAAGAATGTTTAAAAGTGAGAAGAAAGACTTGTTGATATTTGGTCCCCAATGGGATAAGAACCCAAAACCATTGCTTTGAGGCAAACAATGGCTTGTATAAAGGTATATTGGGTTAGAATATGTTATAATACAATGAATTTAATTGATTACAAGTGCTAGAGATGCATGAAGAATGTTTAAAAGTGAGAAGAAAGACTTGTTGATATTTGGTCCCAAATGGGATAAGAACCCAAAACCATTGCTTTGAGGCAGTGAATGGCTTGTATAAAGTTATTTTGGGTTAGAATATGTTATAATACAATGAATTGGATTGATTACAAGTGCTAGAGATGCATGAAGAATGTTTAAAAGTGAGAAACAGACTTGTTGATATTTGGTTCCAAATGGGATAAGAACAAAAAATCATTGCTTTGAGGTAGTGAATGGCTTGTAAACAGTTATATTGGGTTAGAATATGTTATAATACAATGAATTTAATTGATTACAAGTGCTAGAGATGCATGAAGAATGTTTAAAAGTGAGAAGAAAGACTTGTTGATATTTGGTCCCAAATGGGATAAGAACCCAAAACCATTGCTTTGAGGCAGTGAATGGCTTGTATAAAGTTATGTTGGGTTAGAATATGTTATAATACAATGAATTTGATTGATTACAAGTGCTAGAGATGCATGAAGAATGTTTACAAGTGAGAAGAAAGACTTGTTGATATTTGGTCCCAAATGGGATAAGAACCCAAAACCATTGCTTTGAGGCAGTGAATGGCTTGTATAAAGTTATTTTGGGTTAGAATATGTTATAATACAATGAATTTGATTGATTACAAGTGCTAGAGATGCATGAAGAATGTTTAAAAGTGAGAAAAAGACTTGTTGATATTTGGTTCCAAATGGGATAAGAACACAAAATCATTGCTTTGAGGTAGTGAATGGCTTGTAAACAGTTATATTGGGTTAGAATATGTTATAATACAATGAATTTAATTGATTACAAGTGCTAGAGATGCATGAAGAATGTTTAAAAGTGAGAAGAAAGACTTGTTGATATTTGGTCCCAAATGGGATAAGAACCCAAAACCATTGCTTTGAGGCAGTGAATGGCTTGTATAAAGTTATGTTGGGTTAGAATATGTTATAATACAATGAAATTGATTGATTACAAGTGCTAGAGATGCATGAAGAATGTTTAAAAGTGAGAAGAAAGACTTGTTGATATTTGGTCCCAAATGGGATAAGAACCCAAAACCATTGCTTTGAAGTAAAGAATGGCTTGTATAAAGTTATTTTGGGTTATAATATGTTAAAATATAATGAATTTGATTGATTACAAGTGCTAGAGATGCATGAAGAATGTTTAAAAGTGAGAAGAAAGACTTGTTGATATTTGGTCCCAAATAGGATAAGAACCCAAAACCATTGCTTTGAGGCAGTGAGAGGCTTGTATAAAGTTATTTTGGGTGAGAATATGTTATAATACAATGAATTTGATTGATAACAAGTGCTACAGATGCATGAAGAATGTTTAGAAGTGAGTAGAAAGACTTGGTTATATTTGGTCCCAAATGGGATAAGAACCCAAAACCATTGCTTTGAGGCAGTGAATGGCTTGTATAAAGTTATGTTGGTTTAGAATATGCTATAATAAAATGAATTTGATTGATTACAAGTGCTAGAGATGCGTGAAGAATATTTAAAAGTGAGACGAAAGACTTGTTGATATTTGGTTCCAAATGGGATAAGAACACAAAACCATTGCTTTGAAGTAGTGAATGGCTTGTATAGAGTTATATTGGGTTAGAATATGATATAATACAATGAATTTGATTGATTACAAGTGCTAGAGATGCATGAAGAATGTTTACAAGTGAGAAGAAAGACTTGTTGATATTTGGTTCCAAATGGGATAAGAACACAAAACCATTGCTTTGAAGTAGTGAATCGCTTGTATAGAGTTATATTGGGTTAGAATATGTTATAATACAATGAATTTAATTGATTTTAAGTGCTAGAGATGCATGAAGAATGTTTAAATGTGAGAAGAAAGACTTGTTGATATTTGGTCCCAAATGGGATAAGAACCCAAAACCATTGCTTTGAGGCTGTGAATGGCTTGTATAAAGTTATTTTGGGTTAGAATATGTTATAATACAATGAATTTGATTGATTACAAGTGCTAGAGATGCATGAAGAATGTTTAAAAGTGAGAAGAAAGACTTGTTGATATTTGGTCCCAAATGGGATAAGAACCCAAAACCATTGCTTTGAGGCAGTGAATGGCTTGTATAAAGTTATGTTGGGTTAGAATATGTTATAATACAATGAATTTGATTGATTACAAGTGCTACAGATGCATGAAGAATGTTTAGAACTCACTAGAAAGACTTGTTGATATTTGGTCACAAATGGGATAAGAAACCAAAACCATTGCTTTGAGGCAGTGAATGGCTTGTATAAAGTTATTTTAGGTTAGAATATGTTATAATACAATGAATTTGATTGATTACATGTGCTGGAGATGCATGAAGAATGTTTAAAAGTGAGAAGAAAGACTTGTTGATATTTGGTCCCAAATAGGATAAGAACCCAAAACCATTGCTTTGAGGCAGTGAGAGGCTTGTATAAAGTTATTTTGGGTGAGAATATGTTATAATACAATAAATTTGATTGATAACAAGTGCTACAGATGCATGAAGAATGTTTAGAAGTGAGTAGAAAGACTTGGTTATATTTGGTCCCAAATGGGATAAGAACCCAAAACCATTGCTTTGAGGCAGTGAATGGCTTGTATAAAGTTATGTTGGTTTAGAATATGTTATAATAAAATGAATTTGATTGATTACAAGTGCTAGAGATGCGTGAAGAATATTTAAAAGTGAGACGAAAGACTTGTTGATATTTGGTTCCAAATGGGATAAGAACACAAAACCATTGCTTTGAGGCAGTGAATGGCTTGTATAAAGTTATGTTGGGTTAGAATATGTTATAATACAATGAATTTGATTGATTACAAGTGCTACAGATGCATGAAGAATGTTTAGAACTGACTAGAAAGACTTGTTGATATTTGGTCACAAATGGGATAAGAACCCAAAACCATTGCTTTGAGGCAGTGAATGGCTTGTATAAAGTTATTTTAGGTTAGAATATGTTATAATACAATGAATTTGATTGATTACAAGTGCTAGAGATGCATGAAGAATGTTTAAAAGTGAGAAGAAAGACTTGTTGATATTTGGTCCCAAATAGGATAAGAACCCAAAACCATTGCTTTGAGGCAGTGAGAGGCTTGTATAAAGTTATTTTGGGTGAGAATATGTTATAATACAATGAATTTGATTGATAACAAGTGCTACAGATACATGAAGAATGTTTAGAAGTGAGTAGAAAGACTTGGTTATATTTGGTCCCAAATGGGATAAGAACCCAAAACCATTGCTTTGAGGCAGTGAATGGCTTGTATAAAGTTATGTTGGTTTAGAATATGTTATAATAAAATGAATTTGATTGATTACAAGTGCTAGAGATGCGTGAAGAATATTTAAAAGTGAGACGAAAGACTTGTTGATATTTGGTTCCAAATGGGATAAGAACACAAAACCATTGCTTTGAAGTAGTGAATGGCTTGTATAGAGTTATATTGGGTTAGAATATGATATAATACAATGAATTTGATTGATTACAAGTGCTAGAGATGCATGAAGAATGTTTACAAGTGAGAAGAAAGACTTGTTGATATTTGGTCCCAAATGGGATAAGAACCCAAAACCATTGCTTTGAGGCAGTGAATGGCTTGTATAAAGTTATGTTGGGTTAGAATATGTTATAATACAATGAATTTGATTGATTACAAGTGCTACAGATGCATGAAGAATGTTTAGAACTCACTAGAAAGACTTGTTGATATTTGGTCACAAATGGTATAAGAACCCAAAACCATTGCTTTGAGGCAGTGAATGGCTTGTATAAAGTTATTTTAGGTTAGAATATGTTATAATACAATGAATTTGATTGATTACAAGTGCTGGAGATGCATGAAGAATGTTTAAAAGTGAGAAGAAAGACTTGTTGATATTTGGTCCCAAATAGGATAAGAACCCAAAACCATTGCTTTGAGGCAGTGAGAGGCTTGTATAAAGTTATTTTGGGTGAGAATATGTTATAATACAATGAATTTGATTGATAACAAATGCTACAGATGCATGAAGAATGTTTAGAAGTGAGTAGAAAGACTTGGTTATATTTGGTTCCAAATGGGATAAGAACCCAAAACCATTGCTTTGAGGCAGTGAATGGCTTGTATAAAGTTATGTTGGTTTAGAATATGTTATAATAAAATGAATTTGATTGATTACAAGTGCTAGAGATGCGTGAAGAATATTTAAAAGTGAGACGAAAGACTTGTTGATATTTGGTTCCAAATGGGATAAGAACACAAAACCATTGCTTTGAGGCAGTGAATGGCTTGTATAAAGTTATGTTGGGTTAGAATATGTTATAATACAATGAATTTGATTGATAACAAGTGCTACAGATGCATGAAGAATGTTTAGAAGTGAGTAGAAAGACTTGGTTATATTTGGTCCCAAATGGGATAAGAACCCAAAACCATTGCTTTGAGGCAGTGAATGGCTTGTATAAAGTTATGTTGGTTTAGAATATGTTATAATACAATGAATTTGATTGATTACAAGTGCTAGAGATGCATGAAGAATGTTTAAAAGTGAGAAGAAAGACTTGTTGATATTTGGTCCCAAATGGGATAAGAACCCAAAACCATTGCTTTGAGGCAGTGAATGGCTTGTATAAAGTTATGTTGGGTTAGAATATGTTATAATACAATGAATTTGATTGATTACAAGTGCTAGAGATGCATGAAAAATGTTTACAAGTGAGAAGAAAGACTTGTTGATATTTGGTCCCAAATGGGATAAGAACCCAAAACCATTGCTTTGAGGCAGTGAATGGCTTGTATAAAGTTATTTTGGGTTAGAATATGTTATAATACAAAGAATTTGATTGATTACAAGTGCTAGAGATGCATGAAGAATATTTAAAAGTGAGAACAAAGACTTGTTGATATTTGGTTCCAAATGGGATAAGAACCCAAAACCATTGCTTTGAAGTAGTGAATGGCTTGTATAGAGTTATATTGGGTTAGAATATGTTATAATACAATGAATTTAATTGATTTTAAGTGCTAGAGATGCATGAAGAATGTTTAAAAGTGAGAAGAAAGACTTGTTGATAATTGGTCCCAAATTGGGATAAGAATACAAAACCATTGCTTTGAAGTAGTGAATGGCTTGTATAGAGTTATATTGGGTTAGAATATGTTTTAATACAATGAATTTGGTTGATTACAAGTGCTAGAGATGCATGAAGAATGTTTAAAAGTGAGAAGAAAGACTTGTTGATATTTGGTCCCAAATGGGATAAGAACCCAAAACCATTGCTTTGAGGCAGTGAATGGCTTGTATAAAGTTATTTTGGGTTAGAATATGTTATAATACAATGAATTTGATTGATTACAAGTGCTAGAGATGCATGAAGAATGTTTAAAAGTGAGAAGAAAGACTTGTTGATATTTGGTCCCAAATGGGATAAGAACCCAAAACCATTGCTTTGAGGCAGTGAATGACTTGTATAAAGTTATGTTGGGTTAGAATATGTTATAATACAATGAATTTGATTGATTAAAAGTGCTAGAGATGCATGAAGAATGTTTAAAAGTGAAAAGAAAGACTTGTTGATATTTGGTCCCAAATGGGATAAGAACCCAAAACCATTGCTTTGAGGCAGTGAATGGCTTGGATAAAGTTATTTTGGGTTAGAATATGTTATAATACAATGAATTTGATTGATTACAAGTGCTAGAGAGGCATGAAGAATGTTTAAAAGTGAGAAGAAAGACTTGTTGATATTTGGTCCCCAATGGGATAAGAACCCAAAACAATTGCTTTGAGGCAAACAATGGCTTGTATAAAGGTATATTGGGTTAGAATATGTTATAATACAATGAATTTAATTGATTACAAGTGCTAGAGATGCATGAAGAATGTTTAAAAGTGAGAAGAAAGACTTGTTGATATTTGGTCCCAAATGGGATAAGAACCCAAAACCATTGCTTTGAGGCAGTGAATGGCTTGTATAAAGTTATTTTGGGTTAGAATATGTTATAATACAATGAATTTGATTGATTACAAGTGCTAGAGATGCATGAAGAATGTTTAAAAGTGAGAAGAAAGACTTGTTGATATTTGGTCCCAAATAGGATAAGAACCCAAAACCATTGCTTTGAGGCAGTGAGAGGCTTGTATAAAGTTATTTTGGGTGAGAATATGTTATAATACAATGAATTTGATTGATAACAAATGCTACAGATGCATGAAGAATGTTTAGAAGTGAGTAGAAAGACTTGGTTATATTTGGTTCCAAATGGGATAAGAACCCAAAACCATTGCTTTGAGGCAGTGAATGGCTTGTATAAAGTTATGTTGGTTTAGAATATGTTATAATAAAATGAATTTGATTGATTACAAGTGCTAGAGATGCGTGAAGAATATTTAAAAGTGAGACGAAAGACTTGTTGATATTTGGTTCCAAATGGGATAAGAACACAAAACCATTGCTTTGAGGTAGTGAATGGCTTGTATAAAGTTATGTTGGGTTAGAATATGTTATAATACAATGAATTTGATTGATAACAAGTGCTACAGATGCATGAAGAATGTTTAGAAGTGAGTAGAAAGACTTGGTTATATTTGGTCCCAAATGGGATAAGAACCCAAAACCATTGCTTTGAGGCAGTGAATGGCTTGTATAAAGTTATGTTGGTTTAGAATATGTTATAATACAATGAATTTGATTGATTACAAGTGCTAGAGATGCATGAAGAATGTTTAAAAGTGAGAAGAAAGACTTGTTGATATTTGGTCCCAAATGGGATAAGAACCCAAAACCATTGCTTTGAGGCAGTGAATGGCTTGTATAAAGTTATGTTGGGTTAGAATATGTTATAATACAATGAATTTGATTGATTACAAGTGCTAGAGATGCATGAAAAATGTTTACAAGTGAGAAGAAAGACTTGTTGATATTTGGTCCCAAATGGGATAAGAACCCAAAACCATTGCTTTGAGGCAGTGAATGGCTTGTATAAAGTTATTTTGGGTTAGAATATGTTATAATACAAAGAATTTGATTGATTACAAGTGCTAGAGATGCATGAAGAATATTTAAAAGTGAGAACAAAGACTTGTTGATATTTGGTTCCAAATGGGATAAGAACCCAAAACCATTGCTTTGAAGTAGTGAATGGCTTGTATAGAGTTATATTGGGTTAGAATATGTTATAATACAATGAATTTAATTGATTTTAAGTGCTAGAGATGCATGAAGAATGTTTAAAAGTGAGAAGAAAGACTTGTTGATAATTGGTCCCAAATTGGGATAAGAATACAAAACCATTGCTTTGAAGTAGTGAATGGCTTGTATAGAGTTATATTGGGTTAGAATATGTTTTAATACAATGAATTTGATTGATTACAAGTGCTAGAGATGCATGAAGAATGTTTAAAAGTGAGAAGAAAGACTTGTTGATATTTGGTCCCAAATGGGATAAGAACCCAAAACCATTGCTTTGAGGCAGTGAATGGCTTGTATAAAGTTATTTTGGGTTAGAATATGTTATAATACAATGAATTTGATTGATTACAAGTGCTAGAGATGCATGAAGAATGTTTAAAAGTGAGAAGAAAGACTTGTTGATATTTGGTCCCAAATGGGATAAGAACCCAAAACCATTGCTTTGAGGCAGTGAATGACTTGTATAAAGTTATGTTGGGTTAGAATATGTTATAATACAATGAATTTGATTGATTAAAAGTGCTAGAGATGCATGAAGAATGTTTAAAAGTGAAAAGAAAGACTTGTTGATATTTGGTCCCAAATGGGATAAGAACCCAAAACCATTGCTTTGAGGCAGTGAATGGCTTGGATAAAGTTATTTTGGATTAGAATATGTTATAATACAATGAATTTGATTGATTACAAGTGCTAGAGAGGCATGAAGAATGTTTAAAAGTGAGAAGAAAGACTTGTTGATATTTGGTCCCCAATGGGATAAGAACCCAAAACAATTGCTTTGAGGCAAACAATGGCTTGTATAAAGGTATATTGGGTTAGAATATGTTATAATACAATGAATTTAATTGATTACAAGTGCTAGAGATGCATGAAGAATGTTTAAAAGTGAGAAGAAAGACTTGTTGATATTTGGTCCCAAATGGGATAAGAACCCAAAACCATTGCTTTGAGGCAGTGAATGGCTTGTATAAAGTTATTTTGGGTTAGAATATGTTATAATACAATGAATTTGATTGATTACAAGTGCTAGAGATGCATGAAGAATGTTTAAAAGTGAGAAAAAGACTTGTTGATATTTGGTTCCAAATGGGATAAGAACACAAAATCATTGCTTTGAGGTAGTGAATGGCTTGTAAACAGTTATATTGGGTTAGAATATGTTATAATACAATGAATTTAATTGATTACAAGTGCTAGAGATACATGAAGAATGTTTAAAAGTGAGAAGAAAGACTTGTTGATATTTGGTCCCAAATGGGATAAGAACCCAAAACCATATATTTGAGGCAGTGAATGGCTTGTATAAAGTTATGTTGGGTTAGAATATGTTATAATACAATGAATTTGATTGATTACAAGTGCTAGAGATGCATGAAGAATGTTTAAAAGTGAGAAGAAAGACTTGTTGATATTTGGTCCCAAATGGGATAAGAACCCAAAACCATTGCTTTGAGGCAGTGAATGGCTTGTATAAAGTTATTTTGGGTTAGAATATGTTATAATACAATGAATTTGATTGATTACAAGTGCTAGAGATGCATGAAGAATGTTTAAAAGTAAGAAGAAAGACTTGTTGATATTTGGTTCCAAATGGGATAAGAACACAAAATCATTGCTTTGAGGTAGTGAATGGCTTGTAAACAGTTAAATTGGGTTAGAATATGTTATAATATAAATGAATTTAATTGATTACAAGTGCTAGAGATGCATGAAGAATGTTTAAAAGTGAGAAGAAAGACTTGTTGATATTTGGTCCCAAATGGGATAAGAACCCAAAACCATTGCTTTGAAGTAAAGAATGGCTTGTATAAAGTTATTTTGGTTTAGAATATGTTAAAATACAATGAATTTGATTGATTACAAGTGCTAGAGATGCATGAAGAATGTTTAAAAGTGAGAAGAAAGACATGTTGATATTTGGTCCTAAATAGGATAAGAACCCAAAACCATTGCTTCGAGGCAGTGAATGGCTTGTATAAAGTTATTTTGGGTTAGAATATGTTATAATACAATGAATTTGATTGATTACAAGTGCTACAGATGCATGAAGAATGTTTAGAAGTGAGTAGAAAGACTTGGTTATATTTGGTCCCAAATGGGATAAGAACCCAAAACCATTGCTTTGAGGCAGTGAATGGCTTGTATAAAGTTATTTTGGGTTAGAATATGTTATAATACAATGAATTTGATTGATTACAAGTGCTAGAGATGCATGAAGAATGTTTAAAAGTGAGAAGAAAGACTTGTTGATATTTGGTTCCAAATGGGATAGGAACACAAAACCATTGCTTTGAGGTTGTGAATGGCTTGTATAGAGTTATATTGGGTTAGAATATGTTATAATACAATGAATTTAATTGATTACAAGTGCTAGAGATGCATGAAGAATGTTTAAAAGTGAGAAGAAAGACTTGTTGATATTTGGTCCCAAATGGGATAAGAACCCAAAACCATTGCTTTGAGGCAAAGAATGGCTTTTATAAAGTTATTTTGGGTTAGAATATGTTATAATACAATGAATTTGATTGATTACAAGTGCTAGAGATGCATGAAGAATGTTAAAAAGTGAGAAGAAAGACTTGTTCATATTTTGTTCCAAATGGGATAAGAACACAAAACCATTGCTTTGAGGTAGTGAATGGCTTGTATAGAGTTATATTGGGTTAGAATATGTTATATTACAATGAATTTAATTGATTACAAGTGCTAGAGATGCATGAAGAATGTTTAAAAGTGAGAAGAAAGACTTGTTGATATTTGGTCCCAAATGGGATAAGAAATCAAAACCATTGCTTTGAGGCAGTGAATGGCTTGTATAAAGTTATTTTGGGTTAGAATATATTATAATACAATGAATTTGATTGATTACAAGTGCTAGAGATGCATGAAGAATGTTTAAAAGTGAGAAGAAAGACTTGTTGATATTTGGTTCCAAATGGGATAAGAACACAAAATCATTGCTTTGAGGTAGTGAATGGCTTGTAAACAGTTATATTGGGTTAGAATATGTTATAATACAATGAATTTAATTGATTACAAGTGCTAGAGATGCATGAAGAATGTTTAAAAGTGAGAAGAAAGACTTGTTGATATTTGGTCCCAAATGGGATAAGAACCCAAAACCATTGCTTTGAAGTAAAGAATGGCTTGTATAAAGTTATTTTGGGTTAGAATATGTTAAAATACAATGAATTTGATTGATTACAAGTGCTAGAGATGCATGAAGAATGTTTAAAAGTGAGAAGAAAGACTTGTTGATATTTGGTCCCAAATAGGATAAGAACCCAAAACCATTGCTTTGAGGCAGTGAATGGCTTGTATAAAGTTATTTTGGTTTAGAATATGTTATAATACAATGAATTTGATTGATTACAAGTGCTACAGATGCATGAAGAATGTTTAGAAGTGAGTAGAAAGACTTGGTTATATTTGGTCCTAAATGGGATAAGAACCCAAAACCATTGCTTTGAGGCAGTGAATGGCTTGTATAAAGTTATTTTGGGTTAGAATATGTTATAATACAATGAATTTGATTGATTACAAGTGCTAGAGATGCATGAAGAATGTTTAAAAGTGAGAAGAAAGACTTGTTGATATTTGGTTCCAAATGGGATAGGAACACAAAACCATTGCTTTGAGGTTGTGAATGGCTTGTATAGAGTTATATTGGGTTAGAATATGTTATAATACAATGAATTTAATTGATTACAAGTGCTAGAGATGCATGAAGAATGTTTAAAAGTGAGAAGAAAGACTTGTTGATATTTGGTCCCAAATGGGATAAGAACCCAAAACCATTGCTTTGAGGCAAAGAATGGCTTTTATAAAGTTATTTTGGGTTAGAATATGTTATATTACAATGAATTTGATTGATTACAAGTGCTAGAGATGCATGAAGAATGTTTAAAAGTGAGAAGAAAGACTTGTTGATATTTGGTTCCAAATGGGATAAGAACACAAAACCATTGCTTTGAGGTAGTGAATGGCTTGTATAGAGTTATATTGGGTTAGAATATGTTATATTACAATGAATTTAATTGATTACAAGTGCTAGAGATGCATGAAGAATGTTTAAAAGTGAGAAGAAAGACTTGTTGATATTTGGTCCCAAATGGGATAAGAAATCAAAACCATTGCTTTGAGGCAGTCAATGGCTTGTATAAAGTTATTTTGGGTTAGAATATGTTATAATACAATGAATTTGATTGATTACAAGTGCTAGAGATGCATGAAGAATGTTTAAAAGTGAGAAGAAAGACTTGTTGATATTTGGTTCCAAATGGGATAAGAACACATAATCATTGCTTTGAGGTAGTGAATGGCTTGTAAACAGTTATATTGGGTTAGAATATGTTATAATACAATGAATTTAATTGATTACAAGTGCTAGAGATGCATGAAGAATGTTTAAAAGTGAGAAGAAAGACTTGTTGATATTTGGTCCCAAATGGGATAAGAACCCAAAACCATTGCTTTGAAGTAAAGAATGGCTTGTATAAAGTTATTTTGGGTTAGAATATGTTAAAATACAATGAATTTGATTGATTACAAGTGCTAGAGATGCATGAAGAATGTTTAGAAGTGAGTAGAAAGACTTGGTTATATTTGGTCCCAAATGGGATAAGAACCCAAAACCATTGCTTTGAGGCAGTGGCTTGTATAAAGTTATTTTGGGTTAGAATATGTTATAATACAATGAATTTGATTGATTACAAGTGCTAGAGATGCATGAAGAATGTTTAAAAGTGAGAAGAAAGACTTGTTGATATTTGGTTCCAAATGGGATAGGAACACAAAACCATTGCTTTGAGGTTGTGAATGGCTTGTATAGAGTTATATTGGGTTAGAATATGTTATAATACAATGAATTTAATTGATTACAAGTGCTAGAGATGCATGAAGAATGTTTAAAAGTGAGAAGAAAGACTTGTTGATATTTGGTCCCAAATGGGATAAGAACCCAAAACCATTGCTTTGAGGCAAAGAATGGCTTTTATAAAGTTATTTTGGATTAGAATATGTTATATTACAATGAATTTGATTGATTACAAGTGCTAGAGATGCATGAAGAATGTTTAAAAGTGAGAAGAAAGACTTGTTGATATTTGGTTCCAAATGGGATAAGAACACAAAACCATTGCTTTGAGGTAGTGAATGGCTTGTATAGAGTTATATTGGGTTAGAATATGTTATATTACAATGAATTTAATTGATTACAAGTGCTAGAGATGCATGAAGAATGTTTAAAAGTGAGAAGAAAGACTTGTTGATATTTGGTCCCAAATGGGATAAGAAATCAAAACCATTGCTTTGAGGCAGTGAATGGCTTGTATAAAGTTATTTTGGGTTAGAATATGTTATAATACAATGAATTTGATTGATTACAAGTGCTAGAGATGCATGAAGAATGTTTAAAAGTGAGAAGAAAGACTTGTTGATATTTGGTTCCAAATGGGATAAGAACACAAAATCATTGCTTTGAGGTAGTGAATGGCTTGTAAACAGTTATATTGGGTTAGAATATGTTATAATACAATGAATTTAATTGATTACAAGTGCTAGAGATGCATGAAGAATGTTTAAAAGTGAGAAGAAAGACTTGTTGATATTTGGTCCCAAATGGGATAAGAACCCAAAACCATTGCTTTGAAGTAAAGAATGGCTTGTATAAAGTTATTTTGGGTTAGAATATGTTAAAATACAATGAATTTGATTGATTACAAGTGCTAGAGATGCATGAAGAATGTTTAAAAGTGAGAAGAAAGACTTGTTGATATTTGGTCCCAAATGGGATAAGAAATCAAAACCATTGCTTTGAGGCAGTGAATGGCTTGTATAAAGTTATTTTGGGTTAGAATATGTTATAATACAATGAATTTGATTGATTACAAGTGCTAGAGATGCATGAAGAATGTTTAAAAGTGAGAAGAAAGACTTGTTGATATTTGGTTCCAAATGGGATAAGAACACAAAATCATTGCTTTGAGGTAGTGAATGGCTTGTAAACAGTTATATTGGGTTAGAATATGTTATAATACAATGAATTTAATTGATTACAAGTGCTAGAGATGCATGAAGAATGTTTAAAAGTGAGAAGAAAGACTTGTTGATATTTGGTCCCAAATGGGATAAGAACCCAAAACCATTGCTTTGAAGTAAAGAATGGCTTGTATAAAGTTATTTTGGGTTAGAATATGTTAAAATACAATGAATTTGATTGATTACAAGTGCTAGAGATGCATGAAGAATGTTTAAAAGTGAGAAGAAAGACTTGTTGATATTTGGTCCCAAATAGGATAAGAACCCAAAACCATTGCTTTGAGGCAGTGAATGGCTTGTATAAAGTTATTTTGGGTTAGAATATGTTATAATACAATGAATTTGATTGATTACAAGTGCTAGAGATGCATGAAGAATGTTTAGAAGTGAGTAGAAAGACTTGGTTATATTTGGTCCTAAATGGGATAAGAACCCAAAACCATTGCTTTGAGGCAGTGAATGGCTTGTATAAAGTTATTTTGGGTTAGAATATGTTATAATACAATGAATTTGATTGATTACAAGTGCTAGAGATGCATGAAGAATGTTTAAAAGTGAGAAGAAAGACTTGTTGATATTTGGTTCCAAATGGGATAAGAACACAAAATCATTGCTTTGAGGTAGTGAATGGCTTGTAAACAGTTATATTGGGTTAGAATATGTTATAATACAATGAATTTAATTGATTACAAGTGCTAGAGATGCATGAAGAATGTTTAAAAGTGAGAAGAAAGACTTGTTGATATTTGGTCCCAAATGGGATAAGAACCCAAAACCATTGCTTTGAAGTAAAGAATGGCTTGTATAAAGTTATTTTGGGTTAGAATATGTTAAAATACAATGAATTTGATTGATTACAAGTGCTAGAGATGCATGAAGAATGTTTAAAAGTGAGAAGAAAGACTTGTTGATATTTGGTCCCAAATAGGATAAGAACCCAAAACCATTGCTTTGAGGCAGTGAATGGCTTGTATAAAGTTATTTTGGGTTAGAATATGTTATAATACAATGAATTTGATTGATTACAAGTGCTAGAGATGCATGAAGAATGTTTAGAAGTGAGTAGAAAGACTTGGTTATATTTGGTCCTAAATGGGATAAGAACCCAAAACCATTGCTTTGAGGCAGTGAATGGCTTGTATAAAGTTATTTTGGGTTAGAATATGTTATAATACAATGAATTTGATTGATTACAAGTGCTAGAGATGCATGAAGAATGTTTAAAAGTGAGAAGAAAGACTTGTTGATATTTGGTTCCAAATGGGATAGGAACTCAAAACCATTGCTTTGAGGTTGTGAATGGCTTGTATAGAGTTATATTGGGTTAGAATATGTTATAATACAATGAATTTAATTGATTACAAGTGCTAGAGATGCATGAAGAATGTTTAAAAGTGAGAAGAAAGACTTGTTGATATTTGGTCCCAAATGGGATAAGAACCCAAAACCATTGCTTTGAGGCAAAGAATGGCTTTTATAAAGTTATTTTGGGTTAGAATATGTTATAATAAAATGAATTTGATTGATTACAAGTGCTAGAGATGCATGAAGAATGTTTAAAAGTGAGAAGAAAGACTTGTTGATATTTGGTTCCAAATGGGATAAGAACACAAAACCATTGCTTTGAGGTAGTGAATGGCTTGTATAGAGTTATATTGGGTTAGAATATGTTATATTACAATGAATTTAATTGATTACAAGTGCTAGAGATGCATGAAGAATGTTTAAAAGTAAGAAGAAAGACTTGTTGATATTTGGTCACAAATGGGATAAGAACCCAAAACCATTGCTTTGAGGCAAAGAATGGCTTGTATAAAGTTATTTTGGGTTAGAATATGTTAAAATACAATGAATTTGATTGATTACAAGTGCTAGAGATGCATGAAGAATGTTTAGAAGTGAGTAGAAAGACTTGGTTATATTTGGTCCTAAATGGGATAAGAACCCAAAACCATTGCTTTGAGGCAGTGAATGGCTTGTATAAAGTTATTTTGGGTTAGAATATGTTATAATACAATGAATTTGATTGATTACAAGTGCTAGAGATGCATGAAGAATGTTTAAAAGTGAGAAGAAAGACTTGTTGATATTTGGTTCCAAATGGGATAAGAACACAAAATCATTGCTTTGAGGTAGTGAATGGCTTGTAAACAGTTATATTGGGTTAGAATATGTTATAATACAATGAATTTAATTGATTACAAGTGCTAGAGATGCATGAAGAATGTTTAAAAGTGAGAAGAAAGACTTGTTGATATTTGGTCCCAAATGGGATAAGAACCCAAAACCATTGCTTTGAAGTAAAGAATGGCTTGTATAAAGTTATTTTGGGTTAGAATATGTTAAAATACAATGAATTTGATTGATTACAAGTGCTAGAGATGCATGAAGAATGTTTAAAAGTGAGAAGAAAGACTTGTTGATATTTGGTCCCAAATAGGATAAGAACCCAAAACCATTGCTTTGAGGCAGTGAATGGCTTGTATAAAGTTATTTTGGGTTAGAATATGTTATAATACAATGAATTTGATTGATTACAAGTGCTAGAGATGCATGAAGAATGTTTAGAAGTGAGTAGAAAGACTTGGTTATATTTGGTCCTAAATGGGATAAGAACCCAAAACCATTGCTTTGAGGCAGTGAATGGCTTGTATAAAGTTATTTTGGGTTAGAATATGTTATAATACAATGAATTTGATTGATTACAAGTGCTAGAGATGCATGAAGAATGTTTAAAAGTGAGAAGAAAGACTTGTTGATATTTGGTTCCAAATGGGATAGGAACTCAAAACCATTGCTTTGAGGTTGTGAATGGCTTGTATAGAGTTATATTGGGTTAGAATATGTTATAATACAATGAATTTAATTGATTACAAGTGCTAGAGATGCATGAAGAATGTTTAAAAGTGAGAAGAAAGACTTGTTGATATTTGGTCCCAAATGGGATAAGAACCCAAAACCATTGCTTTGAGGCAAAGAATGGCTTTTATAAAGTTATTTTGGGTTAGAATATGTTATAATAAAATGAATTTGATTGATTACAAGTGCTAGAGATGCATGAAGAATGTTTAAAAGTGAGAAGAAAGACTTGTTGATATTTGGTTCCAAATGGGATAAGAACACAAAACCATTGCTTTGAGGTAGTGAATGGCTTGTATAGAGTTATATTGGGTTAGAATATGTTATATTACAATGAATTTAATTGATTACAAGTGCTAGAGATGCATGAAGAATGTTTAAAAGTAAGAAGAAAGACTTGTTGATATTTGGTCACAAATGGGATAAGAACCCAAAACCATTGCTTTGAGGCAAAGAATGGCTTGTATAAAGTTATTTTGGGTTAGAATATGTTAAAATACAATGAATTTGATTGATTACAAGTGCTAGAGATGCATGAAGAATGTTTACAAGTGAGAAGAAAGACTTATTGATATTAGGTCCCAAATAGGATAAGAACCCAAAACCATTGCTTTGAGGCAGTGAATGGCTTGTATAAAGTTATTTTGGGTTAGAATATGTTATAATACTATGAATTTGATTGATTACAAGTGCTAGAGATGCATGAAGAATGTTTAAAAGTGAGAAGAAAGACTTGTTGATATTTGGTTCCAAATGGGATAGGAACACAAAACCATTGCTTTGAGGTTGTGAATGGCTTGTATAGAGTTATATTGGGTTAGAATATGTTATAATACAATGAATTTGATTGATTACAAGTGCTAGAGATGCATGAAGAATGTTTAAAAGTGAGAAGAAAGACTTGTTGATATTTGGTTCCAAATGGGATAAGAACACAAAACCAATGCTTTGAGGTAGTGAATGGCTTGTATAGAGTTATATTGGGTTAGAATATGTTATAATACAATGAATTTAATTGATTACAAGTGCTAGAGATGCATGAAGAATGTTTAAAAGTGAGAAGAAATACTTGTTGATATTTGGACCTATATGGGATAAGAAACCAAAACCATTGCTTTGAGGCAAAGAATGGCTTGTATAAAGTTATTTTGGGTTAGAATATGTTAAAATACAATGAATTTGATTGATTACAAGTGCTAGAGATGCATGAAGAATGTTTAAAAGTGAGAAGAAAGACTTATTGATATTTGGTCCCAAATAGGATAAGAACCCAAAACCATTGCTTTGAGGCAGTGAATGGCTTGTATAAAGTTATTTTGGGTTAGAATATGTTATAATACAATGAATTTGATTGATTACAAGTGCTACAGATGCATGAAGAATGTTTAGAAGTGAGTAGAAAGACTTGTTGATATTTGGTCCCAAATGGGATAAGAACCCAAAACCATTGCTTTGAGGCAGTGAATGGCTTGTATAAAGTTATTTTGGGTTAGAATATGTTATAATACAATGAATTTGATTGATTACAAGTGCTAGAGATGCATGAAGAATGTTTAAAAGTGAGAAGAAAGACTTGTTGATATTTGGTCCCAAATGGGATAAGAACCCAAAACCATTGCTTTGAGGCAGTGAATGGCTTGTATATAGTTATTTTGGGTTAGAATATGTTATAATACAATGAATTTGATTGATTACAAGTGCTAGAGATTCATGAAGAATGTTTAAAAGTGAGAAGAAAGACTTGTTGATATTTGGTTCCAAATGGGATAAGAACACAAAACCATTGCTTTGAAGTAGTGAATGGCTTGTATAGAGTTATATTGGGTTAGAATATGTTTTAATATAATGAATTTAATTGATTACAAGTGGTAGAGATGCATGAAGAATGTTTAAAAGTGAGAAGAAAGACTTGTTGATATTTGGTCCCAAATGGGATAAGAACCCAAAACCATTGCTTTGAGGCAAAGAATGGCTTGTATAAAGTTATTTTAGGTTAGAATATGTTAAAATACAATGAATTTGATTGATTACAAGTGCTAGAGATGCATGAAGAATGTTTAAAAGTGAGAAGAAAGACTTGTTGATATTTGGTCCCAAATGGGATAAGAACCCAAAACCATTGCTTTGAGGCAGTGAATGGCTTGTATAAAGTTATGTTGGGTTAGAATATGTTATAATACAATGAATTTGATTGATTACAAGTGCTACAGATGCATGAAGAATGTTTAAAAGTGAGAAGAAAGACTTGTTGATATTTAGTCCCAAATGGGATAAGAACCCAAAACCATTGCTTTGAGGCAGTTAATGGCTTGTATTAAGTTATTTTGGGTTAGAATATGTTATAATACAATGAATTTGATTGATTACAAGTGCTAGAGATTCATGAAGAATGTTTAAAAGTGAGAAGAAAGACTTGTTGATATTTGGTTCCAAATGGGATAAGAACACAAAACCATTGCTTTGAAGTAGTGAATGGCTTGTATAGAGTTATATTGGGTTAGAATATGTTTTAATACAATGAATTTAATTGATTACAAGTGGTAGAGATGCATGAAGAATGTTTAAAAGTGAGAAGAAAGACTTGTTGATATTTGGTCCCAAATGGGATAAGAACCCAAAACCATTGCTTTGAGGCAAAGAATGGCTTGTATAAAGTTATTTTGGGTTAGAATATGTTAAAATACAATGAATTTGATTGATTACAAGTGCTAGAGATGCATGAAGAATGTTTAAAAGTGAGAAGAAAGACTTGTTGATATTTGGTCCCAAATGAGATAAGAACCCAAAACCATTGCTTTGAGGCAGTGAATGGCTTGTATAAAGTTATGTTGGGTTAGAATATGTTATAATACAATGAATTTGATTGATTACAAGTGCTAGAGATGCATGAAGAATGTTTACAAGTGAAAAGAAAGACTTGTTGATATTGGGTCCCAAATGGGATAAGAACACAAAACCATTGATTTGAGGCAGTGAATGGCTTGTATAAATTTATTTTGGGTTAGAATATGTTATAATACAATGAATTTGATTGATTACAAGTGCTAGAGATGCATGAAGAATGTCTAAAAGTGAGAAGAACGACTTGTTGATATTTGGTCCCAAATGGGATAAGAACCCAAAACCATTGCTTTGTGGCAGTGAATGGCTTGTATAAAGTTATTTTGGGTTAGAATATGTTATAATACAATGAATTTGATTGATTACAAGTGCTAGAGATGCATGAAGACTGTTTAAAAGTGAGAAGAAAGACTTGTTGATATTTGGTCCCCAATGGGATAAGAACCCAAAACCATTGCTTTGAGGCAAACAATGGCTTGTATAAAGTTATATTGGGTTAGAATATGTTATAATACAATGAATTTAATTGATTACAAGTGCTAGAGATGCATGAAGAATGTTTAAAAGTGAGAAGAAAGACTTGTTGATATTTGGTCCCAAATGGGATAAGAACCCAAAACCATTGATTTGAGGCAAAGAATGGCTTGTATAAAGTTATTTTGGGTTAGAATATGTTAAAATACAATGAATCTGATTGATTACAAGTGCTAGAGATGCATGAAGAATGTTTAAAAGTGAGAAAAAAGACTTGTTGATATTTGGTCCCAAATGGGATAAGAACCCAAAACCATTGCTTTGAGGCAGTGAATGGCTTGTATAAATTTATTTTGGGTTAGAATATGTTATAATACAATGAATTTGATTGATTACAAGTGCTAGAGATGTATGAAGAATGTTTAAAAGTGAGAAGAACGACTTGTTGATATTTGGTCCCAAATGGGATAAGAACCCAAAACCATTGCTTTGTGGCAGTGAATGGCTTGTATAAAGTTATTTTGGGTTAGAATATATTAAAATGCAATGAATTTGATTGATTACAAGTGCTAGAGATGCATGAAGAATGTTTAAAAGTGAGAAGAAAGACTTGTTGATATTTGGTCCCAAATGGGATAAGAACCAAAAACAATTGGTTTGAGGCAGTGAATGGCTTGTATAAAGTTATTTTGGGTTAGAATATGTTATAATACAATGAATTTGTTTGACTACAAGTGCTACAGATGCATGAAGAATGTTTAGAAGTGAGTAGAAAGACTTGTTGATATTTGGTCCCAAATGGGATAAGGAACCAAAACCATTGCTTTGAGGCAGTGAATGGCTTGTATAAAGTTATTTTGGGTTAGAATATGTTATAATACAATGAATTTGATTGATTACAAGTGCTAGAGATGCATAAAGACTGTTTAAAAGTGAGAAGAAAGACTTGTTGATATTTGGTCCCCAATGGGATAAGAACCCAAAACCATTGCTTTGAGGCAAAAAATGGCTTGTATAAAGTTATATTGGGTTAGAATATGTTATAATACAATGAATTTGATTGATTACAAGTGCTACAGATGCATGAAGAATGTTTAGAACTGACTAGAAAGACTTGTTGATATTTGGTCACAAATGGGATAAGAACCCAAAACCATTGCTTTGAGGCAATGAATGGCTTGTATAAAGTTATTTTGGGTTAGAATATGTTATAATACAATGAATTTGATTGATTACAAGTGCTACAGATGCATGAAGAATGTTTAGAACTGACTAGAAAGACTTGTTGATATTTGGTCACAAATGGGATAAGAACCCAAAACCATTGCTTTGAGGCAGTGAATGGATTGTATAAAGTTATTTTGGGTTAGAATATGTTAGAATACAATGAATTTTATTGATTACAAGTGCTAGAGATGCATGAAGAATGTTTAAAAGTGAGAAGAAAGACTTGTTGATATTTGGTCCCCAATGGGATAAGAACCCAAAACCATTGCTTTGAGGCAAACAATGGCTTGTATAAAGTTATATTGGGTTAGAATATGTTATAATACAATGAATTTAATTGATTACAAGTGCTACAGATGCATGAAGAATGTTTAAAAGTGAGAAGAAAGACTTGTTGATATTTGGTTCCAAATGGGATAGGAACACAAAACCATTGCTTTGAGGTTGTGAATGGCTTGTATAGAGTTATATTGGGTTAGAATATGTTATAATACAATGAATTTAATTGATTACAAGTGCTAGAGATGCATGAAGAATGTTTAAAAGTGAGAAGAAAGACTTGTTGATATTTGGTCCCAAATGGGATAAGAACCCAAAACCATTGCTTTGAGGCAAAGATTGGCTTGTATAAAGTTATTTTGGGTTAGAATATGTTAAAATACAATGAATCTGATTGATTACAAGTGCTAGAGATGCATGAAGAATGTTTAAAAGTGAGAAGAAAGACTTGTTGATATTTGGTCCCAAATGGGATAAGAACCCAAAACCATTGCTGTGAGGCAGTGAATGGCTTGTATAAATTTATTTTGGGTTAGAATATGTTATAATACAATGAATTTGATTGATTACAAATGCTAGAGATGCATGAAGAATGTTTAAAAGTGAGAAAAAAGACTTATTGATATTTGGTTCCAAATGGGATAGGAACACAAAACCATTGCTTTGAGGTTGTGAATGGCTTGTATAGAGTTATATTGGGTTAGAATATGTTATAATACAATGAATTTAATTGATTACAAGTGCTAGAGATGCATGAAGAATGTTTAAAAGTGAGAAGAAAGACTTGTTGATATTTGGTCCCAAATGGGATAAGATATATTGCTTTGAGGCAGTGAATGGCTTTGATATATTGTGTTTTTATCGGTTTTAAGTATTTCTTTTCTTTTTTATTTTATAACTTTTATTGAGTCAAAGTGTGTTTTTAGAGTCTTTTAGTCCATTATAGAGTCTTTACAGGTTTTAGGTTGCTTTGGAATAAAACGAGCTGTTTTGGGAAGCAAACACACATTTGGAGATGCAGATTCATGTAGAAGTGTCAGATGTTTGGGATCAGATGAACAACTTTCCACCGTTAGAACTTTTCATATTTTGACACAAGATGAAGACAGATGTTAGCTTTCATTTACAAGTGATTTCAAGGAAATCTAACGACAGATGTTAGCTTTCATTTACAAGTGATTTCAAGGAAATCTAACGGTGGATTCACGAGTTACACCCGATTTCGTGAAGACAGGTCATTCTGACGAGTTGTTGAAGCTGATGCAGAAGTAAAACCTGGGAGCATTAGACCGATCAGTCTAATATTTAGATCGATCGGTCCTTTACCCCTGACGCATATTTTGGCCCATATTCGATCCGAAACAGATCCAACTCGTCTCCTATTAGTTTTATACCCTAAGCTCGACTTTTAGCAGCCATCCTTCATATTTTTCAGTTCTAAACATTGTTCTTTGGTTTCAAAACAATTTTGGGGAGAAGAATCCATCCTCTTTGACAATTTGGAGAAGATTTCTAAACCCTATTCTTATTTTAATCTATTCAATCATGTTTTCTTTCATATCTTTTTGTGTTTTTCTCTGTAATATGTGTGACTAGTTCTTCTATTGGGTTTTAGGGTTCTTAGTAGGAGATTCAATGATTTGATGGATTAGATGTCTTAGGGAATTCTTAATCTTTAGGTTCTTCAATTTACATGTTCTCAATGCTAGAATAGGATTGATCACCCTATTTTAGAACTTAGGCTTTTATTTGTTTCAGAGATGTTCGATAAAATGCCTGAATGAATGTAAATTGAGCATTGTATTTCTAACCTGCGAGAGTTGATGTTAGAATGCTTTGTGAACCAAATGAACCTGTTTGATAATGCGAATTTGGCTAGGAAATTACAAATGAGAGTTTAGTAATTGAATAGTTAAATTTAGTGATTAATGTCTTGAGAGAGAATTAGTCTAAACTTCTGTTCATGTTCAAGAACGATTCTTCATGTTAGAATTCCTTATTGCTTCTATTTGTTATTCATTGATTCTCTGAAAATACCCTGATGCCCAATGCTTTAATTCATAAGTTTAAATCTCTCTTTTATTTGCATTTTTATTTACAAAACTGAAAACCAAACAAAAACCCTTTCCGCTTTAGCTAAGAACGAGTCTCGCAAGTCTTTAGTGTACCATTGCTCCTTGTGATCGATCCCGCATATACTTTACTTCGGTTAAGTTATCGGGTTAAAAAAACTCGAGTAATCAAATTGGCGCCGCTGCCGGGGATCGAACCCGGGTCACCCGCGTGACAGGCGGGAATACTTACCACTATACTACAACGACTTGACTACACGTAAAGACTATGTTGGGTTAGAATATGTTATAATACAATGAATTTGATTGATTACAAGTGCTAGAGATTCATGAAGAATGTTTAAAAGTGAGAAGAAAGACTTGTTGATATTTGGTCCCAAATGGGATAAGAACCCAAAACCATTGCTTTGAGGTAGTGAATGGCTTGTATAAATTTATTTTGGGTTAGAATATGTTATAATACAATGAATTTGATTGATTACAAGTGCTAGAGATGCATGAAGAATGTTTAAAAGTGAGAAAAAAGACTTGTTGATATTTGGTTCCAAATGGGATAGGAACGCAAAACCATTGCTTCGAGGTTGTGAATGGCTTGTATAGAGTTATATTGGGTTAGAATATGTTATAATACAATGAATTTAATTGATTACAAGTGCTAGAGATGCATGAAGAATGTTTAAAAGTGAGAAGAAAGACTTGTTGATATTTGGTCCCAAATGGGATAAGAACCGAAAACTATTGCTTTGAGGCAAAGAATGGCTTGTATAAAGTTATTTTGGGTTAGAATATGTTAAAATACAATGAATCTGATTGATTACAAGTGCTAGAGATGCATGAAAAATGTTTAAAAGTGAGAAGAAAGACTTGTTGATATTTGGTCCCAAATGGGATAAGAACCCAAAACCATTGCTTTGAGGCAGTGAATGGCTTGTATAAATTTCTTTTGGGTTAGAATATGTTATAATACACTGAATTTGATTGATTACAAGTGCTAGAGATGCATGAAGAATGTTTAAAAGTGAGAAGAACGACTTGTTGATATTTGGTCCCAAATGGGATAAGAACCCAAAACAATTGCTTTGTGGCAGTGAATGGCTTGTATAAAGTTATTTTGGGTTAGAATATATTAAAATGCAATGAATTTGATTGATTACAAGTGCTAGAGATGCATGAAGAATGTTTAAAAGTGAGAAGAAAGACTTGTTGATATTTGGTCCCAAATGGGATAAGAACCAAAAACAATTGCTTTGAGGCAGTGAATGGCTTGTATTAAGTTATTTTGGGTTAGAATATGTTATAATACAATGAATTTGTTTGATTACAAGTGCTACAGATGCATGAAGAATGTTTAGAACTGAGTAGAAAGACTTGTTGATATTTGGTCCCAAATGGGATAAGAAACCAAAACCATTGCTTTGTGGCAGTGAATGGCTTGTATAAAGTTATTTTGGGTTAGAATATATTAAAATGCAATGAATTTGATTGATTACAAGTGCTAGAGATGCATGAAGAATGTTTAAAAGTGAGAAGAAAGACTTGTTGATATTAGGTCCCAAATGGGATAAGAACCAAAAACAATTGCTTTGAGGCAGTGAATGGCTTGTATTAAGTTATTTTGGGTTAGAATATGTTATAATACAATGAATTTGTTTGATTACAAGTGCTACAGATGCATGAAGAATGTTTAGAACTGAGTAGAAAGACTTGTTGATATTTGGTCCCAAATGGGATAAGAAACCAAAACCATTGCTTTGAGGCAGTGAATGGCTTGTATAAATTTATTTTGGGTTAGAATATGTTATAATACAATGAATTTAATTGATTACAAGTGCTAGAGATGCATGAAGAATGTTTAAAAGTGAGAAGAAAGACTTGTTGATATTTGGTCCCAAATGGGATAAGAACCCAAAACCATTGCTTTGAGGCAGTGAATGGCTTGTATAAAGTTATTTTGGGTTAGAATATGTTATAATACAATGAATTTGATTGATTACAAGTGCTACAGATGCATGAAGAATGTTTAAAAGTGAGAAGAAAGACTTGTTGATATTTGGTCCCAAATGGGATAAGAACCCAAAACCATTGCTTTGAGGCAGTGAATGGCTTGTATAAAGTTATGTTGGGTTAGAATATGTTATAATACAATGAATTTGATTGATTACAAGTGCTACAGATGCATGAAGAATGTTTAGAACTGACTAGAAACACTTGTTGATATTTGGTCACAAATGGGATAAGAACCCAAAACCATTGCTTTGAGGCAGTGAATGGCTTGTATAAAGTTATTTTAGGTTAGAATATGTTATAATACAATGAATTTGATTGATTACAAGTGCTAGAGATGCATGAAGAATGTTTAAAACTGAGAAGAAAGACTTGTTGATATTTGGTCCCCAATGGGATAAGAACCCAAAACCATTGCTTTGAGGCAAACAATGGCTTGTATAAAGTTATATTGGGTTAGAATATGTTATAATACAATGAATTTAATTGATTACAAGTGCTAGAGATGCATGAAGAATGTTTAAAAGTGAGAAGAAAGACTTGTTGATATTTGGTCCCAAATAGGATAAGAACCCAAAACCATTGCTTTGAGGCAGTGAATGGCTTGTATAAAGTTATTTTGGGTTAGAATATGTTATAATACAATGAATTTGTTTGATTACAAGTGCTACAGATGTATGAAGAATGTTTAGAAGTGAGTAGAAAGACTTGTTGATATTTGGTCCCAAATGGGATAAGAAACCAAAACCATTGCTTTGAGGCAGTGAATGGCTTGTATAAAGTTATTTTAGGTTAGAATATGTTATAATACAATCAATTTGATTGATTACAAGTGCGAGAGATGCATGAAGAATGTTTAAAAGTGAGAAGAAAGACTTGTTGATATTTGGTCCCAAATGGGATAAGAACCCAAAACTATTGCTTTGAGGCAATGAATGGCTTGTATAAAGTAATTTTGGGTTAGAATATGTTATAATACAATGAATTTGATTGATTACAAGTGCTAGAGATGCATGAAGAATGTTTAAAAGTGAGAAGAAAGACTTGTTGATATTTGGTTCCAAATGGGATAAGAACATTTTTTTGAGGTAGTGAATGGCTTGTAAACAGTTATATTGGGTTAGAATATGTTATAATACAATGAATCTGATTGATTACAAGTGCTAGAGATGCATGAAGAATGTTTAAAAGTGAAAAGAAAGACTTGTTGATTTTTGGTCCCAAATGGGATAAGAACCAAAAACCATTGCTTTGAGGCAGTGAATGGCTTGGATAAATTTATTTTAGGTTAGAATATGTTATAATACAATGAATTTGATTGATTACAAGTGCTAGAGATTCATGAAGATTGTTTAAAAGTGAGAAGAAAGACTTGTTGATATTTGGTCCCAAATGGGATAAGAACCCAAAATCATTGCTTTGAGGCAGTGAATGGCTTGTATAAAGTTATTTTGGGTTAGAATATGTTATAATACAATGAATTTGATTGATTACAAGTGCTAGAGATGCATGAAGAATGTTTAAAAGTGAGAAGAAAGACTTGTTGATATTTGGTCCCCAATGGGATAAGAACCCAAAACCATTGCTTTGAGGCAAACAATGGCTTGTATAAAGTTATATTGGGTTAGAATATGTTATAATACAATGAATTTAATTGATTACAAGTGCTAGAGATGCATGAAGAATGTTTAAAAGTGAAAAGAAAGACTTGTTGATATTTGGTCCCAAATGGGATAAGAACCCAAAACCATTGCTTTGAGGCAGTGAATGGCTTGTATAAAGTTATTTTGGGTTAGAATATGTTATAATACAATGAATTTGATTGATTACAAGTGCTAGAGATGCATGAAGAATGTTTAAAAGTGAGAAGAAAGACTTGTTGATATTTGGTTCCAAATGGGATAAGAACACAAAATCATTGTTTTGAGGTAGTGAATGGCTTGTAAACAGTAATATTGGGTTAGAATATGTTATAATACAATGAATCTGATTGATTACAAGTGCTAGAGATGCATGAAGAATGTTTAAAAGTGAGAAGAAAGACTTGTTGATCGATCCCGCCTATACTTTACTTCGGTTAAGTTATCGGGTTAAAAAAACTCGAGTAATCAAGTTGGCGCCGCTGCCGGGGATCGAACCTGGGTCACCCGCGTGACAGGCGGGAATACTTACCACTATACTACAACGACTTGACTAGACGTAAAGACTATTTTGGGTTAGAATATGTTATAATACAATGAATTTGATTGATTACAAGTGCTACAGATGAATGAAGAATGTTTAGAAGTGAGTAGAAAGACTTGTTGATATTTGGTCCCAAATGGGATAAGAACCCAAAACCATTGCTTTGAGGCAGTGAATGGCTTGTATAAAGTTATTTTGGGTTAGAATATGTTATAATACAATGAATTTGATTGATTACAAGTGCTAGAGATGCATGATAAATGTTTAAAAGTGAGAAGAAAGACTTGTTGATATTTGGTCCCAAATGGGATAAGAACCCAAAACCATTGCTTTGAGGCAGTGAATGGCTTGTATAAAGTTATTTTGGGTTAGAATATGTTATAATACAATGAATTTGATTGATTACAAGTGCTAGAGATGCATGAAGAATGTTTAAAAGTGAGAAGAAAGACTTGTTGATATTTGGTCCCAAATGGGATAAGAACCCAAATCCATTGCTTTGAGGCAGTGAATGGATTGTATAAATTTATTTTGGGTTAGAATATGTTATAATACAATGAATTTGATTGATTACAAGTGCTAGAGATTCATGAAGATTGTTTAAAAGTGAGAAGAAAGACTTGTTGATATTTGGTCCCAAATGGGATAAGAACCCAAAACCATTGCTTTGAGGCAGTGAATGGCTTGTATAAAGTTATTTTGGGTTAGAATATGTTATAATACAATGAATTTGATTGATTACAAGTGCTAGAGATGCATGAAGAATGTTTAAAAGTGAGAAGAAAGACTTGTTGATATTTGGTCCCCAATGGGATAAGAACCCAAAACCATTGCTTTGAGGCAAACAATGGCTTGTATAAAGTTATATTGGGTTAGAATATGTTATAATACAATGAATTTAATTGATTACAAGTGCTAGAGATGCATGAAGAATGTTTAAAAGTGAGAAGAAAGACTTGTTGATATTTGGTCCCAAATGGGATAAGAACCCAAAACCATTGCTTTGAGGCAGTGAATGGCTTGTATAAAGTTATTTTGGGTTAGAATATGTTATAATACAATGAATTTGATTGATTACAAGTGCTAGAGATGCATGAAGAATGTTTAAAAGTGAGAAGAAAGACTTGTTGATATTTGGTTCCAAATGGGATAAGAACACAAAACCATTGCTATGAGGCAAAGAATGGCTTGTATAAAGTTATTTTGGGTTAGAATATGTTAAAATACAATGAATTTGATTGATTACAAGTGCTAGAGATGCATGAAGAATGTTTAAAAGTGAGAAGAAAGACTTATTGATATTTGGTCCCAAATAGGATAAGAACCCAAAACCATTGCTTTGAGGCAGTGAATGGCTTGTATAAAGTTATTTTGGGTTAGAATATGTTATAATACAATGAATTTGATTGATTACAAGTGCTAGAGATGCATGAAGAATGTTTAAAAGTGAGAAGAAAGAGTTGTTGATATTTGGTTCCAAATGGGATAAGAACACAAAATCATTGTTTTGAGGTAGTGAATGGCTTGTAAACAGTAATATTGGGTTAGAATATGTTATAATACAATGAATCTGATTGATTACAAGTGCTAGAGATGCATGAAGAATGTTTAAAAGTGAGAAGAAAGACTTGTTGATCGATCCCGCCTATACTTTACTTCGGTTAAGTTATCGGGTTAAAATAACTCGAGTAATCAAGTTGGCGCCGCTGCCGGGGATCGAACCTGGGTCACCCGCGTGACAGGCGGGAATACTTACCACTATACTACAACGACTTGACTAGACGTAAAGACTATTTTGGGTTAGAATATGTTATAATACAATGAATTTGATTGATTACAAGTGCTACAGATGAATGAAGAATGTTTAGAAGTGAGTAGAAAGACTTGTTGATATTTGGTCCCAAATGGGATAAGAACCCAAAACCATTGCTTTGAGGCAGTGAATGGCTTGTATAAAGTTATTTTGGGTTAGAATATGTTATAATACAATGAATTTGATTGATTACAAGTGCTAGAGATGCATGATAAATGTTTAAAAGTGAGAAGAAAGACTTGTTGATATTTGGTCCCAAATGGGATAAGAACCCAAAACCATTGCTTTGAGGCAGTGAATGGCTTGTATAAAGTTATTTTGGGTTAGAATATGTTATAATACAATGAATTTGATTGACTACAAGTGCTAGAGATGCATGAAGAATGTTTAAAAGTGAGAAGAAAGACTTGTTGATATTTGGTCCCAAATGGGATAAGAACCCAAATCCATTGCTTTGAGGCAGTGAATGGATTGTATAAATTTATTTTGGGTTAGAATATGTTATAATACAATGAATTTGATTGATTACAAGTGCTAGAGATTCATGAAGATTGTTTAAAAGTGAGAAGAAAGACTTGTTGATATTTGGTCCCAAATGGGATAAGAACCCAAAACCATTGCTTTGAGGCAGTGAATGGCTTGTATAAAGTTATTTTGGGTTAGAATATGTTATAATACAATGAATTTGATTGATTACAAGTGCTAGAGATGCATGAAGAATGTTTAAAAGTGAGAAGAAAGACTTGTTGATATTTGGTCCCCAATGGGATAAGAACCCAAAACCATTGCTTTGAGGCAAACAATGGCTTGTATAAAGTTATATTGGGTTAGAATATGTTATAATACAATGAATTTAATTGATTACAAGTGCTAGAGATGCATGAAGAATGTTTAAAAGTGAGAAGAAAGACTTGTTGATATTTGGTCCCAAATGGGATAAGAACCCAAAACCATTGCTTTGAGGCAGTGAATGGCTTGTATAAAGTTATTTTGGGTTAGAATATGTTATAATACAATGAATTTGATTGATTACAAGTGCTAGAGATGCATGAAGAATGTTTAAAAGTGAGAAGAAAGACTTGTTGATATTTGGTTCCAAATGGGATAAGAACACAAAACCATTGCTTTGAGGCAAAGAATGGCTTGTATAAAGTTATTTTGGGTTAGAATATGTTAAAATACAATGAATTTGATTGATTACAAGTGCTAGAGATGCATGAAGAATGTTTAAAAGTGAGAAGAAAGACTTATTGATATTTGGTCCCAAATAGGATAAGAACCCAAAACCATTGCTTTGAGGCAGTGAATGGCTTGTATAAAGTTATTTTGGGTTAGAATATGTTATAATACAATGAATTTGATTGATTACAAGTGCTAGAGATGCATGAAGAATGTTTAAAAGTGAGAAGAAAGAGTTGTTGATATTTGGTTCCAAATGGGATAAGAACACAAAATCATTGTTTTAAGGTAGTGAATGGCTTGTAAACAGTAATATTGGGTTAGAATATGTTATAATACAATGAATCTGATTGATTACAAGTGCTAGAGATGCATGAAGAATGTTTAAAAGTGAGAAGAAAGACTTGTTGATCGATCCCGCCTATACTTTACTTCGGTTAAGTTATCGGGTTAAAAAAACTTGAGTAATCAAGTTGGCGCCGCTGCCGGGGATCGAACCGGGGTCACCCGCGTGACAGGCGGGAATACTTACCACTATACTAGAACGACTTGACTACACGTAAAGACTATTTTGGGTTAGAATATGTTATAATACAATAAATTTGATTGATTACAAGTGCTACAGATGAATGAAGAATGTTTAGAAGTGAGTAGAAAGACTTGTTGATATTTGGTCCCAAATGGGATAAGAACCCAAAACCATTGCTTTGAGGCAGTGAATGGCTTGTATAAAGTTATTTTGGGTTAGAATATGTTATAATACAATGAATTTGATTGATTACAAGTGCTAGAGATTCATGAAGAATGTTTAAAAGTGAGAAGAAAGACTTGTTGATATTTGGTCCCAAATGGGATAAGAACCCAAAACCATTGCTTTGAGGCAGTGAATGGCTTGTATAAAGTTATTTTGGGTTAGAATATGTTATAATACAATGAATTTGTTTGATTACAAGTGCTACAGATGTATGAAGAATGTTTAGAAGTGAGTAGAAAGACTTGTTGATATTTGGTCCCAAATGGGATAAGAAACCAAAACCATTGCTTTGAGGCAGTGAATGGCTTGTATAAAGTTATTTTGGGTTATAATATGTTATAATACAATCAATTTGATTGATTACAAGTGCGAGAGATGCATGAAGAATGTTTAAAAGTGAGAAGAAAGACTTGTTGATATTTGGTCCCAAATGGGATAAGAACCCAAAACTATTGCTTTGAGACAATGAATGGCTTGTATAAAGTAATTTTGGGTTAGAATATGTTATAATACAATGAATTTGATTGATTACAAGTGCTAGAGATGCATGAAGAATGTTTAAAAGTGAGAAGAAAGACTTGTTGATATTTGGTTCCAAATGGGATAAGAACATTTTTTTGAGGTAGTGAATGGCTTGTAAACAGTTATATTGGGTTAGAATATGTTATAATACAATGAATCTGATTGATTACAAGTGCTAGAGATGCATGAAGAATGTTTAAAAGTGAGAAGAAAGACTTGTTGATTTTTGGTCCCAAATGGGATAAGAACCAAAAACCATTGCTTTGAGGCAGTGAATGGCTTGTATAAATTTATTTTAGGTTAGAATATGTTATAATACAATGAATTTGATTGATTACAAGTGCTAGAGATTCATGAAGATTGTTTAAAAGTGAGAAGAAAGACTTGTTGATATTTGGTCCCAAATGGGATAAGAACCCAAAACCATTGCTTTGAGGCAGTGAATGGCTTGTATAAAGTTATTTTGGGTTAGAATATGTTATAATACAATGAATTTGATTGATTACAAGTGCTAGAGATGCATGAAGAATGTTTAAAAGTGAGAAGAAAGACTTGTTGATATTTGGTCCCCAATGGGATAAGAACCCAAAACCATTGCTTTGAGGCAAACAATGGCTTGTATAAAGTTATATTGTGTTAGAATATGTTATAATACAATGAATTTAATTGATTACAAGTGCTAGAGATGCATGAAGAATGTTTAAAAGTGAGAAGAAAGACTTGTTGATATTTGGTCCCAAATGGGATAAGAACCCAAAACCATTGCTTTGAGGCAGTGAATGGCTTGTATAAAGTTATTTTGGGTTAGAATATGTTATAATACAATGAATTTGATTGATTACAAGTGCTAGAGATGCATGAAGAATGTTTAAAAGTGAGAAGAAAGACTTGTTGATATTTGGTTCCAAATGGGATAAGAACACAAAATCATTGTTTTGAGGTAGTGAATGGCTTGTAAACAGTAATATTGGGTTAGAATATGTTATAATACAATGAATCTGATTGATTACAAGTGCTAGAGATGCATGAAGAATGTTTAAAAGTGAGAAGAAAGACTTGTTGATCGATCCCGCCTATACTTTACTTCGGTTAAGTTATCGGGTTAAAAAAACTCGAGTAATCAAGTTGGCGCCGCTGCCGGGGATCGAACCTGGGTCACCCGCGTGACAGGCGGGAATACTTACCACTATACTACAACGACTTGACTAGACGTAAAGACTATTTTGGGTTAGAATATGTTATAATACAATGAATTTGATTGATTACAAGTGCTACAGATGAATGAAGAATGTTTAGAAGTGAGTAGAAAGACTTGTTGATATTTGGTCCCAAATGGGATAAGAACCCAAAACCATTGCTTTGAGGCAGTGAATGGCTTGTATAAAGTTATTTTGGGTTAGAATATGTTATAATACAATGAATTTGATTGATTACAAGTGCTAGAGATGCATGATAAATGTTTAAAAGTGAGAAGAAAGACTTGTTGATATTTGGTCCCAAATGGGATAAGAACCCAAAACCATTGCTTTGAGGCAGTGAATGGCTTGTATAAAGTTATTTTGGGTTAGAATATGTTATAATACAATGAATTTGATTGATTACAAGTGCTAGAGATGCATGAAGAATGTTTAAAAGTGAGAAGAAAGACTTGTTGATATTTGGTCCCAAATGGGATAAGAACCCAAATCCATTGCTTTGAGGCAGTGAATGGATTGTATAAATTTATTTTGGGTTAGAATATGTTATAATACAATGAATTTGATTGATTACAAGTGCTAGAGATTCATGAAGATTGTTTAAAAGTGAGAAGAAAGACTTGTTGATATTTGGTCCCAAATGGGATAAGAACCCAAAACCATTGCTTTGAGGCAGTGAATGGCTTGTATAAAGTTATTTTGGGTTAGAATATGTTATAATACAATGAATTTGATTGATTACAAGTGCTAGAGATGCATGAAGAATGTTTAAAAGTGAGAAGAAAGACTTGTTGATATTTGGTCCCCAATGGGATAAGAACCCAAAACCATTGCTTTGAGGCAAACAATGGCTTGTATAAAGTTATATTGGGTTAGAATATGTTATAATACAATGAATTTAATTGATTACAAGTGCTAGAGATGCATGAAGAATGTTTAAAAGTGAGAAGAAAGACTTGTTGATATTTGGTCCCAAATGGGATAAGAACCCAAAACCATTGCTTTGAGGCAGTGAATGGCTTGTATAAAGTTTTTTTGGGTTAGAATATGTTATAATACAATGAATTTGATTGATTACAAGTGCTAGAGATGCATGAAGAATGTTTAAAAGTGAGAAGAAAGACTTGTTGATATTTGGTTCCAAATGGGATAAGAACACAAAACCATTGCTTTGAGGCAAAGAATGGCTTGTATAAAGTTATTTTGGGTTAGAATATGTTAAAATACAATGAATTTGATTGATTACAAGTGCTAGAGATGCATGAAGAATGTTTAAAAGTGAGAAGAAAGACTTATTGATATTTGGTCCCAAATAGGATAAGAACCCAAAACCATTGCTTTGAGGCAGTGAATGGCTTGTATAAAGTTATTTTGGGTTAGAATATGTTATAATACAATGAATTTGATTGATTACAAGTGCTAGAGATGCATGAAGAATGTTTAAAAGTGAGAAGAAAGAGTTGTTGATATTTGGTTCCAAATGGGATAAGAACACAAAATCATTGTTTTGAGGTAGTGAATGGCTTGTAAACAGTAATATTGGGTTAGAATATGTTATAATACAATGAATCTGATTGATTACAAGTGCTAGAGATGCATGAAGAATGTTTAAAAGTGAGAAGAAAGACTTGTTGATCGATCCCGCCTATACTTTACTTCGGTTAAGTTATCGGGTTAAAAAAACTCGAGTAATCAAGTTGGCGCCGCTGCCGGGGATCGAACCGGGGTCACCCGCGTGACAGGCGGGAATACTTACCACTATACTACAACGACTTGACTACACGTAAAGACTATTTTGGGTTAGAATATGTTATAATACAATAAATTTGATTGATTACAAGTGCTACAGATGAATGAAGAATGTTTAGAAGTGAGTAGAAAGACTTGTTGATATTTGGTCCCAAATGGGATAAGAACCCAAAACCATTGCTTTGAGGCAGTGAATGGCTTGTATAAAGTTATTTTGGGTTAGAATATGTTATAATACAATGAATTTGATTGATTACAAGTGCTAGAGATTCATGAAGAATGTTTAAAAGTGAGAAGAAAGACTTGTTGATATTTGGTCCCAAATGGGATAAGAACCCAAAACCATTGCTTTGAGGCAGTGAATGGCTTGTATAAAGTTATTTTGGGTTAGAATATGTTATAATACAATGAATTTGATTGATTACAAGTGCTAGAGATGCATGAAGAATGTTTAAAAGTGAGAAGAAAGACTTGTTGATATTTGGTTCCAAATGGGATAAGAACACAAAATCATTGTTTTGAGGTAGTGAATAGCTTGTAAACAGTAATATTGGGTTAGAATATGTTATAATACAATGAATCTGATTGATTACAAGTGCTAGAGATGCATGAAGAATGTTTAAAAGTGAGAAGAAAGACTTGTTGATCGATCCCGCCTATATTTTACTTCGGTTAAGTTATCGGGTTAAAAAACTCGAGTAATCAAGTTGGCGCCGCTGCCGGGGATCGAACCCGGGTCACCCGCGTGACAGGCGGGAATACTTACCACTATACTACAACGACTTGACTACACGTAAAGACTATTTTGGGTTAGAATATGTTATAATACAATGAATTTGATTGATTACAAGTGCTACAGATGAATGAAAAATGTTTAGAAGTGAGTAGAAAGACTTGTTGATATTTGGTCCCAAATGGGATAAGAACCCAAAACCATTGCTTTGAGGCAGTGAATGGCTTGTATAAAGTTATTTTGGGTTAGAATATGTTATAATACAATGAATTTGATTGATTACAAGTGCTAGAGATTCATGAAGAATGTTTAAAAGTGAGAAGAAAGACTTGTTGATATTTGGTCCCAAATGGGATAAGAACCCAAAACCATTGCTTTGAGGCAGTGAATGGCTTGTATTAAGTTATTTTGGGTTAGAATATGTTATAATACAATGAATTTGATTGATTACAAGTGCTAGAGATGCATGAAGAATGTTTAAAAGTGAGAAGAAAGACTTGTTGATATTTGGTCCCCAATGGGATAAGAACCCAAAACCATTGCTTTGAGGCAAACAATGGCTTGTATAAAGTTATATTGGGTTAGAATATGTTATAATACAATGAATTTAATTGATTACAAGTGCTAGAGATGCATGAAGAATGTTTAAAAGTGAGAAGAAAGACTTGTTGATATTTGGTCCCAAATGGGATAAGAACCCAAAACCATTGCTTTGAGGCAGTGAATGGCTTGTATAAAGTTATTTTGGGTTAGAATATGTTATAATACAATGAATTTGATTGATTACAAGTGCTAGAGATGCATGAAGAATGTTTAAAAGTGAGAAGAAAGACTTGTTGATATTTGGTTCCAAATGGGATAAGAACACAAAATCATTGTTTTGAGGTAGTGAATGGCTTGTAAACAGTAATATTGGGTTAGAATATATTATAATACAATGAATCTGATTGATTACAAGTGCTAGAGATGCATGAAGAATGTTTAAAAGTGAGAAGTAAGACTTGTTGATCGATCCCGCCTATACTTTACTTCGGTTAAGTTATCGGGTTAAAAAAACTCGAGTAATCAAGTTGGCGCCGCTGCCGGGGATCGAACCCGGGTCACCAGCGTGACAGGCGGGAATACTTACCACTATACTACAACGACTTGACTACACGTAAAGACTATGTTGGGTTAGAATATGTTATAATACAATGACTTTGATTGATTACAAGTGCTACAGATGAATGAAGAATGTTTAGAAATGAGTAGAAAGACTTGTTGATATTTGGTCCCAAATGGGATAAGAACCCAAAACCATTGCTTTGAGGCAGTGAATGGCTTGTATAAAGTTATTTTGGGTTAGAATATGTTATAATACAATGAATTTGATTGATTACAAGTGCGAGAGATGCATGAAGAATGTTTAAAAGTGAGAAGAAAGACTTGTTGATATTTGGTCCCAAATGGGATAAGAACCCAAAACCATTGCTTTGAGGCAGTGAATGGCTTGTATAAAGTTATTTTGGGTTAGAATATGTTATAATACAATGAATTTGATTGATTACAAGTGCTACAAATGCATGAAGAATGTTTAAAAGTGAGAAGAAAGACTTGTTGATATTTGGTCCCAAATGGGATAAGAACCCAAAACCATTGCTTTGAGGCAGTGAATGGCTTGTATAAAATTATGTTGGGTTAGAATATGTTATAATACAATGAATTTGATTGATTACAAGTGCTAGAGATTCATGAAGAATGTTTAAAAGTGAGAAGAAAGATTTGTTGATATTTGGTCCCAAATGGGATAAGAACCCAAAACCATTGCTTTGAGGCAGTGAATGGCTTGTATAAAGTTATTATGGGTTAGAATATGTTATAATACAATGAATTTGATTGATTACAAGTGCTAGAGATGCATGAAGAATGTTTAAAAGTGAGAAGAAAGACTTGTTGATATTTGGTTCCAAATGGGATAAGAACACAAAATCATTGTTTTGAGGTAGTGAATAGCTTGTAAACAGTAATATTGGGTTAGAATATGTTATAATACAATGAATCTGATTGATTACAAGTGCTAGAGATGCATGAAGAATGTTTAAAAGTGAGAAGAAAGACTTGTTGATCGATCCCGCCTATACTTTACTTCGGTTAAGTTATCGGGTTAAAAAAACTCGAGTAATCAAGTTGGCGCCGCTGCCGGGGATCGAACCCAGGTCACCCGCGTGACAGGCGGGAATACTTACCACTATACTACAACGACTTGACTACACGTAAAGACTATTTTGGGTTAGAATATGTTATAATACAATGAATTTGATTGATTACAAGTGCTACAGATGAATGAAGAATGTTTAGAAGTGAGTAGAAAGACTTGTTGATATTTGGTCCCAAATGGGATAAGAACCCAAAACCATTGCTTTGAAGCAGTGAATGGCTTGTATAAAGTTATTTTGGGTTAGAATATGTTATAATACAATGAATTTGATTGATTACAAGTGCTAGAGATTCATGAAGAATGTTTAAAAGTGAGAAGAAAGACTTGTTGATATTTGGTCCCAAATGGGATAAGAACCCAAAACCATTGCTTTGAGGCAGTGAATGGCTTGTATTAAGTTATTTTGGGTTAGAATATGTTATAATACAATGAATTTGATTGATTACAAGTGCTAGAGATGCATGAAGAATGTTTAAAAGTGAGAAGAAAGACTTGTTGATATTTGGTCCCCAATGGGATAAGAACCCAAAACCATTGCTTTGAGGCAAACAATGGCTTGTATAAAGTTATATTGGGTTAGAATATGTTATAATACAATGAATTTAATTGATTACAAATGCTAGAGATGCATGAAGAATGTTTAAAAGTGAGAAGAAAGACTTGTTGATATTTGGTCCCAAATGGGATAAGAACCCAAAACCATTGCTTTGAGGCAGTGAATGGCTTGTATAAAGTTATTTTGGGTTAGAATATGTTATAATACAATGAATTTGATTGATTACAAGTGCTAGAGATGCATGAAAAATGTTTAAAAGTGAGAAGAAAGACTTGTTGATATTTGGTTCCAAATGGGATAAGAACACAAAATCATTGTTTTGAGGTAGTGAATGGCTTGTAAACAGTAATATTGGGTTAGAATATATTATAATACAATGAATCTGATTGATTACAAGTGCTAGAGATGCATGAAGAATGTTTAAAAGTGAGAAGAAAGACTTGTTGATCGATCCCGCCTATACTTTACTTCGGTTAAGTTATCGGGTTAAAAAAACTCGAGTAATCAAGTTGGCGCCGCTGCCGGGGATCGAACCCGGGTCACCCGCGTGACAGGCGGGAATACTTACCACTATACTACAACGACTTGACTACACGTAAAGACTATTTTGGGTTAGAATATGTTATAATACAATGAATTTGATTGATTACAAGTGCTACAGATGAATGAAGAATGTTTAGAAGTGAGTAGAAAGACTTGTTGATATTTGGTCCCAAATGGGATAAGAACCCAAAACCATTGCTTTGAGGCAGTGAATGGCTTGTATAAAGTTATTTTGGGTTAGAATATGTTATAATACAATGAATTTGATTGATTACAAGTGCTAGAGATTCATGAAGAATGTTTAAAAGTGAGAAGAAAGACTTGTTGATATTTGGTCCCAAATGGGATAAGAACCCAAAACCATTGCTTTGAGGCAGTGAATGGCTTGTATTAAGTTATTTTGGGTTAGAATATGTTATAATACAATGAATTTGATTGATTACAAGTGCTAGAGATGCATGAAGAATGTTTAAAAGTGAGAAGAAAGACTTGTTGATATTTGGTCCCCAATGGGATAAGAACCCAAAACCATTGCTTTGAGGCAAACAATGGCTTGTATAAAGTTATATTGGGTTAGAATATGTTATAATACAATGAATTTAATTGATTACAAGTGCTAGAGATGCATGAAGAATGTTTAAAAGTGAGAAGAAAGACTTGTTGATATTTGGTCCCAAATGGGATAAGAACCCAAAACCATTGCTTTGAGGCAGTGAATGGCTTGTATAAAGTTATTTTGGGTTAGAATATGTTATAATACAATGAATTTGATTGATTACAAGTGCTAGAGATGCATGAAGAATGTTTAAAAGTGAGAAGAAAGACTTGTTGATATTTGGTTCCAAATGGGATAAGAACACAAAATCATTGTTTTGAGGTAGTGAATGACTTGTAAACAGTAATATTGGGTTAGAATATATTATAATACAATGAATCTGATTGATTACAAGTGCTAGAGATGCATGAAGAATGTTTAAAAGTGAGAAGTAAGACTTGTTGATCGATCCCGCCTATACTTTACTTCGGTTAAGTTATCGGGTTAAAAAAACTCGAGTAATCAAGTTGGCGCCGCTGCCGGGGATCGAACCCGGGTCACCAGCGTGACAGGCGGGAATACTTACCACTATACTACAACGACTTGACTACACGTAAAGACTATGTTGGGTTAGAATATGTTATAATACAATGACTTTGATTGATTACAAGTGCTACAGATGAATGAAGAATGTTTAGAAATGAGTAGAAAGACTTGTTGATATTTGGTCCCAAATGGGATAAGAACCCAAAACCATTGCTTTGAGGCAGTGAATGGCTTGTATAAAGTTATTTTGGGTTAGAATATGTTATAATACAATGAATTTGATTGATTACAAGTGCGAGAGATGCATGAAGAATGTTTAAAAGTGAGAAGAAAGACTTGTTGATATTTGGTCCCAAATGGGATAAGAACCCAAAACCATTGCTTTGAGGCAGTGAATGGCTTGTATAAAGTTATTTTGGGTTAGAATATGTTATAATACAATGAATTTGATTGATTACAAGTGCTACAAATGCATGAAGAATGTTTAAAAGTGAGAAGAAAGACTTGTTGATATTTGGTCCCAAATGGGATAAGAACCCAAAACCATTGCTTTGAGGCAGTGAATGGCTTGTATAAAATAATGTTGGGTTAGAATATGTTATAATACAATGAATTTGATTGATTACAAGTGCTAGAGATTCATGAAGAATGTTTAAAAGTGAGAAGAAAGACTTGTTGATATTTGGTCCCAAATGGGATAAGAACCCAAAACCATTGCTTTGAGGCAGTGAATGGCTTGTATAAAGTTATTTTGGGTTAGAATATGTTATAATACAATGAATTTGATTGATTACAAGTGCTAGAGATGCATGAAGAATGTTTAAAAGTGAGAAGAAAGACTTGTTGATATTTGGTTCCAAATGGGATAAGAACACAAAATCATTGTTTTGAGGTAGTGAATAGCTTGTAAACAGTAATATTGGGTTAGAATATGTTATAATACAATGAATCTGATTGATTACAAGTGCTAGAGATGCATGAAGAATGTTTAAAAGTGAGAAGAAAGACTTGTTGATCGATCCCGCCTATACTTTACTTCGGTTAAGTTATCGGGTTAAAAAAACTCGAGTAATCAAGTTGGCGCCGCTGCCGGGGATCGAACCCGGGTCACCCGCGTGACAGGCGGGAATACTTACCACTATACTACAACGACTTGACTACACGTAAAGACTATTTTGGGTTAGAATATGTTATAATACAATGAATTCGATTGATTACAAGTGCTACAGATGAATGAAGAATGTTTAGAAGTGAGTAGAAAGACTTGTTGATATTTGGTCCCAAATGGGATAAGAACCCAAAACCATTGCTTTGAGGCAGTGAATGGCTTGTATAAAGTTATTTTGGGTTAGAATATGTTATAATACAATGAATTTGATTGATTACAAGTGCTAGAGATTCATGAAGAATGTTTAAAAGTGAGAAGAAAGACTTGTTGATATTTGGTCCCAAATGGGATAAGAACCCAAAACCATTGCTTTGAGGCAGTGAATGGCTTGTATTAAGTTATTTTGGGTTAGAATATGTTATAATACAATGAATTTGATTGATTACAAGTGCTAGAGATGCATGAAGAATGTTTAAAAGTGAGAAGAAAGACTTGTTGATATTTGGTCCCCAATGGGATAAGAACCCAAAACCATTGCTTTGAGGCAAACAATGGCTTGTATAAAGTTATATTGGGTTAGAATATGTTATAATACAATGAATTTAATTGATTACAAGTGCTAGAGATGCATGAAGAATGTTTAAAAGTGAGAAGAAAGACTTGTTGATATTTGGTCCCAAATGGGATAAGAACCCAAAACCATTGCTTTGAGGCAGTGAATGGCTTGTATAAAGTTATTTTGGGTTAGAATATGTTATAATACAATGAATTTGATTGATTACAAGTGCTAGAGATGCATGAAGAATGTTTAAAAGTGAGAAGAAAGACTTGTTGATATTTGGTTCCAAATGGGATAAGAACACAAAATCATTGTTTTGAGGTAGTGAATGGCTTGTAAACAGTAATATTGGGTTAGAATATATTATAATACAATGAATCTGATTGATTACAAGTGCTAGAGATGCATGAAGAATGTTTAAAAGTGAGAAGAAAGACTTGTTGATCGATCCCGCCTATACTTTACTTCGGTTAAGTTATCGGGTTAAAAAAACTCGAGTAATCAAGTTGGCGCCGCTGCCGGGGATCGAACCCGGGTCACCAGCGTGACAGGCGGGAATACTTACCACTATACTACAACGACTTGACTACACGTAAAGACTATGTTGGGTTAGAATATGTTATAATACAATGACTTTGATTGATTACAAGTGCTACAGATGAATGAAGAATGTTTAGAAATGAGTAGAAAGACTTGTTGATATTTGGTCCCAAATGGGATAAGAACCCAAAACCATTGCTTTGAGGCAGTGAATGGCTTGTATAAAGTTATTTTCGGTTAGAATATGTTATAATACAATGAATTTGATTGATTACAAGTGCGAGAGATGCATGAAGAATGTTTAAAAGTGAGAAGAAAGACTTGTTGATATTTGGTCCCAAATGGGATAAGAACCCAAAACCATTGCTTTGAGGCAGTGAATGGCTTGTATAAAGTTATTTTGGGTTAGAATATGTTATAATACAATGAATTTGATTGATTACAAGTGCTACAAATGCATGAAGAATGTTTAAAAGTGAGAAGAAAGACTTGTTGATATTTGGTCCCAAATGGGATAAGAACCCAAAACCATTGCTTTGAGGCAGTGAATGGCTTGTATAAAATTATGTTGGGTTAGAATATGTTATAATACAATGAATTTGATTGATTACAAGTGCTACAGATGCATGAAGAATGTTTAGAACTGACTAGAAAGACTTGTTGATATTTGGTCACAAATGGGATAAGAACCCAAAACCATTGCTTTGAGGCAGTGAATGGCTTGTATAAAGTTATTTTGGGTTAGAATATGTTATAATACAATGAATTTGATTGATTACAAGTGCTAGAGATGCATGAAGAATGTTTAAAAGTGAGAAGAAAGACTTGTTGATATTTGGTCCCCAATGGGATAAGAACCCAAAACCATTGCTTTGAGGCAAACAATGGCTTGTATAAAGTTATATTGGGTTAGAATATGTTATAATACAATGAATTTAATTGATTACAAGTGCTAGAGATGCATGAAGAATGTTTAAAAGTGAGAAGAAAGACTTGTTGATATTTGGTCCCGAATGGGATAAGAACCCAAAACCATTGCTTTGAGGCAGTGAATGGCTTGTATAAATTTATTTTGGGTTAGAATATGTTATAATACAATGAATTTGATTGATTACAAGTGCTAGAGATGCATGAAGAATGTTTAAAAGTGAGAAGAAAGACTTGTTGATATTTGGTTCCAAATGGGATAAGAACACAAAATCATTGTTTTGAGGTAGTGAATGGCTTGTAAACAGTTATATTGGGTTAGAATATGTTATAATACAATGAATCTGATTGATTACAAGTGCTAGAGATGCATGAAGAATGTTTAAAAGTGAGAAGAAAGACTTGTTGATATTTGGTCCCAAATGGGATAAGAACCCAAAACCTTTGCTTTGAGGCAGTGAATGGCTTGTATAAATTTATTTTGAGTTAGAATATGTTATAATACAATGAATTTGATTGATTACAAGTGCTAGAGATTCATGAAGAATGTTTAAAAGTGAGAAGAAAGACTTGTTGATATTTGGTCCCAAATGGGATAAGAACCTAAAACCATTGCTTTGAGGCAGTGAATGGCTTGTACAAAGTTATTTTGGGTTAGAATATGTTATAATACAATGAATTTGATTGATTACAAGTGCTAGAGATGCATGAAGAATGTTTAAAAGTGAGAAGAAAGACTTGTTGATATTTGGTTCCAAATGGGATAAGAACACAAAATCATTGTTTTGAGGTAGTGAATGGCTTGTAAACAGTAATATTGGGTTAGAATATATTATAATACAATGAATCTGATTGATTACAAGTGCTAGAGATGCATGAAGAATGTTTAAAAGTGAGAAGAAAGACTTGTTGATCGATCCCGCCTATACTTTACTTCGGTTAAGTTATCGGGTTAAAAAAACTCGAGTAATCAAGTTGGCGCCGCTGCCGGGGATCGAACCCGGGTCACCAGCGTGACAGGCGGGAATACTTACAACTATACTACAACGACTTGACTACACGTAAAGACTATGTTGGGTTAGAATATGTTATAATACAATGACTTTGATTGATTACAAGTGCTACAGATGAATGAAGAATGTTTAGAAATGAGTCGAAAGACTTGTTGATATTTGGTCCCAAATGGGATAAGAACCCAAAACCATTGCTTTGAGGCAGTGAATGGCTTGTATAAAGTTATTTTGGGTTAGAATATGTTATAATACAATGAATTTGATTGATTACAAGTGCGAGAGATGCATGAAGAATGTTTAAAAGTGAGAAGAAAGACTTGTTGATATTTGGTCCCAAATGGGATAAGAACCCAAAACCATTGCTTTGAGGCAGTGAATGGCTTGTATAAAGTTATTTTGGGTTAGAATATGTTATAATACAATGAATTTGATTGATTACAAGTGCTACAGATGCATGAAGAATGTTTAAAAGTGAGAAGAAAGACTTGTTGATGTTTGGTCCCAAATGGGATAAGAACTTAAAACCATTGCTTTGAGGCAGTGAATGGCTTGTATAAAATTATGTTGGGTTAGAATATGTTATAATACAATGAATTTGATTGATTACAAGTGCTACAGATGAATGAAGAATGTTTAGAACTGACTAGAAAGACTTGTTGATATTTGGTCACAAATGGGATAAGAACCCAAAACCATTGCTTTGAGGCAGTGAATGGCTTGTATAAAGTTATTTTGGGTTAGAATATGTTATAATACAATGAATTTGATTGATTACAAGTGCGAGAGATGCATGAAGAATGTTTAAAAGTGAGAAGAAAGACTTGTTGATATTTGGTCCCAAATGGGATAAGAACCCAAAACCATTGCTTTGAGGCAGTGAATGGCTTGTATAAAGTTATTTTGGGTTAGATTATGTTATAATACAATGAATTTGATTGATTACAAGTGCTACAGATGCATGAAGAATGTTTAAAAGTGAGAAGAAAGACTTGTTGATATTTGGTCCCAAATGGGATAAGAACCCAAAACCATTGCTTTGAGGCAGTGAATGGCTTGTATAAAGTTATGTTGGGTTAGAATATGTTATAATACAATGAATTTGATTGATTACAAGTGCTACAGATGCATGAAGAATGTTTAAAAGTGAGAAGAAAGACTTGTTGATGTTTGGTCCCAAATGGGATAAGAACTTAAAACCATTGCTTTGAGGCAGTGAATGGCTTGTATAAAATTATGTTGGGTTAGAATATGTTATAATACAATGAATTTGATTGATTACAAGTGCTACAGATGAATGAAGAATGTTTAGAACTGACTAGAAAGACTTGTTGATATTTGGTCACAAATGGGATAAGAACCCAAAACCATTGCTTTGAGGCAGTGAATGGCTTGTATAAAGTTATTTTGGGTTAGAATATGTTATAATACAATGAATTTGATTGATTACAAGTGCGAGAGATGCATGAAGAATGTTTAAAAGTGAGAAGAAAGACTTGTTGATATTTGGTCCCAAATGGGATAAGAACCCAAAACCATTGCTTTGAGGCAGTGAATGGCTTGTATAAAGTTATTTTGGGTTAGATTATGTTATAATACAATGAATTTGATTGATTACAAGTGCTACAGATGCATGAAGAATGTTTAAAAGTGAGAAGAAAGACTTGTTGATATTTGGTCCCAAATGGGATAAGAACCCAAAACCATTGCTTTGAGGCAGTGAATGGCTTGTATAAAGTTATGTTGGGTTAGAATATGTTATCATACAATGAATTTGATTGATTACAAGTGCTACAGATGCATGAAGAATGTTTAGAACTGACTAGAAAGACTTGTTGATATTTGGTCACAAATGGGATAAGAACCCAAAACCATTGCTTTGAGGCAGTGAATGGCTTGTATAGAGTTATTTTGGGTTAGAATATGTTATAATACAATGAATTTGATTGATTACAAGTGCTAGAGATGCATGAAGAATGTTTAAAAGTGAGAAGAAAGACTTGTTGATATTTGGTCCCCAATGGGATAAGAACCTAAAACCATTGCTTTGAGGCAAACAATGGCTTGTATAAAGTTATATTGGGTTAGAATATGTTATAATACAATGAATTTAATTGATTACAAGTGCTAGAGATGCATGAAGAATGTTTAAAAGTGAGAAGAAAGACTTGTTGATATTTGGTCCCAAATGGGATAAAAACCCAAAACCATTGCTTTGAGGCAGTGAATGGCTTGTATAAAGTTATTTTAGGTTAGAATATGTTATAATACAATGAATTTGATTGATTAAAAGTGCTAGAGATGCATGAAGAATGTTTAAAAGTGAGAAGAAAGACTTGTTGATATATGGTTCCAAATGGGATAAGAACACAAAATCATTGTTTTGAGGTAGTGAATGGCTTGTAAACAGTTATATTGGGTTAGAATATGTTATAATACAATGAATTTGATTGATTACAAGTGCTAGAGATGCATGAAGAATGTTTAAAAGTGAGAAGAAAGACTTGTTGATATTTGGTCCCAAATGGGATAAGAACCCAAAACCTTTGCTTTGAGGCAGTGAATGGCTTGTATAAATTTATTTTGGGTTAGAATATGTTATAATACAATGAATTTGATTGATTACAAGTGCTAGAGATTCATGAAGAATGTTTAAAAGTGAGAAGAAAGACTTGTTGATATTTGGTCCCAAATGGGATAAGAACCCAAAACCATTGCTTTGAGGCAGTGAATGGCTTGTATAAAGTTATTTTGGGTTAGAATATGTTATAATACAATGAATTTGATTGATTACAAGTGCTAGAGATGCATGAAGAATGTTTAAAAGTGAGAAGAAAGACTTGTTGATATTTGGTCCCCAATGGGATAAGAACCCAAAACCATTGCTTTGAGGCAAACAATGGCTTGTATAAAGTTATATTGGGTTAGAATATGTTATAATACAATGAATTTAATTGATTACAAGT